>CAKKXW010000002.1:22203104-22269413 GCA_920937365.1 Sphaerophoria rueppellii | reverse complement strand
CAGCTGCTGCTGCCTTAACTTTTCTCTTATGATATTAAGAGGAGTATCTTCCTCTTCATATGAACTTTGTAATTCGATGTCATTTGTACAAATTTGTGGTAAAATATTTCGCCAACATTTTTCAATAACTTCTGGTTTTAATTGACCCCAAGCTATTGCGAACAAAGAAACTGCGTCTTTTATAGTAAGTGACTTTAAAAAGTGCAAAACATCGTCTTTTCCAACGGCTAATCTTAAAAGACTCTTCCTGTAATACAGCTTCGTAATGCGAATTGCATTTTGATCCATTGGCTGAATCAATGGTGTCACGTTTGGTGGCATGTACATAGTGAATATAGACCCATCATCTGTTTTCAATAAGTCCTCCGAAGGATTACAAGGCGCGTTGGGTAGTAGTAAAACAGCCTTAATCGGCAAGCCTTCTTTTCGTAAAAAATCTTGCACCTGGTAAAAAATGTATGAGCCTATACACCATTAACTTTTCATCATGCATCTTACCTGTGGGACAAATAAAGTATGAAACCATTCTTTGAAAATATCGGAGGTCATCCATGCGTTCTTAGAACTACGGTAGTCAACAGGAATGTTAAAATTTTTGAAGCAACGAGGTTTTTTGGATATTCCAATGATCAACGGCTTAATTTTGTGAAGACCAGTAGCGTTAGTGCATGCTAAGAATGTAATTCTGGCTTTTTCAGCTTTTCTACCGGGAGCAGTTTTTTCTTCTCTGGTCACATACGTCTTTTCAGGCAACAACTTCCAAAACAAACCCGACTCATCAGCGTTATAGATTTGGTTCTGAGATAGCTGAAGCTCATGGATTGTCTTTGCGAGATTATTTTTGAATGGTGCAACTGCGCTATGATCGGATGAAAGTTTCTCTCCACAGATTTTAAAAAGCCGAACACCAAAACGAGATTTGAATCCATCTAGCCAACCAGAACTAGCGTTGAAGCCTCCTTCCTCTTTTAGTTTTTCATGCAACTGTTTTGCTTTTTCTTTGAGCATCTCACTACCCACTGGTAGATTCTTTTGACGCTGCTTTAAAAACCACTTATACAGCGCCCGTTCCATACGAGGATACTCACCCTGTTTTAAAGTTTTTCTTTTAAGCGAATTGAATTGGCTAGTGCCGACCACTTTAAGTAGTTTCTCCTTATTTTTTCTTATGGCCGAAATTGTAGATTTAGCCACACCGTATTCCCGAGATAAAATTGATGGGCTACACCCCTTTCTAATTTCGCGATAATATCGCCTTTTTCTTTTAATGATAAGAACTTTGGTTTTTTTGTTACCATATTTGCAGAAACGATAAATAAACTTTAAATGCCGAAAAATTAATTGCACTGAAAAGAAGCATTCAAACAGCAGCAAGTTTCACGTGTACAAACGTGAATCGTTTTTGTTTTTGTTGGAATCAATACAAATATTGTGTACAAAAACGGAGTATGCGTTGCAAAAATCTTTTTAAAAACTACGATGTTTAAATAAAGGGAAATCCCCGAAATAGGAGCATAAATTCATTGTTCATGTTATCGAGGTTTTTGTTGTTCACGCTATAGAGTGCTCAGTATATAACAATTGGTGTTCATGCGAGCCAGGTGTTCACGCAGTCCAGTGTTCACGCTACCCAGACTGCACTGCACATTCCTGATTTTAGCTCCCTATAATAAAGCTATAACAACAGTAGAACATTTGTCCCCGGCCATTGCCAGCCAATGTAATGACTGATGAGTAAACTAAACACCAACAAAACAAACATTTTCAACTTATGTTAGCACAGCTTTTAATTAATAAAACTGCATTATCATACAATTCATATTTTGTGTAACGAAATAATCACTCTTAAAAAATAAACATTAAAATTATTTAGTTAAACTAAATATACGCACTAATCTAAGTCTGTATTGATTTTTTTTTTTTGTTTTATGAAAGAAAGAAAAAGTCGAAAGATGATGAATGCCAAAAGTTTTGAAAAATATGCCCACAGCAAATTTATTACAACTGCGAAATAAGTCGCCCCTCAGATGGATCCACGAAACACGTTCCAGAGTAAGATAAAATAAAAACTATTTCGCCGGCGCAATTGAACTTGACCAATTGTAAATAAATTTATACGACCTAAGAACTTATTCTACATTAAAGAAAATACGAAGTTTTAAAATTCATCAAGTCATTATTTGCGGGATGTAGATCAAAACTGTTAGACTAATTGCTTTGGGCATAATGTAATGGAAATAAACCCGTTCGCCAATTAGTTCTTCTCTTCCTTTTTCTGTTCTGATGTTTTGTCTTCAGCCGTGTTGCTGCTGCTTGAGGAACTCTCTCGTTCGGATGCCATCTGGAAATTAAAAAACGGAATGAGCGATTTTGTCAAAAGACAAGAGAGGTAGTACACTTACCTTTTTGTATGCCATTTCAAAGAGTTTCAGTGATGATTGTTGCAACTGGGTTGTGGCCTTTCGCACTTCTTCTGGATCTCCTGAAGTTTTGTTGGCCAAGAGTTTTTTCAGATCGTCGATTTCCTTCTTAAGTTTTTCGCACTGGCAACAAAATCGTAAATAAGAAATGTTAATAAGAACAAAGGAAAATAATTCTTAAGACTCACTTCTTCAGCAGGCAGTTGACTCTTGAATTCCTCCATTTTGGTCTCTGTATCGTGCACGATGCTCTCTCCCTGATTGACAAGCTCAATCATTTCTCTCTTTTGCTTGTCGGTAGCTGCATATTGTTCAGCCTTCTTGATCATGTTCTCGATTTCATCCTTGCTCAGGCCACCGCTCGATTGAATGACAATTTGTTGTTCCTTGCCAGTACCCTTGTCTCGTGCCGACACATGCACAATACCGTTGGCATCGATATCGAATACAACTTCGATCTGAGGAACTCCACGAGGTGCTGGAGGAATACCGACCAATGTGAACGATCCCAACATTTTATTGTCAGAGGCCATTTCACGTTCACCCTGATGCACTTTGATTTCAACTTGTGTCTGACCGTCAGCGGCTGTCGAGAAGACTTGTGATTTCTTTGTGGGAATGGTTGTGTTGCGGGTAATCAATCTGGTGAAGACTCCGCCAAGTGTTTCAATGCCTAGAGACAATGGAGTTACGTCCAGCAAGAGCACATCGGTTACATCTCCGGCCAAAACACCACCCTGAACTGCAGCACCAACAGCAACTGCCTCATCGGGATTAACAGCACGCGATGGCTGACGTCCAAAGATGTCTTGAACAGTCGTTTGTACTTTGGGCATTCTTGTCATACCGCCAACAAGCAGGACTTCGCCGATTTCTGACTTCGAAACCTCGGCATCGGTTAGGGCCTTTTGGCATGGCTGGATGGTGCGCTTAATAAGATCCCCAACAAGAGACTCCAACTTGGCACGGGTCATTTTCAAATTCATGTGCTGTGGTCCAGCCTTATCCATGGTGAGATATGGCAAGTTGATGTCAGTCTGTTGAGATGATGACAGTTCGATCTTTGCTTTTTCTGCGGCTTCCTTAAGTCGTTGCATGGCAATGGAGTCCTTGGTTATATCGATGCCGCTCTCCCTCTTGAATTCGGATACCAAAAAGTTGACGATAACATTGTCGAAATCCTCTCCACCAAGCAGTGTGTCACCGTTGGTCGATTTGACTTCGAAAACACCCTTTTGAATTTCCAAAATCGAAATATCGAAAGTTCCACCACCCAAATCGTATACAGCGATGCTATTGGTCGTGAAAAATAATGACAATAATTAAACTCTCTTCGCAGTCAGTGAAAATAAAAGAAAGAAAAACTTACATTTTATCTTCGGTCTTGTCCATGCCGTAGGCCAATGCAGCTGCTGTCGGCTCGTTAATCACACGCAGAACATTCAAACCAGCAATTTGGCCAGCATCTTTGGTAGCTTGACGTTGCGAATCGTTGAAATAAGCCGGAACCGTAACAACGGCATTCTTGATAGTTGTATTCAGATAAGCTTCGGCGGTTTCCTTCATTTTGACAAGAACAAAGGCTCCGATTTGTGATGGCGAGTATACCTTGCCATCGGAACTCTGAACCCAAGCGTCGCCGTTCGAAGCTTTAACAACTTTGTATGACAGATTTTTTAAATCTTTCTTGATTTCTGGATCGTCGAAACGACGACCGATCAAACGTTTAGTGGCATAGAATGTGTTGGCAGAATTTGTAACAGCTTGACGTTTGGCTGGCATACCGACAAGACGTTCGCCGTCTTTAGTGAATGCAACGTGGGAAGGTGTTGTGCGGGCACCTTCCAAGTTCTCGATGACTTTAGCTTGTTTGCCCTCCATGACGGCAACGCAAGAGTTAGTTGTTCCTAAATCGATACCAATGACAGCGCCTTTGACTTCATCGGACCTGTAAGTAAATGTAAGATTAGATCTCGTCCTGAGATGATGCAATTTGACCTGTGCACGTAGTCAGCCATGTTCTATTTCTATCTTAGACTAAAATAAGTATTGTGAGAATCTTGTTAGGGGTTCTAGTTCTAGAAGTTTGATGAAACTCCGTTCGAATACACGAAAACTTAACCTTACTTCTGATTAGTTTGCCGAGTTGAAACTTGTAAATTCCTCTTTATCAACAAACTTCCAAGTTCCAATTCAATGATTAATCACAAAAAAAAAAACATTGTTTTTTTCTATTTCTCCACTTTTCTAGTACTACGAATTACGAATGAA
Organism: Sphaerophoria rueppellii; assembly: GCA_920937365.1. NCBI lineage: Eukaryota > Metazoa > Arthropoda > Insecta > Diptera > Syrphidae > Sphaerophoria > Sphaerophoria rueppellii. The sequence continues at coordinate 22,264,722 of CAKKXW010000002.1, read as the reverse complement.
ATGAATGTAATAATTTGAGGTTACATAATGCCTCACATGGCGGAGCATTTGCATGTCCCGAATGAAAAATCGGCTTAGGGATACAAATTAACTAATTAATTTAACACTGTCACTAGTTTATTTTTTTAAATATGTTTAAAATAATACATGAGGACATTCGTCCTTGAAAAAAAAACTCGACTTTGAACTTACTTTTGCCGCACTTGTCCAAGAAATCCATTGGTGTATCCGGATAACCGCTGATTATAGAAAAAAGGAAATACATTTTAATAGGCTGCAGCTTAATTTTGTGCAACAAATTTTCAAATAAACAAAAAATAAATCTTATTGTGAAATTCATTTTTTTTATATGTACTACGTACGTTCTCGAAAATACTCGAAATTTTCTTGTTCCCGGCCGCATAACCAAATTGTCGTTGGGCGACATATTGTGCTAGGAATTTCGGTGCTTTCAACATTTTGCCTGTTGTTTTTTAATCGATTTTTCAATGAACAAATAAATTCAAGTTATTTTTTTACAAAACTATTTCCACACGTAAGAGGAAAAACCCTTGATTACTTGATGAGAACTTGCTACAAAAGAAACGAGTTCGACTGTCAAAAAATTCAAGAAACTTGAAAATCTGGAAAATATATGCGAAGTAAAGAGAGTGGAGAATGGAAAAGTGGAGAGATTTTTCTGATAAGAATTCAATTTATAAGAAAGAGATGGCTAGAAATACTGTGCTGTGACGTTTAATGGTGAGGTTAGGCTACACTGAGATTAACATTAAACGATAGTATGTTGAATTTATAAAATGGGGTTAAAATAGGGCTTTTGATTGAAATTGCGGATCGAAATTGGATTTTTTTTATCGAAATCCATTGACAGGGACCTAATGAACAACAAGAAAGCAAACATGTCACACAATTCAATTAAATAAGTTTGTGCTTTTGCAAATTGACTCAATTTTTGTTCGACAAGCATACACAAATGGTGTAGATGGGGTTAAGCAAACCTTGAAAAATAATTGTTTGAAATTCAAAATTTTTGACAGATTTCGAATCCAAAATTGATTTCATGCACAGTACTGTGGATTTCATATATGTAAAAACGGCCTCGAAATTTCAGTCGGTGTAATTGTTTGAAAATCAAAATTTTTGCCAGATTTCGAATCCAAAGATTACAATCCAATCCAATGATTACATGTATGTAAAAATGGTTTCGAAATTTCAGTGTGTGGAACAAGCCTTATTAATATGACATCCATGGATAAAAAGAAGTGACAGTTCTATCTTGTTACGAAGTAAAAATAGGTTATAAACTTTAAAAGAAGGTTCTGATTTTGATGATTTAAAAAAATTAAGCATTTCGAAATTCAATTGAGAACAAAATTCAAATTACAATAAAAAAAAAAAAAAACGATGAGCGACGACGAAGAAGCCAGTCAGGAAGTTGAAGAAAACTACTATGCATTTTTAAACCTACCGAAAAATGTAATAACCCAATTTGAAGGCTTCTGATTCCATATAATAAATAAAAAAATGTTCTTGTCTCATCCTAAGGCTACAACCGAACAGATTAACAACGCTTATCGTAAGCTTAGCAGAATCTACCATCCAGACAAGCATGTCGATCCGAGTAGCAAGCAGAAAGCCGCAACTTTGTTCAATCGCACAAAACGAGCCTATGAGGTCCTCTCCGATCCTCATAAGCGTGCAATATACGATTGTGTTGGCGAAAAAGGCCTTCAAACCGATGGCTGGGAAATTGTTCATAGGACAAAAACTCCAGCAGAAATTAGGGAAGAGTACGAGAGTTTGGCGAGGGCACGCGAAGAAAGGAAACTTTTGCAGCGCACAAATCCCAGGGGTAATATAACAATCAATGTTAATGCAACTGAGTTGTTTTCGCCTTACGATGATAATGAGTATGAATTGAATTTACCTTTGAACTGGAATTTAAAGTAATTTTGTTGGGACTTTTGTAGGCTTCCAAAGTTCGAAGTTGCGTCTATGAGTATTTCTCAGTCCATTGAAGCTCCAATCACTTTGAAGGACACAGTGACAATGTCGGGTAACTTGCACTCGACAAATGGCACAGGGAATGGTAATTTCCTAATATCAGGACGAAGGCTCATCAATAAGGGCTGGCTAGAACTCGATCTTGGAGCTGGCAACGGCCCTATAATCGGCATGAAAGGTTCAAGAAACTTGAGCCAAAAGCTGTTTTTGAATGGCGGTGTGTCGCTTAATTTTCGAGAGCAAGGAATTGTGCCAACATTTGTCACAACGCTAGCCGTTCAACTCGATAAACACACAGTTGGTTACTTAACTTACAATGCAAGTTCACAGCCATCTATGTCGACATCCATTGAAAGTCAGTCTGAGAAACATATTTGGAATACTTCCGTGTCGCTTGGTGTTCCACATTGTTATTTTACAGCATCCTATACTAGAAAGTTAACCGAGTATGAGTTAAAGCTAAAAGCTGCTGTCAAGTAAGTGTTATTTTGATTTGAATGAAACCATCTCTGACTGTTGTATTTTAGAGTAGGCACGTTCGGTTTCCTTACCGAGTGCGGAGCAGAGAAGAAAGTGTCTAAATACAGCTCAGTTGTTGCCACTGTTTCGGTGGGAAAACCGACTGGAGTTATTTTGAGGCTTAAGTATGCTAATTTCAAATAGTTTCTAGTTTTCTTCTACATCTTTGAAGCTTTCAGGCTTATTCGCTCAAGTCAATCATATGTGTTCCCAATCCATTTGAGCGAAGAAATCGTTCCTGCTGCTATTTTCTATGCCACTGTTACACCTATTATCGCTTGGTTCGTAGTAAAGAAAATGCTTATCGATCCAATGAATAAGGAACAACAAAATATCGCACTTCAAAAAACCCGAAAGAGCAATGAACAGAGGCTGATACTTAAGAAAGAAGAGGCTCAGGCTGCAATCGAGCTGATGATGCATACTTATGAGCGAATTGTTTTGGAGGAAAACGAAAGACAAGGCCTTATTATACTGAAAGCCCTTTATGGGTCATCGTCGGCGGAGAATGACGAAGAGAATGAATCAAAAATCGATGTTACGATACCAACGCAATGTTTGGTGAATACCAGTACACTCATTTTGTACAACTCCACAAAGGTGAATTCAATTTAACAAAACCAATGATTTAATAATTGTTTGTTTTTGTTACTGCAGAGCGAGCTTCCAGGATTTTATGATCCCTGTATCGGTGAAGATAAATGTTTGTATATAGAATATTCCTACAAGAATCAACAACATTCAATATCGATCAAGGACAACGAACCGGTCCGATTACCAAAGCCATTGAGCGAATGATAATTAAAGAAAACACTCAACCAAAATATTAGGTGTTTGCTATCGCTTGTAAGCGTTTCAATTTTGCGATTTTAATTATTTATAATTGATTGATATTAATATAAAGATACACAGAACCGATTATGTTAAAAATATTCACTTTTTGTCATTCAACGATGCAGACGGTGTTTTCTGTTTTTCTTATCGAAGAAAACCGATAGTGACGGTGGCCGTGGAAATGTTTGGCAAGAATTAACTTATCAGGGATGAATGAGAGTAACCCTTACTCTAAATCTATACGTCTCCTCTTTTGAATTAAAAAAAAACGCCCAGCTGGATCCTCATTTTCTATGTAGGAGATTTCCGGTAGCAAATTTCAAATTTCCGGTTTCTGATTTCCAGTTTCGGACAAAAAATCGAAAACACCATTCTTGATAATACTAGCTGTCTATATACAATGATCTAGCTGTTGATAAACTCACTTCTTCGTCCATTAATTACAAAATGATCGGATGTTTATTTCATTATAATGGAACACAACATCAGCCGAATGGCCCCCACGACCACGCTTACAGGACCATATCCTTTTCATGAAATTTTCCATAACCAAATCGTAAAGTGGCTGTCCTATGTCCTCGATAGCCTCACGAATTCCATCTTTGAGGTCCTGAATCGAAGCTGGGCTGATGGCGTAGACCTTATCTTTACGTGGCCCCCAAAGGAAGAAGTCGCAACACTTTGGGCTACAACAGTTGTTCTTGAGCGACGTGCACGGGTTTTATTCTTCACATCACTAACTTGTCCCAACAGCTCGAATTTGTCCACCAATTTCTGTATTGCGGTCCGACAAGGTGCTTCACGCCAACCCAAAAATGTTTTAGTTTTACGCACTGTCTCTGCCAAATGTTCACCATTTTTAAAGGGAATGCGTTGTTGAAGCTTGAATCGTTCCATTTTTATTAATGGCCTAGTTTTTACTTGTCAAATGTCAAAAAACGACAGCTTCAAAAGTGACACCTACCGAAATAGCGGTCAATCAAAAATAACACCTCTTATTGGAAAACCCTTTAGAACTCTTCGATTCCGGATACGGATACCAAAAGAACGTGCAAGCACTCGTTCCGTCGTAGAGAGAAAAGAAGATCGGAAACTGACTTACGGTTTACTTTCCGGAAACCGCAAATTTTATTTGACCGTTACCTAGTGTATGTGAATAAATGAGAACAAACAGCTACAAAATAGAGGTTGTTTGCTCAAGTTTACTGAGATAATATTGGTAAAAACACGAATACTATTGCAGTAAACTTGAACCACAGCTTGTAGACATTGTCATTTTGACAGCTTGGTTTCCTTTCTCCCTTTTAAGCCGTGTGCGAATTGGGTTGAAAAGCGGTTAAAACTTGACGTTTGGTTAAATTTTGACACTTCGCATTAAATAAAATGTATTAAAAATTAGACTCGCTGTGGATCATCTGTGTTCAAATCCAGAATTGAAGTTCTCTTCCTTACAGAGCAAGAAATATGTCATCTTGTGCTAAGTGAACGAATTCTAATCGTCCGGAATGGTACCGAACGATTCCGAAAGACACGAAACATTATAATGCAGATGCCGCAATGACATTGTTTGTTTTTCTTTGATGCCACATTAAAAATGAACATAATAGTTATCTTATAATAAGAAAATAGGTTTGTTCGATGTAGCCAGCCCCGGGGCGCTCCGGTGCTTGTCATACTATTAACGGAGCTGTCAAAAAACTGAGAAATTTCCCTAAGTCTGGTTTCACATCGAACGCGTTAGTAGTGGTCTGTTTTGTGTCTCTTTGTTGTATAGCAACAGCTGATACGAACAGCTTCGAAATTCGCGCCCTGAAAAAAACTTGCGGTGATTCAGAGCGCTCCCGGTGTGACCACTGGATACACATCTAACACGGTGGAAATACATCGGGGAGAAAATAGAGCGATATCGAACAGCGAAATCAGAGCACTACAGAGCGACCCAGAGCGCACGACGAACAAACCTAATAATATTATCATGTCCCGTAAAATAGAAGTACATTTTATACATTTGTACTAGTTTTGACATCACTGTACAGTTTAACCGTGCAGATTTCTACGAAATAGCCGACATTCAATGAACTCGTCTAACAAAATTGTTCGATGACTTTTCTGTGTTATTTTCAATTTCAACAAACGACAATCCGAGTTGTGCAAAGTAGAAATCTTTTTTGTTGATGGCCGTATTATAAATTGAAAAAATAAAATTAATGTTTGTTCCGACTTTCTTTCAACGGGGATGGGAGTCTGCACCAAAACAAATGGATTCAAAGCTGTTTCTTTAGGTGTTCTTTTATTTGTTCTGTTAAATGTATTACTTAATTATTTCGGTGGCGATGCGGACGATACATTTTCCTTTTCCAAATTGAGGTAGTACACTTGTGCAGATTTTTGATTAACTGTGCATTATAGCTAATTAGATGCATTTCTTTTTTTTGTTTTTTTTTTTTTACAACTTGCCAGCATGAAAAGAGTTGCTCTCTCAAATGGTCACAACTCGTTTTTCAATAGATCTTCAGAAGAATCTCAATTGTACAATGGTTTTGATGAAAAAACAAGCCCGCCGGAATACAACATCACTGAGTCAAATGATAACCCAGTTCCGCGGGTGTTAACAAATTCAAAATTATGGGCCAAATTATCTATTGAAAACAAAACCACTAACTCCAATAACTCACTTCCAATATGCAAGGATCCAAAGCCAAATGCAGGTAAATTTTGTTTGTGTGGACTTTCTTTTTTGTTTGTTTCTTGTTTAATTTTTTTTTTGACTTAATCTAAATTTAAATTCTTTAAATGATTTTATTATGGAAGACCTTGGGTGTCTACTTTGCGGGCAACTGATTCAGATTACGAAACAACGTGTCTTCTTAGAACTTGTTTTTCTTGTATAATCTTATGTTCGACGAAAAGTCGGGAATGTAGATTTAAATCTGCTTGTTGGCAATTTATTATGTTGACTATTTTTATTTCCTTTTTTTAAGTTCCAAATGTCAGGAAATGGACTCGTCTTATTGTGTAGCTTCAAGGGCAAATAGTTCCTCGGAATGGGATAGTGATTTTATGCTTTGCCATAAAAATCGATCCTCTGACGGACTCTTCTCCCTAACCATTCCTCTGTGTTCTGCTACTCGTCCAAACCATGTTATATTTATTTCTTTGATTATTTGGTCGTGGGAAAAATATCGGGACTTTTGAGCTCAAGAAAGACAGTTTTTTTGTTTGTTTGTTTTCCAGGTGGTCCAATAAAACCAAATATATCATTGGAATCGCTGGATTTTGTCCAGCAAAGACTGTCTTCAACTGTGATGATGGGCGGTTGGTATCGTCCAACAAATTGTTTAGCTAAATTTCGCGTTGCAATTATTGTACCCTTTAGGGACCGTTATGCACATCTATCTATATTTCTTAAAAACATTCATCCATTTTTGATGAAACAAAATATCGAATACCGAATATTTGTGATAGAACAAACAAATGGCAAATTATTTAATAGAGCTGCTCTAATGAATATTGGCTATTTAGAGGCATTAAAAATATTACCATGGGATTGTTTCATATTTCATGATGTCGATTTACTTCCGCTTGACGAACGAAATGTGTACAATTGCCCAAACCAACCGCGACACATGTCTGTGGCAATTGATGTCTTCGGCTACAGGTAATCCACACATTTGTCTTTTGCTTTGTTCTGTTTTTATGTACAAATTGAATTATTCAATTTTTGTCTTTTGTTTAGATTGCCATATAGTTCGATATTCGGTGGAGTTTCGGGAATGACTAGGGAGCATTTCGCCAAAGTCAATGGGTTTTCCAATTCATTTTGGGGATGGGCGGTGAGGATGATGATATGTCGAATAGGTGAGTTGTCTACCAGCTGGTTATCTGTTCAAAATTGATTGTATTCTTTTACGGTTACAGGTTAAAACATGCCAATTTATTCATCTCCCGATATCCAATCAATATTGCTCGATACATGATGTTGACCCATCAAAAAGAGAGGGCTAATCCAAAAAGGTAAAAATATAAATTGCATAAACGATAGGTGCGCCATATTTGATCTCGGTCTTAAACCTTATACCATACAACTTTTTATCAGCCGTGCCTTTTTCAAATCACCTGTCCCTAAATTGAATGTTGATTCGCTACGTCCTGCTCTAGGGGGGCCATTGAAATCAACAGCCAACTCTATCCTTAATTCTACTACGACGAAACACGTCCACCCATTGTTGGGTCGATGATTTTGTAAACAGCAATAACTACCTACATAAAATATGGCGCACTCTTTTATGCTGTTATGTCAAAAACTGACAGTCTAACTTTAAGTTATCTCTTTCTCTTTGTTTTTCTTTCAGATATGAGAATCTCGTTAATGGAGTTAACAAGTTCGACATGGACGGCATTAATTCCATTAAATATGATATTTATAGTGTTAAGGAATATCCGCTTTTTACTTGGTATTTATCGGAACTAAAAATGTCAGATCAAAGATGATGCAGTAAAGTGGCAACTAAAATATTATTATTATTAGAAAATGAGAATGAGAAAAAGATACAAACAAATATTGAATACAAAACATTCCTTTTTAAATAAATTTAAGCTTAAAAGTACCAACATGTAAATATTGATCCATTTGTTGTTTTAAAATATATAAAAAAATAAATCGTTATTTCATTCAGTTATAATTAAATTGTGTATACATAGTCCCTAAATATAAAATATGTAACGTCCTGAATGGTTTAGATTCAAAAATCAGCCCAGCAGGTGGCGATGTAATCGTTATCTATACTGCAACTACAAGGTTGAATCAACTTGAATGCAATGTTTTGTATGCATTCATTAATTCATTCATTTCAATCATTTTGTGTATGTACATATTATACTTTTTATTTTATATGCTGACCCGGTAAACGTTGTTTTGCTATACAAAATGATTTCTAAGAACGGCCGAACCGATTTGGCTGAAAATCGGTTTGGAGGTAGCTTAGAACCTGAAGACAGCTATAGAATACTAGGATACTACAATCATTATTTTGTCATAAAAGTAATTTATAAGAACTGAATACCCGGTTTTGGTTCAAAATTGATAAGTATGTAGCTTAGTAACAGGGGACGGTTAAAGGATGCTTTTTATCTTATTAGCTGAACCAGTAAACGTTGTTTTATCATAATTATAAATAATTTCTACAAACTTCTGAACCGATTTTGCCCAAAATTGATAAGGAGGTAGGTTAGAAGCGGAGACGGCTATAGGATGCTTTTTATCCTCATCCATCATATTTAATAATTTTTTTCTATCTATCTAAGCTCTTGAGTCAAAGTCACTTACGATTTGAGTAATTTTTTTGTCGTATGTGTCAAACATTTTTTTTCATGCAAAACCGGTTTTGCGTTGACTCGGAAAGTAACTGTCGTATATACTTTTTCTTTGAATACATACGACAATAATTTACTGAAGTCTGAGTAGGCCTTCGTCGTATGTCCCATAACAATTAATACCGACGTGCAGTGTTCCCAGCTTGAGGGGAAAATCACCATGCTTGCCGATTTTTTTCAGCTAAAGGGGAAAAAAAGGGGACGGGAATAAGTAAGGGGAAAAAATCCAAAGAAGGGGAAAACTGCTTAAAACTTTAATGAAAACAAAACATTTCTTCAAATTTTCAATAGTTAAAACCAAGCCTTAGAATTTTATACACAAGAATATTGTCCATGCAACGCTTGAAAAATTCAAAATATGTACCATAGAGGAGGTATTACCTAGAGTCGCAACTCAGTTTCTTTTTTTAAAATCACCGTCCAATCAATTTTGCAATTTACTCTTTTTTCTTGTGTCCGTGAATCTGTGTAACTCCATATCAATGCTAATGTATTGGTTCACCCCATTTGAAATGCATTGAGAAACCTACACATTCGCACTGATGTAGATATTTTATCAAATTTAATTTTTTAGGTCGAAAGAGAGCAAAATGCCTGGAATTGCGACTCTAAATATACCTCCTCTGTGATATGTACATTCTAGAAGTTTTTGCAAACTGGCATTTGGTTTTGGATGGTTGTCCCTGCGGATGGTTATCAAAAGACTTATTGAGCAATACCAAGCTTTACTATTGCAGTTTTTGGAAAGCTATCTGGAAGATTCTAATAACAAAATTCAGTGTGAAAAAATATACAGGGTTTTTAAAAACCAACAACGGTCTTACATTTAGAATTTTTAGATTTCTTCTTACCGGTTTTTTTACGAAACTGAATCTTGAAATGCAATCGGAAGACGTTGCAATTCATATTTTATTTGACTGCGCTGAACTGACAATTAAGACACTTGCTGATTGTTTATTTTTTTAAAGCGAATGTTTAAAATTGCTTTTACTAACGAAGAGAATTTTGATAATATAAAAAATGTATATCTTGGCCCCCAAACTTCCCTTAAATTAAAATCTTCTGGTCTTACCGATGAAAAAATAAATGTTAAGGTTAATTGTAGAAATTTTTTAATAAGGGCATGTGAAGAAATTATAAAACGTTTCGATTTTTCATCTGGACAAGGAGGATTATATAAACTTTTAAAATTTGAAAGCCCGCTTTCTCTCAAAAACAAAAATGTTAACTCCATTTCGGGGAAAATTTGGGATATTTTTTTTCGTTCAAGGGAAAAATAAGTGTTTTGGGTGTCAGAAAAGGGGGATTTTGTTTTTGAAAACCTGGGAACACTGCCGACGTGTGTAATTTTTGAGCTCAGTTGCAATAAAGATGTCTCATGTATCGGATATCAATTAAACGATTTTATTATTATAAATAAATTTACGTATTACTTTTCTTTTATGTAATTGAATTAAGTTTCTGTTAATAATCGCTGACGAAAGTACCCTAAGCTTTTCATATAATCGTTCCCAGACTCGCATCCGTTCTATTCGGATGTGGGATTGCAACGGCAAAATATGATAAACTCATTAAACTCTAACTTTAACGCATTGGTTCGAAAAAACAATGCTTTCTTGTATTGTTAAATGGAGATACATACAACATACAACCCCATGAGTGGCACTTGCATCAATAAGACCGAACAACACGAAATTGAATTGGTGATAGAGATTGCAGCCTTATTACCGTACCCGATCGGAGAATTCTCCGATCGGAGAAAATGTCCGATCGGAAGTTTTATTTCCTTCACCGTACCCGATTCGTACATGAATTAATGACGCGTACCGACGCACTTCTTTGACGTTTTGTGCACTGATCAGTTACAGCAAAATTGGAAACCTACGTACGTTTCACCCTCCAAAAACCTCAAAACTTATTTTTTTTCATACACACTCCCTTGCAACAAACTTGCTTTTTATTATGTAGGCAATTGTATCAATATTACAAATTCTTTTGCCGCATTCGAATCCATTTTATTTTTTTTTAACTTAAAATACGCTGCAAATTGCACAAATTTCAAATTTCCGACACTTTTTTGTGTCGGAGACAATCGGACGCAAACAGTAAGTAACACATCGTGATGCATCGCATGAAATCGCGAAACGTCGTTCTCAATTTGAAATTCCAACGCAGATTTCAAATTTTTTCGTAGATGTCTACGATTGAACTGTCCGACGGTACACGGTGGTAGAAAAATCGTAGAAATTGTACGAATCGGAGAGAATTGTTGTCCGATCGGGTACGGTAATAAGGCTGATGAATCAGTTATCTTATTTGAACACCGTCGTAACGTTTCTTGTTTTTCTGTTTTATGGTTACTTCTACGGTGAGTACCCTAGTAAAATAGCCAGTTGCATTCCTGTCCCTAAACAATTCACTAGTAGTGATGGGCTTATCAGTTTACCCTTGAACTAAACTTTAGACGTACTGTCAAGTACAGTGATTTGTTCTTCAGCAGTACGATGTACGTGAATGTGGAATGCAATATTCCAGAATCAAAACCAATGTACATTCGGCTCCTCCTCACCAATCCTTTTTTTTATCCGAAAGCTCGCAATGTGTCTCTGGCTTTGGGTTCACGCTAGTTATAAAAAAAAAATGTGCACGACTGGGTCGTACGAACTTGCTCCTGCATGCTAAAACTAAATATTTATGATTGCTTAAATTGCAAAAAGTAGTGTTAAAATAAGAGATATACTATAGGCAATTCTGATTACTCTCTTTCTTACAGCTAACACGTAACTCACAAAAATAAACTCAATATATAAAAATAATTAGAATTCATTAAGAAAATTAAAATTTGAAAATGAACCTCGTAAAAACATTTCATTCCAAAAATTTAAATTCCAAACAAATTCAAACCTTATTCTTGATTTATTGAATTTTTTTTTTGAAAATCGTCGGAGCCGTTTTTTTTTTTAAATTAATTTTTTATATATAAAATTTTTCAAAAATGTTTTAAAATTAATTTGAGTATGCAGTTTTTAAGACCATGTAAATATACATATTATACTCCAACTTGGATTCTTAAAATTGATCCGTTTTTGAGATACAGAATTTTGAAAAAAAAAGTTAAAAATATTTTTTACAAATCCAAAAAAAATTTTGAAATTTTTTTGAAAACACAATATTATTTGAACAATATATACGTACTTTCAAAAAAAAACTTACGCTGATCGGACTTTCAGTTTTCGAGAAAATCTAATAACAAAAAAACGGTTCTATGGGAGGTACCGTTTTGGAGCAATACAAAATTTTTTTTTTTTACATAAAATCATGAATGTTTAAAAAAATTAAACTCAAGAAAGTTTAAAAAAAATCTATCGGGCCGTTTTGGAGAAAAAAAATGTTTTGGTTTTTGGCCAAAAAAATCGTATGGTGGCTACCCTAAATTTTGATCTTAAAACAAAAATAAAAAAATTGGGATATGACTTTTTGCTCAAACCTCTAATTTTCAAATTTGAAGTCAATCGGACCAGTAGTTAAGGCTGTAGATGGCTGTAAACTTTCCGACAGACAGACAGACGGAATCGCCGGACCCACTTTTTTCGACTTCTCTATTAACGTAATGTCATATCTCATCCTCATCTCAAATTTTTTTTTTTGTACGAATTCAATACTTGCCATATATTCTATATGTCGCAAGTAAAAATGAGTGCGACCCATGTGGTCCACACGGCTAACTTCCAAGAGTAGAAAAATAAGTAAAAACATTAGTTGTTTTGCAAAATCTCTGTTGATTTTTTTCAGAAATTATCATAATTTTCAATATATTAGGGTTGTCATAGATTTTTGATTGTCATTAAAAACCAACTAAGCCGATTTCACTCAAAACCTAATCAGCTATTAACAACACAATATCGCGCCGAATGAGACCAATTTTATGACAATGCGATGAATGTTTCATCATACAAACGCTTGATTCGGATTCTAGTGACCTCAAAACATGGAGATATGCAAAAATTATAGATTCTCGAAATCGGCCCATTACGATAACTTTCTCTGAGAAGTTAAAAAAAAAACGCTATAAACTTCGAAACATAACAGTAATTGCACAGCAAATATATATATGTTAAAATGTATCGATACTGTTACCGGATCATTTTTACAATATCAGAAAAGCCTGTATTAAAGCCTTAACTCAGAAGTCGAGGATAACTTATATAAAAGTGGGTGTATGATATTGATATGAAACTGAAAATCATGGAATAAATTAAACATTTATCCAAGCCAAATTTAGAATGTTAAATTTAAAATCTCACAATCACAATGCCAATGCTAATAAAAAAGAAATTCTCATATGCCACAGTGTGTCATCATCATAATCATCAATTTGGTTGAAATAAATCACATCACGTTGCGTTTTTGCAAAAATTGTATTCTATTATTCTTCTGGAGTTGATTGAAGGGAGGCGAGATTAGGTTCGCGGGGTCAGCTAGTTTTTTTTTCATAGTGTATATATGTATATTTTTTTGGATTCTATTCTTAAAACCCTTGAGCTCGTTCTCTAAAAGTGCCTTTTCGGCTTTTTGCCTTCTTGCCACCATCAATGAATGCAATTCTATTATGGTGGGGCGGATTCGGTTAAGGTGATAATTGACAAAGAGAAGACTGCATTTTCTGTATACAAAGCTTATTTTCAGCTTTAGTATTCTGACCCACCGATGCAGCCCTATAAGCCAAAAGTCAAAGGTTTATATTTGCAGTCTGTGGAATATGTGTTTTCCTTATTACTGACCTTACCAAGTAATTGCAAGTACATACATATTTTTGTTTAATCTAAAAATTTTCAAGAATTCAGTATGTAATTTTACTTTTGTTACAATGCGTTAGGAGCTTCCAAAATATTTGCTTTACTGCTTTAGTTAATTAGTAATTGCTTGAGAGAATATGAAGTCATTTTCTGCATATCTCGTTTCGTCGTCACATAGAATTTTTTTTATTGACATTACGGTTTTTTTCATGGTTTTTAGACCTATTTTAAGTCCAACTCTCCCCACTCTTCCAAAATAATTCATAACTCACTTAGCAAATTTCGGAACTTTTAAAAATAAAGATATAGAAATTTATTTTATTAAGTCGGATATTCTCACAAGAAGACCTCGCTTTTCCTTTTTAAAAACAGCTTAATAGATTTCCGGCTATATATTTATTCATATTATGTACATCTTTATATATAAGCATGTGGCCATATCACAGATGAATGGCCAGTTAGCTGATAATCCAACCGTTCCAGGTTGTAGTTTTTCGAGTTCGATTTTCTTTTTGTGGTTTCCAATTTTGCTATGTGATTTACGATTGCCAGGTTATGGTTTTTCATATCCGGTCATGTGTTTCTGATTCCATTTGCCAATATAAGGTTTCCAATTTCCGTTTTCCGCTTTTGAGTTTCGTGTTCTGAATAATGATATCACGTACATATATAAGTTATCACTAAATATATACAAATAAATGGCCCAAAATTATTATAGTCCGCTAAAGAACAATTTTAAGAGAATCTAGTGTGATACTGAAACGTCATTTTAAGCAAACAAAATTATTTTAATATTGTGCATAAGCGGACTTTTATTTTGCGCCAATGTGTTAATTTTGGTTTATTTGTTTGTTTTGGTTTTTTTTTTTTATATGTCCGGTTACTCTTCAACGGCCCAACAACTATTTATGAAAAGTTGATGGTAAGTATTATTATGATCAGGGATTTCAAATCCCTACTTTACTTTACGGGGTCTGGTTACCGAGTTATGAAAAAAAAACCCTTCTTTTTTAGTTTAAGTTCTTCGCTTATTGAACTCTCATAGAAAGAATATCTTCTTGGGCAAATATTTAACGTTTTTATAAGGATGACCATGAAAACTGTTTCCAAAACGAAAAATTGTTTAAAAACAAAATACGATGAATAAAAATTGTGGTAAGCCTTGTTTTATTGAATTAAAAAATAAGTTCATTCATTACATAAAGTTTATTACGAAAATAAATCTTATCCTAAGTTAGCAGTCTGGTTTATTATATTATATTTATTTTTATTTTACAAAAAAAAATAGCGTTTGAAAAAAAAAACAATTCCAATTCAACATGTTAATATATGTATATGCAGTAGTTGACGACATCTATAGTTATAAATTGTAAATATTCATTTGCAAAAGGCGCACATTTGTATATAATTCCATTTTTCAAAATTAATTATTCGGCCATGGCATTTTTGACAAAAAAGTTAACTTAAACCTATGCACTCGTAACGAAATGCAATAAATGGTTTTATATAAAAAAAAAAACTCTCAACCAAAATATTTACGGTTGTTAAAAAAATTAGATAGAAAAACTAGAACTCTGATTAACACCGAAATTACATAATGCTGCAAGGCATTGCACAACAAAGAGGCAAACAGACTGGTACAACAGCTGCTCCAGATTTACTCGAGCTCTTCGATTTATATCCAGATTCGTATTCGTACATTCCCGATGCCTTTGCGTATTTTCCCTGTCAAGATACAGATTTTTCCATATTAGAAACAGTTTGAAAGACGATTTGAAAAAAATAAAGCTTACAGAAGCAGAATAACCACCGCCGGACATACTCTCTTCCTTTTAGTGGCAAAGTCATGGACCTGGTGGATAGTAGACAGCTGGTCCAGCTTTGTTAACACTTGGTATAATTTGCTGATTGGTTGTGGCCACAGCTGTTTGGATTTCCCTCTTCGGACGATGGGTCGTGTCGACAAGTTTACTATCGACATTGTCCTGTTGAAAAATGTTTAAATTTAAATGTACATAAATGTGGTTAGTACAAGACGATAGATGCAATGTAACTTAGAAGTGGGCGGAAACCACGCCTTTATAGAATAAAAATACCGATTAAAGTCTGTGCTCTTGTAATGATCGAATATCAGGACTATTAACAGAACGAGCGAGAGTAGGCGGGTATTAGGCCTGTTCGATGAAAAACTTGTTTAAGCATTCAATCATGCACTCTGAAGTTCAACTTCGGAGCATTGACATTCCTCCAGTGTACCCTAGGTTCGTCAAACAGACCCTTTGCCGCCGCTCGCATTCAAATTGAATCTTTCGACGGTTTTCTATAATTAACTTACCTCGCCAAGTGAATCCAAAAGTTCGTTGAGTTTCGCCGGAGGACGTCCAGTCGTGTCAGGGTACACAACACCGTCCACAGGAAACGGTGGCGGCTGTGATGTTGGAGAATCGTAATTCGGTCCACGCCGAGAATTCATAGTCGATGATGAATAATTATAAGTCACATTGCTAGTATTTTGAGGAATATGGTTGTCTCTGGGAACGTAATTATCTCTAGTATATTCGATGGTAACATTTGGATGTAAATGATCTCCAGGTGGGCCGCTAATTGTATTCACCGTATTGGTCGATTCTCGATAGTAGTAGTTGTTCGTCGAACCATTCGGTGGATTTGGAGATTGTTGAGGACGTTGTGGCACAAGCGTATGCGAGGGGATATTATTATTTCGGACTAGACGGTCCACCCTTAATCGTACTAGTGTTTGTATTATGCTCGGTTCTATTGATATTGTAAACAATGGTTTTGGACGTTGGCTGAACCGGTTGTGGAACGAGATGTTCATTTCTCAGCGTACGATAATCTTGATGTGTTTCATTCAGCTCGTATATACGATTTGTTGCATTAACTCCAACCGGACGATCGAGAGTACCATTGGCATTGTTTGGAACATTCGATGTATTGTAGCTTTCCGAACTGTACACAACTGTCGGTGGTAGAGTCGGTTCGGAAATCAATTCATTTCTCGTAGAAGAATTGTAAACATTGTTTTTGTACAACATAGTTCGGTTGTTAAGTGTGCCGCCATGATCTGCTGGAATCTCGTATGTGTATGTACGAACTGTTGTAGTCACCTTTGTTCCCGGCACCGGCAAGATATCATCGGACAGTTGTAGATTTTTCGCATCGTTTTCTAATAGCACCGGAACTAGAACGTTGTTTTCAGCATGCGATTTATTGCTTGACTCGAAAACATTCGTTGATGTGTTGATGTTCTTAGAAATTGATTTATCTTTCAAAAAAGGCAAATTAAAGAAAATCAATCAAAATACAATAATTAAGAAAAGTACTTGATTTAAATGTAGACACTTCGTTTGATGAAAGCGGCTCGAACGATGTGTTGTAAGAGTTGTAGGCGCTTGTATTTTCAATTTCAATTGGCAATTGATGGGACTTGACTATGCGTGTAGTTTTTGTAACTGTTCCTGTTGGTTCTCTAGAAAATATTTTGGATAGTATTTAGTTTTGAAGCAATGTTTTATAATCGAAAAAACTTACATTGTCTTATAGCTAGTCGTTGAAGTGTGAATATCTGTGAAATAGAAATAGAAGGAACAATTGAAATATGAATTCGTCTGTTTATTTCTTTGGCATTTCTATCGTAAAAGATTATCGTTACGTGGTAATTTCAATGTTTTTAATGTTTAACTTTGGTAGTTGGGTGTTGTAGCATCTGGAGGCATATGCTGTATCTTTTCCTATACACACCAAGTGCTCACTTTACCTCCAAGTAGTAACCACCGGGTACTGGTTATATAACTAGTTATAACTTGCGAAACTTGTAAGCGAGTGCAAAACGGAGAAGCAGAAGCATTTAAACAACAGCTTACAACCCCTCCAGTAAAAAACATGAAGTTTTGAGAGAGATAGGCAGAGCCTCGGATAATGACCCCCCTCTTATGGCAACCACACTCGGACAACGGACTACGCATTGAGAGTTTGTACCTGGAATGTAAGTACACTCGACACTCCAGATGTAACTCAAGAACTTGAATCTGTGCTCACGCAGTATAAGGGAGACATTACTGCGATCCAGGAAATGCGATGGATAGGATCTGGGACAATGAAAAGAAAAATTTGCAACATTTATTACAGGCCTGGCTGTAATCCGCATCAAGGCCACACTTCAAAACATCAGTCTTATATGCGCACACGCCCCAACTGATGATGCTGAAGAGTCTAGGAAGGAGGATGTCAAAATCGTACTCGGAGACTTCAATGAAAAAATCAGGAAAGAAGACATCTTTGGCGGAGTTGGAAAGCACAGCCTCCATAAAGATACAACAAATAACGGTTTCCGACTTTGCTTCAGCTCGTAATACGGTGATAAATAGCACTAGGTTTCCAAGACGAAAGATCTACCCAGCAACCTGGCGATCTCCGGATGACTGAACCACCAATCAAATCGACCATGAGCTATTCGTCACCAGGCACATGTCGACTCTGACCACATTCTAGTAGTGGCTAAGTTTAGAACTCGATTATCAAATGACAAAAAAACACATGCGGCTCAAAGAAAGAATATTCGATATCGGTTGCCTTAGCACTACGGATAATGCCAGAGACTTCAATGAGCGCCTGCGTGAGCGACTTTCTGCCGTCTTTCCAAATACCAAAGTACAGGAAATAGTAGATGTATTCAAGCAGCACTTCCTTCGAGCGAGTCAATGACAGAAAAACAAATGGGTTACAGCTCATGTTAGATGTTTCAAACATGCGAAGGGTTTTGACAAAGAGATGCGCTGTTATGTGATTTCTTACTCATAGTCCCGGAGGAAATTGTGCGTAAGGCAGGTGTGAGCACGGAAAACACTATCTTCAACAAATCCACCCAGCTTCTAGGCTTTGCGGACATCATCGGTCGATCCAAGAGAGCTGTGAATGAGGCCTTCACAGCGATGCGCTGAGAGATGTGCTGTCAGGCGATTTCTTCAACAAAGTCCTGGAGGAAATAGTGCGCAAGGCAGGTGTGAGCACGGAAAACACTATCTTCAACAAATCCACCCAGCTCCTAGGTCATGTAGACGACATAGACATCATCGATCGATCCAAGAGTAAGAGAGCTGTGCTTGATCCCTTCATAACAATTGAAGAACAGGCGAAACTCGTTGGTTTTGAAGTGAATGAGGACAAAACAAAGTATATGCCATCAACAAACAAAACAAAATCTGTCGACCGCCTAGGACAAAACGTCACTGTTGGTAGCAGCAATTTCGAGGTAGTTAAACATCTTCAGTTTGTTCTATTATTTAACCATAAATCGCCTTACAAACGAAGAACGCTTGCAAATTACTGAATTTTGTTATCAAAGTACGTGCTCTGTCAAGAAAGTTCATCGCGCGCTTCTTCCTTTTTAGTTTAGTCGCGCTACTGATGTGGCTTTTCGGGTTATTGTAACCATATTTGGCAACAAATTGTCACAACACGCTTACGTAGAGTGCAAACTGAATAAAATATCGCAGCTGAATCTACCAGTTTAAGTGATCACGGTAAATTATAAATTCGGCACCGATCGCAGAAATTGGGTTTCTGTTATTCCATTGATCGAACATTTTGCAGAAGGGTTAAAGTGCAGCTAATGCAAGAATTGAAGCCGAACGAAAATATCGAATTTTTGGTGAATAGGCTCTTGAAAAGTTTGCCGAAGAAGCTACTTTCTGGTTTATCGGCAACAAGCAATACTGCTGAGAGGCGAGCTCGGTGAACAGTTTATTTCACGTTTTGGGCCGGTTAATTGGCCGCCTAGATCGTGCAATCTTACGCCTTTAGACTAGACTATTTTTCGTGGTTCAAGGTTACGATTGACGCGTTACTAGGTAACATCGTATTCTTGCGATTTGAGGAAGAAGAAAACCTCCAAATATGCTTATAGGATATCGGAAGGACTATGTAAGACCATCGAAAATTCCAGTCAGAGGTTTGGTAGCTACATTCACACAAAGTAACATAGGCCATATTTTATGACTAGCAACGCCGCTTATCTCGTGTTCCTAGCTGCTAGTGTTTACGAGATACGCTCTATCTCGAATACACAGGGTAAGGGATGGTTCGCCCCCGTGAAGAGTTACGATTCCGTCAAATGTAGTTGACCTATTTGCTTTCTTTGTCTAGATATAGTACATGGGAAAATAAAGCGTAATATTTCGTCAGTAACTCAGCCGTTTCTCGTAAAAACTAAAGGAGGTACAAAATTCAATTCTTTCGTCAAATTAGCTATATCGAGGTTTCGTTGATTTAAAGAAAAGGTAGGGACAAACGTATTCCTTTCATGACAAATTCAGTACATAAAGCTGTAAGAAAACAGTTTCTTTTTTTCAATCTTTTTGATCACTCTGTAGGCTCCGCTCCGCACCATCAGTGATGAATCTGAGTCATTAGTCTCAAAGGCCGCGTTGGCGGTGTTATCAAAAAAGTGACGTCACCGAGCATCCGCTCAACGCCACAATACCACAAGACAGCCAAATCATTGTGCGGCTAGCTTTTCGAATGCAATTAAAGAAGTGGGTCATGTGGTCTAATGTAATAACAGAAAGTGTGCTTGACACACACACTATAGGATAGCGAGGCTTGTGTCTTGTTCGTTGTACTGAAATTTCAACTAAATAGAATTTGTTATAGATAATAGGAAACTTAGAAATTACTGGAAAAAAAAATAAGAACTCATTTTAGGATTTTCTTACATTCGATTCTAAATGTTCATATCTATATGAAGGGTCCGCCATCCAAGGTTTTTTTTTTTGCTTATTTCGTGAATGGTAACACTTATAGCGTTTTTTTTTGGTAATCCGAATTTGGTACACAGAACTGTCCGATTCCGGATACCAAACGAACATGCAAACATTTTTTTTGCTTCCAATGGCTGAATGTCTATGTATTTGTAAAACATCATATGCAGAATTGCAGATGACATGACATTGTTTTTATTTTCTTTATTTGTAAATATGGCGGCGAGTAGGTATGTGCAAATATGTGCATGTATGCGTGATTCTGTTTTTGATTCCGACTTCAAATCACAGAGGAGGTATACGGTATACCTTTCAAATCCGGAATCGTTTTTTCTGTTCTATCCAGTACAAGAACTGTCATCTTGTGCCAAGTGAACGAATTCAGAATCGTTCGGAACAGTTCCGGACGACCAAAAAAAACGCTATTAGCTCATGTCTGATTTGACAGATAATAATTAGTTTTATCCTTCCGCTGAATGTGTCGTGTATACGCTTGAACAACGCTGGGAAATATTGCGACATTACTTTGAAAATCATGGGAATGTTGCAGAATGTGTGCGAAAATAGCGTACGGATTTTGGAAGAAGAAAAGCACCGTCAGATCCGTATGTTCGTTATCTTGTAAAAAAAAAAGTTAAAAAACTGGCATCCTCATCGATAAACCAAAGCGTGAAAAGCCAAAAACAGTGCGTACACCCGACACGACCCGAGTATATTGCTGCTGTGGCAGAAAATGTGCGTGAAGCGCCATCAACATCAATTCACCGTCGTTCTTAACAAAAAGTTGAAGCCAACTGATGAATCCAGTTCAATGCGTTTTTGCTTCGCTTAGCCTGCGATCGACTTAGAGAAGATGCCGATTTTGCCAAAAAATCATCTTTTCAGATGAAGCTCATTTTGATCTTAGCGGTTATGCAAATAAGCTAAATTGTCGCATTTGGGGCACAGAAAACCCGCATGCATACATTGAAAAGGCGATAAACCCAAATGGTGCGGATTTTGGTCCAGAGGCATAATTAGGCCATTTTTCTTCGAAAATGAGCAAGGAGTAGCCGTTACAGTCAATGGCGATCGTTATCGGGCCATGTTGAACGAATTTTTGTTCACAAAAATTGAAGAGGAGGATATTGGCAACATTTGGTTTCAACAGGACTGCGTAACGTGCCACACAGCCGAAGTTACACTCGATGTTTTGCGCCCTGTTTTTGAAAATCGCATTATCAGCCGCAGACTTGATGTCGTTTGGCCACATCGGGGCTGCGATTTGACACCGTTGGACTATTATTTGTGGAGTACCGTAAAATATAAGTATTACGCCGACAAGCCAGAGACAATTGACTCTTTAAAGGACGATGTTCGTGAAGCCATTGTTAAAATACAGCTGCACACAATCGATTATGTGCTTAAAAATTGGACCGATCGTGTAGGAAACTGAAGGGCTAGCCGAGGTAGTCATTTGAATGAAATTATTTTCCATTAATAACCGGAAGGATTGTGTTTTCAAATAAAAAAGAAATTTGAGAAATTATTCAAGTTTTTTTCAAAAAAAAAGTTATTTGGCGGACCCTTTATATTAGATATCTTAATGTATGACAAAAAATATAGTAAATTAAGTTTGCAAAACTCAGTAAAGTCTTGCCTAATCAACCCAATGGTTAAGGCTGTGTACAGGCAGGGAGGTTCACGGAATCACCGGGCTCACCGGACAGTGCGTTTGAAAGTATCTCTCAACAATTCTAAATGGGGCTGGACTGAATTTGATAATTATTCCATGTTTTTATCGAAAACTTGAAATTATTTTTGAATAAAATGACATTTTAGTGAATGGCAGTTTCGGCGGCCGGCGAAGGCATGTGATCATCATTCGGTAAGCCACATTGTCGATACTTTAAGACCTTTTTTTTTTTAAAAAACTTCTTTTGGAAAAACTTACCCTTTTCCCTTGTCTGTTCACGTTCGTTTTTCAAATCTTCTAATAAAGCATCCAATTGATTGACATTTTGTTCCGTATTCGAGTTAAAGCTACTTTCCACATTTCCATCCGTATTCGAATATTGATAAGATGATTTTTTGTATACATATTTTTGGTCCTAAAAAAGTGTTTATACAAATTATTTACCAACTAAAAAACATGTATTTTTTCTAAGCCATCACTCACGCGTCCATATTTCGATGGAGAGTCGATCAAACTTCCGGAAGATACGTGCTGTATATCCATTTTAATGCTATGGAACAAAAAACAAATAACGAACTGTTGAATTATGTATTTTTACATCAAACAAAATTACAGACAAAATTGTAACTACAATAATTTATATATCTTTCGGTTTCACAGTATGTAAACTCAAGCCTTGGATCACATAGACAAGTTCGATTCCGATTTGCAAGCAAACTCGCAAATGTATACAACGAGACGAGTGAACAAAAAAACACTTAAAATTCAAAATAGGTAAGTGTAGACACCTATTTTGTTTTTTTTTTTTCCTCGAAAAACGAATCACAAAAACACAAATAGACATTAAACGAACATATGGCTATAAATTTAAATTAAAAAAAGTTCATTGTGCATCTACATTCTACGCGAATGATATCATATGAGTAAAATCTCATCTACAATCCCAAATCTGCTGTTAAACACCGCGCAGAATGAAGGCAGGTACTCGTTTGAGAGCATACAGAGGTGCCTTTTGCCTTTGGTTTTGAAAAAAAAGATGATGTTATAATTTTTTTTTTATTTATTATTCTTCAAACCCACCCAAATTATGCACGAGAAATTTGTATGCGGGGGCAAACAGACACACTTAAACGAATTTAATGGAAAATCAAACCAAACCAAAAAAAAAATGTAAAAATGATCTCATGGAGTTAAAATGTACAACCAACGAGAAAATATACAAGCCAAGTACAAAACATGTTTTTTTTTTTGTTTTTTTCTAAAGCAAACATATGCCAATAAAACATCAAAAAATCATGTAGGTGGGAGTTGAAAGAAAAACAAAAGTATCTTCATTGAAAAGGGAGCAAGGAGAAAAATATGTTTTTTTTCTTCTTTTTCTCAAAGGTAAGTTTCATAATTAACAACAAAAAAGAAGATAAATCTATATTTAGTTCACTGTCAAGGCTCTGTCGTATTATTAATTATTATTATAATTTTTTTAGAACAGATACACATTAATTTTTGTTTTTGTTTTTCTGTGTTTATTCAAACATTTCCATTTGCAAGCGATAAACCGATTCAATCAAAGTCAATTTGACGTTCAAAAGTCAAAATAATTTAACAGTTTTTGCCTCACGCAAATTTTGCATACATACAATTTAGTAAAAATGTGTGTTTTAAAAAAAAAAAATTGCGTAAAACTTTCTTCAATCTAGAGTACGATAATGGCGATGTGTGCTACGCGATACATTGATTTTTTTTTTTTTTTTTTTGTGAACAATTTGGCGTTTGTCTTGACATCCAAGGCCGAAGTGTATCTATAGGTACATACTTGGGGATTTAAGATGAAATCTAGAGATTCTATTCCACTCGAATGCTTTCGAATTTCGAACGTGATTGTGTCGCGACGATCGGTGCTATACTGAATGAATAGCCTATGACGGTGGCTACGCAAATCCAAAAATAAATATAAGCGATCACCGATGCAACTTGTATGATCGAACTGAGCTTTTTTTCATTTTATTCTGACTCTGACTCTCTGGATCTTTTTGCTGATGCTATTTTGTTGTTTTAACCTTGAGGAGGAAAGCTTTTTTATATTTTTTTTTATGAAGACGAGAAGAGTGTGATCACGATCATCATTCACTTGTTGTGGTCTTAAAACACTTTCGAATGATCTAAAAATTTTGATTTGTATTTTTCGTTTTTTGTTTTGGGTCGATTAATTTTGACCCAATCACCACTTTTGCGTCTTCTATCTTTGTATGTATTTGTTTTTTGTCAGAAGTGAGATCATGAACATTTTATTTCGCACATGTGCCAAAAAGCACACTCCCTTTCTTTTTTTGGAAGAATGTGTATTTTATTTTTATTATTTGAATTAATTAAAAAAATATAATTTATGATATGTATTAATTTAAGACTTCTAATTTGAACCAGCTTGCATTTGGTCACAAGTGGAATAAAGCTCATTATTTTTTATTGAAAATAAATTTAAATAAAATAAGTAACCATTCAAAAACGTGCAGGCACCGATCACAACTTTGCCATAAAACCAGCGCTATACAATTTTCTGAAACAAAAACTGGAACTAATTTGGAATAAACTGTTAGTTAAATAAACTTACCGGTTAAATTAACTTGTATTGCGAGGTGTCAAAGCTGGCGTTCAAAGTTCTTCGAAGAAAATAGCATCAAGTCATTACAGGGAGGGTGGTCCAAAAGTATCTACTAAGCTTACAAAAAAATAGTTTTTGTAAAATATCGATTTATTTTCGCATGGTCTCCTTGTCTCTCGTTGTCTGCAATCTAAGTTTTTCGGCAAAGTCTACAGTGATGATCTCCTCATCGGACTTAACATTTCTGTCCGGCGAATGACATTTTTAAGTTTGCCATCAAAAAGAAGTCGCACGGTGTCAAATATTTTTTCATTAATTCGGCTTCGAATGCGCGTTATCCCCTTGTTCAACTCGTCGTCGTCATCACTTTTCCGGCCGACGGGACAGTCCTCGCTTCCTTCGGAGCAAGTTCGCCGGCTAAAGTGGATTCATGTTTCGTCGACTGTCACAAAAGACGCAGAGATTTCAGAAATTGAATTTAAATGGTAAAATACGTGGTTTAAGGAACATTTTTAAGGAAGAGGGGATTTCCTCTATACTTGCTACAGAATATATGGCAAGTATTGAATTCGTAAAAAGAAGTTGAGATGTTGATGCAATATGTCATTACGATGTTTGAGAAGTCGAAAAAAGTGGGTGAAGCGATTCCGTCAGTCTGTCTGTCTTCTGTCTGCCTGTAAACACATCTACAGCCTTAACCACTGGCACTGGCCCGATTTACTTCAAACAAAACAAGACGTTTGAGAGAATTCCCTTGGTAGTTTTGTCGATTTTTTTAAGATCAGAATTTAGGGTAGCCACCATACATTTTTTTCGGTAAAAAACCAAAAGTTTCAATTTTTTTCAAAACCGCTCCTACAATTTTTTTATAACTTCTTCAATTTTTTGTTAATACTTAAGTTTATTATATAAAAAAATATTTTTATAAGACAAAAATCGCAAAATGAAAGTCCGATCAGCGTACTTTTTTCTTGCGAGTACGTAATTATTGCCCAAATAATATTGTGTATTAAAAAAAAAAATTCAAAAATTTTGTTTGCATTAAAAAAAAAATTCTTGATTTTTTTTTCGAATATCTGTATTTCGAAAACGGATCAATATTAAAATGGAAATTCGATTTTTAAATGTATGTTAACACATTATTGAATACTGCATACCCAAATTAATTTTAAGACATTTTTGAAAAATTTTATATATAAAAAATTAATTAAACACACAGAATAAAAAAAATGAAAAAACAACAATTTCTTAAGAGATTTTATGACATCAGTTTTTTTAAAGATAAAAAGTGTTTTTGTGGTTCACATTTAAATTTAAATTTTTATTTATGAATTTTAACTACATATTTTTATTTTTAATGTTGTTTATGGGTTGAGTTTTGGACGCAGTAGCAAGCTCTTACGACCCAGTCGTGCATAATTTTTTTTTATTCTCATGGCTCTCATTTTACCAAACATACATTTCTTGTATATTCAAAATACGGCTCACCAGAAGTGACAAAAGCCATCCCTTTTACAAATCCAAAAAAAAAATACAATGTTTAACTTTTTTTTTTACTAGAACAACGTTTGCCGGGTCAGCAAGTTTACTTATAACTTAACGCTAAATTGTCTTCGAAAAATATATTTTTGCTTGAGAAAATCAAAATGTTTGCATGTTTAATAGCAACCTTATTCCTTAAGTTAGTTACTGCACTAAAAATACATACATACGTAATTACTAGATACATATGTACGTATCACTCATTTAATCAATTTAATTCATTTTTTTCTTTCAAAAAACTAAACGTAATGTTTAGCAAGTTCCCATGATCTTTTTTGATTGATGGAAATAATCCTTTTTTCACTTTTGAAATATCGAAATAATCAAGCTCATATGGCATCCTACTCGTATAAATAAAATATGCTCTCAAGCCTGGCTTATTTGAAGCGTAGCTTCTACAAACATAAATATATGTACAATTGTGCATAACCTTCCATGTGGACGTACGCAAATGGAAAACAATAAACGCACTCATGAATTCTGAATAATTATAAGAGCGCCAGCAGCGGCTTAAAATAATAATCTGACTGGTGTTTCATAAAATGTGAATTATTAAGTCAAGTTATCGCTATTTCCGACGCCATGCTTAGTCATAGCTTGCTTTGGGAAGTGTGTTGATTGTGAACAACTGCCCACGAAATATAGATTTCTGAGAGCTCAAGATTTGTAATATGTTGGGAAAAAAAAAAACAAAATATAAACAATGAGTTGGTCCGGGCGACCTTGCGATTACGAAAGGAGTTGTGCAGGTACCTATAACTACTGAAATTTTATTGGAGTAACGAACCTGATTTGCAAGGTTATTTTTTGCATGGACGAATGCAATTCGCAGCGAATTTGGGTGCTTAAACCTTGCAACTAATAATGTAAAATAGTGAACTCACGATTTTTCAATTTCCGTGAACCACCACGGTAAATGAATCAACCTGAATAGTTTTGTTTTGATTGTGTAAATTGTAACGAACGTGAGGGGGTTGTTTGGACAACTAACTAACCTCTTTCGATGCAGAACTCTGACTAATTCTATCCCGTTCACTACAGCGTATACGTAACATTAAAAATTAAAAGTAATAATAAACACGGTCACAGGAACCCTCAGACCAGTCTGGTCGGTCTGTAGGTAGCGGAGTACAGAAGTCTTTCTGGGATGACATGCTAGTGTCGCTCTTGTTAGCTCGTCAGACGAGAGGATTCTTGCTTCGCAAACTCCGAAATATTTCTATTGATAATTAAATTGAAATTGGTCCGAAAAACGTCTAAGTTCTGTTGCCGACGAGAACAAAAAGGAGAGCGCAAGATGGAACAGCTGGCGTAATATAATACAACTCCGGTAGATAGTTCAGTTTTCAGATCTAGTGTCTATAATCTAAATCATATATTTTGGTTAGTTGGGCAAAACGTCACCTTTACAGAATAATATTTTGTTATCAATATTTTCATTTTGCTCTCCACTTAATTTCCCCGCCCAAGGTTCGCTTGGGTTAATGTTCGACTGATTTCCCGTGTCGTTCCGAGATTGAAGAAGATTTTTTGTCGTAGGTAGCAGACAACTGTTGTTTTGTTTGTTGATTTTATTTTGGTTCATTCATTTGGCTTATTCTTTAATTGGTACGGAGACCTCAAACAGCTTTTTGGAAACGGACGGATATGTTATTGTTGTTGTTCACCGACGTTTCTTTAAAAAGTTGAAGCAATTAACTTCTGGTCTTAGAACCGGGACACAGGCACAGTGAAGGAAACCTAGTCACCGAAGCAAATGAAATTGTAGATGTTTGCAAGCAGCACTTCCAACAACTTCTGAATGCGCAAAATGTGGAGCGAACAAATGACGAAAGAGAAGCATACATCAATAATATCCAGTGGAGCGATTTACGACAAATAGAGAAATGAGGAAAAGAACCTACGAAGGAAGCAGTTTCTCAGCTCAAAGATCTAGAAGAGTCTCGGGCCAAGAACAACACCCGATGTTTCTTTAAAAAGTTGTAGCAATTAGCTTCTGATCTTAAAACCGGCAGAGGCACTTTAAAACAGTGAAGGAAACCTAATCACCGAAGCACAAGAATAGTAGATGTTTGCAAGCAGCACTCCAACAGCTGCTGAATGCGAAAAATGTGAGCGAGCCAATAACGAACGAGTATGCAAACCAGGATACATCGATGCAACCTGATGAGACCGATTAAGCCTGTCATGACTGGCCCCACCCTACAAAATAATCATCCTGCAAAAACGCTTGAAGTTGCACATAATATCCTATCTAACGTACTGTGTGAGCGTCTTAAAACTTTCTGCAACACAATAATCGGCACGTACCAGTGTGGCCAGGCAGAACAACGATAGACCAAATACTCACACTGAGCCAAATTCTGGAAAAGACCAACGAATTTCAAGTCGAAACCCACCATTTTTTCATCGACTTCAAAACGGCTTATGATAGCCTCCACCACCTTAGCTTAAGACAGCGATGTCTTACTTCGTGATCCCGAACAAACTGGTCCAGCTGTGCCGCATGACGCTAAACAATACGCACGGCAGTGTGCAAATGGGTAACAGCTCATCCGAGTTTTTTCAAACATGCGCAGGGTTTAGACAAGGAAATGCGCTGTCATGTGATTTTTTCAACATAGTCCTGGAGCAGATAGTGCCCAAGGCAGGTGTGAGCACGGAAAATACTATCTTCAACAAATCCACCCAGCTTCTGGGCTATGCGGACGACATAGACATAATCGGTCGATCCAAGAGAGCTGTGCTTGAGGCCTTCACAGCGATTGAAGAACAAGCGAAACTCGTTGGTCTTGAAGTGAATGAGGACAAAACAAAGTATCATGCTATCAACAAATAAAGCAACATCTGTCCACCGCCTAAGACAAAACGTCACTGTTTGTAGCAACAGTTTCAAGGTAGTTAAGGAGTTCACCTACCTTAGAACAAACATCAATCCTTAGTGGAGATCCGAAGAAGAATTACCCTAGTGAACCGCTGCTGCTTCGATCTGGCAAAACAACTGGGTTCAAAACTCCTCACTCGAAAGACAACGTTTCTGCTAGACAAAACCTTGATTTAACCAGCGCTACTCTACGGCGCGGCGCCGAGTGTTGGACAATAAGTAAAAAACTGAAATCAATACTGGGCACTCTCGACTGGTCACTAGGCGACGATGGCGAATGGAGAAGAAGGTTCAATCACGAACTGTACAAGTTGTACCAAGATGTGGATGTAGTCCAGAAAGCCAAGAATAGACGACTACATTGGCTCGGTCACATCTAGCGAATGGACAATGCTGCGGTTAAGAAAGTCTTCTCATTGCAGCCCCCAGGTTCGAGACGACTAAGAAAACAGAATATACGGTACAAGGAACAAGTGACTGCGGACATCAGAACTCTTGGTTTTCGAGACTAGAGAGTGCACGCAAGGGAACGCTTCCCGACGGAAGGCTTCAGTATCTCCTGCTGAAATCCTTCTTAGATTGTTTGCCGGTTAAGTAAGTAAGTAAGTAAGGACCGATCATATAAAAACAAAAAAGGGTGATAGCTCTTAATATAAACTTTTTAAAGTTTTTTTTTTTTAATTTCATTTCAATGTAACAAAATATGTAAACACAATACAACAATTTTTACAAAAAATCAAAAATTTCAAATCAGTTTACTTAACATCAAAATCAACTGAAAACAAAAACAAGTTAATTTTTGACATGGCAGTCAAACAACATCTTTTTAATTTGACGTTTCAATATACTCTTTTTCAAATGAAATAACTTATTATCACCAAAAACGCTAAATTATACATTAGACCAAAATGACACTTTCCAATTGAATCGCTGCTGCTGCGCGCCCACAAACTCCCACGAAATGATTTTTTCGAAATATCCGGTGCTTTCATGCATTGTGATTCGAACCATCGTCCAATATTTCCGCTACTTTCTTTCGAAATAATGCAAATTTCAGCGCTGCCGCCATCTTTTTTAGCGTCTTCGATACTCGATGTAGGAATATCAGCAACTCTCTGCATGTAATCGCAGTCTTTCTGATAGAATATTGTATTGGCTTTATTCCGTACGTAAACGGAAAACTCAGATATGTCCTTGATTGACGTCACAAACCACTTTACAAAAACTTTGTCTCCATTTCTAGTACAGATATAAGAAAACAAATGAGTACAAAGAAAATAAATAAATGGCAACCCTTACATTCTGACATCACGAAAACGCACATCTGGTAAAATGTCATACATTTCATCTTGATAGATTAAATTGTCCTCCGATGTGCACTGGAAGTTCTCGTCAGCTATCAAATGAACCGATTGAGTTGACAAGTGAACCGGTAACGCACAAGTGACGTTTGTTAATTCTTCGGAAACATTTGTTTGTGAAAGAAGATAGTGTTTTAATGGTCGGATTGCACAATTACAATACAATGGATTGCCGCTTAAGAAAACTTCTGATCCATTCTTGATAGTGTTAAGTAGGCTTAACGGTATTTTGTCCAAATTATTGTCACGTAAGTCAAAATTGTCTAGCTTAACTTTTGCCAGCATTTTGTCAAATGGTATTTTATAGACGGCATTGTTTCGAATATTAAGGGAAGTAAGATTTTCCGGCGGTTCTGCAAAACTGTCGGCTAGATCTGTCAAACTGTTGTATGACAGATCTAAAGATCGTAGGGATGTTAGATTTCCCAAAACACCTGTCAAAATTTAAATTAAATTACTGTTCTATTTTATTTTTTTTGCAATCTTCTACCTTTTCTAATCTCGTTGATATGATTGTGGGAAAGGTTGAGTTTGAATACTTTTTTCGTTCCAAATGTCATGTCGTACGTCAACACTGGCATAGAATTGTAACTCAAATCCAAATCCCTCAGATTGTAGGGAATATACTTATTCGATGGGAACGTTTTCTTAGTTATAAAACTGATCTTGTTATAACTTAGATTCAACTGAAAATGTCAATGTAGCGCTTTAGAATTTCATCTTTCGTAACTTTAAATAAAAATCAAACCTTTTCCAAACTGATGAGGTCGTCCAACACTCCGTTCGTCTTATTGTCAAGCTTTTTCAAGTAGTTTCTTGATAAATCCAAAATTCTTAGAGATGGGAGTCCGGTAAACGTCTCCGTGGGAATGGTATCGAGGGCATTCGATGACAGATTTAATAACAAGAGCTGGAGGAGGCCATCAAATGTACGTTTGCTAAAAATTAAAACAGATCTTTATAGATCTTTGTTTGTTACAGTTGCAGGTCTTTACCTTAGTTCAGTAATATTATTTTTGTGTAAATTCAGGTGAAACAGTACTGGTAACTTTCCGAAAGCACTCTTTTCCAGTTTTGATATATGATTTTCCTTTTGAAGAAAAGTAAAACGGTTTTAATAGAAATGCACAGTCTATTTTAAGATCTCACAGAACTGTCAAAACTGCCATCTCTCATACAGCTGACATTTTTGTTTGATATATGACATATCATTCACACTCACACGAAAATGAATCGCAATTTTGACAGAGTTTTGACATTACGACAGAAATGTAAGATCTCTAAGGTTAATGGCCTTTAGCTTTAACTATAGTTTCATAAAAGCCGTTTTTATTTTCACTACTCAGTAACCAGCACAGCAAAATTTCCCTTCGGAGGCAGGTAAAAAATGGTAGTTTTGCCGGTTATAGAACTTTCAATTATTGAAATGAAGACAGCGCTGATAGCGTTAAGAAAAATTATTTTGTTACGGGAATGTAATGATCTGAGTAATGAACTATCTTAGGTTGAAATATTTGCTAGTTTTATCCGAGATGCAACTCGCAGGTCCATTTCTCGACGTTTTATGTAACAATTGTCATATCAATTGAATTTGACAGATAGAGTGAGTTGGAGCGCACTTGAATGCTGTGCTGTCTACTAAGTAGGGACAAAAACACGGCTAACGTTAAAGGTGTGACGTTTTGCACTTAAACTAATTAAACGTCAAAATACTGCAATTTTTTCAAACGAATTTCAAAAGTGACTTCTGAAAACAAAACGCCATATCAAAACGGCTTTAAACAAACCTCCAAATGCAAATATTGTAATGTCGACATATCGGCCAAGCTCTGTTTGGGCGGATTTGTAATGTTATTCCTGTTCAAAACCAATGTTTGCAGAACCAATAAGCCCTTGAAATTCTCGCCATCCAACGAATCGCCAAGATTGTTTCCGCTCAGATCAAGATACAACAATGAGTTCATAACTGGCCATGTTCCAGGTGGAATTGATGTTAAATTGTTATTTGCCAAACTAAGCCGATTCAGAGAAATCGGAATTTGAAACAGTTTCTCCAACTGATTGTGCCCAAGATTCAAGTCACGAAGGCTTGTTAGTTTTGCCAAAGCTCCACGTACAATAGATTTCAATTTATTATGACTTAAATCCAATTCAAGAACAGTTGGCATTGTTCCAAAAACGGAAGTTTTGATCTCCTCCAGACTGTTATGACTTATGTTTAGATTTCTCAGTGAAAAGAGCATTTGAAACACTCCATTTGCAATCGATGTGATGTTGTTGTGAGCGACATCTATAGTGTGTAGTTCGTAGAGTTTAGGGAATGTGTTCTTCGGTATAGTTTCGATATTGTTGAAGGAGACATTCAGAATTTTCAAGCCTGTCATGTTTTGCAGTGGAATCTTTTGGAATTGGAACAAGTTTAAATTTTAAGGAATTTCTAGTAACATAAGACAACTCACCTGTGACAAATCACTGAAAAAATTGTGTGACAGTTGAAATTCAGTAGGAAATGTTGTCTCATCAAAGGTGCCTTTAACAAACTCGGTCAGTTTGTTGTGTGATAGATCCAAAACCGTTATGTTAACACAGTTTTCGAAAGCTAATGTCTCGATTTTCTCAATGGCATTGTGTGAGATGTTTATTTTACATTGGTAAATGTCTTTGAATGAATGTTTTTCAATTAGTGTTATGTTGTTCTCGGCCATATCAAGGATCTAAACAAAAAACAAAGTTTAATTGAATCGAAATCGGTTTTGTTCAAAAGAAAACTTACCTCAACATAGTTAAGTTGCGAGAACATTTGGAACTCAACTTTCTTCAAAAGATTTCTTGCAATATCAATTGTTCCGATTCGAGTTATCGAACCAAATGTTCCTCTCCCAATGTCAGACAGTTGGTTGTCATTCAAATACAATCGTCTTTAAGGATGAAAATAACTGTGTTAACAAATGTCATTTAAAATCTGTGAACACAATTACCTCAAAAAACGCATTCCTCTAAAACTATTGCCATCCAGTCGCTGGATTTTGTTGAATGATAGATTCAAGACTTTGAGTACCGAGTTACGAGCAAATGTACCTCTAAAAAATAAGTGATCTCAAGAGCGAAAACATTTTTTAATGAATTATCTGGTACCTTGGTAAATCGCTTATGGCATTATTTGAAACATTGCACCATCCAAGTTTTGTCAAGTCGGCTATGTGCTGCGCTTCTAATTTGGTTATATTGTTAAAACTTATATCAAGATTTTCTACATCGCGAAGATTCTTGAATTGGTTCCTCTTGAGAGCTCCCAATCGATTGCCGTGTAAATCCAGAACTTTTAGCTTTCGCAGTGGCTGTGGTATGCAAAAATTTAGTGTAAGCCTAAACTGCCTAAATAAAGGGTTTTCCAATAAGAGGTAATATTTTGATTTTCGATGAAAATAGACATTTTTTAGATAAATGATCGGATGTTTATTTCATTATAAAGAGGAAGACATGCCGTTAATAATGGAACACAACATCAGCCAAATGGCCGCCACGACCACGCTTACAGGACCATGTTCTTTTCATGAAATTTTCCACAACCAAATCGCAAAGTGGCTGCCCTATGTCCTCGATAGCCACAGGAATTCCATCTTTGAGGTCTTGAATCGACGCTGGGATTTTGGCGTAGACCTTATCTTTCATTCACGTGGCCTCAAAGGAAGAAGTCGAAAGGTGTCAAATCACAAGATCTCGATGGCCAATTGTGATCAACTCTTCGAGAGATAACACGGTCCGTAAACATTTCCCGTAAAAGATCGATGGTTTCATTGCTTGTGTCTTGTTGAAAGTAAACGTTGTCCACATCAATACCATCTAATTCCGGTCCTCGATAGCGCAATCCATTGACTGTAACTGTTGCTTCAGCCTCATTTTCGAAAAAGTAAGGTCGAATGACCCCGCCGGATCATAAACCGCAACAAACAGTCACGCGTTTAGGTTGGAGATGCTTTTCAACAGTAACTCTTGCGTTTTTCGAGCCCCAGATGCGACAGTTTTGCTTGTTGACGTAGCCTCCGAGGTGGAATTGGCCTCATCAGTCAAGATGATCTTTCGATGAAATTCCGGATCATTTTCATGCATTTCAAGGACCCAATCAGCAAAGACACGACATTGTTGATGATCAGCCGGCTTGAGTTCTTGTGTTAACTGAACTTAATAAGCCTTAAGACCCAAGTCTTTATGCAAAATGCGGTGTAATGACGTTTGTGGAATGCCTAATTCCAAAGAACGACGAGGAATGGAGAAACCTGGGTTTTCTTCAACACTTTGGGCTACAACAGCAATATTCTCAGTTGTTCTTGAGCGACGTGCACGGGTTTTATTCTTCACATCACTAACTTGTCCTAACAGCTCGAATTTGTCCACCAATTTCAGTATTGCGGTGCGACAAGGTGCTTCACGACGAGACAAAAATGTTTTAGTTTTACGAACCGTCTCTGCCAAATTATCACCATTTTTATAGTGAATTTTATTAGTTTCAATGCGTTGTTGATGCGTGTATCGTTCCATTTTTATTAATGGCGTAGTTTCTACTTGTCAAATGTCAAAAAATGACAGCTTCAATAGTGACAGCTACCGAAATAGCGGGCTATTCAAAATAACACCTCTTATTGGAAAACCCTTTAGTATTTAAACATACTTGAAATGATTCAATAGGAAGTTCTTTCAATGTTCCATTTGTTAGCCGAACTGTTTCTAGACGATTTGACACTTCTTTGCCCAAGAAAATATCTTTGTTCAACGTTTCAATGTTGTGTCCATGAATGTTGAGTGTTGTCAGTTTACTTAAAATCTGATCATAAGATAGAATTAATTTTTTGTTTTTGTTTTGGTAAATAAAATGTTTAATACCCCTAATGCTTCCGCAGGAAATGTATCAATTTGACTGTTGATTATGTGCAATTCTTCCAAGGTCTTATTTATTCCGAAAAATGTGTACTCTTCAATAGTTTTCAATGACACTTCGTTGAAAATCAATTTCTGAGCTCTTATTTTTGAGAATAGCGGACCATATAGACGGGCTAAAAAAACGTTTATTAATATTTTTGAGAGAATCGTTTTAGACTCGACACTTTCGAAAAATAAACCGAACTAAGAACTTACCAATATTCCCTTTATATATTGTAAGATCCAATACAAGAGTATTAAGTGCCCCCAGATTTTGTAGAGCCACAGCGAGTGTTGCGAGATTGACATTTTCACACCTCACTGAAATTCCATTATCAGAACCTTTCTCACATTGACACGGAAAGATCACTTGTGCTCTAAAATTAAACACATTTAAACAACCCTCTTTGCTCACTAACAAATCTTAATATACCTCTCTGGACACTTGTATTTCGGTTCTTCTTGATAAACGGAAATGCATATTTGGACATGTAGAATAACCAGAATAGCGGCAGTTAGCATACAGCGATGACTAAGAATTGAACTCCCGCAATTCATTGTCTGAGAAAAGAAAAATAATAATTTAACTTCGTATTCTCACAACAAGTTTGAGGTTCAAGGCAATTTATAAGGTAATAATGATGTTGTTTTCACTTTCACATAAATAGGTTCGGTGCTCAACTCTTTTGTTTTGGTTTTTCGTGCATTTTTGTTTGTAATTTTCACTTTGTTTGAATAATTATGTTTTTAAAATGATTTCTATTTAAAAGGGAGACACTTTATTTACACAATGTTACGTTTATAAATCCAGTTATCGTTTTCTAAGAATATAGTTATGATGACCAAAGTCTTACCTAGTTTTATGAAAGATTATGGCAAGAGAGTTCTTGTATGCATTTGTGCTTCAACAAACTTCTTAAATTACGAGAATATAATAGTTTAGCCACGAAAGAATGATTTATAAAGATATTTTTATTTTGTTATGTGATTTTTGGGGTCTGCTCGATGTTAACCAGATTCTGTTGTCGTTGTCGACTAAAAGACATAATACCTGATTTGCATTAAGTGGCCGAAGATATTTACCACACTGATGAGTGTTGCCATTTAACAATTTCGCTATTCATTTCTCGTTAGAAATGTAGGTAGGTATAAAACGTATTGTAGTCTGTAGAAACTGTTCAAACGGTTCATATATTAAGGCGGTGTGTGAATTGCGTTAAAATGTGTATTAAAACTTAACGTTTGGTTAAAACTTGACACTAGCGTGGTGAATAAAATGGGTTAAAATGTATCCTGCTGTGGAGCAGGTTAAATGGGTTAAAATGTTGACGTGTCTTTTTTTTTCTCATGAATGATAGAAAAGTATTCTTCTCATTTGTTGTTTTGTTCTATTCTTATACGTCTTATTTAGTTCTATGTAATAACTAATTAATAATTGCATTGATATTTCAAGAGATTAAAATAAAATACTTTAAACTCATCATATTTTAAAATCGAAAAACGAAATAATTGTTCTTTGTTTTGAGAATGATAACAGATATCGCTGTGAAAACATGTTTTGCAGTGTTACCACACGGAAAAGACAATCATCCAAAAAGGGAAATTTTTGTTTGAAGAATTTCTTACTGTTGCTTCACCACTGCAAAATCTAGAAAAATAAATAAAACAAAGTTTGTTTGTTATTTTTAGTGAATTTTCATAAAACTTGTTGCTTAAAGTTTGGTTTTGTACACAAAATTATTGTACCTAGAAGAATAAAAACCATTTGTTGTTGAGGGAAATTTCTTAAATCATGAGATAAATTTCCTAGTACTACGCAGAAATGATGGTTAAAAAAATCCCTTTTAACGCAATTCACACAGCTAATGGCTAAATTTGTTCCTTTTTTAACAAAACGTCAAGTTTCAATACACTTTTTAACGCAATTCACACATGGCCTTAATTTTCATTAAATATAAAAACTTAATAAAAATTATATTAATTTTAATGTTTATTTTTGGAGCTTGTACAAAAATCTTTATTAACAATTACCTGTCAATGTTAGTCGTGTTTTTTTCACTACTCAGTAGCCAGCACAGTAAAATTTACCTCGGCAAACAACAACAATTTGGATTGCAGTCAATAAAAAGTCAAAGTTACAGAAACCCTACAGCGTGATAAATTTGTTTCGATTCCGCGCGTTTATCACTTTTTTCTTGCGAGTGATAAGTTACAGAACATGAGTCCAGTAAAAAAATGACAGTTGTGTCGGTAGTAGTAGTAGTGAAAGTAGTAGTGAAAGTAGAACTTTTAATCATTGAAATGAAGACAGCGCTGTTGGCTTTAAGAAGAATTATTTTCCTTCGCAAATCCAATGAACTGAGCATATCTGAAGTATGGACTCCCTTAGGTTGAAGTGCTTGGTAATTTTGTGTAACCGGAGGCTCAACCCTCAAGTTCATTTTGCGACGTTGTATGTAACAATTGCCTACAAATTGAATTTGACAGATAAAATGAGTTGGAGCGTTTTATTCGCTCTTGGTTACTGTGCTGGCCACTAAGTAGTGAAAAACACTTCTGTTGTCGGCTGCGTTCTCCTAAATTCATATGGCCGTGTGCGAATTGGATGAATTATGGTTAAAAATGGATGAATTTTTAACCACTACTGTCATATCTTAACCCGCTCCACAGCTTGTCTAATTTTTAAAACATTTTTTCAATGCGAAGTGTCAAAATTTAACCAAACGTTCGCACACGGCCTTAGTTTTAAAAAATGGCTAGTTTGTCACATTTTGTTAACATTTTTCAAAATGTGTTAATCAACAGCATTGATAAAAAAGTGACCTATCGTATCACCTGATAAAAGTCAGTTGTACCACTTAAAATCCTTGTCAAAAACTGATAAAACTTCCAAGTGTACAAATCTGCTTTATCATCAGGATCGGCATACAAGTATTATAGATCCTCTCCATCTCCTTGAATTGTTAAACAGTTCAATTAATTCTTGCCTCTCCGAATCAACTTCATACTTTAATTGTTATTATTGATTTCGAGGAGGAATAATCTACCGATTTCTTCAATTTATCTTACACAAAGTTCAGCCGAAAGTTAAAATAAATCTTTGTTTTTGAACATTTGTTCAGGACTTGAACCAGGTTCAAAATCAAACCTACATTGTGCCACTGGTCCTAACCCACTACATCCCAGTAAAGTTTCGGTCGATATTACGATATTGTCACTTGATTACGATGCAACATAGCTTCGGTCCTATTATTAATTTTCGAATTGGCCTTACAATCAATTAAAAAATCATCACGATCTTCGGTTCGCTTGTTGGCATTTGTCTTTTCTCGAAATGTAAAAATTGGCAGATATCAATTTTTTTAAATCATCAAATTTTCTCGTTGGCGAAAATTTGGGAGTTTCTGTGGAGTTCAAAGTTAACTGCCGACTGTACAACTGGCTCTAAATTATTCAAATTTGTTACTTGGTTCAGAGTTTACTCGCGAGTATACAACTTGACTTCAGAAAACATGTTTTTGTTTTCAATTAACAGAAGCAAACATTGTATTCCTGTTATATGGGACAAGTAACGAAACCTTTTTGCATTTAAAAAATTCCAACTCCATTTTTTTATTTTTCAGGCAGCCAATCGTGTAAAAACTCAAGCCCAGTACGCAGATCGGGAAAATTTTTTCATACAATTTTACAAATACAAATTTTACAAATACAAATTTTCTCATACAAAATTTTTCCTTGGACAAATTTTGTCCTCAATATTTTTCCAAGCGGTACGCAGCTCACGCGCAAATTTTAATATTTGGAACCGCTGTAAACAAAAAGTCTCCGCTTACTTTTGTCTGGACAAATAATGTTCGAAGCATTATTCTGCCGGAAAAATTGTGACAAGAAAAAAAAAAACAAAAGTAGGTAAACAAAAAATTAAACGAAACTAAGATGGACTATTTTAGCATATATTTTGAAGAGAAGACGTTATCATAAAATCCAACATAAAATCAAGAAAAAAAAAAAACAAATTCTATTCAATTCGCAACAAAAGTATATGCATATATGTTGGTATATCGTAAATATGTTATGTTGGCAGTAAATCGCATAGCAGTATGGAGGCATTTATGCCGTTTTTAATTGGCAATCTGGAAGTAAAAAGAAGATAATTCCCTTTTGATTTTAAAACCAGAATGTCAGTTAAAAACGCCATTATTGTCGACAAACAGACATTTTTCTTAATTTCTCCAACTTCAAAATTTTGCGTGGGATAAAGAATTCATTTGTAGAGATAAAAATTGTAGAGATAAAATTTGTTTTTTCCCGATCTGCGTACTAGGCTTCAACTTAAAAATAAATCAAAAAATAATTTGAGTAAAATGACTGAACACTACAATGAACCACTTCCAAGCCATTTGTGTATCGAGTTGATTTCACTTCCTGAATACAGCCATTTCAATCAAAGCACCGGCACTGTGCCAGGGAGAAATACTGACTTCGCCCGTTTTCATTTCAAATGGCCTAACCAACCAATCCGGTTGCGACTTACACACACTATCACATTTATTTTACAAACCTCCGTATCCATACACATTTTTTCGTTTATGTGTAGCATAATTTTCAAAATTGAGGGAGAACGCGATTTTTATTCCAACGCATTGAATGGTCAAGTCCAAACGCCATATTTTGTTTTGCATCGAAAACCAGTAATTTCATTTGTTTTTAACATTCAAAATACCAAAAAATGAGTGATTATCAAAGTGTAAATGCTGACGCCCTAAATGCTGCCCATTTGGAGCTCCAGGGCAATCCGGCTGCCCTCAGACGTCCATTTGATCCTACAGCACACGATCTGGAAAGCACTTTTCGTTTAACGCGTTTCGCCGACTTGAAGGGCAGAGGTTGCAAAGTGCCCCAAGAAGTCTTAGGAAAACTAGTGTCCTCTTTGCAGCAGGACTATTCGCTTCAAGATGATTCCCAATTCATGCACATGGCAATTCCGCGCATCGGAATTGGCCTCGATTGTTCGGTAATTCCATTGCGACACGGTGGACTTTGTCTAGTGCAGACAACTGATTTCTTCTATCCAATTGTTGACGATCCGTACATGATGGGTAAGATAGCTTGTGCTAATGTATTGAGTGATCTCTACGCCATGGGAGTTACCGAGTGTGATAACATGTTGATGCTTTTGGCTGTAAGTACAAAAATGACGGAGAAGGAGCGCGATGTTGTCATTCCATTGATTATGAGAGGATTCAAAGATTCCGCCCTTGAAGCTGGAACTACTGTAACTGGTGGCCAAAGTGTTGTCAAT
The DNA here is from genome assembly GCA_920937365.1 of Sphaerophoria rueppellii. NCBI lineage: Eukaryota > Metazoa > Arthropoda > Insecta > Diptera > Syrphidae > Sphaerophoria > Sphaerophoria rueppellii. The sequence continues at coordinate 22,224,137 of CAKKXW010000002.1, read as the reverse complement.
CCATGGTGTACCATTGGTGGAGTGGCTTCAACAATTTGTCAACCCAATGAGTATATTGTTCCGGACAATGCAGTTGTTGGTGACGTTTTGGTTATGACCAAGCCACTTGGCACCCAGGTCGCTGTCAATGCCCATCAATGGCTTGATCAACCGGAGCGATGGAACCGCATCAAGTTGGTTGTGTCAGAAGAGGATGTCCGCAAAGCCTATCACAGGGCCATGAGCTCCATGTCCAGGCTGAATCGCACAGCCGCTCGTCTCATGCATAAGTACAATGCTCATGGATCCACCGACATTACTGGTTTTGGGCTCTTGGGACACGCACAAACTCTGGCTTCGCACCAAAAGAAGGACGTTTCCTTTGTGATTCACAATCTGCCTGTGATTGCGAAAATGGCAGCCGTCGCAAAGGCTTGTGGAAACATGTTCCAACTCTTGCAAGGCCATTCAGCAGAGACTTCCGGAGGATTGTTGATTTGCCTGCCACGTGAACAAGCCGCAGCCTACTGCAAGGACATTGAGAAGCAAGAAGGCTATCAGGCCTGGATCATCGGCATTGTTGAAAAGGGAAACAAAAGCGCACGGATAATCGACAAGCCACGAGTCATCGAAGTTCCGGCCAAGGATTAGAAGAATCGAATTTTTAATTTCTTTTTGTATCTTTTGTGTACTACGATTACAATTTACGTTAATAATTTTACTTAATATTTTATAGTTGTAACGGAGTCGATGACGACCGAAAAATATGTATGAAGGAAAAATAAACTATTTTTGGTTCTTCGATTAAAATGTATTCGTTTTTATTTGGAAGTTCATATCAATTTCAGTGGCAAAACGTCTCAGAAGATTGTCCCAATGACGAAATAGTGAAACTACGTTCTGATGCAGCTCTTTTTTTTTTTTTTATTGAAGCACAATCACGTTCTATTATTTGTTTGCGTTAGAGACCGGAAACATTCAAGTAATATAATTAAATTATTTTAGTAAGAAGAAGAACGTCTATTCGCGCATCAACAATCCATACAGTTGCGATGACAAGGTGTTCTTTGAATTGGTTGTTAGCTGTAGAATTCGTTCCTTACATTTTCGTGCTTTTATTTTTAAGGGCAAACTAGGCCACGTTTTGGTTTGCCGATGGATTGACGATAAACCTGGGGTAGTGTGATGACTTCTTTCGGATTCCTGTACACCCAAGGGACTAAGAAGACTAAGATTTTTTGGCTGGGGCGTTGCTCATGTCGCTTTTTTTCTTTTTTCCATTGCACCCATATCCTCTAATAGGTCCTATGGTTCCCGGTTGATTTTTCACCCTCGCATACGAACCGAATATCCATCAAAATGTCCAGCATCAGTCAATCACGCAGGCTGGTAAAATCAAGGTTGTGTGCAAAGTACAGCGGCCTGATTATAGGATTCGCGGCGAATCGTTTTCAATTCGACTCGCGTTGTATTTACTTCACGAGACAAAAGGAAATCGGAAACTGAACTACACTGCCGCTCATCTGAATAGGTTCACACATTTTTCACTGCACTGTTTAGCTTTTCTTCATATGCATTGCAATGACACTACTTTGTTACATATTTAATGAAAGAGCATCATAATGCGCTTGTCTTAAAGCTTACCGTTAATCTCACATGGTAGCTAGACTAAATGCTTTAAAAAAAACAAGCATTTATTTTGGCTCATCTGAATAGGTTAAACCAAGTAATTAATTAATTGCAATTTAAGCATTTATTTTATTCTCTAGTATTGGTATGAGTATTTAACAGATACTAATAATGAGTGTTGCCGCCTATTTTTTTTTATGGTCTCGTAAATTCGATTTGGAATGGAATCATACAATCTTTCCAGGTATTGAAGCGACCAGGCTTTTTTAATTGCTTCGATTAAATGACTCTGTGTCTTCGAATTGTCTCCCTGACTCGTATACTTTTCGCGAGAGAAGACCCCATACATTCTCTATTATATAAAGGTCAGGAGAATATGGAGGCCACACCAGTATCTCAACATTTTGACTCTCAATCCACTGCCTTACCGTCATCGTATTGGATATGTGCATTATCATGTTGGAATGTCCACGATATTGGTCCTAAAAAGTAAAAAATCTGTGGGAACGCCTTTTCTAGCACACCTTTTTAAGAATTCACGTTCATTCTCGATGTAACAAGCTGGAGCTCCAAGGTTCCGTAGAAGGAAACTGCCTTCACAGCTGCACTTTTAATAACGCGTTTTACCGTCGCTGAACTGCAATTTACACCGGTTTTCATTTAGACGCTGCTCTGATGCTCCTCTCGTGTTTTTTTTCCATAATTTTGGATATTTCGCAAATAGCTGCCTACTAAATTTTGGCTTCTATTAATTTTTTTCGCGAATAGTCGTTGGTTTAGGCCTGATTCCCGAAATGCCTCTATTTTACCCTTTTCTTCCTCGCTTAAAGATTTTCCGCGACCCATTTTCGCCGTAAATATGTAAAACACCGTAACCGTAACTTTATTGACATAAAATTTCGATTACAATTATTGGCACGCAACTCAAAGTAAACCGCATTTTTTTTTGCTGTTGAACCTATTCAGATAAGCCAAAAAATACTTGTTTTTATGAATCTGTTTAGTCTAGCTACCGTGTGAGAATAACGGTAAGCTTTCAGAAAAATTTTGTTCACCCAAAACAAGCGCATAATGATGCTCTTTCATTAAATATGTAACAAAGTAGTGTCATTGCAATACATATGAAGAAAGGCTAACAGTGAGGTGAACAAATGTGTGAACCTATTCAGATGAGCGGCAGTGTACGTTTTACCCTCCGGATCAGCGTTACCACTTCAAAAGTAAGATTGCGAGGTGATTGGCGTTTAAGTTAAACAATCATTAATAACGTTACTTAAATGTGTAAATTCTTTATAAATACACATTTTGTACTTAAGAGCTATTTAGAAGTTGTTTAAAGTTAAGCAGCCTTTAATATTCTTTTATAAATATGGCTGTAAATTTATAGAATTTAATTTTTTTTCACAAATTCCCCAGTTGTAAAATTAAAATTTGGAAACGTTCGATTTATCCAGGAGAATCTGATAGTTTCGAGCATTTGTCTGTAATATTTATCATAATTTCCATGCAAACAATTTGTATGTTTACAAGTGGAGTAAAATTCAATGTATTTCTTGTTTTTGCTATTATTTGGAGGGTCATTCCGGATCTCCATTGTCGTCCAACGATATCGTTTCGCTCGCTTCACGTTACTCTAAAAATCACTATCGTCTTGACGATGTTGTTTTTTCAGATCGAGATTTGCTTTCTGGAACTGGATTGCGTCAAAACGATATCGTCAAAACTATGGAAATTGAACGATAGTTAAATAGGTATCATTTAGAATAAACATTTCAAAGCAATTTCTTTTTTAATTCAAAACAGGGTTGAAACTTATGAAACATTTTATGCTATATTTTTAATATGCTTTATTAAAGAGTACTACAATCGGATCAAAAAAGGGAAGCGACATCTGTATTATAAGGTTCTCTCAATATCTTCCTTGCAAATGCGTCATACCGGTGAAGTACACAAACACAAAACATGAGCTGATTGTAAAACACGTGGAGTACGATGTCATTTTGTCTATATATTTAAAAAAAAAACCCTTAAACGACACGAGGATGATTAATTTACGTGAAGCAAATTTGAGACAATATCGTTGACGATGATTGTTTGGATGATTATCGTTTTGAATGTTACGGAATGACCCTCCTGGTAACTTGTGAACATTTTCTCTCCGGAGCAGCACTACTATGCGGGAGTTAGCATAATTGATACCCACATTTTATGAGTAGTTTTGTACAGAGAGGACCAAACCTTAAAAGAACATACTATTATTCATAAACAAAAGAAGGAAACGTGCACGAAAACTATGATGAATCGTTGAATGATTTGGGAACGATCTAGTTGAAAGTTATTTCTGTGATCAGATTTTCACGTGAGTGAAATCGTTCAAGCAATTTGACGAATGCCATTTACAAATTAAGGCTGTGCTTGAAGATATTTCTGATTTTCATTTCTGTCACAGAAGCAAATGAAATTATAATAACTAAAGAAAGAAAAAGTGGCAGTAGATTGGATTATATGGCAGTAGATTTTGTTTTTTGAAAAATCGCAGTAGATCGACTGCAATTGCAGTAAAGTGGTATCGCTGCTCCGGATACCGCAAATTTTATTTTACCGTTACCTCGTGTATGTGAATAAATGAGAAAAAACAGCAACAAAAATGAGTTGGTTTACTCAAATGTACTGAGATAAAAGATAGATAAATAAATTGAGTGGCGCGACAGCTCTTGAAGAGCCATAGCCTAAGTGGCTTACTCTCATCAACAATTCTCTAGGTTCGTATGAAGAATTGAGGGGACCTACAATTATTTAACACCGATTCCAAACGGCAAAATTGAGAAGTAATTTTTCATGACAGATGATACCTTGAAAGATGAAATACAAATTATTGGCACGTATCCACGACGTTCTGCTTAGCAGCCAACGCATTAATTTGGGTAACCAACAGTGTTTCATTTAGGCAATTCTTTGCCGGACTTCAACTAGAGTGTTGCTTATGACTTTTCTATTTAATCCGAGGTAGGCAATCTCCCCATAATTGGGATTTTTATTTTTGAATATGTAAAAGAGTGTGAATACGATTCTCAGCACACATCAAACAGTTATACCTTAAACTCCCACTTCGAAAAAATGAAAAATAAAAAAATGGCTTCAAGAGATTGATTTCATGAACGATTGAATTTATTGATTATTTTACATACATACACAGTAATTTATTATAAGACAAGATTTACAATATAATTTGATAATGAATACAAATGAATACAACGATCTATTTATTGTACATACGTTAATATAGGTTCTATCTATATATGGATCAAACGAACAAATTAAACTAGAACTAGTTAAAATTGTATGTGGCATATGTATATGTAATATCTGTTTATTGCAGCAATGTTAATTTATCTGGAAAACAAATAACAGTATTTTTATTATTAACCAAAAGGTTAAGTAATGAAATACTAACCATTTCTGAAGTGAGTGAACTGAGGGCATCTTCAACGGTTGGCTTATGTCTATCGAATTTAGGCCTGCATATGGGTGAAAAATTATCTGGAAAAGTGTTTTCTTTTAAACTTCCAGATAAAAAAAAATAAACTACAAAATAAAATGTTTACCGAAGTCTCCACTCGAACTGGAATCCGTTAAAACTCGGTGTACCTTCGGTCCATGTTGGCGTAGAGCCTTCACCTGATGCGGGTGGTGTCCATGCTAATCCACCACGTGAAGAGTATTGACTGCTAAGTGAGGTATCAACAGCGAGGTAAGGTTCCAAATGAACTTCTGAAACACTACAAATTAATCTTATGTTATTTTAAGTATTTACAAAATAGAAACGATTGCACAATAATTATTGTCATAATTTTATACGATTGAAGATCTACTAGTAAATATCTCTTTGGCTTGATATCCATAATTAAGTAAAGTATATATGGTGGCGAGTACGTATGTGCAAATGTGTGCATGTATGCGTGATTCTGTTTTTGATTCAGACATCAAATTCGGAATCGTTTTTCTGTTCTTTTCAGAACAAGAACTGTCATCTTGTGTCAAGTGAACGAATTTAGAATCGTTCGGAATAGTTCCGGACGACAAAAAAAAAAAACGCTATTATTTTGAAATATTTGAGATTTGAGTAAATGGTAAAAAAAAGTGGCAACACTGTAACACAGGGTGCTTCATTCTTTATATCAAGTCTTACATTCCGTGTTTCTGCGCTACGTCCGCTTGCAGTGCATAGAAAATTATATAGAGAAAATCTCTTCATAGTCAGAACTGTAAATTTTGCTCAACCGAACGTTTTCAGAGTTCAGAATTGTCAAAAACGATTCCGATTTGCTAATCAAAAAACCCCATTAAACTGCATCTCGTCTTTTACAGACAAAATTTTAAGTCAATTCGGTTGAACAAATACAACAAACTGATATTGCACGCGTCACAAATTTGAAAATGTGTGTCAGGTGACACTGACATAATTGCAAAACATACTGAAGTACGTTCTGTTTACTTCATATAAACTGTAAACTAAAGAACTATTAAAGTCATCAATTACGTAATTAATCATCAGTCGCTATGAAACTTTTGTTAGTGTGTCAAATAGTTTCGATTCACGTTGATCTGTCAAAGTGATTTGTTTGTTTACATTTTGAAATCGAGATTTTTTTTTGCCAGCAACATCTAAATCCTATACTAATTTTATAAAAAATATGAAAGTCAGTTGTTTGTATGTTTGTTTGTTGCTCTTTAACGTTGTAACGGAGCAATATTTAGACTTGGACTTTTGTGTAGCGGTAGTTAGGAGACTGGAAGGAGTTTTAAGCACTATTCACATGAGCACGAAAGAATGAAAATTCATCGATTGTGACATTTCTTTGACATGAGAGTTTTTAATTCGTCGCGAATGAACAACCAAAACACAACGTAAGAATGATTTTTGAGTATATACGTGCGCGAAAATTTTGTTCGCTGGGAGTGTGGATTGTATGTGGAACGCGAATTGGACTTGACAGATCACAACGAACAGATCTGAATTCGCGACGAATATTTTATTTCCCAATATTAATACATTTTAGGTAATTTAAGATCAAATTTTTATATTTTAAAATCTTCAATAATTTTGCTAAATATCAGCTAGATTTGAGGTCGGTAAAGTAATTTCAAACACTTTTACTTCATTTATTCGTCGGTCGTCGGTCCTTCTCATGTGAACAGTCCGCGATAAAATATCTCATTCCCAGTTTATTCCAGTAGGGAACTCTCCTACGTATTGATTAATTGGTTGCCTATCATTAGGCGTTTTTTCCTTTATTTGGTAAATGCGGCAAAAGCTTTTGTAATTTCTTTAGCGTGAGGGTAAATGAGGAAGGGGAATAGTGAAAGGGTGAACAGTGAAGCATAAAAGGAGATAGGTGGGGTAAAAATAAATAGAGTGGCGCGACAGCTCTTGAAGAGCCAAGGCTAAGTGGCTTACTCTCATCAACAATTCTCTAGTTGCGTGTGAGGAATTGAAGGGACCTACAATTTAACACCGATTCCGAATGCCAAAGTTGAGAAGCACTTTTTCATGACAGATGATACTCTTGGAAGTTTTCTTCGCAAGAGGCAGTGCCCGTGAAAGATGAAATAAAAACTATAATTTTGCGCTGATGAGTTTAAATTTAAAAGACAATAGAAAATCACAATGGTGTCAAACAGCTGTTATATGCAGGGTGTGTTCGCGAAGTAATGTAAGAAATGACATTTAGAATTAAGGTGAGTTCACACTGGTGTTTGCATTACGTAAATCTGTCAACACGAAAGAAGTTAATAAACATGTTGGAGAAACATCGCTCCCGATTTCCGAGAGCTGGTCGCTAATTACTTTTAAACCAACATCGAAATTAAATCTAGATTTACTATCGATCATAAAATAAACTTATTTTTGACAGCTGTCTTATTTTCATATGGCTATGGCTTGAAACGAAATGAAAATACCAAACTAAAACTCACCTAATTGTATCCTCCCTGGTTGATGTTCTCAACATTGATCCGCTTCTGCTTGTGTTCGCTTGACGTTCATTCTTTCTACGTCCGGAGCTTTGTTTCTGTAAGCTCTCTTCAGAAATTTCATCAAAAGCAGGGGGAGGTGTCGAGCAACAAGAAGGTGTAGTGCCTAGCAGTACATATGAAATGAATGTTATATCTAACGTAAAATTCAAATCTTTTGTTTAATCCTACTTAAGTAACTGATTATAAGGAACTGGAGGAGGTTTAAATACAACTAATTTCAACGATTTTATCTAAAGGTTCATTTAAATAAGATGGTTGAACGAAAAAATTCCAAACTAAAATCTCATGAGACATAAAAATGTAGGCAATGTAGGAAGGTGATATAAAAGCTGTTCCCGAAATATGTGACACGTTGCTGATAGTTTCTTGCTCTAAAGACGAAAGATTTTCACATCATATACGTCCACTCGAAGCTGTTGAAAAACCATCGTAATTTCTGCTTTGCATTTCAAATTTTTGACGTGTCTTTTGGAAATTCGAATTTGTATTTTTTGGGTATTTCTTTATCGAAGCGTGCTTATTGATGTTGTATTCGTTCATTGTATACACCGATGATGGCGGATACCTATTATTGTTATTATTGAATTGATTCACAACCGTTGAGTTTCGACCGGAAGTTGCTGCTGAGGCTTTTCGTTCATTTTCAATGGACTGCAGATTTGGACGTCGAACAGTTCGTGGATTGTTTTCGATTTCGCGTTTAACTTCGATGAACGAATGCATAGTTTGTACAATATTCTCTTCCTGTCCATTGTCATCATCACCCAATGCCATATCGGCGTATTGAATGTACTTTTGCTTATCACGTTTCTTTTTCGTTGCGTGTACCTTACGAGGTAGTTGGGACATTTCGGCTGTTGGATTTTCCGGCTGTATGGGTGGGAAATTTCTAACAATCGATCCAACCGTTGACATATAACTCAGAGACATTATACTATTTCGTTTTTTGAAAAGATCTTTTCGACTTGGGATTTGTTGTTGTTGCTGTTGGCTATACGAATTTACACTGGGTCGTTGGTTGGTATTGATTGGATTATAGTTGATGTGATCATCGTCAAGATCAAACAGATCGTGTAATTCCAACCAATCTTGAACGTTACTTGGCGAACGTCGTTCACCGAATTTGGGATTTGGTGGCGCTTGGAGGTTATCTAGTTTTTGGGGTTTGTTAGCATAATTTAACATGGGTCTACCTGTGGATGAGGCTCGTTGTTGCTGTAATGACGCCGCCGATGAAGATTGATCCTCGAATGTAGCTGTTGCTCTTGGTTGTCGCGATTGTTCGCCTTTTTTAGCTCGAGGCGATCCTCTTGGTGGCACAGGTGGTGGTACTTTCGGCTTAAGTGTACTACTGGTTTTTTGTTTGCTCGATTGTGGCGCACTTGGATTTGAAGCCACTGTTGTGGCTCGGCTAGCTTGTTTTAATGGCTGGGCGCTGGAAGCTTGCGAGAAGCCAGCAGTGTTACTAACAGCTGTTGGTTGTGTTTTGATTTTGAAAGTAATAAAAGGATTTATGTTAAAAACGTACAATAAAAGTCTTGTTTTGAAAGTCGCTGTTGAAAAGACAATTCAAGGCTAAACTTACATCGAGATTCCGTTTCGCTTTCAATTGACTTTTGTATTACTCGCGATAAGCTTTTTCTCTTTGATGGTGAATGTTTGAGAGCTGTAAAAGATGATTTTTAAAATATCGAACAAAAAATCGACTAAAAACAAAAATTACAAAAACAAAACACACTGCACTCAAAACTATAAAGCCTGAATTGAATGTGTGCAGATTTAAAAAACAAAAATGAAACTAATTGCGTTTCAAAACAAACAAAATTAAACAAAATTAAACAAAATATTGGCATCGAAATTGAAACCATAAGGTTTGTTCGATGTAACCAGCCCTGGGACGCTCCGGTGCTTGTCATACTGGGAACGGAGCTGTCAAAAAACTGAAAAATTTCTCTGGGTTTGGTTTCACATCGAACGCTTTAGTAGTGCTCTGTTTTTTTTTTTCATTGTTGTATGGTAACAGCTGATTCGAACAACTTCGAAATTCTCGCCCCGAAAAAAAACTTGGGGCGATTCAGAGCGCTCCCGGTGCGACCACTGAATACATATCGAACACGGCAGAAATGCACCGGGTCGAAAAAAGAGCGACATCGAACAGCTCCGTGCGAAATCAGAGCGCCACAGAGCAACCCAAAGCGCACATCGAACAAACCTATTAAAAAAAGATCATTGGAAATGTTCGATTTCCAACTTTATGAAATATTTTTAAAACAGTTTTTTTTCTAATTTATTTTTACCTATATAACTGGATACCAAGGTACGAAACTTTCTATGGTTTCCCTTAATTTCTGGGAGATCCACTTTGCAACAAAAAATGTTTAAAACAAAATAAAAGTTAAAAGAAAGAAAAACACTCGATTAATATTGATATATTTTAGCGGGCTACATGTGTGATTTATAGATGTTATAGATTTATGGATTATATTTGCGTTTCAACTAGCAATAGATTTTTATAGTCGAATGCCTGGTACTTACGTGATGGGATTTTTCTGAACACTTGTTTAGCCATAAAGTTTTGAAAGCGTTGGGCGTAAAATGAAGGACGGCAAACGGACACGGTTTCCTAGGTTTAAAAAGGAAAATATTTGTTAAAGCGATTTCCTTTGAGTTTTGAAATCTGAAAGGACTTACGCCATCGTGAATAATTGCCTTGAAAGTATGTTCGAGTTTCTTTTTGAAGCGATACGATTGAAGGATATCAATTATGCCGATGAAAAGCAACAACCGTTCGCCTTTTTCACTTCGAGCAGGAATTCCGCCAGGTCTTTTGGAGAGAACAAACAAAATGTAATCGAAATTGTGCAGACGGGGATGTATACTCACGGAACATCATCCTCGTCATCAATGGGTTCACTTTCCGCCTGTATACTCTCCATTGCTGTTGAATGTGCAACCAGACGTTGCTTATTCACTGATCTATATAACAAGCTTAAGCTTTGATTTCGACAAGGACCCAAAACCAAACACAACAGGACAATCAAACTTACCTATTCCTATTGATGGCATCACGATCACGTCCTTCCATTGCAATACACTGATCCGCTTCGGGAGCATCCTCCAAATCGGAATCTTCGGTTTTCGGAAGATTAGTCTTTGACTTACGGGCACTCTGTTTTTCCTTGGAAGATAGATCTAAATTATGAACACCGACTAACAGTGAATAGTCCATTATTTTGAATGACTCCAAAACAGTACAATCACGCTGTATAGTCTTGATCAACGCATTATAAGTTTCAGCTTCGAGAAGTATCCCATTCGGATGGTGTTCCATGAAATCTAAGTCCTTAAATGTAGGCGACTTTTTACTACGTTCAGCCTTTGATGCTTTTCGCTTGTATGTGGATCCTTTGAGATCGTATTTAAGATGCATTTTTACATATGACGGTAGTAAGTTATTCATAACAATTAAACGAACATTTTTGCTATTGCATTGAAAACAGTAAAGACCAAAGAACTTTGGCAACAATGTCCTTGGATTTTGATTTAAGTTCATATAATAACTGTTAAAGGAAAACATGTTTAAATGAGTGTTTAAAAAGTTTTAAGAGTATTACCCTGGTAATAACTTTTGTAAGAATTCGCCTTCTTTATGTTGGACAGTTTTTATTATAAACTCGTCATCGTCGGTTAAGTAAAATATTGAACCCGAAGCACCGGGATTGGATAGCTCCCTCAAGGGAGATGAACACATGGACATCTGAAATTCGCAACATTTTTCATGATAAAGATTGAAAAAATGTAGGTTTCAAGAACCTCACCATAAAATCATCTGGTTGAATTCCAAATAAATCTCTAAAGTAACGGAATGCAATGGGAGCGTAAATTTTAAATCTAAATTCGCTGTAGTGATGTGCAGGAGTTAAACTAGAACCTTCTGGGGGAAATGATATGCTTTCTATCTCCCAAAAATCCATCATTAGAAGATCTCGCTTTGGCTTTGATGCAAGACTTCCCACCTAACACAAGAAGCAAAAAAAAAAAAAACCCAACAATTATAGAAATTTCTTTTTTAATCATAGAATTGGTGTTACCGTATGTTGTATTCCCAGTTGAATGGAACCCATAATCTGTGATGTTTGGATTTTTTTGTACGTAATTTCACCTCCTTCGCCGACACGCCGATGGCCGATCTTACGTTCCTTGTCAATTTTGCCATATTTTGAATTTTGTGCTCGTAGACCCTAAAGGAAGTTATGTTTAATGCCGGTTGAAATACTAAAAAAAAAATTAAGTGAATACCTCAGGAGTTGTAAGTTGACCCAGGCGATCTAAAAAGAATTTAATGATAGTTTCATTTAACAGTGTTTCGACGTTATGTGATAAATATTTTATGTGCAAATGGAGGGTGGGAAAAACTGTTAAGGATCTGATAAGTCTTTTAGTCACGAAAATGTTGGTCCCCTCCATTAGATTTTTAACTTAACCCTTTTGGCTACTAGGTGCCAAAAGGTACTTATCTGCGTTAAAATAAATTACTTTTTCTGCTTTCCAACAAGTTTTGCAATTTAATTTTCAAATAAGGGGTCTCTATGGCGTATGCGTAACCTTTTTTTTTTAATGTTCAAATTAAAGTATTTTTGACTTTCCAGAGGTAGTGATTGTAACTGGGCCAATTTTGTGAATCTCTAGTTTTTGCATATCCTCATGTTGATTCGAGGTCACTAGAATCCGGAGCCACCCTTTTTATCATGATGTTTACCTGTGTGAATGTAACGGATTATCCATTTTGGGGTTTCAAGAGTATAGGGCCGGAATTCGACATCTGTCAAACTAAGTTGCTAAACCAATTCATTTTTTTGTTTGACATTTACGAAAATGGTGAAGAATTTTGAAGAGATCGGATTGGTTACAGATATTGTAAGGCCTGTGCATCATCGTTGCGCTCGTACCACTGAAAATATCGCTGCTGTAAGTGAAAGTGTTGCCGAAAACCCGAATGCGTCGATTCCTCGTCGTTCTCCTTAGCGTATTTTGCACTTGGATCTACACCTACATCCATATAAAGTCCAGCTCACACAAAAATGAAGCCAGCTGATCACTCACAACGCAGAAGATACGTCGAATGGGTGTTTTAACAACAGGTGGTGGACGGCGATTTTTCGAGCAACATTTTCTTCAGCGACGAAGCTCATTTCTCACTCGGTGGGTATTTTAATAAACAAAACTGTCGTATTTGGGGTTGTGAGAATACTCAAGTAATTGAAAAGAGGCCATTGTGCATCCACAAAAAGTCACTGTTTTGTGCGCTCTTTGGTCCGAAGGTGTGATTGGACATTACTTCTTCGAAAACGACGATGGAACGACTGTCAACGTCAATTCGGAGAGTTATGTTCATATGATAACTTTTTTTTTGCCTGCTATTGTAGAACAGGACTTTGAGAATATGTGGTATCAACAAGACGTCGCACATGCCTCACAATTGAGCGAATATAGCTTTATTGCAAGCGACATTTACTGGCCGCGTATTTTCTCATCGGGGCGATATCAACTGGTCACAAAGATCATGCGATTTGACACCGCTGGACTTTTTTTGTGGGGCTACGCGAAAGACTGTGTTTATTGAGATAAGCCTTTAAGTTTGTGGTTCTTAAGAACCAACATTCGTCAAGTTATGGCTGATATAGGTACCGCCCAATATGAGTTAAAAAGTGGTCGAAAATTACTTCAAAGGAATCGATGCTTGCAATAATTTGCGTGGTGGTAATAAAAATGATGTAGTGATAATGTCAACGTTCAAACTATGTAATAAAAGAGAATAATTATTATCAAAACAACTTTTCTCAGCAAGGAACACATCTTTGACGGACAAATTTGAAAGCACAGCCTCCATGAAGTTACAACAGATGAAAAAGAAGCGAGACTAGTGAATGAAGACCCAGTCCCAGCCTCCACCACGGAAGAGGTAGAAGGATTCATCCAAAAGCTAAAAAATATCAAGTCCGCTGGGTCGAATGGCATACTTGCGGAACTCCTTAAATATGGGGGAGGTATTTTGATGAACCGCATGCACCAGGTCATCAGCAAAATTTGGGAGGAAGATGTCCACTGACAAGTCGATAAGCTTCATATGCCCTATTTACAAGAAAGGCGATCCTATTTCATGCAAAAACGAGCGAGGCACATCCTTGCTTAATTTTGCATACAAAATCCTATCCAACGTACCAGTGTGGCCTTAAGTTAGACAGAACAACGATAAACCAAATTTTCACACTGAGACAAATCCTGGAAAAAACTAACGAATTTCACGTCGAAACCCACCATTTTTTCATTAACTTCAAAGCTGCTAATGATAGCATCCACTACCAAGAACTTATGATGGTGACATCTGAATTCAGGACCCCAAACAAAAAAAACTGATCCAGCTGTGCCACATGACGCTAAACAATACGCAGTGCAGTGTGCAAATGGGTTACAACTCATCCGAGTTTTTTCAACAAACATGCGCAGGGTTTAGTCAAGGAGATGCGCTGTCATGTGATTTCTTGAACATAGTCCTGGAGCAGATAGTGCGCAAGGCAGGTGTGAGCACAGAAAACAATATCCTCAACAAATCCATCCAGCACCTAAGCTATGCGGACGAGATAGACATCATCGGTCGATCCAAGAGAGCTGTGCTTAAGGCCTTGACAGCGGTTAAAGAATAGACGAAAGTTGAAACTCGTTGGTTTGAAGTGAATGACGACAAAACGTCACTGTTGGTAGCAGCAATTTCGAGGTAGTTTAGGAGGTCATCTACCTTGGAACAAGCATCAAACCCACAAACGATACCTTAGATCCGAAAAAGAATTACCTTAGCGAATCGGTGCTGCTTTGGCCTGGCAAAACAACTGGGTTCAAAACTCCTCACTCGAAAGACAAAGTGTTTGCTTTACAAAACTTTGATTTTACCAGTCCTATACTCTACAGCCGGCGCCGAGTATTGGACGATAAGTAAAAAAGGGGAATTGATACTGGTTACTTTCGAAAGAAAAATTTTTAGACGGATTTTCGATCGACGATATATGATATGATATTTATTAAATAAGGAACTTAGTCTTAAGATTTACATCTTTTAGGCCCATTTGCTCAATCGGAACATAAATTTATGTTATACTTAAAGTTCTCCTTTTGCATGGGGATTTTATGTAGAACTTAAGAATTCCGGAACGTCCCATACAAATATGAGAACTTTATGTGGAACTTATATTTATGACTCGAATGAACAAAGGGCTCTTAGATAACTAAGCTTAAAGTAACATGATACAAATATGGAGCAAATAACAAAATGTATAATATTTTCTGTAATTACAAGTATAAAAAAAAGTAAAAAAAAAAAAAATGAAAGAATGAAAGTGAAAGTTTACACCATGAATATGAAAATAAAATTACAATACAAATTACAATAGTAAAACAATATAGATTATAGATTAACAGATAACAATAAAACGAAATGAAAAAAGAAATGAAAACGCACAGCAAGTTATGTAAATATTATTTATTATTATTAAGATGACGCAAAATGAGCAAACAAAGATCTCTTAAACACAACCAATAAGTCTGTTCTTCTAATTTCACGCGGAAGCGCGTTCCATAAGCGAATACCGTTAATGAAAAATTGTCTTTCTGACGTGAGACATGAAAATCGAGGAATAAGTAACTGCTCGTTTCTATGGGAAGTTGAGAATCGAATCTGGTGAAAGAGGTAGGGAGGCTTCTGTGTTTGAATAATGTTGAAAAGGCTTGTAAGAGTTTTTATTTTTAGAAAATTTTCAAAAGTAACACCAAATATGCTCTTCGAATAATTTGAGATATGACAATATCGTCCCAACCCATATACATATCGAATAGCATTGTTAAAAACAACATTAAGCTTTCTGATACTAGCTGCATCGGAGTTGCAATATACTTCACATCCGCATGTAAGTATGGGCACAGCAAGCGATTTGATAAGCATTTTTCTTGTATTAAGTGGAATTAATTTTTTGGAAACTGATAAATTTCGAAGCACACCATATGATTTTCCTACCACTGCATTTATGTGATCATTCCAGGTAAGGGTCCTGTTGAAATAAACACCTAGGTTCTTTGCCTTGTCTACGTATTCTACTGGAGTGCCGTTTACCTCAAGAACAGGAAAATAAGACAAATCAAGCAATGTTTTTGAGATAACAAGGCACTTTGTTTTATTTGGATTAAGTAGAAGACCATTAATGCTGGACCACTCAAAAATGGCTTTTAGTTCAGTATTTATACTTTCAACACAATCCTCAATGAGACTTAGGTGGCGGTGCTTAATTAACTGAACATCATCCGCGAACATGCGTGTTTCACAGTGACTCAATATCAATGGGAAATCATTGATATATGCTGAGAACAGAAGCGGACCCAAAATTGGTCCCTGTGGAACACCGCGATCAAGTGAAAGAAGCTCAGACACACAACCACTCGCAGCCACTGCCTGTCTCCTTCCAGTTAAATAGGAGTAAATTAATCTCACTGCCTCAATACCAAAATTAAACCGACGTAATAGTTTAGAACACATAGTAGAGTGGTCGATGGTATCAAAAGCTTTAGAGTAATCGAGTAGTACCAAAAAAGTAACTTTATTTTCATCTAACGCTTTTCTTATCTGCTCAACGAAATCGATGATCGCAGAAGTACTGCTATGATTTGCTCGAAAGCCATATTGCTTAGGTGACAGAAGATCGCTATTTCTAAGATAAGTAGTAATTTGTCTATGCATTAGCCTTTCAGCTACTTTTGAAATAAATGGTAAAATAGAAATAGGTCGAAACTCGTTTTTGTTTTTGGGAATTGGTATAACTTTTGAAACTTTCCACTGAGAACGAAACAGGCTCTTTGTCAGGATAGTATTTATCAAGTGTGTGACAAATGGGAGAATCACAGGGATGCAAATCATCGAGCCCAACGGCTTTCGACTTAATTGATATGAAATTTTCTACAATATCTTCGGGTGAAACTCTGGAAAAATTAAAGAGACCATCGGTATTACGTAAAGAAGACAAGGATTGGCTTATTTGCAATGACCAACAGGTATTATTTGATGAAGGTTGAGGAACTGACGATAATCGATATCGAATGGAGAAGGAGGTTCAACCGCCAATTGTGCGAGCTAGGCCACATCGAGCGAATGGACGAAAACGATCCAGCCAAGAAAGTGTTCTCATCGCAGCCCCCAGGTTCGAGACGATAAGAAAGGCCAAACCTAAGGTTCAAGGACTAAGTGACTGCGGATGCCAGGGCGCTTGGTATCGGCGACTGGAAAGTGCACGCGAGAAACCGTACCCGATGGAAGGCTACATTGTCTCAGGCTGTGATCCTACATGGATAGTGAGCTGATTAAGTAAGTAAGTTGGCTAAATTCTATGTGAGCTTCTGTAACTCCTAGTTTTTGCAGACAAAATGTCAAAAACTAGGTCTCTAGTACATTAATCCCGACCGCTAACGACAGTAGTGTGTTGTTTTTGCAGCTCAAAAAAAGAAAAGGGAACACGCCTCATCACATGTTTTAAGAAAACCTCGTGATATAAGATTCTTACAAAAGTAAAATCCCCTTATTCTTAAAAAAAATGCCGCAAGTGAATCATGATATTAACAGAAAGTCAAGCTGAAAACTGATTTAACTGAAATAGGAAACATAATTTATATAAAGCTAAGTAAGAAAAAGTCACCAGAACACAAAGTGTAGGTACGTTTTAAATGTCGACTTCAACCAAACCAATCTTCCTTGTCCCTAACTCTTCAACTTGTATATGATAAAATGTGTCATTGTTTCAAGAAAATCTATAATAATCAGAGCGGAAATCTGGAATGAGCGGTCAATACTTAGTGGAATGAGTTTTCAAATTTTCAAAGATGACACAATTTTTGTACATCTAATACATAAGGAGACTGTTCATTATATTGGTTTCTTCTATATTGAGAATACTCCAAGAAATATGCAAATAAATTCAAGATTAGTTTTTGTCGTCTTATTTTTCTTAAATAACTTATAATTGTTTTAAAAAATTTGCGACTTTAAGTCACTGTTCGAATGATTTATCAATTACGATGTTACTGACACATTGGTCAACTGCCAAGTTTTGTTTTTTTTTAACCCAAAATCTGTAACTACGCGTTGTCTAACTGCTTAGTTCTTTGAACCAAATTGTGTCGGCTCTAACCCTTAAAAATGTGTTGTTTTGTTTTTATTAATTAGACAATTTGTTTATCCCCAACAAACATTAAAATACAAAGTTATCACCATGACACTTTAATATTCATGTGTATGTACATTTGTGGTAATATTTAATTTTTATCAACCTAATATAGGTCGGGCAATACTCTTTCCAGAGTTGTAAGATTTGTATGAAGAGTGGGGGAAGATTTTCTTAAATCACATTCAAAACTTGTCAAGCTAATTTTTTTTTGTTGTAATGAAAAACACTCAAACCTTATCAGCGAAAAGCACAAAACAAACTTTAATGCTATTCATTAGTGTATATAATTTCTATTTGTGTAGAAAATTTAATATTCATTTGAAAATCTCTGTATAATTATATGCTTTTAACCAATTTTCGAATTGGATGTTTTAATAGTCCCGACACAATTTTTTATCAAAAATTATTCCCTGACATTGTCCCCACAAAAAAAAAAAAAAAAGAAAAACGAAAATAGGAAGGAGAAATGAGGAAATATATTTTTTTCTTGTATCTACATTGCTTCCCACATTAGTATTGATTGCACATTTTTTCACCGAAAAAATTAGTTTTTCAGGCGATTTTTCACAAATTATATTTTCTACTCTCCACAACTTGATATTGTGAGTTTTGTTGTTAACGAAAGAATTTCAATTAATTAAATTACCATCTTTTTCGCAAATAGAACTATCCGCGTTTTTGGTATTTGTCACAGAGGATGATTCCAAGTCAATCGAGTTTATTCCATCAACCGACTCCATGATTGGATTTTTTATTAAAAAAAAAAAATTTGAATTAAATTATTTTCAAGTCATCGTTTTTAACAAAATAAAAATGAAATATGTTATCTTATTCTACGAATAAGATTTTATTATTTTTCTTTAACGTGCAGGAAAAATAATTCCTGCGATTCCGTTACTTAACAAGCTTTAACTGAAATAGTCGAACTAGATTGAATGCATTATGTTCGATAAGAGAAGGGTGTATATTGAAGTCCTTTTCCAACTCATTTATATGTACAAGAGATTACTCATTAAATGCTCTTCGATTTGAATTTGGTTTTGATTTCCTTGACAAGAATCATGCTCAGTTAAAAGTCAAGACACTGAGCAGAATCAAAAACCGAAATTTGTAGGGAAATTAACCCTTGGACGTATTTTGTTTTTACCATCAACATGTTGAAGATACGTCGGTAAGGCAGTCTATAGAGCTGTCAAAAGTAGTATTCGAGTGATAATCGTTTTTGGTTGGTAATGTAGGAAATGTTTTCTGATTTTGACACCGAATTGACAGATGTCAAAAATAGTCGTGAGTTCTATTTTTCAGGTGAACTGCACTTAAAGTAAAATGATTTTGATTTTTGTCGTACGGAAATAATAATAACAAAACTCTACATTGAAGAAAACATTTTTACAGGGCGTTTCACGTTCCACACTTTTGTTGCCCTAATGAATCGGTAATTTATCTTAATTTGTAGGGAAATTAACCCTTGGACGTATTTTGTTTTTACCATCAACATGTTGAAGATACGTCGGTAAGGCAGTCTATAGAGCTGTCAAAAGTAGGATTCGAGTGATAATCGTTTTTGGTTGGTAATGTAGGAAATGTTTTCTGATTTTGACACCGAATTGACAGCTGTCAAAAATAGTCGTGAGCTCTATTTTTCAGGTGAACTGCACTTAAAGTAAAATGATTTTGATTTTTGTCGTACGGAAATAATACCATTACCATCATGGCCTATTTCAATGTATTTCGGCTTTTTAGTTGTCATAAACTGTCACTATATCGAAAAAGCGTAAAAAGACAAAACATCTTTTTTTTAATTCAATAATTGAAACTCTCCAAAATTACTGTTATTCTTACATTTTTAAGCATTTTAAAATTGCTTGATTCGTGTGTAAGGTTTTACAAATGCTAATGAGTTCGTAAAACCTACTTTCACTTACTTACTTAAGGTTGCGCTACAGTCCGTTGTGGACTTGGGTCTCAACCAACAGTCTCCGACAGCCAGCTCGGTCCTAGCTAGCTTTCTTCAGTTTTGCACTCCAAATTAGTTGAGGACCCCATCCACTTGGATGCACCGCCTGAGTTGCGGTCTTCCTCTACTTCTTCGTCTCTCGGAAATAGTGTCGAAGGCTTTCCGGAGCATTTATGTCCATCTGCTCTAAATGACCGAGCCACCTGAGTCTCTGAACCTTGACTCTTCTGGCTAGGTCCATGTCGCTGTACAACTCGTAAAGTTCGGTGTTGTATCTTCTTCTCCATTCCCCATTAATGCACACGAGGACGGGGCCGAAGATGACCCGAAGAACTTTGTTCTCGGAACAGCCTAAGGCACATTCATCCGATTTTGTCAAGGTCCACGCTTCTACACCATACAGCAGAACTGGGACAGGTAAAATTGTACAACACTCTCATGTTGTACAATTTTACCTTAGTTGCTCGAAAGAGGGCTTTTCCACTCAAATGCTTTCTTAGACCAAAGAAACAGCGATTAGCAAGAGTTTATTCTTCGTCTGATCTCTGCGCTGGCGCTGATGTTATTTCCCGTGTTTATAGCGGAGCATGTCTACCTACTCCTCTACTACCTCGAAGCTATATGCGTCTTTTGTGATGTTTTCTCCGAGCCGTCGGAGTTGGGTGTACTTCTTCGAAGACAGCCTTGTTCTCTCATTCACCGCTTAACCCATTTTTGGGGCTTCTGTCTCAATTCTCAGAAAGGCGCCATTGGCATCACACTGTGTTCTTCGCATTTGTATATCATCGTCGTACGCGAGAAGTTGAACAGACTTGGAAGATAGTGCCTCTGATGTTGACGGTGAAGTTTAGCACTATTTTCTTAAGAACGATGTTAAAAGAAATCGCATTACAATGCATCGCCTTGTCTGATTCCTTTTTGGCATCAATAGATTCTTCAAGCTCGTTGCCAACCTTGACGGCGGTGCAGCATGAGTTCATTTGCACACGCGAACGAACGTCATTTTGCACACGCGAACGAGCTTGGCGGGGATGCTGAAACAAGACATATGTTGTTTTCCATTGGTTGTCCAGAAGCATTCGGAAGAGCCAGTTCACTGGTTTCATCGAAGAAGGGATTACCGAGATAGTTATTTCTTCTATTGGGGAACGCCGGACATGTACACAGAAGGTG
>CAKKXW010000002.1:22162971-22202604 GCA_920937365.1 Sphaerophoria rueppellii | reverse complement strand
GATAAGCGCGTGCAAACAAACAGAAAAATGAATAATTTGGTGCCGTTTTTTTCCACATTTTCCACTGATTCTTTGCTCCTATTGCCTTAATGTTATATAGTCTTATAGGCCTTCCTTAAGAAATAAATTACTTAACACAAAAAGAATTGTTCAATTTGATTAAGCAGTTCCTGAGATCAGCGCGTTCAAGCAAACAACAGAAGCTTTCAAAAATTCCTCGCTATCCTATTCTTCGCAGCATAATATTATATAACTTCAAGCCTCGATAAATGGATAATTCAACACAAAAAGAGTTGTTCAATTTGACTAAGCAGTTCCTGAGATAAGCGCTTTAAAACGCACAAAAATTAATATTTTTTGCCGGTTTTTCCACATTACCACATTTTCCACAGATTCTTCGTTCCTATTGGTTTAATGTTACTCTGCGGCCACACGAACACGTTCTGGCCAGCAAGTAGCGTACATTCGTATATTATTTGTCAAATCTCTATCGGTGTACTTGGTGTGACGTAGGTGGCAAACAACCTGCTTGCAAGTTCACACATTTTTTTTCCATTTGAACGCTTTTTTAAAAGTTAACCTGCTTTTAACATCCAATTTTGAAATTCGAAGTTGTCGCCAGCAAAAACAGAAATTAAAACTCTCGCTTCAACTAATATTCTAATTTAATTATATTCATTTTGATAAATTTGGCAAAACCTGCCGAATTAATTGCCTTTCTACTTGCTCGTTTACTGGCTTCAGAATTCGCAAGCCAGTGAACTGACTGGCCAGTACTAAAGCAAGTACTAACAGTTTGAATAAGTGAGTAAAATATTTAATTGTATGCCAACTTTCTAGCCAGAACTTGCTACCGGGTAGCCTAAAGCCTTCCTCCATTAAGAATTTTTACAATTCGAACCAGTAGTTCCTGAGATTAGCGCGTTCAAACAAACAAACTCTTCAGCTTTATGTAGGATTAAACACAAAATAAAAACGCTGAGTAATTTTCTAAAAAAACAATAAATTTCCTAGTGATATTCGTTATGTTTCCAATATTCATTTCGAAGGCAAAATGATTAACACAACAAAATTTGTAATTGCATTCGACAGGAAGATGCCTGCCGGGTCAAATCAATAATGCTTCTATGAGGTTAATCGCCTTGACAAAATAATAAATTAGAAAAGTCGTAGGGTCCGTTTTTTTTTTTTTGAGAAAAAAAAATGTGTATATGAGGGCTACCCTCAAAATATCGAGTTAAAATTTCTTTTTTTCGAAAACTACTTCTGATCTTAGAAAAAACTTCTATGAGCCACGCTTAAAATACAGTTTACTGTGTTTTAGCCTATTGGTAGTGTTTGATAACATCAGCTAGAAGCAGTATACATAGTGTAGAAAGTCTTGGAAGAAAAAATCAATACCTATATAAATTGTCGTCCAATATGAGCAACCAATATCAATACAAAAAAAGCGTAACAATTGGCTCCACACTCCACTTTTAACACAGTATTGAAATCAAAGAATTAAATAAATCTGTCCCACCATTGTTTCCCTGAGCTAAGTCAGTCGCTAAGCCAAGCCCCTCAATATTTTCGCCTTGATTGATTAGGTAGCATTATTGTCTCTTAATGAAATGAAAAGATGAAATTACTTTGGACACCGGCTTAGGTGGCTAGCATAAGTGAAGAGACCCTGATCAAATCTAGGATGCATAGGAACAAACGTTAAAAAGGTTGGCACATATAAATCGTGTTTTTTTCATAATTAGTAGTCAGCACAGTAATGCGAATAAAACGCTCCAACTTACTTTATCTGTCAAATTCAATTTGTATGGCAATTGTTACATAAAACGTCGCAAAATAGACCTGAGGGTTGCGCCTCGGATTACAAAGTTAGCAAATACTTCAACCTAAGAAAATTCATAACTAAAATAAGCTCAGATAATTAGATCTGCGAGTCAAAATAATTCTTCTTAACGCCATCAGCACTGTCTTCATTTCAATAATTGAAATTTCTATCGCCGGCACAACTGTCATTTTTTTCTTGACTTTTTTTCGACTGCCAATTGTTGTTGTTTGCCAAGGGAAATGTTGCTGTGTTATCAACTGAGTAGTGAAAAAAACCCGGCCAAAATAAAAAAAGAAGACATTTGAATTGATTCGATTAAACTTAGAAATATGTAGAATTTCGAAAAATACGCATATTTTTCCTTACCTGTACTTACCATAAAAAATAGTTTCTCTCCTTTTGGTATAATTCGTACCAAGTAAGAAAAATGCACATGTGATTGGAGTAGGTGATTCCAACTTATTCCTTGGAATTTTCGATTTAACCGTCATACTATAAAGACCGCTTGGATCTTGATCCATTTGTGTAAGCACAGACTCTAACCTCCTTGTGTTAAAACTATTAAAGAAATAAATTTAAAATTTTACTCTTGAAATAGAACTAGAAACATATCAACATACAGCACAGATAAAACGGGTTGCGGAAAAACATTTTGAACTGTGCAAATGACATCTACATTGCTTTCCTCTACATCTATTCTTGTCTCCAGGCCAAATTCAGATTCAGGAACTAATCAATAAAGAACACATTAATCTTCTGAAACTTAATTAATGATCAATTTGTAAATTTAAATATTTAACCAATTATCTGGAGGCGAGAACTCCGCTTGTCAGTGGACTCGAATGTTTGCACCGAACATGTGTATTCGCCCGTCATATTCCAATCGGGCTTATTGATCGATATAACTCCGGGATTACCTTCCAGCGAGAATATTTTCGTGTCAATTTTGGATTTCATGAAACCCTTAAAACACCAAATGCGCCCCCACATCAGGTCCCAAGCACAGACAAAGTGAAAGAAAGAAAAGAAAAAAAAAAAAGACCGGAAGCAGTTAAATTAAGTTGAAGCAATAAAAAGGTGTATAGGTATGAAGGTATATCGAGTCAAGGTTATTTATCAAAAAATAAGGCTCTGCCATTACCATTGCAAATCCTTTGACAGACGGGATCCATTGATAAATTGAGTTGTTATTAAAAAGCCATTTCAGTACAAATCCCTTCTCCCTTGGCCCCAGTTCATATTCGCAATCCAAAATTAGTGGTTCGGATTCCCCATTGCGTTCCAATGTATACATTTGTGGCACTTTTAAGTTTGTTATTCTCACCGAATTCGATACTATAAAATAGATAAAGATACCGATACGGAAAATTTATACTCCACATACAAAAGCACATATACACAACAAAAGCGAGTAACGTAACATTAAATCTAGTCGTCGAGTATCGAGATACAATGAATCTGATATGAAAATGAGCATAGACCCAATCATAGACTACTTTCATGGGCTTTCCTTTTCTTTTTCTTTTCGTTTTTTTTGCTCGTTTTCTTGTTATAATGTTTCTAATTTAATCACTAAGGAAACAGTGATAATTATTATTTTATTAAATATCAATACCAAGACTTACCAGAAAGAAATGTAAACCAAGCTAGTATGAAAATAAATAATGCATATCTATTTAAAACAATATTCATATTTAAATTGCGATATTCGTTTTTTATTCTTTTTGGTTTTATGTCGGTTTGTCTATTTTTTTACTTTTTAAGTAAACTACTTTTTTTTTTAATTTAAAACTATTTTTTTTTATGAAAAAAAAACTTAAATGCACTCGCGATTTGTGTATGTGTTTATTGAATTTACAAAATTGATAAAAATAACTGCAAATTTTCCCGAAAAGAAATAATATGCATACATAATTGACTGAGCCTTTGAGAATTCATTAGTGATGGATTTTCGTTTTTTTTTTTCTTTTCTTTGGTTTCTTTTTGCTGTCGTTTGTTGAGAATTTTTTTGGGGATTTATTTATCTTGTATATGTATCACATTTTCATTGTAATTAAATAATTAAATCGTTGTGTTTTTGTTATGTAATTTAATGTTTGCTCACACTAATTATAAATTTTCACTGTACATTGTCTTGTTGTTTTTTTTTCTTTTCACACAAAAAACTGTCTTATTTAGCTGCGAGGATATACGAAAATCTCCTGTTTCTTCCCTAATGTAAAGAATGATTTTTCCCTTGAAGCTTTTTAGTGCATTTTTGTGTGCGCATGCACAGGCATGAGAGCTTTGAAGTGAAGTGAAAGGATTTTTCATGTATTTTGATATTTTAGTCCAGTTTTGTGGATTGGAATAATTGATCTAGTACAATGGTAAAAGCGTTATTTATATTTTTAAACAAGTGTCAAATTTTTAGTAAAGTTTAACTTTGACATTTGTGACAACTTTCTTGCTTTTTAAACAGAGTTAAAAGTCTTATATAAGGGAGTGTTATTTATTCTATTACATTTTCCTGTCAAACGTTGATTGTTAGTGTGAAATATGGTTAATATATTGGCTATTGGGTCATTGGGGTTTGAAAATAAATTGTTGCTGTTTTTATTGTCAAAATTGCTGTCAATCTTTTTTTAAATTTCTTACGATGACCAAGAATAACAGAACCTGCGTCTCGCATTCTTTTAAGAGCAATTCTTTAGGACATTTTGCGATAAAAGTTCTGACACACATAAGTACGTAAGCTTCGTCTATGACTATTATTCTCTTTCATTGATTTTTTTATTAAAATTTCGTGAAAACGTGGCAGAATTTCATTACTTCAAGGCTTTGATTGTAGTGAGCCTTTTTAGTTTTTTCTTTTATAATTTGCACCCACTCAAGGGATTTTTTATACCATTTTTATGCCAGAGACACAGTGAGTGCATTAGGAAGAAGGGATGGGGTTGGAAAGAAGATGTTGGTTTACATTGTTCTTAAATTCTTGAACATTGTACTACCTGGGAAAGACAGAGCGTGGAAGAGAGTTCCACATTCGCGTAGTACGGCTAAAAAATGATTCCCTATACTTGAGAGTACGTCCGAAGTTGGGCTCGAGGGTAAACTGATGGGCATTCCTAGAAGCGCGAGTATTACGGGCGAATTGTTTGAGGGGAGGAATGCTCACTAGAGCAATTTCCGTAAAAGTAGCGATAAAACAAGGAGAGACACGCTGCGTTACGACCGACGGTGGTCTAAAGTGGTGAATGTGTCAGTGATCTCTCTATCACCAATCATTCTTACAGCTCTTTTTTGAATTCCATCCAAGAGGCTTTAGTAAGTAGCTGGAGCACCAGCCCAGAGATGTGAATTGTACTCAAGGTTTGGGCGGATATAGGTTTTAGAAATAATAATAGCCAGATCAGACGGGGAGACAAATTTCTTGCACCGCCCTAAGAAACCCAAACATCTTGCGGCATTTTTGGCACATCGCGTATGTGCTCGGACCACAAGAGAGGGTCAGTGATGCACATACCGAGAATCTCGGGATGTTCGGTCTCATTGATGCAAGTGCCACTCATGAAAAGTGGCAGGGGGGGTATATCTGGCTTCAACGATACCAGACAGCATTGAGTTTTCGAAGCATTAAACTCTACACGGTTCTTAATTTCCCATTGGACAATACTGTTTTGTTTAAGTCAGAGTTTAATGAGCTTATCATATTTTGCCGTTGCAGTTCCACATCCGAAGAGGAGGGATGTGAATCTGGAAACGAATATGAGAAGCTAAGGGTACTATTGTCAGCGAAACAATAAAAATGATAAAGAGGGTCGGAGACAAAACGGAGCCCTGGGGCACACCAGCATTTATATTGTGGGTTTCAGACTTGAATCCGTCCAATACAACTTCTATTGAACGGTTATGAAAGAAGAGCCAGATGCCAGAAAAAGAAGAGCAAGATGCCAGAATTTATCAAATGCCTTTGAAATATCAAGTGCACAATCTTACTTTCTCCAGAACGATGTAAAGATTTTATTATAACATATCATTTTTAAAACCCTAAAATGTCACGGAGAAGAGCTTTCCACCATAGGTATCTTTCCATTATTGCGCTATTCTAAAATTTTCGCGATGTTTTTAATCATAATTAAAATGAGCAAAAAAAAAAAACGACCAACAAATGAACGAATATTCAACGGTTTTGACATTTCTTTCCAACTAATGATCAATATACCAGAAATGTTTAATAATTTTAACGAGAAGTACTCATATTGTTTTCTATTTTGTTGTTAAATTCTTTGAAATTTGTAATATTTAAAAGTTGCAATGCCGAAATTCTCATATCGACTTCAAATGTTTTTTTTTTGTGACGGTTGAAAAAAATTTTTTACGATAAGTGTGATGACAATATATAAAAAATGCTACCGCTTTTTAGTTTTAAACAGACAAATAAGAAACTTAATGAAAAAACACAAACACGATTTGGTCGACTTTGTTCGAATAGGCACAGTTTTTTTTTATGGTATTACTTAGACTTGTTAAAACGCGGGACACAGCTAGTTCCTTTTTGTCTAATTTCGGGGTCAGTATTTAAATTAACAAGATAAATTTCTGTTTAAACAATAAAAAACGAGTACCTAGTGGTAGCAGATACCGAACAGTTTACTGACTATAAAGAAACAACATGTTGCAAAAACTACTTTGACCGAGTTTAGAATTTTAATGTGGATTTATTCTGACTGATATTCTTTTTTTGTGTGAAAATTATCAGTGAATATAAAAAAGAATTACTTGTCAGCTCCAACACGTGACTGAGTTTATTTCAACAAAAATCATAATCTTAACATGTATGTATATTACGCAAAGGAAGTAAATTTACTCACATATTTATTCATATTTATTTGATAAAACTATGATACGTAATGAAATAAGTAGTTTTGAGTAATGGCAAGAAGTGAAAACATTGAACTTTTAATATTTAAATTTGAAATTTTATAATGTTTTAATTTAAATTATCAACATCAATATGGTTTTCACATTTATTAACTCTAAAATAAAGAGCCCACCATCCAAATTTTTTTTTTTTCAACTATTTCGTAAATGGTAACACTTCGTTAATATCTGTTTTGACAGATAATTAGTTTTATCCTTCCTCTGAACGAATATGGTTCTGTATTTTCTTGAACAACGGTGAGAAATATTGCGACATTACTTTGAAAATCATGGTATTTTTGCAGAATGTGTGGGAAAATTGCGTTCGGATTTTTGAAGAAAAGAAGCACCGTCAGCTCCGTATGTTCGTTATCTGGTGAAAAAAGTGAAAGAAACTGGCATCCTCATCGATAAACCAAAGCGTAAAAAGCCAAAAAACAGTGCGTACACCCGAAAACATTGCTGCTGTGGCAGAAAGTGTGCGTGAAGCACCATCAACATCAATTCACCGTCGTTCTCAACAATTGAATATTTTGGAGTCATCATTGAGATGAAATTTGCATACAGATCTTGGTATGACGCCATACAAAGTCCAATTGGTTCAGGAGTTGAAGCCAACTGACCATCCAATGCGTTTTCGCCTTGCTAAGTGGACCTGCGATCGACTTAGAGAAGATGCCGATTTTGCCAAAAAATCATCTTTTCAGATGAAGCTCATTTTGATCTTGGCGGGTAAACTACCAAAATTGTCGCATTTGGAGCACAGAAAAGTCGATACACCCAAAACTGGGTCACTGTTTGGTGTGGATTTTGATCTAGAAGCATAATTGGGCCATTTTTCTTTAAAAATGAGCAAGGAGTGGCCGTTACAGTCAATGGCACTCGCTATCGGGCCATGTTGAACGAATTTTTGTTCACAAAAATTGAAGAGGAGGATATTGGCAATATTTGGTTTCAGCCGAAGCTACACTAGATGTCTTGCGCCCGCAAACAAAATCATCCGCAGAGCTAATGTCGTTTAGCCACCTCATAACTGCGATTTGACACCGTTGGACAATATTCGTGAAGCCACCCAGTGGAAAATTTCCCAATTTTCACCAAGGAATCACCACGCGATTCACCAAGAAATGCAAGCTTCACTCATGAATTTGAAGGTGAATCATTTGGTGAAATTTACAAAGGGCTGTCATTTTAGTTCACCAAGTGAATTTCTCTGTGAATATGCTTATGCATCAGTGAAAGTGAGTAAAAGTATTCTTTGTTTTCATTTGTTCTTTAACTGCGATGAAATTTTAAATGGTAGCTCATTGGTGAAGTCATCCCTTTTATGAAAATGCAGCTGTCAAATTAAAAACCACCAAATGTAAATATCAAAACAAATAAATATTTATATATGAGGATAACAGTCATATTTTCTTCTGTGCTGTTTATTATTATTAATTTACTTTAAAAAATAGTTTGCTTATTCTTCACATCAACTGTCTTTAACTATGATTTCGATTGCACTGATTGAACATAGAACAAAACATTTTTTTAACGATCACAGATAAAAAGTGGAAAAAACTAAATCCGTTGCACCGTCAGTCGTCACCGGTCGTGCGTCGTCCTCGATCAATAAAAGTTGAAACTTGCAAGTACATAATGTTTATATACACGGATTCTTGCAGGTCATTTCCACACTTAGGCCGTGTGCGAATTGGGTTAAAAAATGGTAAAAATTTGACGTTTGATTAAATTTTGACATTTTGCATTGAATACAATGTGTTAAAATTAGACTAGCTGCGTTAGGTTAAAATATGACAATAGTGGTTAAAAATGCATCTATTTTTAACAACAATTCATCAAATTCGCACACGGCCTTAAGAGAAATAAAAAAAATTATTAGCTGCGCTAGAGATAATATTTTTGTTCGTTTCTTCTTCTTATGAATATAACACACGAAAAAAGGAAAAAGGGCATTACTTTATTCCTATGAAATCATTTTTCATTTCCTTATTTTTCCTCTTAAAAGTGTGGAATGATTCCTTATTCTTTTCACCAAAATTTTTCATCAAGGATGAAATTTACCACTGGGCATTGGTGAAACATAACTGCACACAATTGATAATGTGCCTTAATTGAAGAGCATGAAATTTCATCATCATGTGCGAAAGTTTTACCGTTCTCTCTGTGCGTTAGTTTATTTATAGCGACGACATCGCACAGAAAACCCTCATCCCCTATGTTCACCCCATTTAGCGATACATTTTTTTAAAATTTGAATGTCATATTTATTTATGTTTAATCAAAGCCTTGAACATAAGATTCACTCTTCCATACAAACATTGAGATAGCATTTCAACTTCTTGCAATCATGGAAACCTCTTTTACTGCGTAAAAAAAGTAACCCACGCCTTTTCTAAGGCTCTAGACTATCTCTGTACCAAATTTCATTTAAATGGATTCATTAGGTTAGACGTTATTAAAAGTTAAAAGATGCATTTTATCTACCTCAAATTTTACAAACGCTTTTCTTAACGTTTGATTTTACTACATTTTTAATACCGGGCTCTATATGTGAAACGATTCTAAAGGAGTATACTCCAAGAACTAGTAAATTTGAGACTTTGCGTTGTTGCCATTCAATTTTATTCGAGTTTTCAAGTATTCCAGTTATCGAAGTTCGACTGTACAGACAATCAATATTGTCTTTCGTAATGAATAAAAAATTAACTAAGTGAATGAAATGTTAAAATGTTGGTCGTTGATCGTTGGTTGGGCATTCCCTTGTGAATAGTCCTTTAGACTTTAAAAATATCTTAAAACGATCCCTGGGGAGAAAATCATTTTTATTGAGAAATGTTAACCAATGGATTAACTCTTGCTTTATGTGTTAGTTAACCTGTGGAATAAGAATTGACGTCTTTTATCAATATGGTTTATGGTGTGTAAGGGTCTGTGTTGAGGTTATCACATCACATTTTTCGGCAACAACCTTTTCCCGTTTCATAAAAAGTCTCCGTCTGCTTCTTTATAGTATTTATAATAAATCTCCAATGTAGTCATATTTTTTTCTTTTTATTTTATATCACATTACACATTGAACAAGTAAAAAAATTTACACATTCAATTTTAAATTTCAAAGTAGAAGCTACAATTGTTTTTTACATAAGATTAGATTTACATACACAAGATTTGATTAAAAAAAAAAAAGAGACATAAACGAATAAATAATGTAGATTTATGTTTTTTTTTTGTTATTTTATTGACAAATCACTAAGTTTTAAAGTTAAATAAAATGATAACTAAAAAAAAAGAACTTGAAAAAAATGGAAAAGAGTTGAAATCTTATTCTAGTTTCTTCTAATACAAGACATGTATTTTTGCATTTGTATGTGAATACACGTTCCTTTTTTCTCTTAGTTGACTTATTTTAATATATACAATCCAAATACTTAAAAATACCAATCAAAACGGACGGCTTTTGAATTTTTTTAGGAAAAGTATTGATGTGTGTAAATTTCCCAATGAAATAAAAGAAAATTACATTACTGTATTTAATTTTTCTTTGTTTTTTATTTTCCTTAAACTTTTGACTTTTTTCTAACTTAAATTTTTATATCGATATCCAAACAGCAAACACATCCTAACTGTTTTAAACTGTCTTCAGATGGATTTTTTTACATTCTTCGTTTTCAATCGTGTTTTAAAGCCAATTGGTAAACGCATATATAATAGTGCTTCTTAACATTCAATGTTTTAAAATTATCCGTGCACTCTTTAAATTTTTTTCCTTAAAACTTATTTGTTAAGATTAGCCGTGGTTTTATTGGGAACTCAAGCTTAGCTTAGCAATAGGAATTCCAATAAAACGCTTTACTCAGCTTTAAACTGAGTTTCTATTTTATATTTAAGAGTTGTTACCCCTGCAATCAATAACTGTCAAAACCTGTCAGAGAAAGAAAATGTCATGGTGATAGTGATGGGCGCATTCGAACGATTTAATCGATTCAAGAAACTATTACGATATCATTCGATTATGCACTGTGAAATCATTCGGATGATTTCTTAAACCTACTAGTACCGCTACAACTGCTACTTACTAATAAGTAAAAAATAATCGATTATAAGCATCCTCTTGAAAATAAATCGAATTACTACGAGCAGTTTTTGAATGACGACTATTAGTATTCCAATGAAAATAATCGATTATTAGCATTCAAATGAAAGTAATCGATTATTAGTATTCGAATGGAAAAAATATCGAATTATGATTATTACGAGCAGTACTTGAATGGCGACTGTTAATATTCGATTGATAAAAAACTAGTACATATTATCAAGTTTGGTGTTTACAATTAACAATTTCAAGCAAACATTTTGTAATTCGAATGATCACTCGATTATTCAATCAGTCGAATAATTTTGTCTCGATTATTGAAATCATTCCATTATGCTCACCACTAGCTCAAAAATCCAATTTGGTTCTGCCAACATTTAGATTAAAAAAAAAAACATATTTTGCTCACTCTAGCGTCGAGTAACCATGTACTTTATCTTGTGTAAATTCCTAACTTAAATTCCTAACTTATTTTTACTCAGCTTTCGGTTGTTGTTGTTTGATATGTAATTCCTATTGCTAAGCTAAGCTGAGTTCCCAATAAAACACGGCATTTTGAAATTATTGAAAAAGTTTAGCACAGAACAAAGTTTTGGAAATCCTTAAAATTTTTCATTAATTTTAAAAGTGTAAAATTGAATCGCAGTGCCAAAGCAACACTTAATAGCCTTCAACTCTTATAATCAAACTCTTTCAAATCCAGATCCACCATTTGCAAAGAGAGGGGGCGAACAAGACTTTTGAAAAATAATTTCGCACTCTGTTTAGACGTTGTAAAAATAAGTAACCGAAAAGCAGCTGCAGTTCTTACAACAACTTTAAAGTCCCTATAGGATGACAACATTCCCAATACAACGTGAATTCGTAGTCAACGTATATAAAGGGTTTTCCGATAAGATGTGTTATTTTTAATAGCCCGCTATTTCGGTAGCTGTCACTTTTGAAGCTGTCATTTTTTGACGCCATTAATAAAAATGGAACGATACACGCTTCAACAACGTATGAAAATTATTAAAATTCACTATAAAAATGGTGTAAATTTGGCAGAGACGGTTCGTAAAACTAAAACATTTTTGGGTCGTCGTGAAACACCTTGTCGGACCGCAATAAAGAAATTGTTTTTTTTTTTTTTTATTTTATATAATTCGAGCTGTTGGGACAAGTAAGTGATGTGAAGAATAAAACCCGTGCACGTCGCTCAAGAATAACTGAGAATATTGCTGTTGTAGCCCAAAGTATTGAAGAGAACCCAGGTTTGTCCATTCCTCGTCGTTCTTTGGAATTAGGCATTCCACAAACGTCTTAACACCGTATTTTGCATACAGACTTGGGCCTTAAGGCTTATAAAGTTTAGTTAACACAAGAACTCAAGCCGACTGATCATCAACGTGATTGTTGGGTGCGGTTTATTGTCCGGCGGGGTCATTGGACCTTACTTTTTTGAAAATGAGGCTGGAGTAACAGTCACGGTCAATGGATTGCGCTATCAAGAGATGATTAATGATTTCTTTATGGCCGGAATTGGATGGTATTCTATCTATCTATATACAACTTGTATTGAACGTTTCGAGAGGAAGTTTCTAATCTAACGAAGAACAAGAAGGGATTCATCGAAACCTAAGGCACGCATTTTTGATAAAAGACCAAGATGCCAGACTTTATCAAAAGCATTTTAAATATCAAGTGCAACAATCTTATTTTCTCCGAAACGATGTAAGAATTTTTCCACTTTTCGGTGAGACAAATCATCAGCTTAACAGTGGACCTGTTGATGCGAAAGCCGTACTGTCGATAGTTAAGAAGCTTTCGGTCTTCGAGATATATTTCTTGAGCTGATAGTTTATCAGCTTTTCCATGACCTTAGAAAGAAGGGACGTAAGTGCAATCGGGCGATAATTGAAGGGAGGAGAAGGTTCGCCTTTTTTTGGGATTGGCTGGACAAATACTGTTTTCCAACTGCTCGGAACGAGCCCAGAAGGATTTTGCCAGCATGGAAGAACACCTCTTCAGATTAATAGCGGGGATACCGTCCAGACCAGCAGATCTATATATGTTGAGATCCTTTAGGACTCTCGCCACAGCACGAGTGTGAAAAAAAATTTGTCCCATGGAATCATTGACGCGCTCAAGAACAGGCGAAGTCATGACACTCTCTGGCAGCGAAGAGTTGGCGGCGAACTGTCTTGCAAAAGTTTAGCTTTCGCGAGAGACCTAACAACTGGAGTGTCATTGTCAACGAGCGTAGTGACCGAGGAGAATGACCACAAATTCTTGCTGCCTTTGGGACAATGCAGTATTTAAATTTTTGGTCAAAAACTTTGTCCGTCGAATATGGGCATTGTAGGTCTTCCTGGCTTGTTTAAACTTGTTGTCTCGACAAAAAATTTCTGAATTTCTCAAAAAAGAATTTCAACTGAAGGATCTTATCACCCTTCACTGGGATTAAAAATATACACTTACAAAAAAAACCTCGTTGTTTTCTTCAATTTTCTTAATATCAAAATGGAATGAAGAGGAAGAAGCTTTGTTGTATTAGGCCCAAAATGTAGCACGATCTTAAGACGTTATATCCTCATTTTAATGCCCGCTTTCTGAGAAAGCGTCTGCAAATTATAAGAATCTTCTACCGAAATTCAGAGTCTTTGACCGCTACTTCCAGAGCGTTATTTCCAAATTTCGGTAGTATCCTCGCCAAAGTTGAAAGGCAATAAAAAGTTAAGTGCAAAAATTTGAGTCTTCATAATCGTTGTGTGATGTAATGCAATTTTTGGCCCGAATTCGAAATTATGGACTTGGAGGATATGTGGTATCATTAACATTGTATCACAAGCCACACAGCACACCTTAAAAATGATATATTGAAGAATAATTTGAGATAACGTGGTTTAAACGCCAGTAGACTATTTTCGTTGAGGCTTCGTTAAGTCATTCGTTTATATGCCAACAACCCGACGGGAATTGGAAGAGCTCAGAGTCAACATTGAACGCGAAATAGCGATCGATTCAGCTGTTTTAAGTGGCCGAGTTATCGAAAATTGGGTCCAACGATTCGAATACTGCACACGTGCTTTCACATGAAAATCCAGTGACAATTGAACTAATACTGGAAAGTTTCAGTGGAAACCACTCAA
Source organism: Sphaerophoria rueppellii (assembly GCA_920937365.1). Classification (NCBI taxonomy): domain Eukaryota; kingdom Metazoa; phylum Arthropoda; class Insecta; order Diptera; family Syrphidae; genus Sphaerophoria; species Sphaerophoria rueppellii. The sequence goes on along the minus strand of CAKKXW010000002.1, from coordinate 22,188,644 downwards.
CCGATTTCATTTCACTTCGTTAAATGTGAATTTTTTGATGTTAAACATCCATAAAAACTGGTTTGTCAGTTCTCGAGTTAAGAGGTTAGCAAAAATGTTTGTTTTTTGTGGGCTTATTAAAAAACTTTGTTAAATGGGAAAAAATTCACACACATCAAAACCTTCATTTTTTCGAATCCGTTTATATCTAGTTATTTAAAATCTAATTAGGAAAGGTGCATTTAACACTGTTACATTAAAAAATACTCCTATTACTCCTATTTACAATTGTTGTTTGATCTTAAAAACCTAACTTACGAAAATATTGCAACTAAATTTGTGACTCCTTACAATTTTAATTAACTACTCTCGACATTTGAATAAAACTATGTTTCACCGAATTCGGCAGCGTTGCCAATCAGCGTTTCTATACTGAAATCCTTCGTGTGACTGTGCTTCGTTTTGGTCTGATCAAAGTCCATTGATAAGAGAGTTGGTTTGAAAAGATTTCTATTCGCTGACGATTCCAAGGAACTCAGGATTTTGTTGGAAAAATTATCTTCAGGAGTTGTCGAAATCGAGAGGGAATTGTCGGATTCCAAATTTGAGTTTTCGAACAGCAGAACATACGGATTGATACTACTCGAAACCTTGCTACATTTTTCATTGTTATTCATAAACTGAACGGTTCGTTTGGCTTTTTTAGCCTGCGTCGTCGCTGTCGGTGCCGTTTCGATACGAGTGCATACAATGTCGGACGAATCGGATTTATGAGATTCTTCTTGTTCGCTTTCGACGTCGATACGATCGCAGGATATGTCTTCGATTGCGTTGAAATTTTCATCGGGACTTTGTTGGTCGACATTGGCGTAAGGAAAATTAATCGATTGATCATTGTGTCTGCGACGGATAGTCAGCGATTGTGGGCATTTTTCGGTATATACTGTTCAAATCAGAATTATTAAGGATGTCGTTTGGATTTGTAATGATGTCTAGGTTATCGGCTGTTCTCCGAAAACGGGCCACATTTTGTCGGATGAGTTCGATTTTGTCATTGTTGTGGTAGAAAGGAGTTTCTAGGTTGGCGAAGAAATCGAATTTATGGTTAGGGGAATTAACATCGATCGGATCAGGTTGTGTGGTGACTGAATCGAACGGGTCGTGGGCGTTTCCAAAATTCGCAACGTTGAAATGCACTGGCAGCACTGGAACGGGTTTTCTTATCCAAAATGGCGAAAATGGACCGAATACCGACGGAAATGGAAATCGATGTGCAACTGGAGCTCTTTTGTATCGTTTTCTCCGCCTGAGGAAACTTCCATTGTCGAACATATCCTCGGCAAGAGGATCAAGAGTCCAGAAATTACCTTTGCCTGGTTGCCGGGCTCTCTGGGGACTTTAATGAAGCAATCATTTAAGCTGAGATTGTGCCGAATGGAATTTTGCCACGCTGGAAACTTTTCTTTGTAGTATGCAAACCTGTAAAGAGATACGAAACGAATATGAGTTGAATACTTATTGTAAATATAAATACACACAATTATAAAAGTTCTTGTAATGCCGTAGTGGCTATGTGCTACTCCTGTCTAAAAAAGTGTTTATTTCATCTTTCACGGGTATTGCCTCTTCCGAAGAACTGACAAAAAGCCCAAGAGTATCAATCTGTCATGAAAAAAGTCCTCCTCTGCTTAGCTGTTAAGAATTGGTATAAAAGCACTCAAAGAAATGTAGGCCTAGAGATGTCGAATCACCCTAATTTTTTTGTTTATTATAAATGTTTTAATGTAATGATAATGAGCAATTTTGTAACTTTGCCATCTGCTCCATTGAAACGATAGATAGCGATGGACAGAACGAAACAAAGGCGATTAATTTGCGTTTTACACAAACTATCGCATTTTGTACATCTTTAATAAAGGGTTTTCCAATAAGAGGTGTTGAACACAACATCAGCCAAATGGCCGCCACGACCACGCTTACAGGACCATATGAAATATTCCATAACCAAATCGCAAAGAGGCTGCCCTATGTACTCGATAGCCTCACGAATTCCATCTTTGAGGTCTTGAATCGACGCTGGGCTTTTGTCGTGATCTCGGTGGTCAATTGTGATCACCTCTTCGAGAAATAACACGGTTCGGAAACCTTTTCCCGTAAAAAATCGATGGTTTCTTTGCTTGTGTGGCACGTAGCGCCGCGCCGTCTTGTTGAAAGTAAACGTTGTCCAGATCAATACCATCCAATTCCGGCCATAAAAAAATCATTAATCATCTGATGATTTTTCGATGAAAATTCCGGATCATTTTCATGCATTTCAGGGACCCAATTATCAAAGATACGACGTTGTTGATGATCAGCCGGCTTGAGTTCTTATGTTACCTGAACTTTATAAGCCTTAAGACCCAAGTCTTTCCCAAGTAACAATTTATCTTGTATAAGGTCCGATTCCTGAACATTCAGAAGCAATAGCTTCTATAGTGTTATTTTAAGACTTATTTAAGGATGATTGTTTTTATTTTGCTTGAATAAGACCTTTTGTAATTTACTTATAACAGTCTGCAATTCGATAACACAGATAAGGCCTCCTTGTGCAAATTATAACAAACTGCTTGCGCAAGATTGATTTACCGAAATCCCATAAGGCCTTTTCGTGAAAGCGCATTTAAAATAGCTAGTATAAGACCTTATTTTTGTTTACTTACAACAGTCTGCAATTTGATAACACAGATAAGGCCTCCTTGTGCAAATTATAACAAACTGCTTGCGCAAGATTGATTTACCGAAATCCCATAAGGCCTTTTCGTGAAAGCGCATTTAAAATAGCTAGTATAAGACCTTATTTTTGTTTACTTACAACAGTCTGCAATTTGATAACACAGATAAGGCCTCCTTGTGCAAATTATAACAAACTGCTTGCGCAAGATTGATTTACCGAAATCCCATAAGGCCTTTTCGTGAAAGCGCATTTAAAATAGCTAGTATAAGACCTTATTTTTGTTTATTTACAACAATTTGCAATTTGATAACACAGATAAGACCTCCTTGTGCAAATTATATAGTTATAGCTCTCTTAAGAAGGTTGACACTTTAAGGAATGTAGGACTACCCCAGTTCAAAACCCATGTTTTTTGTGTCTTCTTTTTTTATTGAATGGAAAAACTATTATTCCATCGTTATTTGAATACAAATGTTGGTGTATCGTTTTTACCTGAGCTTGTACTGTAATTAATTTGTATTTTTTTTTTTTTTGAGAATTTATTTTCTGAAGGTTTTCTTAGTAAGCTCTTACAGTAAAAAGATAGATTCCCAAACTTTTTGCCTACGTTGTTCAAAGATCTTATTCATACTACTATGCGTATACCACACATATTTTAATTCAGTTTTAATGCTTCCAACTTAACCAACTTAACGAAAAGCTTTGTTCATCATCAATCTGAACATAATTAAACAATTTTATTCATTAATATGTCATAATTGTTTCATAACTCTTAAAGTTTGACATGAAACAACTAGTTTTAAATGTGCTATCCCTTACGTACAAGTTACTTTAGCACAATGGATGAATGGTCGACTGACACGCTGAGGGTCCCAAGTTCAAATCCGGTAGGAAGTCTGTAATGTTTCTTTCACATATTCTGTATAATCGAGATACGCTCAACATCTTACAATTTTCAGGAAGCAGAAAAACAAAATAGTCGGATACATAAAAATAGGAAAAAACAAAACAAATTCATAAATTTAATTTTTCCTTGTTTCTTCGAATAACTTCCGTAAGACTTTACAATAACCTTTTTGAGAAAACATATGAGAAACTATTGCTTGTTTAAATAAATTGATGTAAGACCTTATTTATATACCCTTTGAGAAGCTATTGCTTCTTTAAATTAATTGTTATAAGACCTTGTAGAGATTTCATCCGAGAAGCTATTACTTCCTTAAATAAATTGATATAAGGCCTTGTCATAATTGATTTAAGGAAACAATGGCTTGCATAACTTGCGCCAAACGTATTTGTGTAAGGTTTTATACAAGCCGTATACAAATCAAGAAATAGCTTCGCTTAAGCCTTATACAAGTTAAATTGTTACTTGGGTTATGCAAAATACGGTGTAATGACATTTGTGGAATGCCTAATTCCCAAGAACGACGAGGAATGGACTACTTAAGCAATATTCTCAGTTGTTCTTTTCTTTAGCGACGTACACGGGTTTTATTCTTCACATCAGTAACTTGTCCCAACAGCTCAAATTTTTCCACCAATTTCTGTACTGCGGTCCGACAAGGTGCTTCACAACGACCCAAAAATATTTTAATTTTACGAACCGTCTCTGCCAAATTTTCACCGTTTTTATAGTGAATTTTAATAATTTCAATGCGTCGTTGAAGCGTGTATATCGTTTCATTTTTATTGATGGCGTAGTTTCTACTTGTCAAATGTCAAAAATGACAGCTTCAAAAGTGACAGCTACCGAAATAGCGGGCTATTCAAAATAATACCTCTTATTGGAAAACCCCTAATTATAGTTATAAGACAGGTTTGGGATGCTTGTCAATTGCTAAGGAGTTTTTATTTTAAATTTTAACTTCTTTATTCAAACTCGTAGATGAAAATATATAAATATCAGAGAAGTCAAATGAAGTCCAGTAATTCTATTCATTTGTCTGTCTGTCTTCCATTCAATGTACAGTCTAAAAGTAGTTTAACTTATATTAAATAATTATTGGTTTTGAAAGCGGTATAAACTTTTTAAATTAAGACTAAAAAGAAGTACTCTTTTCTTATTAAGAGGAACCTTTTATAATAGGTAGATAAGTTAACAAAATATTTAAAATTTCACCCATACGTTTTCTAGATTTTGTGCCAAAATCGGTGTACTTCTATTAAGTTTAAATTTTGAAATGTAGTTGTTATTGACTGTAAATTTAAACTTTAATTTTAAGTTTTATTTTATCAGATCTTTTAAATAAGTCAATGCAGGTATTTGCACAAATAGAACAAACATCAATGAGCGTCACGTCGGCTTATTGAAAACAAGATTCTCAAGAAGTTTTTTTTTTTCTTTTTTATAATTTCCGACGGCTAAGAGCATTATAAACGCAAAGAGCGCCAGAGCAACAAGTTTAATAATAGGCAGCTGGCCTAAAGAGCATGAGCATTGCAGACAGTATACCTATTTACTTTGATTGTCTGTTTTAAAACAAAAATTAAAAAAATAAAAGGAGTATCTGTTACACAAGAGATTTACGACTTCGGGGATCTCCGATAGAATATAATTTGAGAACGCACCCTTACACTAATCAGCAAACTTCCATTGTTAAGTGCCGCTTCAAGTATGTATACATAAAAAGTCGGAAGCGTTTTCAACAATACGAATTTTAATTACTTAATTAAGTGAACTTAAGCTTATGTCAATAATCGATTAAACATACTCTCCATAGCTGTAATGTAATTTTGCGAACATTGCTATCGGGCATATTGGATTAAGTGAGAATAAAGTTCCAAGTCTTATAACGAATTTTTCACCTTTTAACTTTTAAACATGCTTTTACTTTTCATTAAACTGTCAAATTCACTTAAGCAATCAGCGAATGAATACATTTGTAAAATTTTCTTAAATTTATCGAACGTAGCTAAGTTACATTTTGGTTTATCCTTAAGTTTCGAGTGCATTCGCCTTCGGCCTTCAAACTTTAAATAGTACCTAAAAAATGGATAAAACTTACATCAATTAGTCGCGAGTCATTGATTATGAAAAAAGAATAAGTATACTACTAGGGCGTATACTTGTTCTTTTTTCTTTCTTTTCTGTTCAGCTGAATTGAATAAAGCAATGAAAATCTCTACAATTTCCCTCCTCTTTCCTGAATTAATATTTTTAACCTTTTTAATGTTCCGTACACATAGTATAAACGAATCCCTTATAAGATCACTTCGTTTTCTTTCATACGTCTTTCGCAAACGATATCTAAAAATCCACTTAGCCGATTGCAGTGAAATTTGGTACACATATTCTGTAATTCACTTGTGATCCGAAAGATATTGTTTTCATATTTTTTAAGATAAATATTTTCGAAGTTATTTAAGAAAAAAGAAACAAAAATGACGAAAAAATGTGCCCCTCTTACCCCCGCTTCTAATTCTAATTATTAACTGATTTTCCGTTTATGTATTTCATTGTAACTTAAAATTTCCTGAATAAAATTTTCGGACCAAGGGATTCAAACTTGAGTCACTTCAGTTAAATGCCAAACGTCTCTAACGTATCCGCCTAGTTGAGTTTGAATTCCATTTTATTTTTTTATTTTTTTCCGTATGTGTTGTTGGTTTGATAGTTGAGTATTCGAGATTTTGATTAAATATGACATAACGATGCTAGAGAAGTCGAAAAAGTGGGTCGGTCCGGCGATTCCGTCCGTCTGTATGTCTAGAAACGCACCTACAGATTTGAGCAAATTCAAGTGGGTCATTTTTTTGTTTTTTTTTTTTAGAATAAAATTTAGGGTAACCACCATGCACATTTCTCAAAAACGGCTCCTACAAATTTTTTTTAAACTTCCTCGATTTTTTTTTTATTTTTAAGAAATACTTTTAAACTTTGTTTTCAAAATTCTGTATCTCGAAAATGTATCAATATTAAAAATCGAAATTGAATTGTAAGATGTATATTTAAATATTCTTGAATACTGCATACCCAAATTTATATATAACAAATTAATTTAAAAAAAAAACCGCTCGACAGAATAACTATGTTTTTAATTCAAAAAATCAACAATTTCTTATGAAATTTTATGACATCAATTCATTTTTCAGATAAAATGTGTTTTTGAGGTTCATATTTAAATTTACATTTTTATTTATGAATTTTAATAACATATTTTTATTTTTAATATTATTTGTGGGTTGAGTTTTGGAATACAAGAGCAAGCTCGTGCGACCCAGTCGTGCACATTTTTCTTTTTTACAATTAGACATAATTTTTATTAAAACATAAACTTTTGTTTAATAAACAAGAAGACATAATTTTCTGCAGCTAATCAGTTTTCGATGTTTTGCATTTATTTCGTAGGGGTATTGCAATTAAACTTATATTATTTCGTATTTCCTTAAGAAAAATAATTTTTGATATTACTGAAGAAGATATGCAGAGATACTTTGCTTGTAAATATTTCCCAAGAAATTGTTTGGTTTCAAATCTTAATGCTTATTCCTATACAATTTCCTTCAAAACTAGAGAGAATTAGGTTCGTATAAACGAATGAACGGAACATTCTTCGAAGGAGTGTATCTCGTACTTGTCCAGTTTTTTTAAATCATATTTTGTTATTTTCATCTTACCAAGGATATTATGTGAAAGCGACTTGACTGAAATCATATTTTCCTTAATGGCTAACTATAATGAGCGGAAGCAAACGGAAGCTAGTGTCAGAACCGAACGAAACGCTCCCTTCCGAACTGCCATGTGAACACTTTACCCATAATGAACGGATGTGTACGGAAGTATCATTCAAAAACAAATGTATGTATTTTGTTTTCAATAATTTGTGAATTTCGGTTGCCATGCAACAAACAAGCAATTTCAAAAAATTAATTACCTGAAATCAACAACAAATCGAATTCTTCTTCGGAAAAATCAACAAAACCAGGCAGCTGTCAAATTTTCGTCCGTAAAAAGCGAAGAGGAGCGCAGTTTACGTCCGTAAGCAAAACTGAACGAAAATTGACGAAACGGAGAAATCCGCTATTTCGGGCACAATATTCGAATTCCTTGTATTCGGTCAGTTACGGACGGCTTCGTCCGCTTCATTCCGTTCATTATAGTTAGCCCTTTAGTCAGAATATGCAATGATAAAGTAGTCAAAAAAACAACTGAAATTCAAATTTTTATTCCACTTGAGACATCCTTATTGTTGTCCTAGCGTTTATTCTTTTATCAAAGGAATATTGCGGAATTAGAGGTCTTCAAATTGGCCTAACAATCACTGTTAGATAACAGGGTGACTCTTTCTCTTTATCCCTTGGCATGTGGTCTTAAGGTGGATGAACAAAAGAATCAAGAGTTAGTCTAAGGCAACACAAGAAGTAAATAACAGTATGTTTCGTAGGACTAAACGAACTTCTATCAACTTTATTTAGAAAAAAAAACAAACAATACGTATTTCGTGAATGGTAACACATAGCTTATGTCTGATTTGAAAGATAATTAGTTTTATCCTTCCGCTGAACGAATATGGTTCTATGTGTGCGAAAATTGAGTACGGATTTATGAAGAAGGTATGTTCGTTATCTTGTTAAAAAAGTGGAATAAACTGGCATCCTCATCGATAAACCAAAGCGTGAAAAGCCAAAAACAATGCGAACACCCGAGAATATTGCTGCTGTGGCAGAAAGTGTGCGTGAAGCGCCATCAAAATCAATTCAACGTCGTTCTCAACAATTGAACTTTTCGGAGACATCATTGAGACGAATTTTGCATAAAGTCCTTGGTATGACGCCATACAAAGTCCAATTAGTTCAGGAGTTGAAGCCAACTGACCATCTAATGCGTTTTCGCTTCGCTAAGGGCGCCTGCGATCGACTTAGGGAAGATGCGGAATTTGCCAAAAAAATCATCTTTTCAGGTGAAGCTCATTTTGATCTTGGTGGGTATGTGAACAAGCAAAATAGACGTTTTTGAGTCACAGAAAACCCGCACGCATACACCCAAAACGAGGCACTGTTTGGTACGGATTTTGGTGCAGAGGCATAATTGGGCCATTTTTCTTCGAAAATGAGCAAGGAGTGGCCGTTACAGTCAATGGCGATCGTTATCGGGCCATTTTGAACGAATTTTTGTTCACAAAAATTAAAGAGGGGATATTGGCAACATTTGGTTTCAGCCGAAGCTACACTCGATGTTTTGCGCCCTGTTTTTGAAGATCGCATTAGTAGCCGCAGAGCTGATGTCGTTTGGCCACCTCGGAGCTGCGATTTGACACCGTTGGACTATTATTTGTGGGGTGCCGTAAAAGATAAGTGCTACGCCCGACAAGCCAGAAACAATTGACGATTTAAAGGACAATATTCGTGCAGCCATTGGTTTCACAGCTGCACACAATCAAAAATGTGCTTAAAAATTGGACCGATCGTGTAAAAAACTCCATGGCCAGCCGAGGCAGCCATTTGAATGAAATAATTTTCTACTACTTACCGGAAGTACTTTCAAATCAAAAATAGAAATTTGAAAAAAATATAGTAGTTTTTTTAAAGATAATAATTGCCGCCGCCATGCGTCGTCTTTTTTTTTTGTAGTCAATAAACCTATAGTTTTTCAGCCAACGAAGGAGAGTCTTAAAGGTGCACGGAATTCACTTCGTGGACAATATATTCACGTCACTTTTTTCTGGTGCCAGAAGATGGGATATAAATTCACTTTTTTTAATATTTTTACTTTTGTATGAAGCTCTTTCCTGCACAAATTGTCTTTTGTAATTAACCTTCGTCTAAAGCGTGATTTGATTGCGTAAGGGATATTTTCGGCAAGTGTTTGGTGTTCTTCTGTTCAAATGTTAGAATTAGACATTGATATTGACAATGCAGTACTTCGCTCATGAATGTAACGAACTACAAAAAGAAACCTTCGGCTGGGATGCTGTTTGAACTATTAAAATGTGTTCGTAAAGTTTTCAAATTAATGCGGGAACAATATCACACAATTCTGATAATAACACATTGAAATGGAATAACAAGGCTGATAAAAGACTCCCGTCTGTAACTTGATGAAACAGTACCGGCCAACTAAGATTTTTTTACAAAAAACTCAGAATACAGCAAGTTTTTGAAAAAAAAAATATATTAATAGCTGCGTTTTATTTTCACAATGATCCAGATCAGATCATTGATTTATATATGTAATAACAACAAATTGAAATCCAGCTTTTCTCTTGGATCAATTTTTGTGATCCAAAAATTAGTTCTTCTTCCGCACACAAGTTAAAAAGTTGGCGTATATTTTCAATGAAAACTGTGCTGCCACTTTCTTACATTCATCTATCCGGTATGAAATATTTTTCAATTACATAGCAAAAACTTTTCCCCTAAAAAAACAACATAATAATCGTTCAACAAAATTATAGTAGGGCAACTCCGATCTAATTGTCAGAATGAAAATTACAAACAGCTGCCAAACTTGAAGTAAAAAACAAATTGATGATAGAAGCCGTTTTATTTCCTTGATCTGATCCGGATCAGATCATCGTAATAATAAAACGCAGCTAATATTCTTTACTTTAACTTTAATAATATTTAAGTTTTATGGACAATAAAAATAAAGATCTGTGAAAATAGGACGGGCAACGCACTTCCCGTCGGGATTTGTTTATTCTTAAAAGTTACAAAGGTTTTTTATTTCAAAAGCAAATATACACTTGTTTTTGGCTCATGAAAAATGAATCATAAAATATGTAAGTTTTATTTTCATAAAATTCCTTAAACGTCAAACACTGCACAGCCCGACGCTGATTCGTTATATTTAAATCCCCGAAGTGCTTGACTTTCATTTTTAAGGTTTTTCAAAATGTATCGCATCAAGGTTAAAAAAAAAATTATTGCATACTTTTTTCTATTTTTGATTATTTAAGTGGTAAAGTAGTCCATCCGCAAACCGTAATGACCGCAAGTACTTTGGTTTCGAAGAGCTTCACAAGTCATTGAAGATTTAAATTAGATTCGCGATCCAACCAACAACGCAAATTATTATCCATTCTTAATATAATTAGTGCACGTTAATCACAACGAAAAACATAACAATTTTCCAAACACCTTCATTGTCCCACTTTTGTTTTTGTTTTTTTTGCTTGTTTTACGAAAAACAAAAATAATGATTCAACACGAACCGAAAGAAAAATCCAACTAAACAATTTTTTATTCCGCCATAAGAACCATAAGTAGAAGAAATAATAATGATTGTTGGCAAAATAATTTCCATACACCTACAACAACGCCTTTAAACCCATTTATGTAGTATGCACAGTTTTGAGTTAATCATAAAAAATTCATATTCGCACTCACCTCGTCATTATAAAATCACATATTCCACTTAGGGTTAATTTTTTATGCGGCGACTGTAAAATTGCCATCGTAATGAGAGCAATATAGGAATAGGGCGGTTTAACTAAGGGCGCATGAGATTTATCCTCACTGCTTGTGTTTGTATTTATGTTTGTGTTTGTATTGGTTGACGCCTGGCTGTTGTTAAGGGCGGGCCGTAAGTCTAAAGGAGGCGGAGATAAGGATGCCGATGAGAGCATTTCAAGATTGTACTCCACCGCAGAGCGGGATTCAAAATTTTTCTTCTTGCAAAATTTAATTAAAAAGCACAAAAAAAAACAACACGCGCCACACACTAGGGATTTTTTTATTTAGGTTTATTTGCTGGAGTGTGTTATTTTGACAAATTATTTTTTTATTAGTTTTTCTTTGAATTTTAATTGTTATTAGGAACTATTGAAATTTTGTTAACTTAACTTGAACTTTTAATTTAAGTTAACAGAAAAAACACTGCATACTTTAAGGTAAAAACACAATTTGTTTAATAATTTTCAACTTTTCATTAGACAGATTCGACACAACTTGAACAAATTAGCTTACATACACACAAAAATATAAATACATAAATATTTTTGTAAGCCTTTTATCACTGTTTTACAAGCAATAGATATATTGATCCGCTTACAAGAGGTAAAGTTACACTGGTGAAATTCTTGCGTCTGATTTAAACAAAATCTTTTTACGAAATGTTCACTGAAATGAAACGAAAATCTCTCGCCCAAAATTTTATTTCTACACAACTCAAACATTTATTTATCGAAACCACTGTCTCTAGATAAGGAGAGTTGTATTCGGCTAGTAACTAGTGTGAATGAGAATACTGAATATACAGTGAGTTGGGTTATTTGAAGGGATGACGATTACGTAAACAAAATATTTTAGAGGATGCCATAAAATGGTGTTCTATGAATATAAGATTTGTTTTTCTATTGTACATCAAAAGGGGATGAAAATTTGCTAATGGGTAGAACATGCTATACGATACGCTAACGCTAGCTCTATATCAATGGTGGTACCTTTCAACACTGCCTTGTTATATACCACCTCATTCCTATGTGAGTTTTGTTGGCATCCTGTATTGTGTGTCCTTATAGTCAGTATGGTATACATCGAGTTATCTCTACTATAACCAACAATACACACCTACTGCTCTTGATGTTGTTTTTGTTATTGATGTTGCTATTGCTGTGTTGCTGTACCACCTATGCTGTGATGATGCTCTCTTCCTTACGGGCATACCTTTGATTTGCTCTGCTTTGCGCCCGTCATCACAACAAAACAACACAATACGACAACGATAACGATAGCTCTATGTTACAACAATATTCGCCACTCCGGTCCTGGTGTGACAGAAGGAAGATTTCCGTTTTTATTTGTGATTCCATGACAAGTCCATGTTGCTATTGCTATTGCCATTGATGAGCTTATGTGTTGTGTGTAGAGGTAGCTTTGTATAAGGAAAAACAATGACTTTACACAGTGTGTGGTGGGCTTAAAGTGGGATTCCTCGGTTTCGCTTTGCCATTCTGCCCATCCTGTCAGCTTGTGTCGAGCTCGAGATCACCACCCTCCTTACCCACACATTTAGGGTAGGAAGGACATTTACTACCTTGCTTGGCGTTGTTTTATTCAATTTTTTCTTTTGCTTTTAGTTTGGTTGTGTTTATTTGCTTGGCACTATATAACTTAACATGCAGTGACAGAATCAAGGATATATGGGTGTATGTAAGTGTTATGATTAGATTATATGCGAACAGGATATTGTTGGAGTGCAAATGATTAGGTTTGCAAAAACGCCAATGAAACAATTTTATGTATGCAATTTTCTCATTTTGTGTGTTTTGGTTTTTTTTTTGTTTTTGAGTGAATGTAAAACAATTTTATGTCAGATTTTGTTGAGAGATATTGAATTTTGTGGAGCTTGTTTTATGGAAGTGCAAGTGCAATGCAAAGTAGCAGTTGGTATAGGCGATAATGTTGTTTCTTGTTTGCTGATAGGTAGACTGTAGAGACCTATTTACAACTTCTAGATTGTTCTATAAGTTCGATCAATGGTGTGTTTCTACATAAATAAGACAAGAATATGAATCTTCATCAATTTCTAAGAAAATGAATATGAATATTCTAAGAATATGATCTCAAAAAACTCAAAACATTTTGTGATTTTAAAATGGTACCTAGGTTCTTATGGTTTTCTTTTCATAAATAATTGTAAAAAAATTTAAACATTCTTTTTGTACAAACAAAATTGTATCTATTTGTAGTCATCCGTCATACTGATACCGCCGACGGTATTTCATTAATTTTCTTTACAGGTTTCTTTAAAAAAATCAGGAGGTTTAAAAGGACTCTTGCTTAAGTCTTGAAGTATTTAATCCTCATTTATGAAAGTTAGAAGAAAGTAAGAGCAGTTTTTAATCATACGTACCCAAAGAAAAAAGATGGTGTTGTGAATGGTCAATTCGGTGCATAGAATTGCAAGTTTAACGAGACGTTCAATTGCAGTGAAAGTCGTGAATTTGGTTATTTTGATCATCATCAGCAGCAATGTTTTTGACAGATGGCATTACGACATCAATACGCTTCCACCTTCTTGCTCAATTACCCACTCGGTTATGATGTCCACAATCATCGTCGTTTTAAGTGAAAAGTAACAACGTTTACAGCACCGCTTCGGTCCTTAATGGCAAACATTAAACTACAAATGACAGTTTACTTTGACAAGTCAAACGTCAAAGTCAGTGCTATAAACCTGCAACCACAAAATGAAAATTAACTGTACCTACAAACTTGCTACTCGATTGCTTCAACTCAAACTCAAACCACATTTTTCACTTGAAGCTGCGTTGACAGTGGGTTTCACACAGCCACCAAAACGAAACCCCTGGTTTGACGAAAAATGCGGCAGGCCCATGCAGCCAAGCAGAAGGCATACAAAGCGGAGCGCATAGAAGGACAACAGCTGCTCGTGAGCTCTACGAGCAAAAGAGGAGAGAAGAACGCCGGCTTCTCAGGAGAAAAAGAGAGAGCATGAGAAGCGTCAGATCGAGGATGTTGAGAGAGCCAACAGCAGGAATGAAGTTCGGAGGTTTTACCGAAAGGTTAAACAGCTGGCTCAAGGTCATCGAGCAAGAACTGATGCCTGCAGAGATAAACAAGGGAACATCATAGTAGAATCGCAGTCAATGCTGGGGATTTGGAAAGACCACTTCTGTAGATTGTATAACGGCGACGACGAACAAAATACCGCCGTCAGACAGGAGCCTTTCATCGGACACGATGATAGCCAACAATTCCGTGAACCCGACCTAGAAGAAGTGAAAACCGCAATATCACGGCTGAAATCCAACAAAGCCGCTGGAGCAGATGGACTAGCTGCTGAGTTGTTCAAAGCAGCAGGCGACGAGCTAGATAGGAGCATGCACCAAATCATCTGTAAGATATGGTCAGAGGAATGCATGCCCGATGAATGGAACCTCAGCATTGTTTGCCCGATCCTGAAAAAGGGAGATCCTCTAAACTGCGCCAACTACAGAGGAATAAGTCTACTAAACATCGCCTACAAGATCTCTCTGCCGTAATATGTGAACGTCTGAAGCCTTTCGTCAACAATCTGATTGGTCCTTATCAATGTGGCTTCAGGCCAGGAAAGTCAACCATCGACCAAATTTTCACGTTGCGGCAGATCCTGGAAAAGACCTATGAACTCCAAATCGATACCCACCACCTTTTCATCGATTTTAAGGCCGCGTATGACAGCATCTACAGAGACGAACTGTACAAAGCTATGTCTAGTTTTGGCGTCCCTGCCAAGCTCGTTCGCTTGTGCAAAATGACGATGGAGAACTCACGCTGCTCCATCAAGGTTGGCAACGAGCTTACGGAATCTTTCGACGTCAAAAAAGGATTCAGACAAGGCGATGCACTGTCATGCGATTTCTTTAACATCGTTCTTGAGAAGATAGTGCAGAACTCCAACCGTCAACACCAGAGGCACTATCTTCCAAAAATCTGTTCAACTTCTCGCGTACGCCGATGATATTGATATAATGGGAAGAACACAGCGTGATGTCAATGGCGCCTTTGTGAGAATTGAGACAGAAGCGGCAAAAATGGGTTTAGCGGTAAATGAGGGAAAAACGAAGTATATGCTGTCTTCGAGGAAGGACACCCAACACCGACGGCTCGGGCAGAACGTCACAATAGACGCGTATAACTTCGAGGTAGTAGAGGAGTTTGTCTACCTAGGCTCCGCTATAAACACGGGCAATAACACCAGCGCCGAGATCAGACGAAGAATAACTCTTGCTAATCGCTGTTTCTTTGGGCTTAGAAAGCAATTGAGTGGAAAAGCCCTCTCTCGAGCAACTAAGGTAAAACTGTACAACACACTCATCATCCCAGTCCTGCTGTATGGTGCAGAAGCATGGACCTTGACAAAATCGGATGAAAGTGCCTTAGGCTGTTTCGAGAGGAAAGTTTTCGGGTCATCTTTGGCCCCGTGTGCATTGAAGGGGAATGGCGAAGAAGATACAACAGCGAACTTTACGGGTTGTACAACGACATGGATCTAGCCAGAAGGGTCAAGGTCCAGAGACTCAGATGGCTCGGTCATTTAGAGCGAATGGACACCAATGCTCCGGCCCGGAAAGCCTTCGACACTATTCCCGAGGGACGTAGGAGGAGAGGAAGACCGCGACTCAGGTGGCGCACTCAAGTGGAAGAGGACCTCAATCAACTTGGAGTGCAAAACTGGAGACGACTAGCTAAGGACCGAGCTAGCTGGCGGAGCCTGTTGATTGAGGCCTAGGTCCACAACGGAACTTTAGCCGCGCCCTTAGTTAAGTAAGTAAGTTGCGTTAACAGCTGTTCAACAATTAAATTGATAAAAACAATCGAAATGACCGCGTGAAAGAATATGGAAAAATTGTCTGAATTTCTCTTGTTTAAAAACTGAATGGGTTTAGGAACTTGTATACGCTTTCCATCTTCCATGCTTGATCATTCGATATAAATTAATTACCTCTTTCATCATTCAACAAACCAGTCACGAAGGCATGAAAAAATGATGGCTTCAGAATTATTCATGCCCATGTTTGATATGATTTAGAGGTCAGAAATGATTCAGTATTTATAGTAATTTAAAAATTATAGTTAAAATTAAAAATTCTTCACTTAAATAAATGAAAAACGCAATTTTTCACCGAATTTCAATTTTCAATCTACCGCATTCTCTTGCTTTGAGTGTTAGGCTTTGAATGCACGACTGTGGTAACGAACTTGCTTATTCAAATAAATTAAAACAATGTATGTATAAGCAGAAAATTGAAGCAAAATTGATAAATTTTCACCCCTATCGCCAATTTTATGGGAACTTTTTTGATTTTCGAAGTTATTTTGAAGGCTTCAAAGTTTAATAAAATTTACCTAAATATTTGATAGTTTCTTACTATTCCGAGCTTACTTCTAAAGCCAAACTCGATGGCTAGCTCTGGTTACCGCGGTATCTGCATCAGAAGATATTATGTAGGTACTTTATATGGGATATTGGGATCAGAATAAGCTAAGGTCTTAAACAAGGAAAAATAGTTTTGGATCATAACTCGGTTACCAGAGCTCCAAGATAGGTAGTTTTAGTTTTCAATACATGGTTTTTTTGAGCTTTGTTATCGTGTATCATTTGCTTTAGCCTACATGGGAAATTTGTCAATAGCTTATTTAACCAGACTAGCTATTGGCCTTTTACGTCGGTGGTGTTTTCTTTACGGGACATAGGGTCTGTTCTACTATACGCCTTCGTTGTGCTGATTCTTGTTCGTCCGTTAATCGTCAAGCCAATTGTCTTCCGGCCCTCTTTTCTGCTTTCTTGAGTGAGCGGGTTCCACTGCATGGCAGTCGCCTTTTCGTCTTCGAATGATGAGCATTTGAAATACTATTGGGCCAGAAAATCTTCTGAAATATCTATTAACGAGAGTTTGAAGATTTCTTGTGACAGTGTCTGTGATTTACCAAGTGCTGCACCAATAAAGAAGCACGGATTCACAATTGGAGCGGAACAATCGAGGCTTGGTTTTTAAAAAAAGAATTGTCCAGAAATATTTGATTGGATTGATGATTAAGTTCCACATTAAGTTTAACTTTTTCCGAGTTGATCTTTAGCCCCATGACTTTTGCCTATATCTCCACAAAAAAAAAGAAACAATCTACCAATTCACTTTATGGTAAAACACAGCAAGTTTTTTCCTTACAACTTCCTAGGGGAAAATTCTTTTCCAAATAAGAAAAAAAAGTTCCCTGCAAAAAATTATTAGCGATACGATTTTTTCGGGCCAAAAGTCATAGAAACTGGACTTTGAATCAGTGGCGAACAGTTTTTTGGAGTAACGAGTCCCGATTTGAGGTTTGTTTTGGTGATGAACGCAAACGTGTGGTTCGAAAATTCGAAAGAAGCATTCCATAAAGACTGTCTTAAACGAACTGAAAAGTGCCCAGCAACGGGTACAATTATTGATGGTACAATTAATGCGGAAAAATACCAAAATATCCTTGAAGAACAACTTCTACCATCCATACATCAGCTTCATTCCCTGAAGGAAGTTCCATCTTTCATC
Source organism: Sphaerophoria rueppellii (assembly GCA_920937365.1). NCBI lineage: Eukaryota > Metazoa > Arthropoda > Insecta > Diptera > Syrphidae > Sphaerophoria > Sphaerophoria rueppellii. The sequence continues at coordinate 22,170,968 of CAKKXW010000002.1, read as the reverse complement.
AGGATGGTGCTTCCTGCTATAAGGCATGGTATACGATGTTTTGGTTATTTGCTGAAGCCATTCCTTTATTGGAGTGGCCTTCCAGCAGCCCAGACCTTTCGCTTATTGAAACGATTTGGCACAAAATGAAACAAAAATTAAGAAAATATCCGGCAAGAAATCTTCAAGACCTTAAAACTAAACTTGCAGATATCTGGGATTAAGTCTCTTCTGAAGAATGTCAGAAATTAGTAGACACTATGCCTTGGCGTATTCAGTGACTGAGCGAAAAGGTCACGTTACACAGTGGTAACACCCTCTTAAATCTTAAAGTGCTGTATTCTGTTACACCACTATTGACATCACGCTGTGTTCTTCCCGTTTATATCAATATCATCGGCGTTCGCGAGAAGTTGAACAGGTTTTTGGAAGATAGTGCCTCTGGTGGTGACGGTGGAGTTCTGCACTATATTCTCAAGAACGATGTTAAGGAAATCGCATGACAGTGCATCGCCTTGTCTGAATCCTTTTTTGACGTCGAAAGATTCCGTAAGCTCGTTTGCAACCTTGATGGAGCAGCGTGAGTTCTGATTAGAATCTTTATTTTATTATTATTATTATCTCTATATAAATAAAAAATATATGTGTGTTGGTTTTTATGTCTCTTATAGACTCCGAAATGGCTCAACAGATATTTATGAAATTTTCGTGGTTGATACTTTTGTATTCAGTGATGATTTCTGTGAAAAAATATTGGAAAAACCTCATGGAAGAGTATGAAAACTGGAAAAAAACCAAACAAAGGTCGGAAATTAGATTTTTTTTGCTTGGAATTTTTTTGGTTCAAAGTGGGTTTTCGAATGGAAAAATAGAATGTTCTTGGTGTAAAACTCGGAAGACTCATTGGTTTTCAAATGCAAAATTGCATGAAATTGTGGATGCATTGGTTTTCAAGTGGAAAATTTCAAACCGAAAACTGGAAAATTTCAAATGGAAAACTGGAAATTTTCAAATGGAAAACTGGAAAATTTAAAGTGGGTTTTCGAAAGAACTCGGAAAACTAATTGGTTTTCAAAGGGAAACTGGAAAATTTGTGATGGGGAACTGTAAGCAAGAAAAAGTAAAAAACACTAAGGGTGTAACGGTAAGCGTGTAGAAATAATTGGTTAGCGGGTAACAGAGTAGTGTCGTAACGGGGTAGCGGATTTGGGTAGCACAAGCGGGTAGCGTTTCAAGAGTAGTGGGTAGTGTGATAGAAGGTTCACGATTAACGATTGAGGCAGTACGAAGTCTGCAGAGTCTGCTAGTGTTCTATAATAATCCTTTTAAGTGTACGAATAGGGAGTAAATTTTACATAATATTAAAGGATTGTACAAATGAAGAACTCACATTTTACAAATAATGCATTATTTCTACGAATAATTCGTAAAACCAATTTATTATCAGAAACTGTTTACAAGTAATAGTTTATACTTCGCGTAGTATACTAATAAATCGCTAAATGAATAAATTTGGCGAAATTACGAAAACTTAAAACTTTATTTACGAGTTATATTCGTTTTGTTCATACAATTTGTATATAGCTGTAATCACAAGTAGCACAAAATTACCTATAGAAGGCTTTAAGATGTATTATAAGCTCTTATCCCGTTTCTTTAAGGCTTCTATAAGTACCTATTAAGTACATAAAAGGCGAAAGTGGGCGGTCCGATAGAATGAATTAAGAAGATAATTTGGTTCTTATTGAGGTTTTAAAAACGGAATATTTTCCTTCTTATATACGTCTAAGCCTCTTCTTAAACACTTCTTTTCGCACTCTTAACTCCTTCTTACAAAATTCTCAGACAAAAAAAGATATTATCAGTGAATTTCTGCATCTAGTTTTTGTTTCTCTGATGCTCATCTATTTTAATAGTAGGTATTTGTTTTAATTTATTTCTCTCTTCTGCAAGCGGTTTTGCTTGTTGTTGGTGTATTTTTTCAATCTACAAAGTCCTCCAATTCTGTAATGCGACTCTTCGCCTTCACTTTTGCTTGGTTACATAACAACTAGGCTTTCTACCAGTTACTTTAATGTCTTTTAAGGAAGCAAATAAATTTGTATTTACACGAGCATAGTGGCGAAAAATTTTCTGTGAACTCTAAGAATGAAATGAAAATGGACTACTGGAAATAGTAATCTTAAAGAAGGATTTAAGGAGCTCTAAGCAAACCTTTATAAGAAATACCGATTTAAGAACCTTTTAAGAATTCTTTAAGAAGGAACAAGCAGAACGAATTAAGAATTCAAAGAAATAGATGATTTAAGTAGGAAAAAATGTGCACGACTGGGTCGTACGAACTTGCTCCTGCATGCTAAAACTAAATATTTATGATTACTTAAATTGCAAAAAGTAGTGATACTCTTATTTTATCACTACTTTTGCAATTCTGATTACACTCTTACTTACAGCTTACACTTAACTCAAAAAAAAAAAAACTCAATATATAAAAATAATTAGAATTCATTAAGAAAATTAAAATTTGAAAATGAACCTCGTAAAAACATTTCATTCCAAAAATTTAAATTCCAAACAAATTTCAAACCTTATTCTTGATTTATTGAATTTTTTTTTTGAAAATCGTCGGAGCCGTTTTTTTTAAATTAATTTTTTATATATAAAATTTTTCAAAAATGTTTTAAAATTAATTTGGGTATGCAGTTTTTAAGACTATATAAATATACATATTATACTCCAATTTGGATTTTTAAAATTGATCCGTTTTTGAGATACAGAATTTTGAAAAAAAAGTTAAAAATATTTTTTAAAAATCCAAAAAAAAAATTAAATTTTTTGAAAACAAAATATTATTTGAACAATATATACGTACTTTCAAAAAAAAACTTACGCTGATCGGACTTTCAGTTTTCGAGAAAATCTAATAACAAAAAAACGGTTCTATGGGAGGTACCGTTTTGGAGCAATACAAACATTTTTTTTTCACATAAAATACATGAATGTTTAAAAAAATTAAACTCGAGAAAGTTTAAAAAAAATCGATCGGGCCGTTTTGGAGAAAAAAATTGTTTTGGTTTTTGGCCAAAAAAATCGTATGGTGGCTACCCTAAATTTTGATCTTAAAACAAAAATAAAAAAAATTGGGATATGACTTTTTGCTCAAACCTCTAATTTTCAAATTTGAAGTCAATCGGACCAGTAGTTAAGGCTGTAGATGCCTGTAAACTTTCCGACAGACAGACAGACGGAATCGCCGGACCCACTTTTTTCGACTTCTCTATCATCGTAATGTCATATCTCATCCTCATCTCAAATTTTTTTTTACGAATTCAATACTTGCCATATATTCTATATGTCGCAAGTAAAATACCGAATTAAGAAGTTAAGAATTGGTGAGACCCATTTAAGAACAAAATAAGAATGATTTAAGAAATGTGCAACCGATTTAATACCATTTTGTGCTACTTGTGATATTCGTTCAAGATATGACTTTTTTTCCTACGAATTCAATTCGTAGCTATCTGAACAGAACAGCATATTCTTGTCTTCGATCGTCGACTTCTGACCATAAGCTTTTTTAAACAGAAAAATGAAGAGATCCAAAACAAATTTGTTGTTTTCTGAAGTTAGCAGTCCATCTAATGTTAATATGCCTTGAGAATTTTTAATGGTCTAGAAAGTACCTACCTAAGGTTCTAAATAATCATTTAAAAACGAATTCTCTTCAAAAATATTGAAACCTTTCACTGTCGTTATGGTAAAAACAGCACTTTTAATTTCTAACATTTATCGATCGAAAAATGGAGAGAAAATCAAACCATTTCTCATACCCGTATCATCTCATAACTTCTTTTTGAATCATTTCTTTGGAAGTTTTTTTTCGCAAAATGTTTACCTTGCTGTCGACAGGATTTTCAAATCCATAATGCTGAAATTTACCATTTCACAATAATTTTTTCCTCTCCCAAATTGATCATCTTCTCGGCATGTATATGCATTTGATGCAAAACCATCATTCTAAGTGGGTATGTTCATTTTAATATTAAAAGACGAAAACCCACTTGTTCCAAGTATCATACATTGATTTCTTTCACCTTGAAGTACACAAACTTCCCCAATAACATCAATAGTTCCAATTTTTTATGTATATTTTAAAGTCCTCGAAACACTCTTTTCCATATGAAAGGGTACCAATGACAGGATTCTGGAATATACCAATGATGAATGGTGATGTGTGTGAGTATACTTAATGCCCGTATAATAAAGTTTATGCAAAAGAAAAACAACAACGTAACGGCAAAATGTTCCTTGCAGTGAGTGCACTTGTTTATACCACCACTTTGGCAATACCTAGCGAAGCCCGAAGGTTGAAAAAATAAACTCATGAGGGTATGTTCGATAAGTGGACTTGAAGCGCCCTCAACGTTCTGTGCACATCTTTAGTATATGGAAATAATTGTACAGAATTGTAATTGAATTCTAATGAAGTAAGAAATATAAACGATACAAAGAGTTGGTTTTAAATAATTCAAAGTTATTCGGAGACACAATAATTCAATAAAGTTAGCAGTCTTCAAGGACACTCAAAATAGGAATTCGTATAAAGGTCTCACATTATAGAAATACGTCGCGTCGATACAAACTTGTTTGTAATGAATGGCGATGACGGATGACTTGTTATAAAGTTAGCTAATTAATCCACTTAAGTCCATTAATAAACTTTAGAAAACTATTTCATTTGAGGTGACCCAAGTGTGTTTTGTGTGCCGGAAATACTATCACCAAAGCCTTCCAATCTCCTTGAAATGGAGCGTGAACCCTTTCTTTTTGTTTTAACTTTCACTGTCCCAAAGGAAAAAGTCTCCCGAAAGCCATTAGCGAGTTGAAAATGTTCGAATGACATCAAATTTTAATTGGCAATTTAAAATTGATGACAGCAAAACTCATTACTCTTTATTTTCTGAATGTTGCTTAGCTAGTTCTCTTGGCTATGAAGCTCATTCTTTCAATCATATCCCTTTTTTAATTTTGATACTGAGTACATTTAACATGGCAACAAACACGTGTAAGGCTGGCAGATTATTATTTGGAGTTCACACCATCATCGATATAACTATAATATCTTTACCATTCAAATTCCAAGAAGTTTTATTAAACATTCCTGACTTAATCAGGACATCAAAGTACACCACCAGACAAGCAATTCAATCAACAAACAATATTTACTTTGGTGTTGTGATCGCACCAATTCTAATAATAAAATATTTGTATACATGGTGTTAAATTAATCGGTTGACACGTGCCAATATCCACTTAAGTGCCGGCCAGCACGTGTTGCAATGCCAAAGGAAGGAACATTTATACGACAATTTGAGATTCATCCGGCTGCTTGTTGTTAACATCGATTGAGCTCTTCTCTTGGGTAAATAGTTCTTGGTGCTAAATAGGTATTATATTCGTTTTATGTTGGTTGTAATTTGGGCAAACTACAAAATCATTGATATCAACTCTTACTCATCTCTGAGGTGAACAGAGTTGCGAAGTTCCAAAATAAAAGAAATGTTGTCAATCAAAAATTTTGCAACGCTAGAAATTGTTGTGTTCAGTGGTTCCTTTTGTCGATTTCCTTTCACCAAAAAATTCGATTGCAGTTGACTAAAACCAAGAAAATCGGTAACGACTGAGAAACGTAGTTTCATTTAGATCAAAGACAACTGAAATGCCACTTTTGCAATAGCGAATCCATTATTAAAACTTGAAGCTTGATTCGGTTTGTCAATGTCGGGAGGTGTATAAAACACTGCATTGGAAGACAACTGTGATTCACCTTCCACTGAAAAATGAAAAGTGCAACTCGATCCTCGAATTGACGCTTGGTCAATTAGTCTTCTTCTGATTAGCTAGCAAGCTATTCAAATAAATCATCTATTGGATTCTGATAAAGTGGACTGCGAAGAGTACCATTATTCATGACTGGCGTTTTTTATCCATTGCAATAAAAAACAATGCACTTTGCAATTCTGGTTGCTTTGGAATTTTCTCTCAACACCGTATGGTTGTTTAATGCTGAGAAGAATTGACATAAGGGAACCATTGTTTTAAAACAAATTTTGGCTGTCAAAAGTGGAAATGTTCCCTCTTCGCTTTATTTCCGCTTCAGGATTATACCAGCAATCGGAGAGGAAGCCTTGCTCAGGCAATTGCGTATGACCAAATCTAATAATTTTAAGAATTATCCTACGAAGTAACTTGGACAGACATATAGAGCGCTGTGAAAGCAAACTGAAAAGTGGTTATCGTTGGACCCCTCGCTAGCTTAAAACGAGCAAAAAAGAAATGAAATCCATGGAAACGGGAAGGCTGTTTCGTAGATTGATGTTTTATTAATGCTTGTGAGGTGTGATTCCATGTTTATCCATCTCAAATGTAATTAAGATTAATGGAGTTCAAAAGACAGTTTTTTGACGTTTCATAACTTTTTTGAGGAGCTCAAACCACAATTGACAATTTTATTGTAAAACTAATTCGGGTTCAAGTTTAAAGAGCAATGTTTGTAGCTACATTTTTCGTGGAGTTCTATGCAAACTTAAGTGGTTGGGTGTTGTAGGATCTGGGGGCATATGATGTATCTTTTCCTACACACCCAGTGCTTACTTAACCTCCAAGCGGTAACCACCGGGTACTGGTTAGATCACTAGATATAACTTGCGAAACTTTTAAGCGCGAGTGCAAAACGGATAAACAAAAGCACTTAAACAACAGCCCTGAACATTTGGAGGTTAGTGGGAGGGGCAAACAACCTATTCACAGTAAAAGACATGAAGTTTTGAGAGAGATGGGATAATGGTAACCAGATCAGGAACGACAACGAACTACGCATTGAGAGTTTTCACCAGGAATGTAAGAACAGTCTACACTCCAGGTTCAACTCAAAAACTCCTCACGCAGTATAAGGGAGACATTACTGCGATCCAGGAAATTCGATGGATAGGATCTAGGACAATGAGAAGAAAAACTTGTGACATTTACTCCAGGTTGGGGGTTGTGCGTTGGGGTGACTTCCCGACCACGTAGAAAAAATTTTAGTTGCGAAGCAACAACAGGCCTCGGAAACGGACTGATACACTGATGACGACCTAAGCAAATGTACAAAGGACAACGATTTTCGGATATGCGGAGACCCTCAACTGCTACAAAGCAGATTTTACTGCTATCCAGGAAATGCGATGCGATGGACCGCGCAAAAGGAGGATGAGAAACTGCGACATCTACTATGGTAATTGTTACCGAGAGCAACAACAGCGACTATTTGGATGCGGATTCGTCGTGGGAAGCAGACTCAGGCAAAAAGTCTTGAGCTTCAAATGTGTGAGCGAACGCATCACGACAATCCGAATCAAGGCTAAATTCGGCAACATTAGCTTAATATGTGCGCATGCCCCCACAGAAGAGAAAAGGACGACACCAAAGACGAGTTCTACGAGCTCCTTGACAAAACATACGAGCAATGTCCTAGTTATGACATTAAAATTGTCCTCGGCGATTTTAAACGCAAAGCTGGAAAAGAGGACATCTTTGGTGGAACGGTCGGAAAGCACAGCCTGCACGACACCACATCCGATAACGGATTCAGGCTGATCGATTTTGCTGCGGGGCGAAATGTTGTGGTAGCAAGCACCTGGTTCCCTCATCTCAACATCCATAAAGGTACATGGAGATCTCCTGATCAATCAACCGTCAACCAGATTGATCACATTGCGATCGACGGAAGTCACTTGTCCAGCATTTTAGATGTTCGAACTTTCCGAGGAGCTAACATCGACTCGGACCACTACCTCGTCGTAGCCAACGGCCAAAACAAAGAAATGCTGCAAGAAAATTCGACGTCGGACGGCTACAATCTCAAGAGATTGCCAGATCATTCTCTGATCGAGTGTCTTAAGGAGTCCTATGCCGCCAGCATCAAGTATCGAAGACCAGTGGCAACATTGCCAAAGAGCAGTTAGAGATGCCGCCTC
>CAKKXW010000002.1:22152120-22162471 GCA_920937365.1 Sphaerophoria rueppellii | reverse complement strand
TTTGTTTTTGAGATTTCGTTTAGAAGATTAACTATGTAATCTTGTTCACAAGGGGTAGTTAATACTTATATGATGTACGTTTCTGCATTATTTGATAAGCATGCGATTATGGAAACATGTTGGTTCTTTATTTATTTCCAAGTCTCAATGGGATCCTATCCTATAGAGACAATAAAGCTTCGCTCACCGAAGATTACGTTTCAGAAGAATTAAACATAACAACACATAAAGTATACTCATAAAAGGAGAAAGTGTATGCGCATATTGTACACAGAACCAACGATGATCTAGACTTTTACATGTGAAAATTCAAGCTATTGCTGCATATTCTGACAAAATCATTACTACGTTAATGTCGAAAAGAACCAATATCTTCTTTTATATCCTCTTAGTTACCAAAACTCACGGTTTTACATTAATTTTAAATATTTAATAAAAGTTCGAACAGAATTTCGTTGAAAAATCGAAAAAGGCAGTTTTATTTTTTTGTGCGGTGGAGACATGATTTTGAAAACTAAATTACGTTTGAAGGATTGTTTTTTTTTTCTGTTTATGTTTGGTTTTATTACATAGTTTATTTAAGCGTGAAAATACTGGCAAGCTAGGTCCTAGGATTGATTGTTTCAAGAGTATAGGGCTGGAATTCGACATCTGATGTCAAACTAAGATGTTAAACCAATTTTTTGTTCAGTTGAAAGTATTTACGAAAATGGACCGCTTAACGACGCATAAAAATTGTTAAAACCTACTACAAAAATTATGATTCTGCCACAGCCACGTATCGTGCTTTAAGAGGAGATTATGATCTACATAATCGTCCAACTACGCAAGCAATTTGCAAAATTGTGAACAAATTTCAAGAGACTGGATTGGTTACAAATATTATAAGGCCTGTGCATCATCGTTTCGTTCGTACCACTGAAAATATCGCTGCTGTAAGTGAAAGTGTTGCCGAAGATCGGAATGTGTCGATTCGTATAAATAAACAAAATTGTAGTATTTGGTGTTCTGAAAATCTTCAATTACCTAATTGAAGAGAGGACATTACATCCACAAAAAGTCAACGTTTGGTGCGCTCTTTGGTTTGGAGGTGTGACTGGACCTTACTTCTTCGAAAACGATGTCACCGTCAATTCGGAGAGTTATGTTCATATGATAACTTGTTTTGTGGCTGCTATTGAAGAATTCGACTTGGAGAATATGTGCTTTCAACAAGACGGTGCCACATGCCACAAAACTCAAACGAATTTGGCTTTATTGCAAGAGACATTTCCTGGCCGCGTAATTTTTCGTCGTGGCGATATCAACTGGCCATCAAGACCATGCGATTTGACACCGCTTGACTTTTTTTTTTGTGCGGGGCTACGCGAAAGACCGTATCTATGCAGATAAACCTTTCATTCTTGAGCACTTAAAACCCCACATTCGTCAAGTTATTGCTGAGATACCGCCCAATATGTGTCAAAAAGTGGTCGAAAATTACCTCAAAAGAATCGATGCTTGCAACAATTCGCGTCGTGGTCATTTAAATGATGTAGTGCTTTAAATATAATGTCAACGTTCAAACTTTATAATAAAAAAATAATATCAGGAAAAAAAATATTTATTTTTTTAAATCCAAAGGTTTCACCTTTCACAAATTTTTAAAAATGGAAAATGTTGACTATGGGCCTTACAATTTATACAACCATTGATACCGGGAAATGGAAAAGCATTTTCATCGTTCATCTGCATCGCGTTTTTGTATGTTATCCTATTGCTAGACTTGATAACAGAGCTCACCGTGAAGAAAGTTCTTCCGAAAACAGAAAATTTTCTTTAGTTCGTACAGGGGCGAACGCAGAAAAAAATGTCGGGGCGGGGTTTCAAAAAATATATATGTTATATTATTTTTTATTCTAAATGTCAAGTATTTTTTTTCCTTTTTTGGCATTATGTATGAATAAAAATTAAATATATACACAAATGAAGGTATCTACATATCATACATTTTTGGTTAGATAGATGTATAGAATATTAATAAAGAGAAATCCAAGCTCCTTGGTGCTTTTGCCATAATGTTTATTACATCTTTATAATCGATGTCAATTTCTTTGCAGATGTTAAGTAAGTCGGCTTTGCTTCGCAGATAAGTCACTGATCAGTTATAACAAGATGGGAAAGCTAAAGCAGGTTAGCTGCAAGAGTATGCGTGTAATACAAACTCAAAAAAGCAGGTTAGCTGCAACAGTATGCGTTTTATTGTAATAATAATACAATTGCCTACATAGTAAAAAGCAAGTTTGCTGCAAGAGTATGTGTATGAAAAAAATAAGTTTTGAGGTATTTGGAGGGTAGAACGTAGGAAGGTTTCCAATCTTGTTGTAACTAATAAATGAGATAAGTCTTAAATCTGCGATATGAGAAAGACCGCTCACTTCTAGCCACAGATACTGGGAGTGCATATAGCGATAAAATGTCTTGTATAAAGAAGTATTGCAAACACTTAAGACGTCTATAAATTTTTAGGGCCGTTTTTCATTTGACAAACTCAAGCAATGTCTGCATCAATAGTTTATTAAACATTGACAACTATAAAGCTTTTATATTTTCATCTCATTTGGAAAATCATCCAAACATCCTCTTATTTCACTTCAACAGTTCTTTTCATGTCTTCTTCATCAAGCTTGCAACATTTTTCTGGCAAAACATTTTGAATTTTGGAAATTAATTCACGATGGTCGAGGAACCGATTTTTTTACTGAACCAACAAATGGTCCAAAAAAGGCACATAGACAGACCAACGAAAATATTCTTCCAGACCACCCGCATAATTGTCTCGTTTTGTCTGCAGTAATGCGTGGGACTACCGAACTACCGATTGTAAATCCATTTTAACAGCCATTTCTCTAGATGTTACCAAATCTTTTTTCGGAATTATGTCGCATTTCAACAATTTCTTCGTAAAGATGGTTGGCATATTCAACGCAGCTTGTAGGCAAATCCATTTTGACAGCTTTGTTATCCATCTCCTTACTTTATTTCATCTCTCGCAGCGACGCAACATTCTCGTTTGCATTATTATCTACACGGCTAATACAGAATTGGCGAACATCATTTCGTAACGTGTTGTGTTGATTCTTTAAGGTGTGTGTCAGGATGTGTCAAAAAAGGGAATTGGGACCCACCAATCGTAGCAAATTTATTAAAATTTTTCGTTTAACATAGTTTGAAAATTTAAGTTGGAAATTAATTTTGTACCATTTCTGTTGTTTTTTTTTTTCTTTTGAACAATAATGGATAGATATTTGTTTACTGCACATATTCCGATATTTAGGCAGGGGCGGCAGAAGGTATGGGGTGGGTGGGGTATGGACCCCACCTAAAATTTCTGAGCATGTGGTGCACCCCACCTATACCGGCTTTGGAAATATACCAATTTGTTTAAAGTTAATTGAGGAAAAAAAAATATTATGAAATTATGAATATTCTTGCAATAATTCTCGATTGATTGACTGAGACTGACCAAGTGATTTGATTTATTTATCCATCGGTCAAAGGTTCAACATCATGAATTATTTTTTATCTTTTTTTTTCTGCTTGATTGTAGTTAGTGTCTGACCGAACCTTCGGCTTCGGCTTCGGCTTTGGGAATTCGGCAAAAAAAAACAACATTCGGCCAAATCTTCGGCTTCGGTATATACTAGGCCATGCTACCATGCACCCCACCTAAACAAAAAGTGTTCTGCCGCTCTGTATTTAGGAATGGGTTTTAACCCCCAAGCCCCCCCCCCCCTGCGTTCGCCCCTGAGTTCGTAAAACTGTCAGCAAGATATAATCTAGTGTTGAAAGAACATTTTATAAAACTAGAAGAGTCTGGTGGTGGATCAAAAGAAATAAAAAATTAATTTATTTTATGTTCTACAGCAAATTATTGCAGATGTCATGATGCTATTCCAGATACCTACTTTGGAATTATTTAACAAAATTGAGAAAAACCAAATGAGTCGAATCACCAGATCTGTTCAAAGAGAAAATATCATTATATTTTGAAAATCCGTTCAGGATCCGAAAATCCTCTCAACACCCTGTATGGGAAATATGCAATGAATCGTTTTTTCGACATCAGGTTAGAAAGGAGCCTTATACTACTCTCTCTATACCGCTACTAATGAAATTTAACTTCAAAAATATAATTTGTTTGGGTTTCAGGATTATATAAAAAAATCAAAAATTATATATAAATCTTTAAACAATTGCGAATCACCTTAAACTTCTTATGAATTAACAAACTTTGAATCAATCGACCGATTAGCTTACGCCGTAGAAGTGAAAAGGTCAAACAAACAGACCGGCAGAAGTAATTGCTAAAACGACTGTTTCTAGCTTATCGCTTTGTCCGATCAAAAAATCGAGTTAACGAATATTCTTGTCCAGTTCTTCTTTGCAACTAGCGGGCAACCATTGTGGTTGCTTGAATTTAATTTTACTTTTGAACGTAAGGCTGAATTTTTTCTTAGCCAATGTCTACCTTCGTACATAATTTTAAAACGTTATAAACGAAAGGAAGATGCGTGGATGTAAAAATACTGGCCATTTCAATTTTGTCGGAAAAAAACGTTATCTCACAATTTCAAATTGTTGAAAGTAAAGTGAACTTTTAGTATTTTATTTTTTAATATTCGTATTACGTAATTTAACAAATTACTTATTTGAAGACAATTGACCTATTATTTAGGCTATAGGATATATAGATATAGCTGCAAGGCCAGACAGAAAGACGAACGAGCGAAATTGCTCAACCCATCGTTTTTAACGGCTCTACTATCGCTGATTTATGTTTGATCAGAATCTAGAGTTCAACTTTTGTTAACGAATGCAAAATAATAAATGCAGACGGACCCCACAGTGCCTCACGCCTCAGTAAATATTTTTCACACTTTGGCAAGCTTCAAGAATGAAACCCTGTTCACATGAACCTGACATCTGTTGTATTGTAAATGATGACCAATAAATTCCTCACAAATAAAATAAAAGTCAAGATTTATATTCCACCAAAGCCCACCATCCGACCACGATATTAAACACATCATTGTTTTTAATGACACCCAATAAAAATTTATTATGACAAAATTTGGTGGGCAAGTTTTTGATGTTTGCTAATCCTTTGTTTGAATTCAATTCCATTCAATTCGTAAGATATTTACGGATCAAAAGTAAATACAAATACACCCCTTAAATAAAAATTCACCCGCACACCCTCAGCAATTCGACTTGTCGCTAGCGAGTTGTGGGCTTATTTCATTCTGCACAGTGGTGGTGGCGGTAGCACTTAATAGCCTCGTTTGCGTGAAGCGTTTTATTATTGTTCATTTCACTACCTCTAATCGGGTATCAACTATTTAATTTATACACTTGGTCTGTCAAAAAAAAAAAATATTCGAAGGGGCTTTCCAGAGTTGATGTTCATTGATGCTCCTGCTACTGGATTATACTCGTACCACAGAGAATCGTTGAAGCAAAATGTCCTTTCTCAATTATTATTATTGCTGACAAGGACAAGCAAGCAATAAGATTGCCAGCTAGTGTTTTTTCTGAAAGGGATTAACCGAGCGTAAAATATTATTGCTTGATACGTCCTTATTGCGATATGGGCTCAGCGCAAGGGCTCAGTGTGATTCAAGTTCTTTTCACAAATAGGTCTTCTGTCTGTACCTTCATTGAAGGATTAAATGAGGGAAGCTCTTAGGATGTTGTGTATATTCCTTATATTGTGTTTGATTGTGTTTTTTTTTTTATTTATTTCGTGCACCAATACAATTCAGAGAAGAACAATAATAAATCAAGTTATACTTTCGGAAGAGCCATGCATACATTTGGGTCCTTTTTTAAGATTATAAGTATTCGGTTGGCATCCGCATCAGCATCAGCATCGGTATCCATTGTATAGAGCAGTGTTTACACGTCGATATAAAATACACCCTGCCTTGAGATTGAGAGACGAGAAAAACACTTTTGAATGAAATAACCCCCGATAAATTGAGCTAACGACTTTTTGTTTTTGACTTTGAATGGAAGAATTGTCTTGTTGTTCCTTTGCACCATCATCGTAGAGATGGATATTTATACTCTTGATAGCGATATTGCAGTAATTCAAGTGTCAGTTCTGTTATTTGCTTTGTGTAAATTTGCAATAAGGAACATTATTCAACGTTCGACAAAAGGAGGATTTTATTATTAAATTCGTGCATACATACTCACAATTTTGTTTGTGAGGGTGGTTGATGGACTTTGATTTTATTGCTTTTCGGGGGCGTTTGTGGTTTTTGCTACCTATTCTATGAGTTTTTGTTGTGATGCTTGTTGGCTAAACGTTTTTTTTTTTTGCTTTTTGTTGTTCAGTTTTATAGCTTAGGTTTTTAACGCATCAAGAAACAAAATCTAAGGATTCTTGAGGCTATTTGTTTGAGTTTAAATGGCTTAAAATCATGAGCGGTTTTGTGTCTCTAGATTGAGGCACATTTGTTTCGGCAGTTGGTTTCAGGGAAGTACTGTGTTTTGGAAGAGCCTGTAGGGCGGAAATGATTCTTATTTACTATTGATAAAGACTGGTCCGGGTAAAAAAAGTGAAGCAAAGGGACAAATTCCGGAACAGAGTTCTATAAAACATTTGTGTTGTTTTTGTCACTACTCAGGAGCCAGCACAGCAAAATTTCCCTTGGTAAGCAATAACAATTTGGATTGCAGTCGATAAAAAGGCCAGTAATAAAATGACAGTTGTACCGGCGATAGAACTTTCAATAATTGAAATGAAGACAGCGCTGATGGCGTATTTTATGATCTGAGCTTATCTGAGTTATGCACTCGATTTGGTTAAAGTATTTGCTAATTTTGTTTAGTCCGAGGCACAACCCTCAGGTCCAGTTTTTGACGTTTTATGTAAGAATTACCATACAAATTGAATTCGACTGATAAAGTGAATTGGAGCATTTTATTCGCACAAACAAGGCTGTTGTTTCTTGACTACTTTAAGTTTTGCTATGACAGGTTATCCCAAAATGCTGTGTGGAAAAAGTTATAGCACAATAAAAATAATAAAAATGTATCTAATTAGGCCTAGGTACGATTATGGATAAGTTAAGGATGTTTTAATATACATTTTGTGTGCACCTATGTCTGGCTTTATTGTGCAATAACTCTTTCCAGACAGCGGTTTAAGACTTACTGCTAAAGCAAAAGTTAAAGTACACAAAAAAAACCTTGTCATTGATATACACCCTTTCCTGTGTTCGCCTAAAAAATTAAAAGTTAAAAAAAAATATGCATACAGCAATTCTAAATTCCTGATTACGTAATTTTGTTAAATTTTATAAGAGCTCAAACTGAAGAAAACAATAATTTGTTTAAAAAATTATCACGTCCCTCGCCCTCTGTTTGTTGTGAGGAGAGGACGAGGAGCTAAACTAGGGCTTAGCCCCCATCGTACTCTCCTCAGTATTGTCGAGTTAGCTAGTTAAGTAGCTTATTTCACTCCTTTTGAGAGATAATTTGTGCCCAATTTATTATTTTGGAGCGTTTTTTGAAATTCTTGTATTACAAATTTTATAGAAATTATTGTCAAATTAATTTGGGTGTGCAACAAGAGCGTCCGCAGGATTTTGATCAGGAGGGTAATACTCATTCGAGAACACATTTTTTTGTTTAGGTATTGTAGTTGACAAATGACAGGCAACAAGAGTTTACATTATTCGTTTTGTGATACTGCCAAGTAGTGAGACAACGAGATGGTCGAAGTGTCGAAAATATTGCTGTCCGCATCCGTAGCCAAAGATCCAAATCAGTCAATTCAACGGCCGCCTTGTTCGTGCAATTAAATACATCCAGACTACTGTCTTTAGGGCTACGGCTACGGTTTATGCAAACAAGCCAATGGCGACGTTGGAAAAGCGAAATAGCGGTCGTTTCAGCCGAATTGTGCCCGTGTCATCGAAAATTTGCCCAACGAATCGACTAATGCAGACGCTAATGAAAACTTCAATAAATCAAAATAAAACAGTCTTTCCTACGGTTTTAAAAATATTATTCACAATGAAAATGAATTGACGAGTAAGCTTAGTTTAAAATCGTTTTTCTTTAAAACCGGACATTTTTTACACGCTTATTTATAACGGACTGAGAATGCAAAAGAAAAATAGTTAAAGGTATACTCCTCAAATGTAGAAAATATCATAAAATCTATGAAACGACAGCACGCTCAACTCGAAAACATTATGAACGTTGTCGTCCATTCCCTCAACTGCGGAGCATGTGAATAAGTCACTAGCGTTTATCTCAATATGGATGCAGAAATACTCGGGCGGCTGCTCAAAGCCAACTTTCTTTCAAGCTTTCAAGTTCTTTAAATCCAAAAATCGTGGCATTACTTTGGAACTGCTGCTGAATAAGTCGAAACCTATAGTCTTAGCAGTACTCAGTTACGGATCCGATACTTGGGTGCCTAGCCAAAAGAACTCTGAACTGATAGCCGCATTCGAGATAAAAGTTTTACGAAGAATATTTGCCCCTTTTGGGAGGGAGGAGTAGATATAACCACAGCTAATGCGAAGCAGATTTGAGGACATGCGTAGGTGGGCTGGAAACAGCCCGGAAATTCCTTTGCGCCGCAATTCATGTTAGGAGACAGCGCCGCATACCAAATTTACATTAGAAGATGGCGTGGACCAGGACGCCCAAAGCCTTGGGGTGTGGAACTGGATGGCTAACAATCGGATTACTCATAAGAACTTGCCGATGAAGGGAGAAACTTCATTATCATTGGCAACGCCGACCATGATGATGATGGTTATATCTACCTCTTTTGCGGGGCCAATAATATGTTCTTGTACAGTTCGTAGTTTGTTGTCCTTTTTTTCTCGAGTTCAAAGCATCTTTGTTTTTGCAAAGTCAGAAGCATTAAGACTGTGATGATGAAAGCTGTGTGTAGGTTCAGCCACTTTGGGCTATTCTAGAGCTTGCATGACTGCTATTACCAAAGAAATGGCGTCTGAATCCCTCTTTCTCAGCTAGATCTCAGGGATTTTTGTCCGCATCAATAGTGAAGATAGATGAAGTCCTTAACTACCACCTAACAAATTTTCTGCTTCTTCTCGTTCTAAATAAACACTTTAAAGATATAATCTTCACATCTTATCCATTTTTTTTTTCATCAATTAAAGGGCACATATGACACCATTCATCTCCAACAGCTTCAGTTAGTGATATCTGAAATCGGAAACCTGAAAAGTGAAAAATGTAGAAAAAGGGTCATCTAATTTTTTTCCAAACAAGTGCAGGTCTTACACAAATCAAGCTTGGATGTGTTTTTTTCTATCTGAAGCAACATACAATGTTTGAAGAACTGGTGAAACTCAACAAAGTATCATCTGTTCACTGGCCTTCGATAAAAACCGTTTGTTGGTGAACTATTGGAAGTCTGCTTTGATATGACTTTCCTTGACTATTCCGACGCGTCTCTATTCCGATTTCGGGGAATAGAAGCCAATTGAATAGCTTTGGGCTTTGCTCTAACTCCTTGAGATTAATCTGGGAAGATGCACATGTTCTTAAGACTATACCTTCTACGTAGACAGGGTAGACGTGCTTATTATTAACCATAATGTCAAGATCTGCTTCGATGAAAATGTTGATGATAACTCTTATATGTACTGTTACAATGTTAGTGGAGTTTTTAAAATTATGTTACTTTTAGATGTAAAACTTAAAAGGCATACAACAGATATAGTCCGTTCTACGAAGGATAACCAGCCACCTACTTAAACTATTTTTATCGTGGTCATAAAAAAGACAAAAACGCACATAAAAACATTTAATTTGCAAAAACCTTCACTTTGTAAACATTTTCGTAAATAGCGTTACACCTCTCAAAACGCATTTTCTCTGTTCCGATTGTAGGGATTAATTTATTATATTCAAGTAAATACATAGAATGAACAGAAAAAAAGGACGATAACAAACCAAACAAACTCTTCACCGCAAGATAACCCTATTCACACAATACAAAACAACACTACATGGATATAAAGTTGACGGCAAGGTGTGATGCGACGTAAAGCATTGGACCCTTGATGGATTCAATTTTATTTACACCATGTTTATTTCGTATAAAGGGATGTTTCAATAGCTTATCCCAATAGAACGCCACTTCTCAAACAAACCAAACAATAGCAGGAAAAAAAGACAAGTAAGATACATAAATGAACTTATATTATTTAATTAGGGATGTTAGCCTTGTCTCTTTTACGCAAAACTCTCCACATTGCGATAAATGCTTTTACAAATGTTTCACTTCCAAAAACGTTTAATTTACAAAAAT
>CAKKXW010000002.1:22139429-22150493 GCA_920937365.1 Sphaerophoria rueppellii | reverse complement strand
GGCTATAGCGCCATTAGAAAAGTTTTGTTCATGATAGACCTGTATTTTAGCAATTTCCGTTGCACTTAAAGATTTTTTCTACCCATTTTAAAAGAAAACAATGTTATTTCCACAAAAAATAAACCGATTTTCTTTCCCGATAGCTTTCCGATGATCGCGCCACTTGTTTTCGCTTTAAATAACTAAGAATGTAAGATGAGGCTATTCTATTGTTACAAAAAATAAATTCATTTTTAAACGGACGCATACAAAACAAGCTTAAAAGGTCCCGTTAGCTTAAAAAATGACGAACGCTCTCTTGATCTCAGAAACGTTCGCCATGAAAGCTTATGCATAATTTTTTGGATTAAAATCAAAGAGCTCTCAAAACAGGTTCTCAACAAGAAAAATCAATACATGAGGCTATCCAAATGTTACGGACTGTACAATGTTTGAAGAACTGGTGAAACTTAACAAAGTATCATCTGTTCAATGGCCTTCGATAAAAACCGTTTGTTGGTGAACTATTGGAAGTCTGCTTTGATATGACTTTCCTTGACTATTCCGACGCGTCTGTATTCCGATTTCGGGGAATAGAAGCCAATTGAATAGCTTTGGGCTTTGCTCTAACTCCTTGAGATTAATCTGGGAAGATGCGCATGTTCTTAAGACTATACCTTCTACGTAGACAGGGTAGACGTGCTTATTATTAACCATAATGTCAAGATCTGCTTCGATGAAAATGTTGATGATAACTCTTATATGTATATTGTTACAATGTTAGTGGAGTTTTTAAAATAAAATTAATACAAAACGAAAGACAAAGAGTTATGTTACTTTTAGATGTAAAAGTTAAAAGGCATACAACAGATATAGTCCGTTCTACGAAGGATAACCAGCCACCTACTTAAACTATTTTTATCGTGGTCATAAAAAGACAAAAACGCACATAAAAACATTTAATTTGCAAAAACCTTCACTTTGTAAACATTTTCGTAAATAGCGTTACACCTCTCAAAACGCATTTTCTCTATTCCGATTGTAGGGATTAATTTATTATATTCAAGTAAATACATAGAATGAACAGAAAAAAAGGACGATAACAAACCAAACAAACTCTTCACCGCAAGATAACCCTATTCACACAATACTAAACAACACTACATGGATATAAAGTTGACGGCAAGGTGTGATGCGACGTAAAGCATTGGACCCTTGATGGATTCAATTTTATTTACACCATGTTTATTTCGTATAAAGGGATGTTTCAATAGCTTCAAAAATGTCCTGATTGGCCACATCCCGATTTCAAGGGGTGTGTTTTTGTTGTGATAAAAATCAGGGCGGTTTCGTCTCATTGTATTGTAATAAATTTTGAGAGATCTTCTTTGAAAATGAAAAGGTAGGTGAGTAAACGTAGCTATCCAAGCGCAGCAATTCCAGTGCCAGTGCTAGGACACTCTGTCAAAACAATATATTCTTCACTATGTAGCTATTTATGAACTCCGATGTGGAACCGGATCCTTACTTAGCGAAGTGTTTTCTCATTCCCGGTAGGGAGTCATTGTTTATTTCAACAACGTATACTGTTGTTAAATTTATGCTTACATTTATGTGAGCTTATTCTGTGCAGTGATGAAATAAAAGTGTTTTGTTCTTATTTGTATTCTTATTAGTGCATTGAATTTATTTGGGACACCTTTACCTTTATTGCTCTTAACAACAGACAGACCGACCGACCGATGCGATGTGAAGCGTAAGCAGGGTAGACAACGAGAATAAGGTAGGCGAACTTATACGAATAAAATTGTTTCAAGCTGGCAATTACACTGTAAAATTCTTAACAATTTTGTTTTTTTTATAATTTATGAATTTAAATCTTCTTTTGCTTAAGCAAAATTGAATACAAAAAATATGTTTTCAACATGAATTCCATCCCTGGTCAGGACTTATTCTTTAAAACCGAAGTTTTTAGAATGGCAACACGATGACGACGTATACGATGACAGATGCCCGACGGCCGACGGCTATTTCAATAATTTTTTATACAGTTTTTATATATATATTCAATCAATTTACAAATAAATTAACAAATCATTTTGATAAGGTATCAGGGTAACAAACGACCCTAACAATGGCGTCTTTTTTTGAAAATTCGAATATCGGTACCTACCTATTATGGAAAAAAAAAGTTGAAATTTTGGAATTAATATTAGTTAATATTAACATTGAACACATTTTATTTTATAGTTAAGGAAAACCAAAAAAATTAATTTCATCAAACTTATTATGCTTTATAGCCGCGCCGCCAGATTGAAACTACGCCTACACTTCAAATCTCACTTTTAGCCAAAGAATTATGAATTTTGTGTTTTTTTACTTTTATACTGACTCAAAACAATGGTCGCACACGAAACTAAAGGGTTTTCCAATAAGAGGTGTTATTTTGAATAGCCCGCTTTTTCGGTAGCTGTCACTTTTGAGGCTGTCATTTTTTTATTTACATTTGACAAGTAGAAACTACGCCATCAATAAAAATAGAACGATATACACGCTTCAACGACGCATTGGGTCGCATTTGGGTCTTTGTGAAGCACCTTGTCGGACCGCAATACAGAAATTGGTGGACAAATTCGAGCTGTTGGGACAAGTTGGTGATGTGAAGAATACAACCCGTGCACGTCGCTCAAGAACAACTGAGAATATTGCTGTTGTAGCCCAAAGTGTTGAAGAAAACCCAGGTTTCTCCATTCCTCGTCGTTCTTTGAAATTAGGCATTCCACAAACGTCATTACACCGTATTTTGCATAAAGACTTGGGTCTTAAGGCTTATAAAGTTCAGTTAACAAAAGAACTCAAGCCGGCTGATCATCAACAACGGCGTGTCTTTTTTGATTGGATCCTTGAAATGCATGAAAATGATCCGGAATTTCATCGAAAAATCATCTTGACCGATGAGGCCCATTTCCACCTCGGAGGCTACGTCAACAAGCAAAACTGTGGCATCTGGGGCTTGGAAACCCCAAGAGTTATTGTTGAAAAGCCTCTCCATCCTCAACGCGTGACTGTTTGGTGCGGTTTATGGTCCGGCGGGGTCATTGGACCTTACTTTTTGGAAATGAGGCTGGAGCAACAGTTACGGTCAATGGATTGCGCTATCGAGAGATGATTAATGATTTTTTATGGCCGGAATTGGATGGTATTGATCTGGACAACGTTTACTTTTAACAAGACGGTGCTTAGTCCTACACAAGCAATGAAAACATCGATCTTTTACGGGAAAAGTTTCCGGACCGGATCTTTCGAAGAGGTGATCACAATTGGCCATGGAGATTTTATGATTTAACACCTTGCGACTTCTTTCTTTGGGGCCACGTGAAACATATGGTCTACGCCAACAGCCCGGCCAGCGTCGATTCAAGACCTCAAAGATGGAATTCGTCACTTTGCGATTTGGTTATAGAAAATTTCATGAAAAGGATATGGTCCTGTAAGCGTGGTCGTGGCGGCCATTTGGGTGATCTTGTGTTCCATTAAAAACGGCATACCTTCTTCTTTGTAATGAAATTAATATCCGATCATTTATCTCAAAAAATGTTATTTTTCTTTGAATATCAAAATAACACCTCTTATTGGAAAACCCTTTAAAATGCGGCTTTATTTCCATTATACGATTGAAATAAGGTCTGTCTGGTGTTATTTCGATTTCTTCATAGAAATAAAGTCGCATTAAAGGTGGGGCTTACTTCGTAACGCGTTATTTTTATTTCACGTCACCGTTGGCATCATCTTATTGAAACAAAAGCTTTCAAAGGTCAGCCGTCTGGTCGGCGTTGCGTTGCCTTGCTTAGTCCAACGATTCTTTCAAATCCTTAAGTTTTACGTATTTTTGATTAGCGGCTTAGCGCAATACTTTCAATCCTTTTTCATCTGAAACATTTGCATACTCATGTTGCAGATTCATCATTAAACGTAAACGGGAGTTGCAATTTTCCCTTCTACAATAAATTTCTGTTGTTCTGATCAATAAATGGCAAACTATTTTAATTTCTTTACCGCAAGAGTTGTGCTGTAACTCAGCTATTTAGGTATGACAAGTATAAAATACGAAACAACAACAAAATCGAAAAGTGGCTACCTTTCTTTTAATGCATTACACCATGACTTTCGGAAAAATGTTTGGTTGTTAAGCTCAAGACAGTTTTTTTCTTATATATTTCTTGTACGTACCAACTACCAAGCATAAGAATTTAAGCTGAAATTCTCGCTTCTAGGGAGGTGACACTAGTTAAGTCAACTGTTAAAGGTTAAAGGTGGTTGTCAATACACTTAAACACTCTTATGTCTATATTAAGACAAATTAAAAATAGAAACACATTATTAAATATGAACTGCAGGTTAGTTATTTTATATCTCCTCTTTGAATTTTTATTTTCATTCAGTTACTATTTACTAAGGTAACTATTAGTTGACAATATACCTAAATAACATATAAAAGATACGCAAAACAATTAAAATTCACTCTTGATTGTTTTATTTTATTTTTACACTATCAGAATTGGTCGAAGAGAGCTTATAGCAAGCACAGTCTTACGACCAGTGGCATATTATCCTTAAGGCAAAGTAGGCATGTGCCTAGGGGCGCGAGGGTGCAAAGGGCGCAGTGATTTGATGAAGTGGCTCATAATGCTAGTTCATACGTGGTTGTTAAGGAAGAAAGCTTATGACATCGCACCGCACTTACCACTTATTTTGAGATAAAAATCGGTTCTGAGCAATTTCACTTACAGATTCAAGTCGGTTTGCAAACTCAGCTCAGTAATTCGACTTGACAACTCGGTTCGCCAACTCTTAAAACCACGCGGTACAGCAGTTTCAGTCAAAAATAGTACGAGTTATTTCTAATATAGGGGCGCCGATGAAATGCATGCCTACACTTAATCCGCCACTGCTTACGACCAATGGTTTGCCAACATAGTAGACTATCTATTCTTACTTATATTTAAATCAAATAAGTCTGAGTTGCAGTTTGAAAGCCTACTCATACGTGTCAAGCGCCCATAGAAACCATAGTTGGTAGGTACGATGTTTTGGTTCATGTACCAAGTGCTTCCGAAAATTATAACCGCAACCCCGATGGTTGAAAGATATAGCGCCATGTAATTCCGGTGCATCTGTTACACCAGTAATAACTTGATGGAAGAATACCATGTCATTGTTATTTCGTCTACTTGACAATGTTTCCATTTGGAGAGTTAGCAAACGGTTTTCATAAGAGGGGACATTCAAAGGCTCACTCCATAGAGAATACCTTTCAGGGCAAAACGAGTAAAATTTCGTTGAAAAGATTCTAGCCTCTCAATATGAATATTGTAATGAGGTGACCAAATTTGGGAAGTGTATTCTAAGTGAGGATGAACATAGCAATAATATAAAGCGCGGGTTATATTTGGATCGCGGAACTCCTTTGACCAACGCCTTATAAATCCAAGCATTGAGTTTGCTTTATTCACGATGTTGTTAATGTGCACAGAAAAATCTAATTTAGGGATAAGGAAATCTCCAAGATCTCTTACGGAAGTTACACGGGTTAGAATGTGCTGTGAGATAGCGTAGTCATATAAAGAAGGTGCACGCTTCCTTGAAAAGGTCATTGTTTTAGATTTTATTGGATTTAGGTTTTAACTATTTTTCTCACACCACAATGCAGAACTATCAATGTTATCTTGTAGAAGAATGTGGTCATTACTAGAACAGATGTTTTTTGTAAATCTTCATATCATCTGCGAAGATGAGGATTTCGCTATCACGTACACATAACGGGGCATCATTTATAGCTAAATTAAAAAGTAGAGGTCATAGATGGCTACCCTGAGGAACTCCCGAATTAGCAATAATTGACTTAGAGATAGAATGCCTGAATTTTACTTCGTAAGACCTATTCTCGAGATAAGAGGATATCCAATTGATGAAAAATGGGGGGAAGCCATATGCATGGCCTATGATGGCGTGAGAGAGTTGGTCGAAGGCTTTCGAAAAATCTCTTTAGACGCAATCAATTTCCTGACCATATTCCGAATTGCTAACACATTTATTCATGAAAACAAGAAGATTTGTGACAGTAGAACGCTTCCGCATGAAGCCATGCTGTTGGTGACAGATGATGTTCCTGCAATGAAATGCCAAACTTTCACAAATAACTTGTTCGAACACCTTAGGAATGCAGGAGAGCTTAGATATCGGTCTATGATTGGCGATGTTGGCCTTATCTCCCTTCTTATAGACTGGTATAATATAAGCGTTTTTCCAAATTGATGGAAATTTTCATAATTTTAAAGACAGTTCAAAAATATAACAGAGGGGAAATGCTAAGATAGACTTACACTTTTTTTTAAACAACAGGTGGAATACCATCTGGACCACTCGAAAAATAATCTTTCAGAAGAGAAAAAATGTTTATAATGTCATCACTTCATCAGTCTCTACTGAGATGTTGTTAAATAATACTTCAAATACTGAAAAAAATCTTTATCCACAATGGCGGGGAAATCGATAAAAAAATACAAATTTACATAAAAGTTTAATTTTTAAAACTGTTTGCTAAGAATAACTTAGGGTGGTGTCGGTATACCAACGTTAACACCCTTTATACCTGAAATTCGTAGATTGATTCATTGATGGGTTTGAGGAATCGTAATGCCCAACACATTTTTTCTAACCGAATCAGACTGATTCTAAAGAAAATTCTAGCTTGGGTCATAAAATGATAAAATTGGAATTCCTGAAAATCTGCTTTTTCGAATATAAAAATGCAAACACCTTGACATTGGCCACAGAACAAAAGAGGGCCCTTAAGAAAAATTGTAAACTTAACAAAAAAAAAACAAATCCTAGTTGATATTTTAGCATTTCGATAGACATGAGTGGAAATTAATTTGTTTCGTTTTCAATGCGAGCTCGAATTATTGATTTTTGAGCATTTCTATGGCTTTTTTGCGTCTTCGTAATGAACTCATTGATTTTCACTTTCACGTAAGTGGGTAGTTTTCATTTAGAATAGGTTCATAGCTTCTCCTAGTAATAATAGAAAATTCATCCACATAAGTCGAAAAATCAAACAAAAAACCTTATCTTTGGACATTTTTAAAAGTCACTATCCTCCAAAACATAAATATTGTACTTTTCTGATTGAGCAACTTTTATAATAAAAAATATATACATACATATATTTTTTTTTTATAAATAATTCGTAGCCATAAATCAATATTGTGCTTCGGAAGAAGTGCTATTTGCACTTGGACGCTAAATGAAAACCTTAAGCAATAAGTCCAATTAGTTTCGGAATAGTACTTGGCGCGTACGTTTGTGAAGCGAAATATTTTTGTTGTGATTTTCTTCTTTTTTTTTTTTTGTTCAATAGTCTCAGAACAGAAAAGAAATACTTCCTGTTCCCGTTTCGAAAAATGCTTTCTTGAGTGTTAAGATAAAAAAAAGTAACGCTTCGAATTCAAGATGGTTCAACAAGACAGTAATGGTGAGTTTCGGTGTAGATAATGTACATTGATAATGTGTTTCATTAAGATGTTGTTTCGTGTCTTAAAATTCATGCAAAAATGATATATTTTCAATGAGTGAATCTTGACATTGGAACCGGAACTGAGATATGTGTTACTTGAATAGAAGTTCGAATTTCGAATACATGCTTTTTTTAAGTTTTTATTGGATTGGATTGGATCCTATATGCATAATCTTAATTCGATTGGCTTCGTATTCCCGACTAGGAAATGAAAATTAAATTAAATTATAATTATTTATTTATTTAAATATCTCGCATCAGTCGTTGGCTACCATTTCCTAACACTATTGAAGGCTTAAAGTTAAAACTTGTAATAATGAAAAATCAATTATAATTTATTTTCAAACCTTTAAATATTACTATAAAGTAAAATCTCAATACAATTAAATTCTTTTAGTTAGATTTGATATAACAAAAAGCGATATAGTGCAGAAGAATTTTCGGAGTAAAAAAATGACGTTAAACCATAAAGACGTGGATTTTTGCTATGTCGATCATATTCAAAGTTGTCGCATTTAGAAAGTGTAAAACCAATAAATTGCTTTTGCCACAAGTCAAAATGGGAATGACTCAACATTTTTTTATCAAAATGTATAATAGGTATACCTTTTGATAAAAATGTAATAATAATAAAAATGTAAAATAATTTTTAAATTATTTCATGCTAAAAAGCTAGGTTATTGGAAAGTAGTCAAGTTTTGTTGAGCAGTAAGCAACAGTATTCAGTTTTTTATTTTTAGAATAAAATCAGCTCCCGGGAACACGCCACAAGAAATTATGGTGTTTTTGAAGGTAAAAAACATCAGTAAAAAGTTTTTATTTGTTAATTTTTTTTCTGAAAAAGTCTAGGTGGAAACAAATATTTAAATAACAACTCGAGAAGCTTAAACAAAACTAATATAGATACTTGAACAAGGCTAGATGAATTTGATTGAAAAGGCAATAGTTATAATAGATTTTCTAATTTTTAAAATACATTCGACTTTGTTGTTAGTTATAAGAACTGATTTAATAATTGCAAGTTAATTAATTTGGACATATTTTTCATAAATAAAATTCATGGATTTGAATAAATAGTCGAAAAATTAAACGTGTAATGAAAAATGTTTGCTTTTTGTGTTATGCTTTATTACTGTTTTTTTTCGTCCAAAGACCGTTCAAGTTTAAATTTTTTATGAAGAGTTTTTCAGTTAGGGATATTATTATGCTGGTCCGAAATATAGGTGTGAAGAAATTTTTGATGACCACTTCCCATTTCTTAGACGTTTTTTCTCTTGATAACGGCATTAAACTTTAAAAATTTAAGCAATGCAATGACCAGTGGTTAATTTTTTTATGTTGCAAAATGTTTAGGAGCGTAGTTTAAGTTGGTCATTAAAAACGGTGTGCTCCACATAAAATTCTAATAAACTTACGGAGTATGCAAAAGAAAATTGTTATTAAGTCTCTCGTCGAAGAATTCACTACTCGCCCAGAAGGAAAAAGACTTGTTAATCATCTACGTTCTCAAAATATGGTAAAAACTGCTCTGGCTCTGGGACCGAGAATAGGGCGGGAAAATAGACGCAGACCGAAAAAAAATCATATACCACTTACCTTGGCGTACTAGTTATAGCGAAGTCGAATCCCTCAACATCATAAAGAACTAAAGACGCAAAAACTGAGAATGCAGTCAATGCCCGCACTATCCGAAGACGGCATCAGATCCTTATAATTACCCAGGTAGAGACACCAGGAAAGTTCTTTCACTTAGAGCTAACAACATAATAGCGCTAAAGGAATTTGCACTTAGATACGCTAATTGGAATGGACCTGAAGGAGTAAGAAATGGGGCAGTATCCTGCGGAAGAGAATACCTCATCCCCGCTACACAAAAAATAATCAAACACGGTGATGACGATCCTGGTTTGGTGTCGGTCCTATATTCCTCATAAAAACCATATTAACAAAATACGGTTATATATGGGTATCTTGGAAAATGTCATTCTTCCATTTTTTGAAGAAAACATGCTCCTCCGGTGGCATTTTCAACATAACAACGATCCAAAACAGACGGCGGGTCTCGTAAACAATTCGTTTTGAGAGAAGGAAGTACCTTCCTATTATCCCGTGGCCAAGTTCTTGGCCAAGTTCTTCCGCTGACCTCAATCCCATTCAGAACTAGAGGTATGAGCTCAAGCAAAAGTTAGGCTGGAAAAGTGGAAATATTTCACAAAGAGAAACCAATTGTGGAAGCAGTACAGAGATAATAGATAGATAGATAGATAGATAGTTTCTTTATTTTTTCATCATAAAGTTTACAAAATATTACACAATTCGGTTATGATTAGCTGCTTATCAATTTTAACTTGATTTGAAACACAAAAGAAAAAAGGAATATTATCAAATTTTATATGATCAGCAAAGTAACAGTAAACAGTTAAATACATAAGGCAAATTAGCACGATTTATTTAGTTTAAACTGCAATAAACGAGTAATCGACTGAGTTCAATATATGAAACTATTACGGTAAGAAAGAGCATGTTGGCAATATTTAAAGAGGTTGAGCCAGGCTGGCTCCATTTAAGATTTCCAAAAGTTTTTCCAAAGATAAAAAACTTTCCCGAAATTGCAACCGACGAATTTCTTGTAGAATAGGGCAAGCAGCAACGAAATGGTAAATATCTTCATTCACTCTTTCGTTATAAAGGTCACATAACTGAGGCAAGTCCGGTCGATGAGGCACAAAGTTTAAATTTAAAATTTCAACTCTTGCTCTAAAAATAATACTTATAACCGAGGCTGAAAATTCGTTTCTAAAGTAAGAGATTTCTGACGGCAGTTGGTGATTTAAATGACTGTAAATTACTCTTGAAGTAGATGAAGATGCTCTAGAAAGATTATCCAGAACAGCAAACTGAACCTGCCAATCTGTCACATTAGTTGCTAATATGTTAAAACTAGATTCGTAGGATAAAGCTAGTTCGTTCCAGTCTTTGAACGGGGAAGCATTCACTCGAAGTAATTTTCTTAAAATGATTTTATGAAGACAAGTTTAACTTCTTTTCATCACTCTAGTAATGAAGTCTGCGTTTGCTTTCAAATTTTGTAAGTATATAGGGGCTATTCCTGACTCTATATATATGGCGTAATTAGGTGTTGAGTTAGGCAAACGAAATAACCTCTTAAAAAAGTTCCTTTGTACAGTTTCAAAAGCTTCAAAGTGTGTGTATCCGAACACTTGGACGCCATATACCATGCTTGTATTAATTGTCGCGTTAAAAACTTTGTACTTAGCCATTAAATCAACATTTTGGTTCGAGAAAAACTTTGGCCACAACATATTAAGTGCCAATTTAGCTTCGTTGCTTTTTTCCTTGGAGTGACATGTTTCCTTGAAAAAATTCTCCAATAAAGCAAACGGATTGAGTTGTGGATTAATGCGGTATATATATCTCAGTCCTTATCGGGGATATATGAATGTTTTAAACTTTCGTTTGCGTCTGAAGTAATGATCTCACTACTTTTC
>CAKKXW010000002.1:22122338-22138817 GCA_920937365.1 Sphaerophoria rueppellii | reverse complement strand
TATTGAAATCCAGGCAGCGCTCGAAACAATAAAGAAATTTAATGTCAAACGAAAAAAGTATTTATTAAGCTTTTGTTTTCGAATTGTTTGAGGCAATATTATCAAATTGGATTTCTTCAATGACAGTTTAAATAAAATATTTTAAAATGTGTATAAAGTGAGTATAACCGTTTTTTCTATTTTTAAAGTGAGTTGATAAAATGAGTAGTAGAAAAAACACGCCTAGTGTTTCACGATATCTAAGTAGAGCTAACTAGTAGTTAAAGTGTCAAGTAACTTATAGGGAGGATGAAGTGCCCTATAAAGTAGTTAACTGGCAGTTAGTAGAATTAAAAGTCTGAAAAAAAACAAGACTTGTCATTTTTTCTATTAAAATAGAATTAAATTTCTGAAAAACAAGGATTTTTAAATAATTGTCATATTTTTTCCAATAAAATAATGCATATTCTTCTCGACACGTAAGGTTTGATGAGTTTTTTTCGCGTTATGGAGCCACCACGAAACCGTGTCTTCCGAGTTAGAACGTATTTCATGAAATCCTTGGACATCATAGAATTGACACATTAGAAATATTTGCAATATTTTCTGGTTTATTTAAAATAGTGCATGGTTCGCTGGATTACATTCTGCAATACCAAATATGATTCGATTCATAACCAGCCTTTATACTGATTGATAATAGGTATGGCCAACAATCACGACAAGTCAAACAAAGATTTATAACTTTCAAAGGCTGGTATCTATTCATTGAACGCTATTAGGTCGTATAGCTAGCTATTCTCATTGCCGTATATTACTTCTGATTTGCGAGCGCCCACAAAAGTTGATAGTGGTTCTGACCTGTAATAAGTGGAGAGCAAAACCTATAGAAATACATCCGAAGTAATTTCCGAAACAACAACAAATATCCTTTTGATATTTGTTTATTTTTATTTTCTGGCTTTGTCGTTGCCATAGCAGTTCCATACAAATTCATTTTGTTCACTAATAGTTCCCATATTCGATTTAGCAAAACCAAGAACCTACATTTTTTTTCAATTTGTCAAAAGCTTTCCAAGTGGAAAATTGGAATAACTGGCAATTAGTTACCCAAAACATAAATTTATCAGAAGGATGAATGTGAAACGTAAAACTCACTAACAGGAGGATTAAACTGGCAGCTAATTTAACTGCTGGTTAACTAATCAGAACTTTACTTTTATATTGTGAAACAGACGCTAAGCCTCTTATTATTAATATTTTTTTATTTGCTCAAGATCCGTTTAATGCCCCTTATTTCCCTTCCATATATTTTATTAAAACCGTAAACAATTTATTATTCTACTGAAAAATGTGTAAACAAAATGAACTAATAAAATAAAAGTCACACCTATTTTTTGACCAGCAGCTGTGTACATTGTACAATGTTAACTTATTGTTTTTATCAGTTTATCGATTCAAGAGCAAGAAAGGCATAACGGTTTCAATTTTTTAGTTATTTCGAAAAATAACTAATCGATTTCAGATGATAAGAAAGTTTGGTTACTGCCCAACAAAAGTTATTGGGGGCTTAGTCTATACATACTTTGCTTTTAAACGAAAAGAAGAAAATGTTCCAAGTTCAAAAAATAATAATGTGTATTTTTTCTTAAATAAACTTCCGGCCCTATTATGAGTATCAATTAAATTGATGACTTTTTCTATCTAATGTCTGTCTTCTTATGTAGATACTTACTTACTTATACTTAAGGCAGCGCTACAGTCCGTTGTGGACTTGGGCCTCAATCAACAGATTCCGCCAGCCAGCTCGGTCCCTAGCTAGCTGTCTCCAGTTTTTCACTCCAAATTGAGGTCATCTTCCACTTGAGTGCGCCACCTGAGTCGCGGTCTTCCTCTCCTCCTACGTCCCTCGAAAATAGTGTCGGAGGATTTCCGGGCCGGAGCATTGGTGTCCATCCGCTCTAAATAACCGATCCATCTGAGTCTCTGAAAATTGACTCTTCTGGCTAGGTCCCTGTCGTTGTACAGCCCGTAAAGTTCGCTGTTATAACTTCTTCGCCATTCCCCTTCAATGCACACGGGGTCAAAGATGACCCGAGGTCATCGCTTCTGTACCATACAGCAGGACTGGGATGATGAGGGTGTTGTACAACTTTACCTAAGTTTCTCGAGACAGGGCTTTTCCACTCAATTGCTTTCTAAGCCCAAAGAAACAGCGATAAGCAAGAGTTGTTCTTCGTCTGATCTCGGTGGCGCTGGTGTTATTGCCAGTGGTAATAGCGAAGCCTAGATAAACAAACTCCCCTACTACCTCGATGTTGTATGCGTCCATTGTGACGTTGGGTGTTCTTCGTAGACAGCATATACTTCGTTTTTTCCTCATTTACCGCTTCACCCATTTTTGCCGCTTCTGTCTCGATTCTCACAAAGGCGCCATTGACATCACGCTGTGTTCTTCCCATTATATCAATATCATCGGCGTACGCGAGAAGTTGAACAGATTTTTGGAAGATAGTGCCTGTGGTGTAGACGTCGGAGTTCTGCACTATCTTCTCAAGAACGATGTTAAGGAAATCGCATGACAGTGCATCGCCTTGTCTGAATCCTTTTTTGAAAGAAAGATTCCGTAAGCTCGTTGCCAACCTTGATGGAGCAACGTGAGTTTTCCATCGTCATTTTGCACAAGCGAGCGAGCTTGGCAGGGACGCCAAAACTAGACATAGCTTTGTACAGTTCGTCTCTGTAGATGCTGTCATACGCGGCCTTAAAATCGATGAAAATGTGGTGGGTATCGATTTGGAGTTCATAGGTATTTTCCAGGATCTATGCCGCAACGTGAAAATTTGGTCGGTGGTTGACTTTCCATTGAACATTGATAAGGACCAATCAGATTGTTTACGAAAGGCTTCAGACGTTCACATATTAAGGCAGAGTGGATCTTGTAGGCGATGTTAAGTAGACTATTCCTCTGTAGTTGGCGCAGTTTAGAGAATCTCCCTTTTTCAGGATACTTCTATCAAATATTTTGCAATTTTGTATAAATGGTATAAGTATGTATATCTACTTGTTGTTTTTGGCCGATTGTGAATGAGTTGTTTATTTTATTTTTATTTTATTGTTTGACGTTTCACGTTTGAAATATGTATAGAGTTTTTCAAGGACTTGTCCTTTTTTTTCATAATACGCAATCCATTTTTGGTATTTCAAAAACATTATAGTAGACTTGAAATACAGGATTCCAGTTCAATTTTGCATAGTGTATGGATGTATTGAACAATATTCTTAGAAGAATGTAATTTTTAGTTTCATTCGAATAATTCGGAAAACGGAATTTTCTGACTTTCCTTAGACGTGTTTTTTGTTTCACTTCTCAGTAGCCAGCACAGTAATCAAGTGGGAATAAAAACGCTTCAACTCACTTTATCTGTCAAATTCAATTTGTATGGCAATTGTTACATAAAACGTCGCAAAATGTACCTGAGGGTTGTGCCTCGGATTAAACAAAATTAGCATATACTTCAACCTAAGCGAGTTCATAACTCAGATAAGCTCATATCGTTAGATTTGCAGCAAAATAATTCTTCTAAACGCCACCACCGCTGTCTTCATTTCAATAATTGAAAGTTCTATCGCCGGCACAACTGTCATTTTTTACTGGCCTTTTTATCGACTACAATCCAAGTTGTTGTTGTTTTGTTAGGGAAATTAAGCCGTGCTGGCTACTGAGTTATTAAAAAAAAACACAGATTTTGTTGGAAAAAAAATTGTAAATATACAAAGCAGCTCTCTCAGATAACGGGGAAAGTGGAGCGAATAACAATGGAGAATTACGAGAATAATCTCGTGCGCAAGGTCAGAAGCATTAATTTTTTTTTTGCAATGTACATTTTTTTCCCTCAAGGTGCTTTTGCTCGTATAAGATTTATTGTATGCTAAAATGATGGTTTGTGCTTCTTTTAATTGCAGCGAAAACACATGTGGTTGTTTTAGATAAAACCGGAAACAGATCTTTTGGAATATGTATTGTAAGAGGAGAGGTAAAACTGTTTTAAATTTAAACTGCCTTACCCCATTACTTGGTATTTTTCTTTGATTTGTGATAATAAAAAAAGGTAAAAGACTCGCCGAATTCCAAAACTTCTGGTATATTCATAAAAGGCATTGTTCCCCAAAGCCCAGCACATACATGTGGGAAACTTAAGGTTTGTTTGATTTTCGAAATACTTAATTCCAATATCGAAATTATTTTAACGTCGAAATACTAAATTTCAGGTTGGTGATAGAATACTTTCTCTAAATGAAAACGATGTCCGAAACGCAACTGAACAAAATGTCATTGATCTCATTAAAGATGCTGGGATGAAAATAAATCTTGAGGTCCAAACATTCGATCATGTAAGTTGGCCTTTTTGAAATGTCACACAATTCCAATCAATCAACACATTTTCTTTTTGTAGAAACAAGATGAAACGGCGAAAGTACAACTCAAGCCAGTCAATAACCAATCAGTCAGAATCAAGAATGTCGAAAATGGAACAGAACAGAAAATGGAACACACGGCGTCAAGTGAGTTGTTTTTCAAAAATGTCCTTGAAACCATTTGAAATCTCATAACCTCTTTTTTAAGTTAAAAAACCGCCATCTAATAAACCGCTGATGCCAAAGGATTTAATAAAAACACAAACGACCAGCAAGAGCTCGGCAGCTGCGGATGATGACGATGAGGAGGACATGAGAGACATGACAGGACGAACATATTCCGAAGCTGGTTTCGAAGTAAGAACATGACGTTATTGGAGTTATCGTTTGAATGATTGATTTTCTTTTTCAAAAAAAGATTGACAGAGCTTCAGCGGGTAATTGCAAGTTAAACAAACTCGAACAAGAAAAAGACAAGGAAACTCCCGATGATTTCGGTTACACAATGGGTAAGGCAACATTTTAATTTGTCACTACAAGTTCATGCACCCTATGAAGATCTTGCTATGATCTTTCCATGCAACGTTCGCACGCCCTTTAATAATTATTTTCAATTCTATTCAATTAGCCAAAATTAAGAAGAGATATTCCAACTTGAAGGATTTGAAAAAGGTTGAAATCACTCGGCCACCAAACACTGATCTTGGCTTAGCCTTGGCCGGTCACAGGGATCGTCAGAAAATGGCCTGCTTCGTTGCTGGCTTACATCCTCAAGGTCTATTGGTCAATTGTGACATGAGGCCAGGCGATGAAATTCTCGAAGTTAACGGAATTGTCCTACAAAACCGATGCCATTTGAACGCTTCGGTTATATTCAAAAATATTTTCACCGAAAAACTAGTTTTCATTTTGCATAGGTAAGAGGCCAAGCTTGGTTCTGAAACGATCTGAAGAACTATATCACTTTCTTTGAAAACAATTTCCAGGAGGAAAGCTAACGATGAAGGAATTTCTGTGAAACCATTTACCAGATTCCCTCCAATAGTTGATGAGGTACACTGAAAGAAAATTCTTCACACAAGATCATTCAGAATAATAATTGTCAGTTTATATGTTGCTCTTTGATTAGACGGAATACTTATTTACGGCGTATAAGAATGTCAGATCTGTCAAAATGCAGAAGCATGGTTGCCTTGGGCTGATGATAATCGAGGGTAAGCACATTGAAGTTGGAAGAGGTATCTTCGTGTCTGATCTTAAAGAAGACTCTGCTGCTGTACAGGTAAAACACTTTGTCAGATCTCTTTGAACTTGTTCATGTAAACAATTTTACTGTATTAGGCTGGACTTAAAGTTGGTGATCTCATTTTGGCTGTTAATAAGGACATTTTAGTCGAGGCGACTTATGATGAGGTATAAGAGTTATTTTTATGAAAGATTTGTTGAATAATTTGTTTATTTGAGGCTGCGGCGGTTTTGAAACGAGTTGAAGGTATAGTTACAATGGTGATGTGCAGTCTGAAGAGCGAACAACAGATAATGGCAGAGAAGGCTGAAGAAGAGAAGAAAAAACAAGGTATTAAAAATTTGGGAGGATGTTTCATTAAGAAGTTGTTTCTAATTTTGTTTGATGAATAACTTTTAGCGGAGAAACCAAAGGAGCCAGAGAAACCGGCTGATCCTGCAACTGTAGAAATAACGCCAAATAAGAAAATCTTAATTGAAGTTAATACTCAGAAGAAACCTTTGGGAGTTATAGTAACGGGTGGTAGAAACAATCATGTCAAAGTAAGTTTATTGCAAAAGTCCTCGTTTAGTTCTTGAAAATTTGACAGAACATAGTGTAGTGTACTTAAGAAACAACAACTGCATTTTCGTTTCAAATTTCAAAACTCCACTTTCTAGTTCCTGTTACAGAGACACAGTTGAAGGGTTCATTGGTCTTGAATTCTTGAACATTGTAATGACTTGGAAAGACAGAGTGTGGAAGAGAGTTCCACGTTCACGTAGTACGGGTAAAGAATGATACTCTATACTTGAAAGTACGCCCAAAGTTGGGCTCGAGGGTAAATTGATGGGCATTCCTAGAAGCGCGAGTATTACGGGCGAATTATTTGAGGGGAGGAAAGCAACTGACTATAGAGCAATTACCGAAGAAGTAACGAGAGAACAGAGAGAGACATGAAACGTTACGACGGTGATCTAAAGAATGGAATGACGCAGCGATGTCTCCATCATCGATCATTCTTAGGGTTCGTTTTTGAATACCATCCAAGAGGCTTAAGCATGTAGCTGGAGCATCAGCCCGGAGATGAGAGTTGTAGTCAAGCTTTGGACGAGTAAAGGTCTTATAGATTGTAGCCAGATCAGATGTGGAGAAGAATTTCTTGCACCGTCATTATAAATCCAAACATCTTGCGGCATTTTTGGCAACATTGCATATGTGCTCGTTCACAAGAAGTGGTCAGTGACGCGCATACCGAGAATCTCGAGATGTTCGATCTCATTGATTCAAATGCCACTAATAGACAGTGGCAAAGGGGTATATTATCTCGCTTTAACGATACAAGACAGCATTGGTTGTTCGAAGCATTAAACTCTACATGGTTTTTTATTTCTAATTGTACAATGCTGTCAAAGACAGAGTTAAATGAGCTTATCATATTCTGCCGTTCCACTTCCGAAGAGAAGGGATGTGAGTCTGGAAACGAATATGAAAAGCTAAGGGTAGAGCACTATCATCGGCGAAAAAGTTTATTGAATTAGAAGTTAACGGCAAGAGATCATTAATAAAAATGAGAAAGAGGGTCGGAGACAAAACGGAGCCCTGGGTCACACCAGCATTTATATTGTGGGTTTCAGACTTAAATCCGTCCAATTCAACTTGTATTGAACGGTTCGAAAGAAAGTTTCTAATCCAACGAAGAAGGGATTCATGGATACCGAAGGCACGCGTTTTCGATAAAAGAGCAAGATGCCCGACTTTATCAAATGCCTTTGAAATATCAAGTGCAACAATCTTACTTTCTCCAAAACGATGTAAAGATTTTGTCCACTTTTCGGTGAGATAAATCAGATCACCAGTGGACCTGTTGCTGCGAAAGCCGTACTGTCTATAGTTAAGAAGCTTTCAGTCTTCGAGATATTTCCTTAGCTGATAGTTTATCAGCGTTTACATGTCCTTAGAAAGAGGGGATGTAAGTGCAAGCGGACGATAATTGCAATTAAAAGAAGATTCGCCTTTCTTGGGATGGGCTGGACGAATACTGTTTTCAGCGAAGAGTTGAAGGCAAACTGCTTAGCGAAAAGGTTAGCTTTCGCGAGAGAGCCAACAACTGGAGTGTCATTGTCAACGAGTTTGTTTAAACTTGGTCCGGTTTTCCTCAGTTGGGTTGGCTCTAAAACATCGAAGCCTTTTAACCTTGAACGTGTTAACAGCTTGAATTAAACCATGACTTTTCCTTGGGCTTGATGCTTTCAACCCTATTCGGATAAAAGTTTTCATTCCTAAGATAATCATGTTAGTAATCATATCTGCGCTGGAGTCTACGTCACTATCGAGGAAGCATAGTGACCAGTTAAAGATCCGGAAAAAGTTGTGTAGACCGTCCCAGTTGGCTTTCTCGTATTGCCACGCGGTTCTCTTCGGAGCTCTTTCTCTAACTGGATTAGCTTGACACGAGAAATTTGCAGATATAATACTATGGTCTGATCTGCCTAGAGGCGATATTACATTGATATTGTGTTTATCAGGGTCAGACGTAAGAAACAAGTCAAGAGTATTTTCCGCTTGGCCATTAATGTCCGATATTCGAGTAGGCTCAGTGACAAGCTAAGTTATTTGGTTAAACTCAGCACACTCAATACATTCCTTCAGGTGTTGTTGGGTCCGAATGGAGAATTGTGTGCATTGAAATCGCCCATAATAACGATATCAGTGTGGTGAATGATTTACGGAGAACTAGAACCACATAAAATTGAAAAAAGGGTTGGAGCAGCGTCCATATTGTGGTTAAAATTGATAAGCAACATCATTCCTAATGTAGTCGGCGAGACCATGGTGGGAGAAGAATAAAGGCACTAAGCAATACCCATGAATAAGAAATTCAATATGGTCGGTATTCTCACCTACTTGCGTTTAACACAGTGCCAATTCAGCTGGCCTGTTCGAAGCATTGTGAATATACGCAGCAAGAAAATTAATTCTAAATCCACGAATATTGCAATAATCAACTCTGAAATTATGA
The DNA here is from genome assembly GCA_920937365.1 of Sphaerophoria rueppellii. Classification (NCBI taxonomy): domain Eukaryota; kingdom Metazoa; phylum Arthropoda; class Insecta; order Diptera; family Syrphidae; genus Sphaerophoria; species Sphaerophoria rueppellii. Next base: position 22,130,172 of record CAKKXW010000002.1, on the reverse strand, counting down.
ATCACTAGCTAACCCTACAGACTTCTTGCTGCCTCAATCGATAATTGATACCCCTCTAACACACTACCCACTACCCTTTAAACGCCATTTCAATACTAATGCATTTCATTTGAAAGAGTGATTTTTAGATGCTGTTTAATCAACTTGTTTCTTGCATTTTAAATTTTCCATTTTCCAATTTTTTTTTTACTTTTTCTTGCTTTCCAGTTCTCCATCAAAAATTTTCCAGTTTTCCACTTGCAAACAAATGCATCCACAGTTTCATGCAATTTTCCATTTGAAAACCAATAAGTTTTCCGACTTTTTCATCAAGAACTTTCAATTTTTCCATTCGAAAGTCTATTTTGAACCAAAAAATTCCAAGCAAAAAAATCTAATATCCGACCTTTGTTTGGTTTTTCTAGTTTTCCCATTTTTCCATGAGGTTTTTCCATTTTTTTGTTTTTTCACAAAAATCGTCATTGAATACAACAGTATCAACCATGAAAATTTGACAAGACACAAACAAACACAAGAGACATACAAACAAACACACATCCATTTTTATGTATATAGGGATTACACTTTAAAGAATTAAAAACGACCAAAACAGACGATATCTAAAAGACCGAATCAATTATACGAATTCTTTGCTTTTTTAGTTGGCTGTTAGGAAGTTTTTTTTAACTTGTTGTTTATTGAGTCTGATTTATTACAATATTAATTGCTTTTTCTCTATTTTAAAGACTGGATGCAACATAACGCATATTTATCCAGAAGGCATGATAGCCGCGGACAAACGACTTCAACTCTTTGACCAAATTATTTCTGTTAATGGTGTGGCTGTCAATTGCGAAGAATTGACAACATTGAAGGTTCATCAACTTTTCCATCTCGCTTATGAAAAGGTGACAATACTTTGTTCAGCAGAATTCCGTTGGAATACGTAGTAAAATTTGTTATTATTATTTTTTTTTATTTAAATTTTAAAGACAAATATTTTGGTGTGGAGAAATGATCCTCCAGAAACTGAAACAATTACCATTGAGTTTGCTAAGAAAGCTGGCAAGGAATTGGGTCTATCACTGGCACCAAATGCCAAAGGAGCAACAATCGTTGAAATTGTAAGCATTCTGAAATTATTCATAGCTGTTCTTAGTTCCTATTTTATTGATATTTTTAGACACCAGCTGGATATGTCGATATTGATAACAAACTACAGCGCGGTGATATCATAACTAAAATCAATAGTGATTCCTTGGAGAATGCTTCATTCGCTGAATGTTATGCTTTGTTTAAGGGTGCTACTGGCAAAATTTCCTTAGAGGTTCTTAGGCCCAAGCCAACTAAGAGGGAAAAGTAATAAGAAAAAAAAAAAACAGAGTGATAGATGCATGAACTCTGGATTACATAGAAAATATTTTAATAAAGATTTGAAACCCTCGTGGCTGTTGTTTATCTATCTGGTGTTTTCTTTTTTTTTTTTTGTTATTTAATTTGCATTTGATAAGGTGGTTACCTATTTAGAATTCGATTCAAATCACATTGCTGTCGAGACAACGTAAGCGGGGCGGGCTAGTCCCATATAAGGAATATCTTTTAATGCAAATATCTCGGCAACTAGGGGCCTGATTATGTAATTTGCGGCGGATAGTTTTCAATTCGACCTTTCAAATTCGACTCGTTTCGTATATCCTTACTAACAAATTCGCAGCGGAGCGAAACAAATTCTTCCAATATTCCAGTGATTTACAGTTTTGGTTTGACTATTTCTTCCAATATTCCACTTAATAATAATAAACATTATTTCGCCTGTGGATCGCCAGCAAACATTATGGCATTTCAAATTCGCCATCGAATTTATTAATTGGTTGAATTCAAAACGAAGGCGAAAGCGAAAGCAATAATTGAAAAAAATCAAACTCGCTAGCAAAACGATTCGCCGCGAATGCCATAATCAGGCCCTAGGGCTCGGAATCGAAATTGGTTTTCAGTGATAGGAATGATGAGGAATTAATTAATTAAATGCGTAATTAACTCTATGAATGTTTTCACGGAATAGGGTACGAATTCGTAGCAAACATCGTACGACGGTTTTCTAATGCCTGAATACCAATAAGCTGACATCTTACGTTAAACGTAGGCATGTCAATGTTCCAACCTTATTTGTGCACTATAAATCTGGTGAATTTTTCTATTTGGACTTGTTCTATTCTTGTAATATGAACATTGTTATGAGGATTCCAAACTACGCAGCAAAATTCCTGGATCGATCTAACATACGCAACGTAAAGGGATTTTAGTGTGAAAGGGTCCTCAACACCAAATGAATTACGAATTCAGAATTCACCATGAATTATTATGATGTACAAAGTTTAGTTTGTAATCAAAAATTACACTAAGATAATTTTTAATAGAAATTCTATCAAGGACATGATTTTGCTTATGGTCATCATAAACGACAAGTAACATAACGATGGGTTAACGAAAAACATTGACATTTTAATATTTTTAGGGCTAATTGGTTCATATTGCACTTGCTGACACGATTATTTACATCACGTTGGAGAAGCGAAATAAATAGAGTGGTCAAGTGGCTTACTCTCATCAACAATTCTCTGGGTGCGTGTGAAGAATTGGGGGACCTTCAATTTTACGCCGATTCCAAACGGCAAAGTTGAGAAGCACTTTTTCATTACATATTGATACTCTTGGAAGTCTTGTCAGTTCTTCGCAAGAGGTAGTGCCTGTGAAAGATGAAATAAAAACTTTGGCGCGAGTAGGACTCGAACCCACGGGTGACGTTCTGCTTAGCAGCCAACGCAACTAACCACTTAAGTTAGTAAGTAAGTAAATATCCACAAACATAAGACACATAGAATTAATAAGGACATCAGGTAGTCAATTTATAAAAATAAGGAACAGCATTGGACCTTAATGACTTTCTTGCGGAACGCCAGAAGTAACAGAAAAGGAATGAGACGTAATCGAATCAATTGAAACAATATGGCTGCGTCCTGTAAGATAAGCTCTCTGCCATTTAAGCGTATTGAATAACGTCCATTTGGTAACCCTATTCTAATGAATCCAGAATTCGTGAAAATGGATAGATTAGTGGAAGTTGATCTAGCGGATACAGAACCGTGTTGGTACGGGGATTTGGTTTCTTTTAATAAAAACAATTATTCTGGTCCGGATGAAATTCCACTTCCACCTATATTGTTTAGAAAAATTATTCTGTCGCTCTGTCTGGTTTTTGTGTTTTGTCTTTAATTTTTCGTTAACATGGTGTATTTTTGCCAGAATGGAAAACGTCTTTCGTTACTCCTATTCACCAATGTGGTCCGAAAACAGAAAATAACAAACAACCGACCTATTAGGAAATTATTATCGCCTTCTGTTAGACTAGATAAAGCTAATTCCACTTCTGATAAGATAATAAAGGATTTTTCTTAAATAAAACAAAAACGGTTTTGGATATCAATGAAATTCTTTATTCCTGTGGAAGTACATTTGATGCGATTATGTGTGGAACTCGATTTCTTTTGCATGGCCACCACGGGCACGCCTGCAGAAGTCCAGACGCTGAACCCAATTTTCGACGGTTTTCAAGCATAAATCGGCCGATACTGCTGCAATTTCACGTTCGATATTCGTACGAAGTGAATCAATCGTCGCTGGTTTGTTGGCATAAACCATAGATTTGACGTAGCCCCACAGGAAATAGTCTAAAGGCTTGAAATCGCATGAACGAGGCGGCCAATTCACAGGTCCATTTCTGGAGATGATGCGCAAATCGAACTTCGTTCTCAATAATTCGTTTGTTTGGCTAGCTGTGTGACATGTGACACCGTCCTGTTGAAACCACATATCGTCCAAGTCCATAACATCCAATTCAATCCAAAAATAATCGGTTAACATTGAGCGGTAGCGATTCCCATTCACAGTGACGTGCCGGTCTTGATCATCACGGAAGAAGTACGGCCCAATGACACCACCAGCATATGTAAACCGCACCAAACAGTGATTTTTTCGGGATGTAATGGTGCTTCGTGAAGCACATGTGGATTGTTGCCTGACCAATAACGCATATTTTACTTATTGACGAAGCCATCCAGCCAGAAATGAGCCTCATCGCTGAAGATGATATTTCGATGAAAATCCGGATCATTTTCAAGTTGTCGCTCAGGCCAATTCACGAACATACGACGCTTCTGGTGATCAAGCGGCTTCAGTTCTTGCGTCAATTTGGTCTTGTAAGGATGTAGGCCAAGATCTTTTCGCGAAATTCGCCACAACGACGTCACAGAGACGCCCAACGCTTGAGAACGACGTGTGAGAGACTGATTTGGGTCTTCCGCAATTAATGCGCTAGCGGCAGCAATATTCTCGACACTACGGGCACTTGTTTGTCTCACTGGCACGGGAACATTTTGTACTGAGCCTATGGATTAAAATTTTTCCACTAGACGCTCAATTGTTGATCTGGCAGGCGCTCTTAAAGTGTTGACCACTGAGTACTGACTCCGAATTTCAGTAGTAAATTTTAATAATTTCGACTCGTTTCCATGATGAAATGGCAAACCTTATTGAAGAGAAATGTCAAGAGAGCGGGAAAAAATATATATATAATATGGCGTGCGTCGTTTGATGTCCCTATCGGTCTACATCGGAACATAAAGTGCTAAAAAGTACAAAACAGTGGAAGTTGTGTTCTGTACTGCTTCTACAAATGCATATTTATCTTAATATCTATCTCTCATTTTTATAAAGTGAGCGTGAACAAAAGCCATGATCGAGCTTTCACTGTGCACAAAGTTCTCAATACGAATACTTTTTTGTACTTTTTACACTTTGTGTGTTCGATGTAGTTCAGGCTTTAAATTACCTGTTTAGATAATTAAGAAACTGCCAAAAAGAGATGTCAGTGACATTACTAGAATCAAATATAATTTGAATTAATAAGCTTAGCAAACCGCAAATAAATGATAGACTTGTTAAAGTCGAACCTAAATATTGCATACTTTTAAGGAATCCATTAGATTTCTTTTTATTACTGGCCTTGTGCGAATAGGGTTAAATTTTGACACTTCGTATGGAATAAAATGTGTTAAAAATTAGACTATGTGCGGGGGAGGTTAAAATATGACTGTAGTGGTTAAAAATTCAAGCATTTTTAACCATAATTCATCCAATTCGCACACGGCCTTATGAAACTCCAAAATCAGGTAGCCAGGTAGACGAAATATATTGGCAAAAGCTAAAAATATATTCGCATGCTATCAGCCACTGAATTTTTTGCTTTTCGCCTCATGAAATCGTGATGCGTTACTCTGAGTTTAACATTTCAAAGCAAATTTGATTTTTTTTTCTGAGGTATGTACGATTTAACAATCGGAACCGTTAGGGCGATACCAAATCCGTATGTTTCGTACAAATCGGATAGAATTTAGTTACGGTCGGATGCGACGATAGGACTGATTGCTTTCGCCTTCTTCGTTTCAAATTCGACCAATACACGAATTCGAAAGCGAATTTGAACTGTCATAACGTTGGCTGGCGAGTTAAAATCTGACAGCATTTTTTTACGGATTCAAAGGCGAAAGAGTGTTTATATTATTAACTGGAATAAATAGTCAAACCAAAAGTGTAAAATCACTGGAACATTGGAAGAATTTTTTCGATCCGCCAAGAATTCGTTAATTAAAAATATACGATGCGAGTCAAATTTGCAAATTCGAAATGAAAACGATCCGTCGCGAATCCAATAATCAGGCCCTTGAAAACCAAAACTATGTCCGGCCACCGAGTTATGATCAAAACATTCTTGGTTTTTGTCCTCAGCTAATTGTTATCCCATATAGATGATAGCACAGCCATTCAGTCACTGTCAGCACCATCTTTTAGGGGTCATGTCAGATCCAATAACGAACTTAAGATGTTTATCGATCAATTTAATCGCAACCAACAATCCTTCTGTGCAAAACACAATACGAGATTTCAACCATAAAAATGAAAACAACAAACAGTTGGATGTGTCTAAGAAAAAATGTATTTCATATCTTAAGCGATGGAGCTGGCGTTTGAAGCGATACGGGGCCACAAATCAGCACATTCTTTTGCAACAGGGCCTGTGATAGCGGAACCTTTCATTTCACCTTTATTGTTTACTATCACACCCGCATTATCCTCAAAATATATAAACACGCCGTCCCTCCTTCTGAAAGGTTTCCTTTGCCGGATAACAACAGCTGGCATTACCTGAAAGAAAAGAACAAACAACATAATTAGCCACTATCAATTGATTTTCTTTTTCATAGAGTAACATCAGGAAACATCAGGCACTGCGGTGTGCACTGAATGCTGAATCGAGTGCAACACTCGGGGTTCAATAAATGGAATTGAAAAAAATAGTGTGTCGGCATTTTTTCTGGGGTAACCAAAACTCAAGAATAACGAGGCATTGATAATTCCAAGATGTGCGCCAAATTCATCAAGAAAAGATGAAACATTGTAGCTGGACATGTGAATGAATACATGTCACAATGCAAGCTTAACATTCGGACAATTCTGTAACGAACTCACGGCGCAGATTGTGTTAAGCGCGTAGATTCACGACAGACAATTGTTAGAAATACTTGCTGTGCAAGTTTTTAAACAGAATCCATTTTTATGCACATCGATTAAAAAAAAAAAAACTGACATCTATGAATGCAAGCCAAAATGTTGGGAAGAGTTCCGGCAGCTCCGGCACTTTGGCTTTCATACTTAAACCACTCACCTTTTTACGGAGTTCAGGCTTTCCCTTCTTGACTGTGGCAACAAACATGTCTCCGACACCAGCGGCTGGCAGACGGTTCAAACGACCACGAATTCCATGGACAGCAATGACATACAGATTCTTACCTCCTATAAGAGCAAGGAAGGCACAAAACAATTAGTTTTCATTTATTAATTAACTGCAAATGAGCAATTCACACCTGTATTATCAGCACAATTCATGACGGCTCCAACTGGGAGACCAAGGGAGATACGGAATTTCCCTCCGGCGGTTCCACCACGTCCTTAAAAAACAGAAATATTTACATGGTTACACACTTTAATAATTTTCAATGAATATTTCTTTAACGATTTTAAATGGATTCAAACAGAATTAGCGGATTTTTAAAGATTATTTTACACACCTCTTTTAGACATTTTACGGCCTGTTCAGTATACAACGGGAAATCAAAAGAAAAGAAAGAAAGAGGCATATGTCAAAATTGAAATAGACAGAAACATCAAATATCAACATCCGTACAGGCGTACCAACTTAATGAAATAGGGCGCGTTTCGAAAATTCATTCGCTGTGTATGAAATTCCTTATGGATTGTTTTATTTTTCACGTATAGATGGTGGAAACTGTAGAGATTTTATTTGTATTCAAGACAGTGTTGACAACTAAAGAATGTAAAAAATGATGATTAAAGAGTAGACGCTAAAAACGAACGGTCAACGAAAAATCAAGATTAAGAATATAGATATTTTAAGACTAAAAACTGAAAACGATTTTGATTTACTCTGGTGTTTTTAGGAAAGAACAACGACAAGTAGGTATAATCCCTACAACTGGTGACCCCGACGTGATCGAAGTAAAAAAACACAGAGAGCTGAATTCTCATCAATCTTCGCCTTTTGATTCAGTATCCACGTTAGTCATAATTTCTTTTTCTTAAATCTTCGCGCGTACCTACAATAAGTATGAACGACGATCCTCCGGTTAACCAAGTCTTGGCTTCTCGCATTGCAAAACTTCCAATATTTTGGAAGGACGACGTTGAACTTTGGCTCACACAAGTGGAAGCTGCTTTTGGC
>CAKKXW010000002.1:22091769-22103594 GCA_920937365.1 Sphaerophoria rueppellii | reverse complement strand
TCGCAAATTCAATATTAATTATATGTTGTATCTATCTGCAACAAGTAGTGAATCTTATGTTATAAATTTGTGGTCGCTACCCGTTTCCTTAAGGCCCTAGGATTACAGTGGACACAAAACATGTTGTCAAACCAAGCAGGGGTAGATCTCATACGTAGCTTTCAATATGAACATCATATAAAGGAGACCACACCTGCGATGCATACTCTAGATGGGGACGAACCAAACTGTTGTACAAAACACAGGTGACATTAGGATCCCGGAATTCCTTTGCCCATCGCTGGTGTTTAAATATTGTATTCTAAGTGATGAACAACGTCTATCTATGTTGTATATTAATTATAACTTAAACGCTGAGGTCCGATTTTTAAAATAAGGCATAATTCTGCAGCACAAACGGTATCATCATTGAACGGCACAACAAGAACATATGTAATTCGGTCCACCAGGAAGACACTTCTATCGACCTCAACAAATTCCTTTACGCCACCTTAAAAAAAGTAAAATATTCAAAATTAATTTCATTATCTGTTAGCAAATCATTTAAAGTTCTATTTACCTCATTTAACGCCAACTGGTTAAGGTGGCCATAAAAAAAATAATAGAAAAAGAAACAATGGTTCATTTTTAAACATTATTTTAATCTTAACTAAGTGCAATGAAACAAACAAAAAATAAACACTCTTATCAAAAACAAGGAAGGAACTTAAGAATCTTTCAATGAAAATAATGCACACAATTGAGTATGGTTTAAAATTAAAAAGGAAATAAGCAAGACTATTTATCAAACATTTTGAGGGAAATAATTTCAGATATTATATCACTTTTGAATGGATTTGTGTCCAAGAGATTAAATGACATTTTTTCGACATGAGATGAAACTCTATGAGGAACATTATTACTGTTGAAATTGGAGAGTATGATTTTTTCAGTGATTTTTTCATAATCGATGCCTTGCGCCAGTAATTGTTCTAATTCACACAATGAAGGATATTCTCCAGTCTCCAACATTTCGAACCTAAAAAAACGAATTGCCAAATTTTTGTTGGAAAATTTTAATACCAAAATTTGTTTGGCCAATTTCAGATGATATTTACGTTGGAAAAATATCCTTGGGATGACGTTTTCTATATCCGTTCTGAAATTAAGTTTGTTAAGTAGAATTTTGGGAAAGCTAGAAATATGTCTACAGCATATACTTTCAAATCACTACTACCAAGGAATTCATCATTCATTCATTCATAATTTACTTAATTCTCATGGCTAAGAAGACGTCAGTCAAGATTTGAAGAGATTGAAGGAAGTGAAGACTGGGAATAAGATACGTGAATAACATGTTACTGTTAGCATGAATTGATCTGGCGAGGATGTCATTTATTTGTTTTTATTTTGAACCACGATACCAGTCGATGGAAATGTTTGTATTGAGTGATTCTATGGTAGTGTGATTCGCAAGCACATGTGTATGAATGTTGAATGTTGAGGACAGGGGCCCTACTATGTAACTCGATTCTACTTTTGATTGTTTTCGAAACTAATTTCCGTTTCTACGTTCAAATCGTACTACGTATGAAAGTAGAATAGAATGGCAATAATGCCAAACTATTTGCTAGAAAATTTTCGATTTTCGAACGAGACTCGGATTTTTTGACATAATATTCAAAACATAAAGAATATTTGCTGTGGAAACAATTATATGAACACTCTACATGCCTTCCCGAAAATATTTATGTACATATATTGATAAACTCCAAACCGCCGACTTGTTTATAGGAAATCAATAACGTCTCATCTTTATTTGACTGGCTGTTCACTGAGCCGTCTCGAATTTGACCACAAAACGTTGAAAAGTGTACTTGAAAGGACGACCATGTACTGCATAAGAAGGGCGCAGCGTGTGCATCGTTGCTTTAAGAGAACACCCATTTTGATAATAAAGAATTATCATTTGTACGTATTGCTCGACGTTGTAACTTGCCATCATGATTTGTAGTCTTGAGTGACTGAATTAAAGATAATATTGTAACAGAAAGCAAAATAAACAATATATGGTCGCAACGAGCCATCAAAATCAACCCGTCCCCATTGAACAAAGGCGTATTAGAGAGAAATCTAATGGAAGTTAGGGAGAAAAGGTTTAACCTTGGAGTATTTACTAAAGAGTAGGTAATACCTTTCAAAAGATGCTTCATGTATCTATTGAACAATATTTCATATTACATATTATTATTTTCGATTTTGCCTTGTTATGAATTCTACTTTCGAGTAACGTAGTTCCTCGATTATTCGAAAGTTTATAAGAATATAGTTGGCACTACTAGAACTATTCGATTCTCGTCGGTATGAAAGTAGTTAAAAAGAAACATAGTTCCAATTTTTCGAATTCGAGCAATTTTACTGTAGAATCGAGTCACATAGAAGGGCCCAGTTTTAATTAGTTAGACGCTACACAAATAAGGTTTTAAACGGACTGATACACAAATTGAGCGTGATTCTAGGTTTCCAAACAAAACAAACTGCGTTCCATACAAGACCAAAACTACCCGCCGAATGCTGGACGATAAGTTTAAATAGACAATTAATACATGACACATTCAAAAGAAGTGTTCATCGACCAATACTCGTTCACACGACAGAGGAAAGCGAAGGAAGAGGCCTATTTGACATGGAAACGGCGATGAGTACATCGAATCGGCTGCAGATTTGGAAGTGAGTTGTTTAGTTAGACAACTAAAGAACCCAAGTAAGGTCCGATGAAAGAATGGAGTAGAAATGGATTGGGAGCCAGATAACTAACAGGCAGGGCGTTAGGTGGATGATCATTTTTAACTATTTTCGTGGGTAGTTGGAAACCTAGAAAACTCAATAATGAAATCTCAAAAACAATCACATCACAAATGACTTAACCGACAAAACGAATTTGAATACATTGTTTGGTTACTTTACAAGAAATCTGGTTTTAATTTCACATTAAAAAAAAAGAAGATAAACAAACAAGAAATGAAACCCGATCTTAAATCATACCTTTTTGATTTTGTCCTCGTCCCATTCACTGTCCAGACTGGCAAAACCTCGGTCAACTAACAATTTATTAATTTGAATAGTCTGTCCACTATTCGTATCACACAAGACCATATATACAGTTTTTTCCTGCAAAATTAAATAATAAAAATATTTAAATCAATGAGAAACTCTTAAATCGTCGTATTTCAAACCTTTTGATCGATTTCAACGATCTGCGCATAGAGGAAAACCTCAGCTACCAATGAAAGAAATTCATTAATGGCTCCTTTCTGCCACACTATCGATATCGGCTTTATGTGAGATAAGGAACCCCGAATCGCTTGAATTGGAGTTTCGGCGAACCGATTTTGAAGATACTTGACATTATGGACTTCAACTTCGGAAACTGTTCCGTAGTCAACAAAGAGAACCTTCAAAATAAAATGCAAATAAATCAATAAAAAGATTATTCATCACTCCGTTGCGCTCATACTTTCACTTTGTTCTTGATGACTGTCGACAGAATTTCCGCACGATGCCACATATCGTTGTACAACGCAACACAAATTTGACCTGGCGTAATGCATGAGCGCGGGATTAGCATATCCGCAGCACCAAGACGTTCATAAAACGACCTATAATTTGTTAAAATAGCCTTAAGCAAATCGTCTGTTCAAGCATTAGCCTACTTACTCTATGCTGCACATGAGAACATCAAGCTCGTGATTTTCCTTGTGCGGATGGAACCAAAATTTAAATGGACTGTGGATCTGTAAGGAAAAGAAAACAAGAAATGAATATGGAGGAGCCAATATTTAACATCTTTCTTACCTCTGAAATGAATACACCAATAACGGCGCCCTTCTTAAATTCTGTAGGCAGCTTAACGCTAGGGAACTTCCAACCAAATGGCACAGTGTTTTCAGGGAAGTCGACGTGGAAGACTCGGTAGTCCTAGAAATGAGTTTTTGATATGGTTAATTTGGCATTTAATTTGGGCATTATTTTTTCAACTATTGAGAAGTATACCCGAGAAGGTCCACCGCCTAGGAAAAACTTTTCTGACTGAACCCCACAAACGGAACATAACAGCTTTTACCAGTTCTACTCCACTGAATGATTGAGTAGGAGATGAAAATAGATTTTGATAATCATTCAATTCCCTAAGCATGAATATAGAAATGAGCAACAAATACAACTAACCTAGATCACAAATGGGCACATGAAGAGAAAAGTAGCAGAAAAGTAGAAACGAGATCCAAACCAGCCGGGAAAGTCCTACCAATTCTTTCGAAAAATAACGCAGGGTACACTGCCCTGCACGTTTCGTGAGAAAAAAGAGGGGAATCTGATCACAGGTCCGTCCTAAAGGCATTTTGGAGTTATGTTAATTTTTTGAATTTTTGAATTTTGAATTTTTGAATTTTATTAAAGACTTAATTCAAGCCATACAAGAATATAGATAAATCTTAAAAACTAAAATAAAATACAACAATATTATAAATAGCGGACAATAAGATAAAATATCTAATATAAGGACATGAGAGTATTTGGGGGATCAATTAATTAATAGGTTCTTCAGGGTGATTTCGGACACACTAAAGTCAAAGTGAGGTGAGTTATTGGCTTTAGCCATCATTCTAGTCAATGGTTCCTTACGACCATAGTCAGTTCTGTGAAAAGGGGTTCGAAATAAGGGGATATACGTGAATCTACGGGGATTTGTGAAGAAAGAAATCCTTGAGAGCAAGTCTGGGCAGTCAAAAGAGCCAGTTAAAAGCTGGTGTATAAAAATAATGTCAGCATTGTCCCTTCGAAAGTATAAAGGTTGCATGCCCAGTAATTTAAGACGATCCTCATAAGGAGGGAGGTCAAGAGAATCAACCCAACCTAGACCACGTAATGCAAATAAAATGAAACGTCGCTGAACGGCTTCAATACGCTTAATGTGTACTTGGTAATGAGGACACCAGACCTGGGAGGAGTATTCGAGAAGAGGTCAAACAAAGGTCATATACAAAGATTTTGTAACTTTCTTTAGAGCATCGCTTGGGTTTTCAAAGTAGAATTAGCCTTGTTGATGATTGAATCGATATGCGAAGTAAAATTGAGTTGAGTATCACAGAGCAGTCCTAGATCATTAATAGAATAAACTAGTTATTGGTTGGGTGTCAAGAAAATAAGATCTTTGGGGTAATGGAGGGTGCTTTCTGGAGAAAGTTATAGCTTGACATTTGTTAACAACAGATTTGCTTTACACCAGACGAAGAATTTGTTAATATCGTTCTGAAGTAACTGTGCGTCCTCAGGGGAAGTTATCTTTTTATAGATTTTCATTTCATGAGCGTAAATTAATAGTTTTGAATCTGAAAATATTTAATCGACGTCATTTATTGCTAAGGCAAAGAGAATTGGACCGAGGCGGCTACCTTGAGGAACACCAGTAGAAGCAATCACCATTATTCTGACATTCTCTTTCGTTCGAAAGTTATTCAAATTCGAATGATACGTATATACGAATTTGAATAACTTTCGAACGAAAGAGAATATCATAATAAGGGTGAATAATTGGGTTTGAGACATGATTTCTGAAGCAGACACTGTATCGTCTATTGGAGAGGTAGGATTTTATCCAGGACTTGAAAATATTTGGGAACTTAAGCTTGTCAAGTTTAAAAAGAATAAGGTTATGCGATATCTTGTCGAAAGCCTTACTGAAGTCTGTAGCGATAGAGTCAACTTCATAACCTTCTTCCAAAGCACAAAGAGAAAAAGAAGTAAAGTCAACTAGGTTAGTAGTTGTAGATCTACCCTGACTAGGAGAAAAGATTTGTCTGGAATGGAAGAACATGAATTCATAAATTATGCTTTCAAATAATTTTGGAATGCAAGAAAGTTTTGCAATTGGTCTATAATTGATAATGTCGGTTTTTGGGCCTTGTTTGTGGATTGGAATAATAAAAGATTCCTTCCATAACTTAGGGAAGATACCAGAAGATATTGATAGTTGGAAGAGAGTAGTAAGAGGAGCGGCAAGACTATCAGCACGAACCGCTCAACAAATTGAAGAACACAATATCGTGCTACAGGCACCTAGCATTTAAAACCAAATGGCTATCGATCCCCTTATGGACTACGTAGGTTTGATTAGGTTGGAGTGGCTGTCTAGATGTTGTTGACTCACTTAGACCTCAAGGCTCCATTGTGATACCACTAAGGAAGCCACTCATGGGAGAGTAATGAACTTAACTTTTAAGTTAGAGAGACATCTTGTGCCGATCGTTGCCAGTTCACTGGTATTATCGTAGAAGGGATTACCGAGATAGTTGTGCCTTCTATTGGAGAGTACCGGACATGTACATAGAAGGTGTTTTACTGTTTCCTGTTACTCCTCGTCTAGGAAGCATCTACAGAAGTCATTTGTGTAGATCCCTAGCCTCAAAGAATGTCTACCTTTTAGGCAGTGTCCTGTTATGATTTCAACTGTTGAGCTTATACTTTGTCTGCTCAGGGAAATCAAACTTTTTGACCGTTTCAGGTCTATGCTTGGACATATTTGTTTGGTTGCCAGGCAGGTGGTACTCTGTGACCATCTAGCATTTGTTGATTCAAATGTGAGAAGATATTTGCATGCAGCAAGTGGTGTTCCTATGTTATGTCTCTGTCTAACAGTAGGCAGAAGTGTTCCGTTTTTGGCGAGCTCATCGGCTTTGCAATTTCCGGTATGTCTCTGTGGCCCGGCACCCAAATAAGGTGAATGTTCAACTGTTCCGTCATCTCATTCAGAGTTGATTGACAGTCGTGGACTATTAGAGAGTTTGTGGAGACAGACAGGACTACGTAACTAAGACGCCGCCGGTGATGATTTAATAGTCAACTTCCTCAAGGTGGTTGACGGAAATAGGTCGTTTGAGCGGAAAGAAATGTGCTCAAAGTCAAACAACATAGAAATTGTGCCTAAAAGTACATCCACATAGTTACAAAAACTGATACTCACAGCAGCAAATTCAGGTACAGCTTCATCAATATCGTCATCACTGGAGTTCATTTGCGAGAACGGATCCGTCAGATATTTGCTTGTATTGATGTTCTTTGGCGCTGACTTTTGTGACACATCGGAATTGGCCTTAGAGTTTTGCTTCTCCAGAGGCGGAGTGGCCAATGCCTTTGACTCCGCTACAGTCGGCAAATTAGGAAACTTGATAATTTTCTCAGTCAATTTTTTTCTACTACTGAACTTTGTGGGGTAATTAATCTTTTCGGAAGTGGCGGTTTTTGTAGTTTTTTCTGGAACATCACCGTTGATTGTTTTATTTGATTTCATTTCCGTCAGAGGAACCTTTTCTGGTTTCTTTTCTGTCACAGGAACCTTCACTGGCTTCGAAGGAAATACGATTTTGTTCAAACTCTTTGAAACGTTCTCGACATTTGCATCATTAGCGTTTCTTCGTTCATCTGTGTTTTTGCTTGACGAAATGGTTTTTGAATTCTTGACACTTGCATCATTAGCGTTTCTTCGTTCGTTGGTGCTCATGATTGACGAAATGGTCTTCGAATCGAGTGAAGTCTTTGAGTTTTCGATATCGACTAGAACGTTTTTCGGTTCGGATAACATTCTTCTCGAGTTATTGTGGTTTTTTTCGGAAATATTTGTTGGTGTAGGGACTTTAATGCTCTCGTCAGTTTTAGATAAAAATTCATTGGAGTTAGTCTTTGGCAGAGGGGTTTCGCTTTTCTCATTTATATTTACAGGTGGAGTAGATTGGTTTTTGTATCTGACGGTGCGAGTATTCTTCACCTGGATTTGAGGTTGGAGTTGCGGGTGAAAGCTGGCATTCCGTTGGGGCTTATAAAACTGCAGCATGTTGTTAATTTGAAAGGCATTTGGGTTGTAGGTGCAATATATTGTTGAAAGTGCTTGGTTAAATAGTTGTGATTGATGGAAGTTGGATGGAATGATGGCAGGTGGTGGAGGTGGAGGTGGATTGTTTCGAAGTAGATGTGTTCTGAAAAATTGATTAAAAGATTATCGTAAGAGTTGTAATTAAGCATTTGTTTGGCCTACCTAACAGCTACAGCAGTCTTCCTGTCACGTGTGGTGTTCTTCTGACGGCTGATCATTTCATTGATGTGCTGGGTCTTATTACTCGCCACGAAGCCAACTCGCGCTTCTCGCCCATGGCCAGTTAGCTATGAATTGAAGAGAAAAGAAGAGTTAGCATTTGCCAGTACTTAATAACAACTTTGGATGCTTGTTCTCTACCACCAACGTATCAGGAATAGACTTGAGAAAAAGTTCAAGACTTTGGTAGCCAAGTTTTTTGAATGGTATCCAGCTTCCGACTGTTTCCTTGTAGTCGCGATTGAGTCTGTCCACAGTCATTCCATTGGGACAAGAAATAACCAAGGACTTTAGAATCGTTTTAGTTTCATGTAGAAAGCCTGACTCCATACTTTTGCATTTGTAGTAATTTAATATATTTATTAGTCCAAAGTAAAAATTATTAAAAATGTTTAGTATTTTCTATTTTCTTTTTTAATGACGCTACAGGCTGTAACGGGGTCGTGCCTAAAGTGAATTTTCTGCCAGGTGAAAAATGTGCAAAACAAAAAATCAACACAAAATTCTCGTCTCATCGTCTGACATAAAATGAATTCACGTAATTCATTAGTGTCTTATGGTGTACTCACACTAGTTTTTGTTTTAGGGTCTGGTTTTGACCGTGTGCGAATTGGGTAAAAAAAAAAAAACGGTTAAGGCACTATTCACATAAGCACGAACAACGACCAACGAATGAACGTCGTCGATTTAGACATTTCTCTCACATGAGAATTTTTAATTCGTCGCGAATGAACAACCATAACACAAGGCAGGAATGATTTTTGGGGTTAGAGTTTGGATGATGTGGAACGCGAGTAGAGTTTGGCAGTTCGTAACAACTACAATTCTTTTCGCGACGAATAAATTTGTTTTCTCAAATTTATTAACATTTGAGATTAAAAATTTAGGCCGTGTGCGAATTGGATGAATTGTGGTAAAAAGTGGATGAACTTTCTACCACTACTGTCATATTTTAACCTACTCCGCAGCTAGTCTAATTTTTAACACATTTCATTCAATGCAAAATGTCAAAATTTAACCAAACGTCAAGTTTTAACCACTTTTTAACCCAATTCGCACACGGCCTTAATTTATGCATCACAAATCAAACATAAACAGTACTTTTATCGTTTTGCTGAGAATTTGTTAGGAAAAACAAACGTATCTAAAATTACTTATCTTCATTCATTTGTCGTTCGTTGGTCGTGCTCATGTGAATAGTGCTTAAAACTTGACGTTTGGGTTTGGTTAAATTTTGACACTTCGCATTGAATAAAATTTGTAAAAAATTAGACTTGCTGCGGAGCAGGTTAAAATATGACAGTAGTGGTTAAACATTTATCCATTTTTAACTACAATTCATCCAATTCGCACACGGCCTAAAATAAATATATTGTAGCTGTCCGTCCTGCTTCAAGATGAATGCGATAAATATACGTTTTTCAATCAAGAAAACCGTAGACCAACCAAAGAATTCGGAATAGGGGGATTCACATGGACCAATATGCTCGACAACATGGCTCGTTGGCCATCAATGCTCGATCATGTGAACACAAAGACAACTGCTGGACCAACATGTTGGACGGATTTCAACATTTTTTGATAACTTGAGTGGCTCGTCCAACCAACCAACTTGTCCGAACTGATGCTCGACCACTTCGGTGTTAATTTTCATTTCGTAAATGTCTCGTCCGTAGCTTAGTGGTTAGGTGCGTTGGCTGCTAAGCCGAACGTCGTGGGTTCGAATCCTACTCAGGCCCAAAGTTTTTATTTCATCTTTCACGGACACTGCCTCTTGCGAAGAACTGACAAAACTTCCAAGAGTATCAATCTGTCATGAAAAAGTGCTTCTCAACTTTGCCGTTCGGAATCGGCGTTAAATTGTAGGTCCCCTCAATTTTTCACACGCACCTAGAGAATTGTTGATGAGAGTAAGCCACTTAGGCCTTGGCTCTTCAAGGGCTGTCGCGCCACTATATTTCTTTTTATCTGACAGTTCTGTGTACCAATTCCGGATTACCAAAAAAAAAAACGCTATAGTTGAGTCTGAATTTTGCATGATGACAAAAGTCTACGTACACTGAAGTAACGATCGATTTCTTAAAAAATTGAATACTAAACATTCTTTAAAAGAAGAGATTCTTTTATGCTACGAATTCCCTACAAATTTACGTTTATGAATACTTCTTATATTAAATCGATGGATGTGTTGTGTACACAAAATACTGGACTTTAAAATTCATTAATTAATTAGCGCCAAATGAGTAGTGTCCGTAGCTTAGTGGTTAGGTGCGTTGGCGGCAGAACGTCGTGGGTTCGAATCCTACACGGGCCCAAAGTTTTTATTTCATCTATCACGGACACTGCCTCTTGCGAAGAACTGACAAAACTTCCAAGAGTATCATCATCTGTCATGAAAAAGTGCTTCTCAACTTTGCCGTTCGGAATCGGCGTAAAATTGTAGGTCCCCTCAATTCTTCACACGCACCTAGAGAATTGTTGATGAGAGTAAGCCACTTAGGCCTTGGCTCTTCAAGAGCTGTTGCGCCTATTTACTATTTAATTATTTTTTAAATGTCTCGGTCGCGTTCACATCATGCGGGAATAATGGAAATGATTACAAAAAACCTCCACCCTTCCGTCGCATGTCTATTTCCTTATTCTCAATTTTATTTTATTTTTTTTTCTTTCGTTTCCCTTTCTTCTTCGAGAATTTCATTTATGATTTAATGAGCCCAATTTTGTTTCGGCAAATTGCATCTGCTTGCTATAAAAAATTTAAAATAATGATGTTCGTTCGACGACATCAGCATTCATGTGAACGCAAAGTCGGATGTTGGGTTCGTTTTGACACCGAACCAATGTTGTCGACCACGTTCGTCCATGAACCCCCCTAAGGGGCCAGTTATAGCGATCATTGGTTTTCATCAGGAAAAATTGGAACAGGAGGAAACCGAATTTTTTTCCTGATGAGCGTTTATAGCAATCAGGAAATTTACGTCATTGAAAAAATGTCACTTGTCCAACGCCAAAATATTTCCTGATTGAAATGCAGCCTGACAGAAATCTGTCATTGGAATTATTTAAAAATGAAACACAAAACATTGGAAAGATTCGTTTCATTTTTTGACAAAAATGATTTTCCGTACGGAAAATAGAAAAACACATTTTTAACGAAAAATAAGCTTGCGAACTTATATTTTCTTCTCAAAAAAAATTCTTAAAGTATTTTCCGGTCGATTGGTATATAAATTGTATTAGTAATCAAAAGAAAACTTAGTTAAATATCCATTCAAACATTTTTCCTGATGGATTTCAATGATCGCTATAACTGGCCCCTAATATAAAATTGTTTTGTAGGGATTATACCTACTTGTCGTTGTTCTTTCCTAAAAACACCAGAGTAAATCAAAATCGTTTTCAGTTTTTAGTCTTAAAATATCTATATTCTTAATCTTGATTTTTCGTTGACCGTTCGTTTTTAGCGTCTACTCTTTAATTTTTTACATTCTTTAGTTGTCAACACTGTCTTGAATACAAATAAAATCTCTACAGTACTCCCCCCGGAGAGGAATCAAATATTTGAAAAAAAATATTTGAGTAAGTGTGTTATTACACTCAGACGTTTTTAGGAAGACGCAAATAAGTGCGAAAGAGAAAGTAGGTGAAATAGAAATACTTTAAAAAGTCTCAACCCCCACAATTGTGTGTTCAAGATTTT
>CAKKXW010000002.1:22076804-22091269 GCA_920937365.1 Sphaerophoria rueppellii | reverse complement strand
TGTCGAGCGAGATAATGACTAAAGACCAGTCAATGAAGACCCAGTCCCAGCCCCCAGCACAGAAGAGGTGGAAAGAGCCACCCGAAAGCTAAAAAAATAATAAGTCCGCCGGTCGGAACTCTTTAAATATGGAGGAGGTGTTTTGATGAACCGCATGCACCAGGTCATCAGCAAAGTGGAAGAATACATGCCCACTGACTGGTCGATAAAGTCCATATGCTCAATCTACAAAAAAGGCGATCCTATCGACTATCGAGGCATACCCCCACTTAATGTTGCATAAATAATCTTATCCAACGTACAGTTTGGCTTTAGGCCAGGCAGAACAACTACATACCAAATATTCACACTGAGGAAAATCTTGGAAAAGACCAACAAATTTCAAGTCGAAAGTATAAACCCACCACCTTCTCACCGACTTAAAAGCTGCTTATGTAAGCAGTGTGCAAATAGGTAACAGCTCATCCGAGTTGTTTCAAACATGCGAAGGGCTTAGACAAGGAGATGCGCTGTCATGTGACTTCTTCAACATAGTTCTGGAGCAGAGAGTGCGCAAAAGGCAGGTGTGAGCACGAAAAACACTATCTTCAACAAATCCACCCAGCTCTTAGGCTATGCGGACGACATAGACATCATCGGTCGGTGCTTAAGGCCTTCACAGCGATTGAAGAACAGGTGCAACTTATTGGTCTTGAAGTGAATGAGGACAAAACAAAGCACATGCTATCTGTCTGCCTAGGACAAAACGTCACGGTTGGTAGCAGCAATTTCGAGGTAGTCAAAGAGTTCACCTACCTTGGAACAAACATCAATCCCACAAACGACACCTTAGTAGGGATCCGAAGAAGAATTACCCTAGTGAACCGCTGCTGCTTCGGGTTGGCCAAACAACTGGTTTCAAAACTCCTCGCTCGAAAGACAAAGTGTCTGCTATACAAAACTTTGATTTTACCAGTCCTACTCTACGGCACCGAGCGCTGGACGATAATTAAAAAAGGGGAATTGATACTGAGCACTTTCGAAAGAAAAATTCTTCAACAGGTTTTCGGTACCGTATGCGACGATGGCGAATAGAAAATAAGGTTCAATCGAGAATTGTATGAGCTGTACCAAGATGTGGATGTAGTCCAGAAGTCCAAGAAAGAACGACTACATTGGCTCGGCCACATCGAGCGAATGGACAACAACGCTCCAGCCAAGAAAGTCTTCTCATCCCAGCCCCCAGGTTTGAGACGACATGGAAGACCGAACCTACGGCACAAGGACCAAGTGACTACGTATGCCAGAGCGCTTGGTTTCGGCGACTGGAGAGTGCATGCGAGGGACCGTTCACGATTGAAGGCTGCACCATCTCAGGCTGAGAACCTTCATGGATTGTGAGCCGGATAAGTAAAGGAAAGTAAAAAAGAAAAACACAAAATGGATTATTTTTTGTTTACTTGAGACTGCTCATTAGTTATCTCAGTTATATTTCCGAAATCTGGATTACAACTAAAAATATTTTGTGCTCATTTTTGTGACTGATTTTGGTGTTGAAAACAATTTTTTAAAAATAGTTTAATTTTTCCTTATATCGCCTTCAGGGTGTATATAGCTTCAGGAAGAACTCATACAGGCATACCTCTTAATAAAAACGCCATGGATCAAGGTCTTTTTCATGGGTTAACATTTCTAGTTTATAAAACAAATTTGTTCTCAGAATAGAAGAGTTGCGTTGTTGATACCTTTTCATATTTATTTATTTATTTTCTAAATATACGATAGTTTGTAGATTCTGTGCCAATATTCCTGGCTCGCTTCTTTCATAGTCCAGACGATTCTGAACTCCAGAAGCACAGATTCTCTTTTTATACCAATTTTGCTTGACATTTCTAATAGAATTATTTTCCAATATAATTCGATCTAATTTTCACTAAACGTTCAAGCAAAATAATTCAAAGTGTTTTCGATCTCTGACACGGCCATCCTGCGTTTTTCATCGCTCTCGATTAAACCACACATTCAATATGTCCTTCAATAATAACGCATAAGCTCAGAGGTTTATCCTCTGTGCATAAACTTGTCTCATCAACATATAAGCTCAGAGGTTTATCCCTTGGGCATAAACTTGTCTCACCTTATTCCAAGAAAAAAAAAAAAAAAACAGACCTTAGTAGAAAGTCAACCATCGACCAAATTTTCACGTAGAGGCAGATCCTGGAAAAGACCTATGAACTCCAAATCGATACCCACCACCTTTTTATCGATTTTAAGACCGCGTATGACAGCATCTACAGAGACGAACTGTACAAAGCTATGTCAAAACGCTGGCAAAACCCTTGAGTAAGCTTTTCCATCTACATATCCTATTCTTCTGGGCTCGTTCCGAGCATTTGGAAAACAGCATTTGTCCAGCTTATTCCAAAAAAAGGCGAATCTTCTTCTCCCTCCAATTATCGTCCGATTGCACTTACGTCCCTTCTTTCTAAGGTCATGGAAGCGCTGATAAACTATCAGCTTAAGAAATATCTCGAAGACCGAAAGCTTCTTAATGACCGACAGTACGGCTATCGCAGCAACAGGTCCACTGGTGATTTGATTGTTTATCTCACCGAACAGTGGAACAAATCTTTACATCGTTTTGGAGAAAGTAAGATTGTTGCACTTGATATTTCAAAGGCATTTGATAAAGTCTGGCATCTTGCTCTTTTATCGAAAATGCGTGCCTTCGGAATCGATGAATCCCTACTTCGTTGGATTAGAATCTTTCTTTCGAATCGTTCAATACAAGTTGTATTGAACGGATTCAAGTCTGAAACCCACAATATAAATGCTGGTGTGCCCCAGGGCTCCGTTTTGTCTCCGACCCTCTTTCTCATTTTTATTAATGATCTCTTGTCTGTAACTTCTAATCCAATAAATTGTTTCGCTGACGATAGTACCCTAAGCTTCTCATATTCATTTCCAGATTCACATCCCTCCTCTTCGGATGTGGAACTGCAACGGCAAAATATGATAGCATTGTCCAATGGGGAATTGAGAACCGTGTAGAGTTTATTGCTTCGAAAACTCAATGCTGTCTGGTATCGTTGAAGCGAGATATACCCCCTGGCTGGTGCTCCAGCTACTTACTTAAGCCTCTTGGATGGAATTCAAAAAAGAGCTGTAATAATGATTGGTGATAGAGAGATCACTGATGCATTCACCACTTTAGACCACCGTCGTAACGTTTCGTGTCTCTCTCTGTTTTATCGTTACTTCTACGGTAAGTGCTCTAGAGAAATAGCCAGTTGCATTCCACCCCTTAAACAATTCAACCGTAATACCCGCGCTTCCAGGAATGCCCATCAGTTTACACTCGAGCCCAACTTCGGTCGTACGCTCAAGTATAGAGAATCGTTCTTTAGCCTTACTACGCGAATGTGGAACTCTCTTCCACACTCTGTTTTTCCCAGTCATTGCAATGTTCAGGAATTTAAAACCAATTTACACCGGCACCTCCTCTCTACCCCTTTCTTCTTTCCTAAAGTACTCACTGTGTCTATGGCCTAAGTGTATGCTCATTATAAAAAAAAAATGTCTAGTTTAAGCGTCCCTGCCAAGCTCGTTCGCTTGTGCAAAATGACGATGGAGAACTCACGCTGCTCCATCGAGGTTGGCAATGAGCATACGGAATCTTTCGACGTCAAAAAAGGATTCAGACAAGGCGATGCACTGTCATGCGATTCCTTTAACATTCATCTTGAGAATATAGTGCAGAACTCCACGGTCAACACCAGAGGCACTATCTTCCAAAAATCTGTTCAACTTCTCGCGTACGCCGACGAAGAACACAGCGTGATGTCAATGGCGCCTTTGTGAGAATTGAGACAGAAGCGGCAAAAATGGGTTTAGCGGTAAATGAAGGAAAAACGAAGTATATGCTGTCTTCGAGAAAGGACACCCAACACCGACGGCTCGGGCAGAACGTCACAATAGAAACGTATAACTTCGAGGTAGTAGAGGAGTTTGTCTACCTTGGCTCCGCTATAAACACGGGCAATAACACCAGCGCCGAGATCAGACGAAGAATAACTCTTGCTAATCGCTGTTTCTTTGGGCTTAGAAAGCAATTGAGTGGAAAAGCCCTCTCTCGAGCAACTAAGGTAAAACTGTACAACACCCTCATCATCCCAGTCCTGCTGTATGGTGCAGAAGCATGGACCCTGACAAAATCGGATGAAACTGCCTTAGGCTGTTTCGAGAGGAAAGTTCTTCGGGTCATCTTTGGCCCCGTGTGCATTGAAGGGGAATGGCGAAGAAGATACAACAGCGAACTTTACGGATTGTACAACGACATGGACCTAGCCAGAAGGGTCAAGGTCCAGAGACTCAGATGACTCGGTCATTTAGAGCGAATGGACACCAATGCTCCGGCCCGGAAAGCCTTCGACACTATTGCCGAGGGACGTAGGATGAAAGGATGACCGCGACTCAGGTGGCGCACTCAAGTAGAAGAGGACCTCAATCAACTTGGAGTGCAAAACTGAAGACGACTAGCTAAGGACCGAGCTAGCTGGCGGAGACTGTTGATTGAGGCCCAAGTCCACAACGGACTGTAGCGTCACCTTAAGTAAGTAAGTAAATAATGATGTCCGTACCACTTGAAAACGCATGAATAATGGATGATCGAAGGTCAGATCGGCTATTGTGCTGATACCCGTGTTTATAGAACCAAATCTTTGCTCGACCCATCAGAGATGAGCGTACACAAGGTACAACATCGAAATCCTTTAGACCATCACGTTCACTTCTTGAGGCAATATCAGAACACCATTGTAAATTTTCCATTGTCGAATGATCGCGATCAAATATAGGAAATCCAATTACGTCGTTTCACTCCGTATGTTGAGTAGTCTGAACAAAATTTTGACAAATCATCAACGATTTCAGTGGTATCATATTCTTCGTTATCCGAAAATTCAATTTCGTCCATTTTTTTTTTTATGTAAACTACTTGTTAGTAGATTCTGTGCCAATACTCCTGGCTCGCTTCTTTCATAGTCCAGACGATTTTGAACTCTAGAAGCACAGATTTTTTATACCAATTTTGCTTGACATTTCTAATAGAATTATTTTCCCAACATAATTCGATCGAATTTTCACTAAACGTTCAAGTAAAAAATAATTCAAAGTGTTTTCGATCTCTAATATATATGTACAAAGGTTGATACTGAACAACCACCCTCCACGGTAGAATAAATTATTTTATAGCATTTTCCACTTAGTCCACAGAATAAGGGTTAATCCTTCGCTACTCTGTGTTTATCAGTTTGGCAAACTCCTGTTGAAAAAAAATTGTAAATGTAAAAAAAACATAATATTGTCCTTCATGTATTTATTGTTTCTATAGTAAAATACCATATATTTTGTTTTCTTTTTGTTTTTTTAACAAATACAACTTGCAAAATTTAAATCTTTTAACTAAAAATTAAAATTAAAAAATAAATAAATATTAAACAAAATCTTATAAAAAGACAACATGCTGTACATGAGGTTCTTAAATATGTGTGTGTGTGTTTCTTTTAATTATATTATATTATTTTATTTTTATTTTATTATTATTTTTTTTAAATGAAGGAGATTGGGTTCTGCACGAGTCGTCATCGTTTATAGTATTGCTTGAGTAATGAAATCAATTGAATTTCGTTTCTTATATATAGTCATCACAGTTAGCGGAGCTGAAATCATTTTTCAGTTAGATGAATTGAAAATTGCACTAATTAAAATAAATTTTCTAACTATTTTTGACGATATTTGTATAGCGAAAATTTAGCAAATTCATATGTTTCTTAGTGTCATGGAGTATTGCCTTCAAATAGTGCGCGAAATTCACCACTCCTAGGCCTTGGAAGTCCTCTCCTTATAGTTTGAACTGGTTCAACAATGCTCGATTGGGATCCATTTAGCAGGTTTTCCTTGAGATCATTATCACTACAACAATTTTTAAATAAATACTATGAAATAAACGAACGGCAATTGGTATCAAAAATACAAAAACTTACTCATCTTTGCAGTCGTCAGCCTCAGCAGCCAATGCATTGACAACAGCAGTGATCGTATTGGACTCGGGATTATTGCTCTGTTCATCTTTTTGCGTCATTATGTTTGGATTTTTACCAATTTTATTTAGACGTTCAGCTGCAACGGTCTCCATTGTTTTACGCATTAGTGGATATTGATCCAAGACACAATTGAAATGATCCACACTTAATGAGAATAAGTTGCAGTAGGTTTCCGCTCGAACACTGGCCACGCGTCGTGCATTTGTTAATAAGCAAATTTCACCAAAATATGAACCGTCCGATAGTGATGTTGCGACCTTTTTCAAAGAACAAATATTTTAAAAAGATTTAAATGCGTGTAGAATTTGCTGATAGACAACAAGTTTACCTCTCCATTGGCCATCACAATGTCCACGACACCTTCTTGTATAAAATACATTTTGGTTCCAATTGTGCCTTCTTTTATTATAATATCACCTAAAATTTGGTTTTGGTTTTTTGTTGAAGAACTTTGACAAAAATTCAATGACATTTGTGCATACCTGGTTGGAAAACTTCATATTTTAGCTTCGTAACGACATCGGAAACAAAATTGGAGTCAGCATTGGCAAAAAAAGGCACTGACGCAACGAGAGATCTTGAAAAATAGAAAGGTTTATCGTTTGTGAAAGAATATTTCTGTTAATATTTGGCATATGTATTAAGATTTTAGAGATTTTTCATGTAATATTAAATTTTGTTATAAAATGATTACTTTAGTTTCTGTTAAATAATCTCTTCTTATAAATAATGTTTTTCTAAAAGTGTTTTAATTGTTTTAATTCAACTTTCTTTAAATTTTAATTAACATGCTTGTACAAATTTCTCATCATCAATTCATCATTAGGTCCGTTTTTTTACTTTTTCGAAGCGGGGATACAATTTTGTGATTCTCTCAAAAAGTAAAAGAACACTTGACAGCCTAAATCTCCGAAATGCACAAAATTATGTCAAACGTCAATAAAATTCAATGTACTTCTTATGGTTTGACAAAACTTACTTAAACTGCCATAGTAAATTTTTGTGGCTAAAATCGGCAGATAGGGAATATATTTTTCTCATTCAAAAGTGACAGAACTTACAAAAATCGGGAGTAAAAGAACAGAAAAGTGGGAGAATTTAGGAGTTTTCGGCAGGTTTAGGGAGTAAAAGAACAGACCTATTATAGTTGACCTAGTCAAAGAAGTCAATAATCGGGATCGAGTTGGACCAATGTTGCACCCAAAAAATCGTATGAAATAGTTGTTTCCACCGAGTAGTACCACATTCTGTCGGCCTAGCAGTATGGTATAATGGAGATTTTGGCATCAAATGTATACCAAAATCATATAGTCAAATGTCATACGTCATACCTTAGACAATCATTGAACAGCGAGTTAAGTATGCGTATTTGTAAAAGTAAGAAAATTAACTTTGCATACAAGAGCATTGAAGAGCTAAATGCGAGTGATTGGTGGAAGTAATCTTGCTCAATGAAGAAATGTCGTAAATTGAATAGAAATCTTAAGGGCGAAGACTTTGTGGTATATTTCAGGTCCCTTTTTTATAATTCGGAAATTGAGCTTCCTCTCTCTTGGATTATGTCATGTAAAATAGATAAATTTCTCGATTCTCCTTGTGATATGTGGGAACTCTTGCACGTACTACAAAAAGCAAAAGAAAACAAAAAATTACCGGGAGACTGCAATAAAAACAATAGAGACTAGCGAGTATTCAGAAATAAGTTGTCACTCTGGGTAGTTGAGGCCCCATTCATAAGTCTTACATATGAATGTCAACTACAGTCGCGGTAGTCCCCCTTGTGGGAATTTCAGAGAGGATGTGGTTGTCGAGAGATTCGTTCTCGGTAACTGATTAACCTGTTCTCAGCTCAATTATATATGTTGATAGAAAAAAACATCAACCAGTATGGTTTCTTTTATGGGTTTAAACAAACTAAACTAATTATTGCTTGTGTGAATTAAAGGAGAAACAAAACTGTTAGGCGTCGCCGTTCAGGGTGTCGACCGGCACTTTTCACCGGTCCCGTCAGAGTGGATATGGTCCATCGTGAAATTAAGCCTTAACGGCAGGTGTTCACGTTAATTATATTTCATATCTGATACATTATGCACAATTTTCACTGACATTATTGTTAAAAGAATGATTAGCTGGATTGAATGTAACAGTATACTCAGTGAGTACCAGGCTAGTTTCCGTAAAGCATACTCCACTACTGACAATATTTTCAATCTTACTAGCATCGTACACCTTAACTACGAAAACACTTTCGCACTCTTTTTGGATTTTCCCTGCGCCTTTGATTTAATATCACGTTACTTCTTATTTTACGAGCTGTCCTGTCTCAGACTATCCTCAAAGGTTATGAGAATTCGTCAACATATGGCTATCAAAATCTTACTCTATGCAGATGGTCTTGACTTGCTCGCTGAATGCAAAGCCAATTTTGTTTAGCTACTCTAGCCTTTGGAGTCTGAAAATCAACTTAAATAAGTCGAGAATTGTTGTTTTCCGTGAAGGCATTGACATATTAAACAAATCTGTATCTATCTACCTATACTTTGACAGTTTCATTTGCTTGGTGTGAAAATAATTCCAGAAACCGCGAACCCAAACAGAAAGTCTTAAATTAAAATTGTGTCAAAATTATTTATTTTTGCACAAACACAAACAGGGCAGAACAGCAAAAGAATTCAAATGAAAGCTGCCAGAAAAAGTTGGTGGAATCGTGTAAGGTGATTTGTGTTCGGTGATAGTCACAAATCACAAGGAAGGTGATATCCACAAGTGATAATCTCCAATTTGCTACTAAAGGGTTTTCCAATAAAAGGTGTTATTTTGATATTCAAAGAAAAATGGCATGTTTTGAGATAAATGATTGGATGTTTATTTCATTTTAGAGGAAGGTATGCCGTTAATAGTGGAACACAACATCAGCCAAATGGCCGCCACGACCACGCTTACAGGACCATATCCTTTTCATGAAATTTTCCATAACCCTACGTCCTTGATAGCCTCACGCGCCTCAAGTTTCAATGCTTGTGTGGCACGTAGCGCCGTCTTGTTGAAAGTAAACGTTGTCCAGATTAATACCATCCAATTCCGGCCATAAAAAATCATTTAAAAAATCTCGATAGCGCAATCCATTGACCGTAACTGTTGCTCCAGCTTCATTTTCAAAAAAGTAAGGTCTAATGACCCCGCCGGACCATAAACCGCAACAAACAGTCACGCGTTTAGGATGGAGATGCTTTTCAACAATAACCCTTGGGTTTTCTCGAGCCCCAGATGCGACAGTTTTGCTTGTTGACGTAGCCTCCGAGGTGGAAATGGGCCTCATCAGTCAAGATGATTTTTCGATGAAATTCCGGATCATTTTCATGCATTTCAAGGACCCAATCAACAAAGACATGACGTTGTTGATGATCAGCCGACTTGAGTTCTTAAGTTAGCTGAACTTTATAAGCCTTAAGACCAAAGCCTTTATGCAAAATACGGTGTAATGACGTTTGTGGAATGTCTAATTCCGAAGAACGACGAGGAATGGACAAATCTGGGTTTTCTTCAACATCTTTTGGCTACAACAGCAATATTCTCGGTTGTTCTTGAGCGACGTGCACGAGTTTCATTCTTCACATCACTAACTTGTCCCAACAGCTCGAATTTGTAAACCACTTTATGTATTGCGGTCTGACAAGGTGCTTCACGACGACCCTTAAATGTTTTAGTTTTACGAACCGTCTCTGCCAAATTTTCACCATTTTTATTGTGAATTTTAACAATTTCAATGCGTTGTTGAAGCGTGTATCGTTTCATTTTGAATGGCGTAGTTTCTACTTGTCAAATGTCAAAAAATGACAGCTTTAAAAGTGACAGCTACCGAAATAGCGGGCTATTCAAAATAACACCTCTTGTTGGAAAACCCTTCTTGTGACAGCTATTTTGTATTCACGTTTATATAAAAATTTGAACGCCTTTCAATTGTTTTTAATATTTTGTAAAATTTTCGTACAAAATGAACGTGTGCAATTATTAAAAAACAAAATGAAAATAATGGAGAGAAGAAATAACTCAAAAGAGAGGTTTGTTTATTGAGACTTGACCTGCGAAAATGAATAAATATCTAACGTCCAAATAGATACATAATAAGTTTTGTCCTCCGAATGTTAGATTATTGTTATATTTTACAGTTTACAATCAGCTGCCATTTTTTAATTTTTTGGAGAAAAGATAATCGGTGACGGATCCCTTAATTGGACATTCGTAAGTTTTCACAAAGCTACTCCACCAAAAAAGTAGGAGCCGAAAAATGACAGATCGAAATCAGCTTGAGTTTACTCCTGAATCATGATCCTTTCTGTTCTGTTCTGTGCTAAAAAAATTTCACTAAATAGGTCTGTTAAGTGAAATTATTTTTTGAACTTTGAAATATGTATTTCTTCAACTTCCTACAACAGGTTAACAGTAATCAATAATCATATATATACATATGTACGATTATTACAAATCTCGAAAACAAATACTTTCTTATTTTTACTGTCTTAAAAAACTTAAGACAATTCATGTAGAGAAATAACGACTTACCTACAATTGTAATTTATAACATCTTCCCTTAGTTTTTCACTCAATTCACCCAAAATACATTCCTCATCGAAGAATTTCCCTTGATAGCGATGTTCAAAATATTCCGTTATCCTTTGACGCATATCGCGTGGCAATTTTCGATATGCCATATATTCTTCCACTTGTTTGACTTTTTCACGATATTGACGTCTACTTGAGTCTAAACTTTGGATTAAATTCGTAGCGTGACCTAGAAATAAGGCATAGCACGTCGCTCCAGATATCATTGAAAGCATAGTTAGCCACATATCCGTCAATGACTGCGGTGGGAATCTGTTAAATACACAAAAGACAATTTTTTGTTTAGTCCTTTAAGTTAATATCTTTTTTTTAACATGTAAATAATAACTTTGTTCATCCCATGTCCCTTGAGACATTAGTTCATTTGAATGATGAAAATAAAGACTTAATTAAACTTATTCCCTACGCTATCTTTTTGTTAAGTTAATGAAAAAGTGTCATGAGTTCAAAATTGAGTACAACTACGCGTTTGTATAGATGAAAATTGAATGGCTATGTTATGAAAAGTGAGATGATCGGAGTTCTTACCTTCCATAACCTATACAAAGCATGTGGGACATCGCTTTAAATAACGCCCAAGAATACTGTTCCAGCCAATAAGACTCCTGTAATATAAAATTCCATTGGGTTAACACAAGAAAATAAATTCAGTTGTTTGTAGACATAAGAAAATCCAAAAGAGGCACAATCCCTTTAATATTTAGTACCCAACAGGTGTTACCAATGTATATTGTTGAAAAGGAAGTATTTACAAGAGCCTTTAAGAATCATTTGTGGCAGACCTATAGCAGTTGTAACAAAAATCAAAGTATTCACAATGTAAAGGAAGGAGTTCATAAGTTCATCAGTTTTGTAGCCAATGGACGTGGAAAAGGTATTAGGTACTGCGTTTAAAGTAAGACGACTGCAAACGCAAGAAATCGTCATGTCCTTTTTCAATGAAATCTCTAGTAATTTTTGCAAAGGAAGGAGGACAATGGTATTACCATCAAAAAGCCATCAGGAATGCCGCTTTTTTTGTACCTATTAGGTTTTAGGATCATCCCAGACGAAAACGCCGCTGGTTTGATAACGGTCGTTAACAAGATGATGACAAACAGAAAGAAGCCTGATGAAGAGCGTTCTGTTAATAACAATATTCAACTATAGTTAAATATGTTCAACTATTTGTCTTTTTGAAACATTAAACGAAAATTATGTCGAGTTGTCCTGAGAAGAATTGTTTATGTGTCAAAAAGTTACGATTCTCAACTATTCCAAACTCATCTTTAGGAGGTGTCAAAAAAAAGACTTGCTTTTTCCTTGTTTGTCAGATCAACGCAAACCGCGTTCTGAAGGAACTCAGTTTTTAAGGTTTTGCTACCTCTTTAAAAACAAAAACCTACACGCAATAAAATTTAAGAATATGGTCGGCAACTATGCTACCTTGATTGGAATAATATGTAGATAGCCTACAATTTGAATTGTCTGTGTGTTAGAGACTGTGTCTTGAACAAAGACCTTAAGGGACTTCAAGTGCCTACGACC
This sequence comes from Sphaerophoria rueppellii, assembly GCA_920937365.1. Classification (NCBI taxonomy): domain Eukaryota; kingdom Metazoa; phylum Arthropoda; class Insecta; order Diptera; family Syrphidae; genus Sphaerophoria; species Sphaerophoria rueppellii. Next base: position 22,079,036 of record CAKKXW010000002.1, on the reverse strand, counting down.
GAAACAATTGAGCAAATAACTAAGTTGTACCGAAAAATTTAAATTTTGACAAAAGTTCACTACGTCGTATACGTACTTTTTGGTGCATTTATATTTTTATTTAATTGTTTTTTTTTTTGTTTAACTTGTTGCAATAAAGCAAACAAGTGTCCTGTAACTGAAAAATTATGACGCTTTAACGCTTGTTATAAAGACTACGCACCACTGGAGAGGAGAAAATATGAAATCGGGCGGAATTCAACGAATGCTTTATTAGGAACAGGTTACGGCAGTCTTATCATGAATGAATCAAAATATCAACGTCCAGCGGTTAGCAGATATGTGCATCACAGGAGCACTTCGCTCAACACCAACAGCAGCCTTGGAAGTGCTTTAAACCTAACACTTTTTTACATCTTCTTCAACATTGTAGCAGCTAACTCATGCGTAAGGCTAAGAGCCACCTCTCAATGGATCAGTAACAACACTAGACATACTACTATCTTAGACTACTTCAGATCTATCTCAGATCGCTTAGACTATACCACCCCAAAATGGTATTCCATAATAGCTTCCAAGTTTCAATCACTTCACAATCCTCTTGGGAAGAAGAGAGACCCCTGGATGAAAATACGGTACACTTCTATACAGACAGTGGTATGTATTTGAAACAACTGAGCCTCAGTCTATCATATCCAATCCCAATAAATGTAGAGTGTTCCAGGCAGAAGTAATGGCGATTAAAGAAGCACTATCCTGTCTCATCTTGCAAGGATATAAGTATTTTCTCGGATAGCGAAGCCGCTCTCAAATCTCTCGCGTCTGTTTGCACAAACTCTCAAATAGTCCACGACTGTCGATCATCTCTGAATGAGATGACGAAACAGTTTAACATTCACCTCATTTGGGTGCCGGGCCACAGAGAAATTGCAAAGCCGATAAGCTCGCCAAAAACGGAACACTTCTGCCTACCGTTAAACAAAGACATAACATAGGAACATTACTTTCTACATGCAAATATCTTCTCAAAAAATATGCTTTAGAATCAACAAATGCTAGATAGTCGCAGGGTACCACCTGCCTAGCAACCAAATATGTCCAAGCAAAGACCAAAAACGGTCAAAAGGCTTGATTTCCCTGAGCAGACAAAGTATATGCTCAAGAGTTGGAGTCATAACAGGACACTGCCTCATAGGTAGACATGTTTTGAAGCTAGGGATCTACGCAAACGACTTATGTAGAACCTGCATGTACGAGGAGGAAGAGGAAACTAGTGATGGGTCAACTCGGTTTGCTAACTCGAGTCAACTCGAGTTAGCCCTAACTCGAGTTAACTCGATTTGTTTTTTTTTTTCAACTCGAGTTTGCAACTCGGTTTGCAACTCGGTTTGCAACTCGGTTTGCAACTCGGTCTGCCACTCGGTTTGCAACTCAGTTTGCCAACTCTGTTTGCCAACTCGGTTTGCAACTCGGTTTGCAACTCGGTTTTCAACTCGGTTTGCAACTCGGTTTGCAACTCGGTTTGCAGTTGAAAATTCGGTTCGCCAAATCAGTTTTCCAATTAGGTTCAGCAACCCGATTCGCCAACTCGGCAATTGATAAAAAAAACCTAGTTTACTTGCTTCTAATTTTGTGTTTTTATTTTAGTTTTGAGTTTAAAGTGGTAGAATTTTATTATCAGCGGATGGCATTGATAAAAACCTAATTATTCCATTTTTCATGTGTTTTCTAGACCGGTTTTCGGGAATATCCGGTATTATTCAGAACGAAATATATATATAGCGACCTTGAATCGTACATTATCTCTCTATTGAGCCATTGACATTCAACTTTCATCAACGGATGGCAGAGATTTTGACGGATTAAAAACCACATTCTGTGTACATGTCCGGCGCTCTCCAATAGAAGGCGTAACTATCTCGGTAATCCCTTCTTGGATAATACCAGTGAACTGGCAACGATCGACACAAGATGTCTTTCTAACTCTATTAAAAGTACAAAATGGTTTGTTTAAGTTCATTACTCTCCCACGAGTAACTTCTTTTTCTCCACAATGGACCCTTGAGGTCTAAGGGAATCAGTAACATCTGGCTCTATCAATGCGGAAGATAACCTCTCGCGGCCTGTACATGTGTCTTACACCAAAAATTAGGCAGTTTTAGAGACGGTAGGCAACTACTTTCAACTTACAGTTACCGAGTTATCTCTCTATTACATGCTAAGTTCCAGCGATATATATATAAAGCAAGACTT
>CAKKXW010000002.1:22053070-22067572 GCA_920937365.1 Sphaerophoria rueppellii | reverse complement strand
AATATTTATAAAACAAAAAGAAGAAAAAAAAAAAAACAAACGAAAGAGGAAATCCTTCTCAAAGCGGAAATCAGCATACAATTTGTTTGAAATGGAAGTTTAAACATTTTCGAGAAGGTTTACCCACCTATTTTTAGAAATCTTGTTGCTTTGGGACTTTGGGTGTAGATAGATAGTTTACTTGCGAATAATTGATAGCTGTCATTTTTTGTACGTAAACAAGGATTTGAACTTGATATATAAATGACGCCGGAGGGTTTTATTTTTCGTTGTTATTTTATTTACTGTCAGCAGATATGTTCAGGGTCAAATTATGTAGCTGATGTTTGAATTTTTGTAGATTGTCGAACAATGTGCATTGAAGGGGTTTATTTAGTTTTTACTTCCGTGTGTCAATTTTCGTTCAGCTGTCTTGATAAGAAGTAAATTTTGACTGTTGATTTATTGGAGATAAGAAAAGGGAGAAGAACTTTACGAATATTCATGATATTCAAGAGAGGGGTAAAAAAAAATGAACTACGATCAACGAACATTTTTTTTTAGATTGTGTAAACAAACCGTCAATGCGAATTGTTAGCAGACCTAGATTCCCAATCGCTACACAAACTTAATGTTGCGTTCAATGCCATCGCCCGATTTGTTTTTAATGTAGGAAGATTCGATCACGTTTCGTTTCATGCTCGTCAACTCATGGGTTGTAACTTAAAGGCTTACTTCGAATACCGATGTTGTGTTTTTCTCTCCAAACTTATTGTTAATAAGACTCCAAACTACCTATTTCACAGACTGAATTTCGGTTTTTCAAATCGTTTTACCTTATTCCGTTCTTCCACATTTACGTGTTTGACTTCACGGAGGCAATTTTTCGTTTATGCTGTTAGACTGTGGAATAAACTTCCAAGTCACATGAGGTCAAGAATCGAACACAGAGACTTTCAAAAACTTTGTTTTGAATATTTCTCAAATTTGAACTGAAATAGCTTTATCTTCTTTTTTCTGCGACTGTCAATTTTAGATGCTTTAAGTTAAGTAAATACTATAAATTATGTTCATTTATCAAAATTATGTATAACTTATTATGATCAAACTAGTTGTATTTTTTCTTATATAGTAATTTTATAAATCCTGTACTTCTTATAAGTTCATCTTAATGTACAGTTGTTTACAAATAATAAATATCAAATATCAAAAAATCCACCAAAAAAAACTGCTTAGGTTTGTTTTAATTTTTCGAACAATGACCCTTGACATTGCCATATACTTTTTTTGGCCGATTTTATATGAAATTGAGCAAATGTAAAAATGACGAGAATAAACTGAATGAAAAAAATCGTGCACACACATTTTTGGTGCTGAATAAACATATTTTATACAGCTTGATTGACTTTTGTCAATAAAAAATAAAACCGGCAATACTGTCATTTTGGGTGTTAAATTTAAGTCTGAAAAGTGAAAACCTTACGCAAATTTTCATTAGTCACTTACTATGTACTAGGTTTGACGAAAATCTATCCAACACCTTGGACTGAAATACAGACAAAAAGCCGAACTTCTACAAAATGTAAAAAATAGTACAGGCATCATTTTGAAGTCATGATACAAATCCTTAAACTATAAGCGTAAAAGGGATGTAAACGTAACGAAATAAATTTGAACATTATAAGTTTGACATAGCGTACACGACACCACCTCCGATAACGGATTTAGGCTAATCGACTTCGCTGCGAGGCGAGACGTAATGGTAGCAAGTATGCGATTCCCACAACTCGATATCCACAAGGGAACATGGAAATCTCCTGACCAATCAACCGTCAACCAGATTGATCACATTGCGATCGACGCACGACACTTCTCTAGCATGCAAGATGTCCGCACATTCCGAGGTGTCAACATCGACTCGGACAACTACCTTGTTGTAGCCAAGGTACGAATGCGTATATCCCGATCAAGGCCAACACGCGAGAATGCTAGGAGGAAATTCGACGTCAAGCGGCTACAATCACAAGAGATTGCTAGATCCTTTTCCGATCGTGTCTCCGAAAATCTCCTCAGAAGTCCTTTGCTGCCAGCACAAAATATAGAGAACCAGTGGCAACACTGCCAAACAGCCATCAGAAATGCCGCCTCTGAAGTGCTAGGGTTTACACGGCCACCTCAACGAAACCCCAGGTTTGACGATGAATACCGGCGAGCACATGCAGCTAAACAAGAGGCATACAAAGCGGCGCTGCAGAGAAGGACACGAGCAGCTCGTGAGCTCTACGAGCAGAAAAGGAGAGAGGAGCATAAACTTCTCAGAAAGAAAAAAAGAGAGCATGAGAAGCGCGCGATCGAGGAGATAGAGGGATGTCACAACAGGAACGAGGTTCAAAAGTTCTACAAAAAGGTGAAACAAACCTCCAGGGCTTATACACTCTCAACTGAAGCCTGTAGAGACCATCATGGGAACATCGTAGTAGAACCGCAGTCAGTGCTGAGGATATGGAAAGATCACTTTTCCAAGCTGTATAATGGCGATGACGACCAAAACTCCGCCAGCAATACAGAACCATTCAATTTGGGTGCAGAAGGCCAATAATTCTACCCACCCGACATGGACGAAGTGAAGATAGCGATGTCTAAACTAAAGTCGCACAAAGCCGCTGGAGCAGACGGGTTAGCCGCCGAACTGTACAAAGCAGCCGGAGATGATTTGCTCATCTGCAAAATTTGGTCGGAGGAAAGCATGCCCGATGAATGGAACCTCAGCATCGTATGCCCGATCCTCAAAAAGGAGATCCCCTGAACTGCACCAACTACATAGGTATAAATCTCCTTAACATCGCCTATAAGAACTTGTCTGCCGTGCTGTGTGAACGTTTGAAGCCCTTCGTCAACAACCTGGTAGGTCCTTATCAGTGTGGCTTCAGACCCGGAAAGTCCACCATCGATCAAATATTCACCCTACGGGAGATCTTGGAGAAGACCCAGGAACTTCAAATCGACACCTACCATCTCTTCATCAAGGCCGCGTATGACAGCGTCTATAGAGACCAACTATATAGAGCAATGTCTATCTCAAAAACTCATCCGTCTGTGTAAGATGACAATGGAAAATTCACGCTCATCCATCATGGTCGGAAAAAACTTAACGGACGCGATTGATGTCAAAAAAGGGTTTAGACAAAGCGATGCGTTGTCATGCGATTTCTTCAACATCATTCTTGAAAAGATTGTGCAAAGCTCCAATGTCAACACCAGAGGCACAATCTTTCAAATGTCCGTCCAGCTACTAGGATACGCAGACGACATTGACATAATTGGAAGAACACAGCGTGATGTCAGTGGAGCGTTTGTGAGCCTTGGGACGGAGGCCAGGAAGATGGGTCTAGCGGTTAACGAGGGCAAGACCAAGTTAATGCTGTCGACAAGAAAGGACAACCAACATCGACGTCTTGGAGCAAACGTCAACATAGACAGATTTAACTTCGAGGTAGTTAAGGACTTTGTCTACCTGGGATCCGCTATCAACTCAGACAACAACACCAGCGCTGAAATCAAACGAAGAATCACTCTTGCCAATCGCTGCTTCTTTATACTTAGAAGGCAATTGAGTAGTAAAATCTTCTCCCGAGCAACTAAAGTGACGCTCTACAAACCCTCATCATCCCGGTCGTCATGTATGGTGCAGAGACATGGACTATGAAAACATCTGATGAAAACGCTTTGGGCTGCTTTGAGAGAAAAATTCTTCGAGTGATTTTTGGTCCTGTCTGCATTAGGTAATGGAGACGAAAATTCAACCAAGAACTGTACGAGCTGTACAGCGACACTGACCTAGCCAGAAAAGTTAAGGTCCAACGACTTTGATGGTTCGTAGAGTCTACGAATCGAATCCAGAAGGACGTCGCAGAAGAGGAAGACCGCGACTCCAGTGGAGCACACAGGTGCTAGAGGACCTGAACCTACTTGGCGTCCGAAACTGGAGACAGCTAGCCAGGGACCGAGCTGGCTGGAGAAGTTTGTTGGGTGAGGCCCTGGTCCGACCTGGACTGTAGCGCCACCATAAGTAAGAAAGTAAGTAGGTGTCTTGTATCAATTCAACAGTCAAATTATGTACCTCTTTCTCAAAAACATCAACACTGAGGAACCACGATTAATCACCAAATACTTAAACTTGAACGTGTCGAAAAATTTCAATTCAAAAATTTGAGAATTGACGCCTGAAAATGTTTGAGTTACAAGACCGATAAAATTGCTCGAAATTGCATATTGAACTACGCTTTCCGTACAATATGAAAGTCAATATTATAAAATATATACGAGTAGTTATGAAATAACTCTACCTTAAAACTATTAAAGGTTAATCGTAAAACATTCATAGCCACTCCTATCAAGAGTAACGCTGTTGTTGATTTTATTTAATAAATTTTTTGTACAAATTCCATTCCTTGACAAATATCATGTAAAAAATAATTTGTTCGCTCGTTAAAAATATAAATTTATCCAATAACAATTAGGTATGCATTTTTATTTCATTTTACTTAGAACTCGCTGGGGAAAGGAAGGTTGAAGAGAGAAAACATTCGTTTGCCAGAGTGTTTCCAATGACTTGTCACACTATTAGATCGATGAAATCATTTGAACGTATTGTGGATTGAGCAAGACAAATTATAAATTTATTTCAAGTACTTAGAAGTCAACTTGAAATCCTTAAGTAATTTTCTTAGGTCAACTTATTTGCGACTTTATAGCAATAGCGACACTGATCATCATGGACGCGAATCTGAGACACTATAAATAATTAGATTTCTAAGAATCACACATCTTGAGTTGAGAATTTTTGCAATATATTTGTATAATTTGAGCAATATTCCAACGCAATAATTGTGCTTTCCAGCTATTTGAAAACGTGCACGATTTCTATTCGAACAATTACTGAGAAGTGAGAATACTAAATTTTGTGCTGGAACTTTTTTTTCTTTAATTTTCGAGACATCACTAAAAATAGTAGTTGAATAAAGCTCTAGTTTACAATGCAAATGCATAATTTTTCAAGCACAAATTGAAACACTTGTTGTGTGTACTTTTTGTTTTGCTCTGTTCATTGACATGTTTGTCGTTTCTCTTTTTTTTTTTTAAGGTCGAAACTTTCCGGGAAAATAAGAAAACGAATAAAACAAAAAACAAAGAAAATGGACAGTTGATGCTTAATTGAAATATCCGAATACCGAATAGCTTACAGACACTCAATTTGATTAATTAAAATTTAAATGAATAAAATAACGTATGTACGTTATGATTGTGTTGCTCGAAAGCCTCCTGATGAAAGGCTGCAGCAGCAGCGACACGACGACGATACAAGCGACGGCGGGCGCGCGGCCGAAGACAATAATCAAGACGATTGGATTGTATAATAGTGTTTATTGTGAAGATCGTTTTTTATTATTTCTGCCTCTTTTATATTTTGAATGAAGACTCCCGCGCCGGCCGTGTTCCTGAACTAGCAATTATTTATTTTAATAAACTTTGTATGCACTTTTTTCTACCCCTTCGTCATGCATATACATCGTAGGATTTAAATTATGAATTAAGGTACAATAAGTATAATGTAAGGAACAAAGGCAATTAATCAAGTTTCATTATTTAAAACTGCATATAGAAGTCGTTAGAGTACTTAAGAAATTAACAATATTTATACTCAAAGAAGATCTCTGAAGTGAAGAGCAAAAATAAAAACCGTTAATGCCCTCAAGATGTTTTTAATTGAAATGCAAATATTCTTGCTTTGGGTACCTATAGCTTGTGACTGTACTTTTACAAAGTAAAATAAATTGTTAGTTTAATTGTGTCAAATTCAAGTTTTAGGTTAAGGCTGTTGATTGAATGGCTTACATTTTAAATTAATGCATAATAAAAAATCCTCATCTTGTCGACGTACATATAATACCTAACTCATATCGTAATAAAAAACCAGAAGCGTAAACGTGAGCACGTGAAAAGTTTATGTCAGTGCCAATTTCAATAACAATTGAATAATTCCTTGGATACTACACACGAAAGAAGATACAAAAAATACATGTATCTACATATCAAAACGGTGATCTTTGTGTAGATTAATTTAAAAACATAATAAGATTTTTTTTCTTGTTCAAATTGGAAACTAAAAAAAAAAATACTTGTCTATATTCCGCCTTGTTTGAGTTATTTGTCTGGTCTCGTGTGAGCCGACTAATCGATTTACTTTTTTTTTTCTTTTCACTTCAAACAGAAAATTAATCATATAAATAATAATAATAATCGACAAATACTATATTTAGCAAATTGAGCATGTAATGAATGTGGGTAGAGCAAATGAGAATTATATTGCTTACCACTAATTTTCATAAATTGAATAAGTTAAACCGCAAAAAAAATTAACTCCCAAAGTGGATAATTATGTTTATTTTTTTTTTGCTGTTTTCAAACTCAATTAAAATAAAAAAGTAAGCACACAAAAAAAAATTATAAACCATTTCAAGTGCGTTAAGATAATTTTCTTTTTTTTTCTGTAGAATTTATCAGATGTGCACATTTTCCGAAATTGGCAAAGTGATGATGGTGATCAGTCACTAATTGTTCAATATCTCATACTTAGCTCTCTATTAAACAATAAGTAGTTTTAATTAATGGAAATAATTGATGGAATTAAGTTCTATTTTTAAGATACAATTACAGTCTAGTCAAAGAATATGAGTCGGCTTTGAAAATTAAGAAACTTTGTGGCTTGCAAAAATATAAACAAATCATTTTGCCTAATTGGCACACGAACCAATTCGAAAAAAATACAATTTTCTATTGAACTTTCTACTTTCTTTGTCGGTTTCCGATACGATTTTGCGAGATTAAGAAAACTTTGTAGGGAAGAGTCGGCACCCTTCGACACCTTCATAGAAAATATACAAAGGCATGGGTTTTTTTTTTATTTTTCAAAAATTTTAATTTTTTCTCAAGTCTATGATTTTATCAACATATTGGCGGAACGATAGATGTAAGAATTTTTAATATAAAGAAAATAGTAGAAAAGCGTTGAATGTGCCCCAGCACGGAGCACCTTCGACAATGGATTTGGCACCTTGGACATCAACGCACAGTTTTGGAAACTGATGTATTATGTCATCATACATAAATATTGTTATCAGTATTCAATTCATGTTTAACTTCCCAGAGGAAGTTATTGTAATGGGCCGATTTTGTGAATCTCCACGGGCCGAATTACCGCATCAATTATCGAATAATACGTTACCGAATTATTTGTGTTTGACATAAGCTCTCACGATATCGAGCACGGGCAATAACACTGGGCAATAACATCAGCGCCGAGATCAGACGAAGAATAACACTTGCTAATCGCTGTTTCTTTGGGCTATGAAAGCAATTGAGTGGAAAAGCCATCTCTCGAGCATCTAAGGTAAAATTGTACATTACACTCATCATCCCAGTCCTGCTGTATGATGCAGAAGCATGGACCCTGACAAAATCGGATGAAAGTGCCTTAGGCTGTTTCGGAGGAAAGTTCTTCGGGTCATCTTTGGCGCCGTGTGCATTGAAGGGGAATGGCGAAGAAGATACAACAGCGAACTTTACGGGTTGTACAATAACATGGACCTAGCCAGAAGGGTCAAGGTCCAGAGACTCAGATGGCTCGGTCATTTAGAGCAAATGGACTCCAATGCTGCGGCCCGGAAAGCCTTCGACACTATTCCCGAGGGACGTAGGAGGAGAGGAAGACCGCGACTCAAGTGGAAGAGGACCTGAATCAACTTGGAGTGCAAAACTGGAGACGACTAGCTAAGGACCGAGCTAGCTGGCGGAGACTGTTGATTGAGGCCCAAGTCCACAACGGACTGTAGCGCCACCTTAAGTAAGTAAATAAGATATCGAGCTATGTATCGAGCTTCTAGTACAATAACTTTAAATTCTCTGCTCACCTATCAAGCTAAATTTCATTTGACACACAATCAGCTCACTGATGGGGCAACTTGCCAATAATTTAATAAGGTCAAGATTTTCCTCTCCAAAGCTTCACAAGTCTCGACTTTTGTTAACAGTCAAACTGTGTTTTTTCATAATAAAAAATTAATATTTCTGCCTTTACTATTTCCCTCAAGTTTTGTTTATTTATTTGTCAAACCTCTCAAAATTCCTTTAAAATAATCGAGACTCGGTAAAAAACTACTACAGTTTTGAATTCTCAAACTATACGTGACCTAACGTATGTCATCATCCCAAAATATTTACTCGTTCATTCGATCACTGATGAGACTCACTCACTCGATAACGGATGCCGTAATTCGGCCCAAGTTTTTGCCATGTTTCGAGGTCACTAGAATCAGAATCAATCCTTTTTTTCATTATGTTTGTGTGTGTGTATATACGTATGTTTGTATGTGCGAATGTGCGTATGCATAAGTTTGTTCGATACGTTTTTTCTGCTCCATTATCTCGCGAACCACTCATCTTTTTGCCATGAAATTAGCCTCATTCGACGAGACATTGGTTTGTTAAGAACTGATAAGGTTTTGAGCGAAATCGGCTAAGTGGTTTTTTAAAGGGGGTCAAAAAAGCTAAGACAACCCTAATATAATAAAAATTATGATATTTGCAGCAAAAATTGCAACAATAGTTAAAAAAATCTTATTTATTAATCTAATTATCTATAATTTGTTTTAAACAATTGAAAATAAGCTTAAGCGGATATATTTTCGAAGAAAAACAGTCCATATGAGTATAGGTATAGAATATTTATATTTATATTTATTTATATTTCTATTTATATTTATATTTATATATATATTTATATTTTATAGGTAAATCTTCATTAATATTATTGATAATAGTTTTATTTAAACAATTGAAAATGAATTTCATGGGTCACACTCATATTTTCGTATATAAAAATCCGGACCATTATTTGCACAAAAACATTAAAAAACACTATTAAGAAAATCTTAAGAACTCATCCATAAAATTATATCAAACGTACTCCAAATAAATTTCACATCCTAACTTGGCGATATTTGAAGCAAGATTGCTGAACTTTTGGTCAAATGTTTGGCATGACTAAAGGCACGTTCACAATTTTTTATAGAATTTTTAAAGGTATAAACACAGAAATAATAGTGACTGTCAGAGGTGCTTCCTGTCGAAGAGTACCGACCTTATCCTAATATTATTGGATAAGGTCGGTACAAAGTATTTGTTTCCGCAAAAATAAAGGTCTAGGCAAATATTTTGACGTCTTCATGAAATAAATACATTTTTGCCAGATGATCTTTTTCACATGAATATGTTTTGGAAGATGTTAACACTTAAAATAATTTGCTTCGGACCATATTGAATTTATGATTTTTTTTTTTATTTTAACATGATATTACCTTTTCTATTAAGTTTCGATCTGGTAAGTAAGTTCACTAAATCTTATCCAACCAATTTCGTTAATTTGCCAACAGTACGATTTTCCGCTTCGAAAAAATGAAAAGGCGGCAACCCATACAATATGGTAATCCGCCAAAGTTGACGTTTTAAACTGACAGTGGTGTGTTTTTGCATTTACAATAGTCAATTATAGCTATAAGCTGCAGGCAGCAATCGAACAACATCATTCGCTTTGCCTTTTCAATCTTCAAACGCAATCGCAACTTTGGATCGTCTGTCTGAAGATCGGCTTGGCAACAGTTAAATAGCTATAACTCCAGCCAAAAATGGAATTGGCGGAAAAAACCATTGGTGGAAGCACCTCTAGAAAAAGTTGTTATTATTCACATACGAAAAGTGCAAAATTTGCAGATGCACAATAATGCATCAGGAAAAGTGTTGATAAAGCACGAACAATAATATGTGAATTACTTGTTTAATCAGAGACAAATGAAGCACCTGCAGGAAACTTGCAATTGCTACTCCCAATCAACTCCACAAGTTTTAAAAGGTAAGTTTCCTCAGATTCTGGTGTGAAATCGATTATATTTCTTTGAAAATATAGAGAACCCGAAAGAGAAAACTATCAACGACGCGAAAATTGTGTCATCCGGTGAGAATGCGAACCAACTGATCCGAGAAGAGAAGAAAACTTCGTGGATAATTTCAGTCCAAGGACGAACAGAGTTTAGGAGACCCCGGGCCTGAGCGTGAATGTGAGTCCAAGTCTGAGAAATTGCTGTTCGACACATATTGAAATTACACTCAACTTCACATGATAGGTCCAACTCAAATGTTTCGGTCACTAATCAAAGTCAAACGCCTGTGACTAGTTTTCACTTCGACGTATGTTTTCAAAGGGTATTTTCGTTGCTTTTTCCTTATGTATCAGTTTTTATAACCGTTTTTGTTTGTAGCCAAGTAAAGTGAGGCTTTTGCAAGCAAATGATGACTCGATGACAGGAACAATAAAAAAACTCCGTTTATTTATCTAAAAGCACGAACTAGCTCAAAAGATGTTTATTCTTGACAAATTAACCAAACCTAACTAAATAGCGTTTTTGTTGCTAGTCACTTGTCATTTCCGTACATTTCATGCGAAGAAAAAAGGTACAAGCTTTGTATATTTGGGGAGTATTATCAAGTGTGGTTTTCTGCTTGGTTTGACAGATCTTCTGTCAAACGAACACACAATACAAACTTATGTAACTGCTAATAACCAGTTGCATCTTCAGTCGAATTCCATTTCGTTGTACCCGTTAAATTTATATACAAAGGGTACAAGCTACAGCCACGAAATATGTTTGAATTCAAATAATCGAAAAAACACGAACGTTATATGCTACATTTGACCATTTATATATATGTATTTTGTTTAAGCCAAGAAATCAAGAAAACAGAGATCACATTGTTTATGTTTTTGTTAATTTTTTAGCTAGAATCGTTCTATTTTTGGCCACCAAAAATCAATAGCCCTATTTACTCAGGAACACAAGTGAAGTTGGCAACTAGAAGTCCATACATAATATTTGAATGATTTCAACTATTTCTAACAATTTAAAACTATTAAACATTACCAATTTTTTTTTTGACATACCAACTATAGTCAGCTCAATAAAATACCATAAACAACGTGCCGGATAGATTGGCAACTGAATTTGACACAAGCAGTCAATTCAAAGTGTTCCCACTTCAACAAGTTTTTATGATTTTGACACAATTTTAATATTTAACTTTTTAATTGTTTGCAAGTATTTTATGGTCTTAAGAACTTCACTGCCCAATGAATAATAAAATTTGCAAAAACCAAAAACTGTATTTTGACTGAAGTAAAAATTAAAGAAGTTTGTGTTCTTTTTATCAGTGTTAATAAAGTTCTTGAATTTCAAGTAAAACAAACTTTTTGCGATAAATTTGAAGGTCCCATTGACACGCTTAAAAATATTTGGACGGAAACCACAAAAACCACAACCATTTTTTGTTTTTTTTTGTCAGATAATGTATTTAATCAACTTTATTTTTTGCAGCACTACAAAAAATCTCAACGGAAACAAAATAATTTTTAATGAAAAATTGAAGAAAAAAGTACACCACAACTATCAAAACCGGTAAGAAAGATATCGAAACAGGATTTACTAAAATACACCATGAACATGATAATAATTTATGCACTTTAAAGAACTCAGTTTTCTCAGTTTCTGGTGGTCTAACTTTTTTTCACTACCCACTGTTTCTGTTTTTATTAAAAAAACATTTTAAAAGTAGAACTGCTCTGAGCACTGAAAGCAATAATGGCATAGAATATCTTATTCATAGAAGTTGCATGTGCTACCGAAAAATGTCTGGTTGGTGCAATCTATAAGCCACCCAACATAAGAGCCACAAATATCATTACGCATATCCTAAAATAAGTTACACCTAACTAAAAACATATAAAGGGTTTTCCAATAAGAAGTGTTATTTTGAATAGCCCGCTATTACGGTAGTTGTCACTTTTGAAGCTATCATTTTTTGACATTTGACAAGTTAATTAATAAAAATGAAACGACACACGCTTCAACAATGCATTGAAATTATTAAAATTCACTATAAAAATGGTGAAAATTTGGCAGAGACGGTTCGTAAAACTAAAACATTTTTGGGTCGTCGTGAAGCACCTTGTTGGACCGCAATACAAAAATTGGTGGACAAATTCGATGATGTGAAGAATTGACAATTGGCCAGCGAGATCTTGTGATTTAACACCTTGCGACTTCTTCACAGCCCAACGTCTATTCAAGACCTCAAAGATGGAATTCGTGAGGCTATCGAGGACATAGAGCAGGAAGCGATTTGGTTATGGAAAATTTGATGAAAAGGAGATGGTCCTGTAAGCGTGGTCATGGCGGCCATTTGGCTGATGGTGTGTTCCATTAATGTTGGCATACTTTCTTCTTTATAATGAAATAAACATCAGATCATTTATCTCAAAAATTAACACCTCTTATTGGAAAACCCTTTATAAAATCGAATAAAATATTGATCTTCTTGACAAACATAATAGTAGGACTAAGCACTTGAACGACCATCTCTTGTCCTTTAACCTTTCTCCTATAAACAGTGGCCAACGCACACATTTTACATCCTCTAGCTCTAGTTTTATTGATGTGTTTCTGGTAAACCAACCTGACTTTGAAAATTTGTATAGGCAGCTCGATGTTCGCGGTTTTTCTAAACATGACCTTATAGCTACTTTTTACAGGCATTTATCCCTTGCCAGCTCAAGAAACGGAGACTATCTCGTTTAGAAACTTTAATAGTCTAAATATGCAGTTGCTGCGGTAGCCTGGAAACATCTCGTTTAATAACACCCTTTCAATCTTGTTTAAGATCGAAACACAATTCCGTAACAGCACTTTATAAGATCAGCGACGACAGACGGCAGCAAATTGACAAAACTCTAACCATTATTTTAGTCGTCTTGGATTTCTCGAAGGCATTCGACACTGTTTCATGACATTCTTTAAAAAAAAAAAAATTAAAAACCATTTCTTCCTTGAAAAATTTGCCCTTTCTCTTATTGAAGAGTATCTTAGCCAACGAACACAGGCCGTTTATGCAAATTCTACGTTGTCTGCTTTTCTCCCTATCTCAAGTGGTGTACCTCAATGATCAATATTAGGTCCAATTCTGTTTACGCTTTTCAAACAATGATCTTCCTTCAATAACTCCAACACTGTAAAGGCTATATGTATGCAGACGATGAACAAATTCACTTAAGTTACAGAATTCGTATGCTTGAAGATGCAACAGCCAAAATTAATGAAGATCTGATGGGTGTTAAACAGTGGTTAAGGGAAAATCATTTAAAACTGAATTCCAACAAAAGCCAGGCAATTGTGATAAGTAACACTGCCATAGATACTTCATAGCTTCAAAATATTGAACTCGATGGTGAAAAATTAAACGTAAAAACAGTTAATAACATTGGGTCGTTTTTAACCAAACACTCTCGTGGGATGATCATCATTCACATGCTGTTGATTGAATCTATGCTGCTCTGTGGTTCTTTTTACACATGTGGAAGTTGTCTCCCTGTCGCAACTAAAATGACCATTGCAAACACACTCATCTTACCAACTCTTTCCCATCTTTTGTGGTCTTGATAGTGCTAATTAACGCAAAGTACAAGTTGCGTTTAACAATATTGCTCGATTTGTTTACGGTTTGGTCGCTATGATCATATCTCACTGCAAGTAGGTAGTAATTTCAATATGTCCTTTAATAAAAGCATTGACTATCTAGCTTTAACATTTCTCTTTAAGAGTGTTCCGGACCAAAACTGCGTTTTTTCAAATGGTATTGTGAAGCGATTAAATGTTGTATTGAAATTATTATGGTTCCATTGTGTAGACAAAAACTGTTTCTAAAAAACTATTGGAGCACAATTACAATTTAGTACTTCGTTACTCAATAGTAAAGGCTCAAAAACTCCAAAATAGCCAAAATCGTACTTTTTCAAAGAGAATTCCATCAAAATAAAAACATTTTTCGCTAACATTTCTTAATGAGCATAAAATTCGACATTTAAACTGTATAACTATTCGAGAAAAAATTAAGTTTTTAAACAGAAAAGAATTAAAAAACTATGAATAAAATTTGTATTTTTGATAAGCAATTTTTCTTATGATGCGATATTTACTTTTTTTTAATCTCTTCATATATTTAGCACGTACTTTTTCTCAACACAGCAATCAAAACATTTTGAGAAAAACTTTGATCAAATACATTTTATTTCAAAATTAAGGGATAGGAAAATCTGCCTGAACTTGAAAATTCAAATCAGTAACGGCTGGCGGAAGTCACGATTCTCATAGGAAGGCGATTCTCTCTCTCTTAGTAAGATGCATTTAGTTCAAAATTTGTCGTCTGCAGTTAAAGAGTTTTACAAAACTAACGACACAACTCTTTTTCATGCACGATTTATATACTTCTCTAATTTTTTTTCATTTATAGCGTAGTATTCTTTTTAACGAATAGTTTTTATGTTTAAAATAAGTATCAAAAAATTAAGAAAAGACAAATTTT
>CAKKXW010000002.1:21955923-21978613 GCA_920937365.1 Sphaerophoria rueppellii | reverse complement strand
CTCTGGGAATGATGTCAAAGTCGGACATTTTGTCGCGTTCCACCCTCGTTTTGATGTCTGAACACCATTTATTTATGTCTACTCTAGAGTGATCTGGGTCAAAACAAGGGAAACCCACATAATCATCTCTTTCCTGACGTTGTGTTGCCTTTAAAATTTGATTGATTGCATCTACTGTTATTACTAATTGCTGCTCCTTGCCTCTATCCCCAGTGTCTTCATTTTCGTTTAACATTTGGAAGAATAGGAAAATCGGAACGAACTCACCAATATAAAGTCAGCAGCTCCAATTTGGACTTGATTTGATTTTTTTTTTTTATTATTATTCTTATTTTAATAATAAGCTTCGTTGGTTTATCCCACTTCTGATGATAAAAATACTTCTTTTTTATTTTCTTTGAACCGGGTTTTTTCTGTTCACTATCTAAAAACTGTTTTCACTACTTTTAAGATTCTGTGCCAAGTCTTAGTTTGGCTAGCTTCCTTCACAGTCCAGACGATACTGAACTCCAGAAGCACAGATTCTCCTTTTTATACCGTTTAACGTTGACATTTCAATAGAATTATTCTCAAACATAATTCGATCAAATCTTCACTAAATGTTCAAGTAAAAATTATTCAAAGTGTTTTCGATCTCTAACATATATATATATTTGTTTAAACGTCGAATCAAATTTAAAAATTTTGTGTGTAAATTGCGTTAATAAGGATTTTTTAAAGCAACTTATTTTCTTTCAATTAAAAAATTCCCATGACAAAAAAAATCCTTAACAAGAAAAGTATTTCTTTTTACAGATAAGATAATTTCGCGAAAAAGACCCAACTTAAAAATAAGAACGTTAATAAAAAGTCACTAAAAATAACAAATAAAAGCTCTGTTTTATTTTTCTAGATTTTTATTCTGTGTGGTAACATTAAAAACAAGTTTCATATCTTAATCTATCTTTCATCCTTTTTAAAAGAAATAGAAAGTTTAAATAATTTTAATTTTAATCGTTTAAAATATAAAAATAAATAAATAAAACGGAGAAAACAGAAGCAAACTTCTACATCATTCATGAAAAAAAGATACATCAACATTTTAACCCATTTAACCTACTCCACAATTCGATACATTAAAAAAAAATAGGCGCGACAGCTCTTGATAACTGACCTACTCTCATCAACAATTCTTCTGGGTGCGTGTGAAGAATAATGAGGGGACCTACAATTTGACGCCGATTCCAAACGGCAAAGTTTTTTAATGAAAGATTGATACTCTTGGAAGTTTTGTCAGTTATTCGCAAGAGGCAGTGCCCGTGAAAGATGAAATAAAAACTAAAAATCAACCAAGTCTACAAAAAATGTCATCTAAATTGTTGCGACTTGAGCATATTATTCGCATTTATAATTTTAGCATGTACTCTAAACTTGGTTTGTTAAATTGCTCTTAGTCGCAATAACAAGTACTTATACTACGTAGTCCGGTAGCCGTTTGTTTCCTAATATTAATAATTAAAAGATGCATTTTTTTAAAACTTGAATGTGATCTACTTGACTGGATTCAAAATAATCAGTAGAGAACGATGTGAAATTGTCACAGCTTTACAAAGCACGATTGAAGTGTTCTCTACCATTCAAAATCATGAAATCTTACAGTAAAGTTGAAACAGTTAATTCCGTTTTATCCGCACAAAACATTTTTTACGACCAATGTTCGATTTTTTGGAGTCCAATTTTCTTAACTTAAAGATTGAGGAAATAAACTCAAATTTTCTTTTCCGGACAGAATACATTCGTTTAACAACAGGAATTCAATAAAAGTTCCCTATAAGTTCGAAACGGTAGTCAAAAGAAAAAAATAAATAAAATTACTCCAGTCATGTTCTTGTGAAGTGAAAAATCGACATTGATATCGTGCCGGCTAAAAAAGTGATGGTGGTCAAAAGGTTGCAAAATTCAGTTTTTCGTGAATATTTCGTGACATATTGTCCGGAGGTCAATAGCACTCAAGTACAAATTGTTAGTCTTGAAATTATCTAAAAAAAACTTGCCTTAAGCATTTTTCTCTAAAATAATTAAATATTTTCGGAGCAGTGATACTTGAACGCGCTCACACTTGCTCTATTGTTTTTTTCTTCTTTCATATAAAATCTTCAGTTTCTATTTCATTAACAATGTTTGACACATCGAAATCTTTGTCATTGGTTGACTCTGTGTTCAAATATGATTGGCCACGGCAATGTCCACAAATTTTTGAACATCTTTCACTTCTATTTTATTTGCATCCACTTTTGCTGCCATAACTTTTTGTACAGTTACAAAAGATTGTGTTCAGTAGATCATCGAGTGATTTAGCCCCTTTTTCCGTACGGCTTTCTTAATTCGCAGGTCTACTCGA
Organism: Sphaerophoria rueppellii; assembly: GCA_920937365.1. NCBI lineage: Eukaryota > Metazoa > Arthropoda > Insecta > Diptera > Syrphidae > Sphaerophoria > Sphaerophoria rueppellii. The sequence goes on along the minus strand of CAKKXW010000002.1, from coordinate 21,976,233 downwards.
AGAAGCCGCAAACCACTTTGGCTTTCAACAACAACATAGTCGATGCCATCGGTCAAATTCAGTATGATTTAGGCGCCAAAGTCATCGAAAACTGGACCTTTCGAATGCGGGCCACCCAGCAAAGCCGAGGTGGCCAACGGAACGATGTTTTATTTCAGACATAATGTCTACCCTCTACTCCGTAATGCCCAACTACAATGTTACCCACTACCAGCTACCCAATATGTACTTCTACACCCTACCCGCTACACCGGTTATACCTGCTCATTAGCCTTTTACCTGCTACCCTGCTACCCGCAACCTCACTACCCACTATTTCTACACGCTACCCGTAAACCGGTAATCGCTGCACTCTTCCCGCTACTCTCTACTCACTACCCTGCCACCCCACAACCCTCTTCCCACAATCCGGTTATACCCAGCTACCCTGTTACCCGCTACATCACTCTCCGCTACTCAATAATTTTACACCGATACTCGCTTCCCACTACCCCCTACCCGCTCCCGCTACCCTTGTACAAAATACCTACTTATAACCCATCTACGCCACTACCCGAATAAATAAAATAAATAAATAGAGAGGCGCGACAGCTCTTGGTGAGAAAAGGTCTAAGTGGCTTACCCTCATCAAAAATTCTCTAGGTCCGTGTGAAGAATTGAGGGGAGCTCCAATTTAACGCCGATTCCGAACGGCAAAGTTGAGAAGCACTTTTTCATGACAGATGATATTCTTGGAAGTTTTGTCAGTTCTTCGCAAGAGGCAGTGCCCATGAAAGATGAAATAAAAACTTTGGGAACGAGTAGGACTCGAACCCACGACGTTCTGCTTAGCAGCCACATACCTAAACACTAAGCTACGGACACTACGACACTACCCGAACATTCCCTCAAAATTTGGTAACAAGCACTCCTTTGGCACAAAACAAGTGAGTCCGCAATGGATTTGAGACTTAAATGTATATAAGCAAACAATGTTTGCTGGGTCAGTTAGTAAGGTCTTACCAACCCAGAAGCCTTCGCAAGCGCATGAACAACAACTTTGTTCAAAATCACAACATATAGTTAACGATTCTAAAGGGAAAATGGGGTGTCTACATTTTTGTCTATACCTCATGAACGGTTTGACCGATTTTGTACAAATTTCTTAAAAACCATCTGAACTTTTACCCAAACATTCGTCAAAACTTGTTGCAAATCATTTTAAAGGTTCTCTAGTTTTGTGCTTAGCAATACATTAAGACCCATTTGCTCATTCGAAACATAAATTTAAGTCCTAAATTAAGGCCGTGTGTGAATTGCGTTAAAAAGTGTATTAAAACTTGACGTTTGGTTAAAACTTGACACTAGCGTGGTGAATAAAATAGGTTAAAAAATATCCTGTTGTGGAGCAGGATAAATGGGTTAAAATTTTGTCGTTTGTTTTTTTTTTCCCATGATTGATACAGAAGTTTGCTTCTGTTTTTTTTGTTTGTTTTTGGTTATTATTCAATTTTGTGGAAAGAGTTTTTTCAAAATGAACAACGAAAAAAGAGGAGAAACGCCGGAAAACCATACAATATTTTTTCTTTCTTCTGAAAATGATGACATATCAGCTGTGACAGCAAAGTGTTGTCATACGTAATAAACCAATTATCCAAAATGGAAATTTTTGTTTGAAGATTTCTTACAGTTGTTTCGTAAAATCAAATCATCACTGCAAAGTCAAGAAAAATAAATAAAAAAGATTTTATTTGTTAGTTTTCATGATTTGTAATTAACTTTATTATTTAAAGTTTGGTTTTGTTCGCGAAATTATTTTATGAGGAAAAGTTAAAACATTTTTTGTTGAGGGAAATTTCTAAAATCATCAGGGAAAACTTTTAGTTCTATGCAGTAATGTTGGTTAAAATAATCCCTTTTAACGCAATTCACACAGCAAATGGATAAATTTCATCCCATTTTTAAACAAACGTCAAATTTTAACCGAACGTCAAGTTTTAATACACATTTTAACGCAATTCACACACGGCCTAAGTTTTCATTTTTGTATGGGACGTTCGGGAATTCCTAAGTTCGAAATAAAATGCTCATACAAAAGCAGAACTTGAAGTAGAACATAAATTTATGTTCCGATTGAGCAAATGGGCCTTAGCGTTCAATTTTAATATAAAGACTAGCATTTTTCACTTAGTTCACAGTATTAAGGTAAATCCTTTGCGTAATTCTGTGTTGATTAGTTTAGCTGAAGCTTTTGCTGTTTTAAAAATATTAAAGGGCTATTTTTTGTCGTGGATGAAAATGAAAATAAACGAAATGGAAAACATGTGAAGTTAAAAAACTGATTTTTTTCTTTATATCGACTTAAACTCTTTTAACTTATTGGCACAGCATCATTTAACTTTAGAAATAATTTTGACCAAAGCTAAATGCTGAGAAATGTTCAGTCGAAAATTCAGGAAGCAATAATATGTATAAGAAGACATCCTGTTATTAAAATTTGAGCAAGTAGCTTTTGAACTTTCAACTGCATAAAGACGCGGAATGTCAAGTGAACAAACAAAATTGGTGGGAGTATTTCTATTCTCATATTTAATAAGTTTTTTTGAGAAATCATTTGTAGTTGATGTTGAAGCCAATAAACTTGCAACCCTTTATTGAATTCTCCGACTGTTTTTTTTTTTTTGGAGAAAAACAATCATTCTTATGCAATCATGTTTTGGAATAGTAATTCATTCTTAACTTTAAACTGACAAACTTCAAATCACAACTTGACATCATCAATTCTCAATTTGTCGAAAAGCTCTGAACCAAAACCATTTACCGAAAACCTTGTCAGCAAAATACAACCCTTCATCTATGCAGAATTTATCTGGGTAGATTTTATTGCGATAAACTAATTAATATAATTGACATTTAAATATCCGTATACCAAAAAGTAGCATATGATGTAAATCCTCATAAAATCGTAAGCCAGGGTGTCTGTCGACGTATAGCTTTTAACGTTACCCTAACAAAATAAGAACACACACCGAACAGTGTACACAGTAACAAAATAAGAGTAACAGATGAGGGTTAAGTGCATCAAAAAATCACTACAATCAAATTAGGGTGTGATGAGCAAACAATTGTCCCAGGAGTCTAATACGGGTGTTGGTTCTGGTTTCTGGTGTTGCGATCGATGCGATGCCCATGCCAAATGCGATGGTGTGAGGTTTTGGTAATAATTTAATCGAATGCATAAATAAATTTGTAAATACCAGAGGAGAGACTTTTTTTTGGCATAAATCATTTCACTATGCAAAGTCGTTAAACAATTTTATTTTAGTATTCCAAAAACGATCACTTAAGATTTGTTTGGAAAATTGAAATTTGATGGCATTTTTTTGGTAAATTTTTTTGCAGATAATCGCAGCTCACCTGGAATGTGTTATTCGCCACATAATCGTTTAGCTGCGTGGGCAAATCAGGGTGTATCGCCATCTGGAATTGAGTCGAATGGTGCAACAGTTTGCAGAAAGGGCCAGAATCTAGGCCTTATCTGTGTGGTTTGCGGCGATACGAGCTCAGGGAAGCATTATGGAATTTTAGCATGCAACGGATGTTCTGGATTTTTCAAAAGGAGCGTTCGAAGGAAGTTAATTTACAGGTGAGCCTTTTCGCTTTCGAATTGAATTATCATAAGATTACCATTGAAATCTGGACTGAAAATTACTTTTATAGCTAATTAACATCAAATTGTATTTAAATTTGTACTTTCCTTTTGGGGGTGGCTTTTTATGGCATGCCAAAAAGTTAAGAATAGAAACATTTAGATTTTTTGTGTTCCTTTGAAAAGCGCAGAAGCCAAATGGGTAGCAGTTGGTCTTTTAAAACCAAACAAAAAAAAACGAAGGTCATGGCAGGCACTTGCGTTGTTGGATTTGAATAATTATATTTAAAGGACTTACTCTTGCCGCTGAGTGGGATTAGGCGAATAAGTCACAAAAAATACCCTACGTAAACGACACACCCAAAATCATGGCCTCTGTATGCCGTCTCGTTGACGATGACGACTACGACGACGACGGCATCAGATGTGCACATTTGAAATTCAAATTATTCTTGATGTTTAACATAGAGAAGGAAACGGATAGCAAAATAACAATTTATAACGTAATTCAATTTTGAGCTTGGGGTTTAAACAAAAATGTATAAATAAATAAATTGGACAAGTAAAAGTCCTTTTTAAATGCACACACATTTGTCAAAAAAAGAGCAATGACTTTTTTTTATGATTTCAATATAAATACAAATTATGGATTATGCGAATAATTGTTATGTGTTTAATGGGCAACAAAATTATGTCTTCAGAGTGCCTGTTACTTGTTACACGGAACTTTTGTGGAACATTACTTGATTTAATTACGTGAGGCTTTGAACGTAGCTCATTTTTCCTGCGGCTGTTGTTTTTCTATTTTTTTGTTTAAGATGAGAAGAAAGACAGAAATGATTTCATCAAATTTAGGTGGGAGGGCAAATTTTCTGTGAATTTAACGAAAGGTTGGTAAAAGAAATGATATTTAAGCCTATTTGAGTTACGTCAGGTATTCAACTTAAAAATAAACCAACAATTATGAAATTTGGCAAAATAAATTTCTAACGAATAATGCAATGAACAAAACAAAAAATTCGCAGGAATCCGAAAAATGAGAATTGAAAATAACCCTTCTTCATACGTGTTTTTGAACTTGTTCTAACTCCAAGGAAATATGATATTTTGTACGCTTTTTATTTTTTTATTCAGCCTTACTTACTTAAGGTGGCGCTACAGTCCGTTGTGGACTTGGCGCCCAATCAACAGTCTCTGCCAGCCAGCTCGGTCCCTAGCTAGCTGTCTCCAGTTTTGCACTCCAAGTTGATTAAGATCCTCTTCCACTTGAGTGCGCCACCTGAGTCGCGGTCTTCCTCTCCTCCTACGTCCCTCAGAAATAGTGTCGAAGGCTTTCCGGGCCGGAGCATTGGTGTCCATCCGCCATCTGAGTCTCTGGACCTTGACCCTTCTGGCTAGGTCCATGTCGTTGTACAACCCGTAAAGTTGTCTGTTTTATATATCTTCTTCGCCCTTCCCCTTTCAATGCACACGGGGCCAAAGATGACCCGAAGAACTCGAAACAGCCTAAGGCACTTTCATCCGATTTTGTCAAAGTCCATGCTTCTGCACCGTACAGCAGGACTGGGATGATGAGTGTGTTGTACAGTTTTACCTTAGTTGCTCGGGAGAGGGTTTTTCCGCTCAATTGCTTTCTTCGCTCAAAGAAGCAGCGATTACCAAGAGTTATCCTTCGTCTGATCTCGGCGCTGCGCTGGTGTAATTGAAAGTGTTAAAAGCGAAGCCTAGGAAGACAAACTCCTTTTCTACCTCGAAGTTGTATGCGTCTATTGTGACGTTCTGTCCGAGCCGTCGGTGTTGGGTGTCCTTCCTCGAAGACAGCATATACTTCGTTTTTCCCTCATTTACCACTAAACCCATTTTTGCCGCTTCTGTCTCAATTCTCACAAAGGTGCCATTGACATCACGCTGTGTTCTTCCCGTTATATCAATATCATCGGCGAACGCGAGAAGTTGAACAGATTTTTGGAAGATAGTGCCTCTGGTGTTGACGTTGGAGCTCTGCACTATCTTCTCAAGAACGATGTTAAGAAAATCGCATGACAGTTCATCGCCTTGTCTGAATCTGTTGTGTCGTCGTTGTCGTTGTCGCGGCACCAAAATGTACGATCAAGGGAATTTGACCGTCAACCCGGGAAATCCTTGAGCTCTTTTCAAAACTAAAGAAGGAACTTTCCTGGTTGATTTTTTAAATATTTCCTAAATAATTATCGCGAGAAACAAAATACGAGCGATTATCTTCAATGTAAGATTTTTTACTACGAAGAACGAAAAAGCGGAAACCTTCGAAATATACGAAATCAAAAAACGCAACTCGACTCATTTGGCAAACGAACAATTAGAGAAAAACGTTTATTTCACTTTTATACGGATATTTATACAGAAATTTGTATAAGAGAATATTTTCTCTCAGGCGAATTCAATAAAATTATATATGGCGGACGCATCAAATGATGGCGCAAAATTCAAATACTTTTATTTAATTTCAAAATGATTCTTTAAGATAAAACTCCAACAGAATCCTTTTTTGACGTCGAAAGATTCCGTGAGCTCGTTGCCAACCTTGATGGAGCAGCGTGAGTTCTTCATCGTCATTTTGCACAAGCGAACGAGCTTGGCAGGGACGCCAAAACTAGACATAGCTTTGTACAGTTCGTCTCTGTAGATGCTGTCATACGCGGCCCTAAAATCGATGAAAAGGTGATGGGTATCGATTTGGAGTTCATTTGTCTTTTCCAGGATCTGCCGCAACGTGAAAATTTGGTCAATGGTTGACTTTCCTGACCTGAAGCCTCATTGATAAGGACCAATCAGATTGTTGACGAAAGGCAGAGAGGATCTTGTAGGCGATGTTTAGTAGACTTATTCCTCTATAGTTGGCGCAGTTTAGAGGATCTCCCTTTTTCAGGATCGGGCAAACAATGCTGAGGTTTCATTCATCGGGCATGCATTCCTCTGACCATATCTTACAGATGATTTGGTGCATGCTCCTATATAGCTCGTCGCCTGCTGCTTTGAATAACTCAGCAGCTAATCAATCTGCTCCAGCGGCTTTATTGGATTTCAGCCGTGATATTGCGGTTTTCAATTCTTCTGGGTCAGGTTCACGGATTTGTTGGCTATCATCGTGTCCGATGAAAAGCTCCTGTCTGACGGCGGTGGTTTCTTCGTCGTCGCCAGTGATCTTTCCAAATCCCGAGCATTGACTGCGATTCTACTATGACAGTCAATGCTCGGGATTTGGAAAGACCACTTCTGCATGACAGGATCGCTTTTTTTGTAGATGGAGCATATGGAGCTTATCGACCAGTCAGTGGTATGCATTCTTCCTCACACACTTTATTGATGAGGACTTTATCGACGGACTTGTTATTTTTTAGCTTTTGGATGGCTCTTTCTACCTCTTTTGTGCTGGTGGCTGATGGGACTGGGTCTTAATTGACTGGTCTTGCTTCTCTTTCGTCATTGGCTTGCTCGACATAATGCGCATTCAGCAGCTGTTGGAAGTGCTGCTTGAAAACATTTACAACTCCCTGTGCTTCGGTGACTAGGTTTTTTCCCTGTTTCGAAGAGCCTTATATGTCCCGGTTCTGAAACCAGAAGCTAATAGCTTCGAACTTTTAAGGAAACGCAGAGTGTTGTTCTTGACCCGCGAGCCGTGACTCTTCTTAAACTTGAGCTGAGAAACTGCGGATGTTCTTTTCTTCCTTCGCAGGGTCTTTTTCTCATTTCTCCTTTTTGCTCGGTACTCTTCTCTTCCCGCTCTTGTTTTCCATTGCAGCATTTGCAAACGTGCATTTTCCGTCTCTCTATTCAATAACGCGAAATCATCATCATACCACCGGGTTATTTTTTGGGAGTGGCTGGTAACCTATGGTGGTCTCGCCTACATTTTTAATTGTTTAGCGATATTGGTTCCACAAGGTGTTGCCATCTGTGGTATTTGGAAGGACGGTGGATAGTGGCTCGCTCCGGATAATGCCAGTGACTACAGTGATCACCTACTGTAGTCTCTGGCATTATCCGGTGTGTTAAGGCAACCGATGTTGAACCTCACGCACGTGTTTTTTCATCTTTGATAATCGAGCTCTAAACTAAGCCACTACCAGAAAGTAGTCAGAGCTGACATTGGCTCAAGTGCGCACGTTCAAGATGTTGGATGCGTTATTTGCACCGATTAGCACATGGTCGATTTGGTTCGTGGTTCGGCCATCTGGAGATCGCTAGTTTGCTGTGTAGATCTTTCGTCTTGGAAACCTAGTGCTTATAATTATCACCATATTAGGAGCTGCAACAAAGTCGATTAGTCGGAAGCCGTTTTCTGTTGTAACTTCGTGGAGGCTGTGCTTTCAAACTAGTCGGCCAAAGATGTCTTCCTTCTCGATGTTTGCATTGAAAGTTAAAAATTTTACTTGCTAGAATCCTCAGCATCATCGGTACGGGCGTGTGCATATATTTATTTGACTGATGATTTGTAGTGTGTACTTGATGCGTATTACAATCAGGCGATCACTAATTGGCTCTAAATCCATGATTTTCGGTCTAAGCCGATTTCAAACGACGAATCCGAATCCAAATATGAGCATTCTTTGATCACAGCTGGAATAAATGTCGCAATTTTTTCTTTTCATGGTCCCTGAACTTATCCATCACATTTCCTGTATCGAAGCAATGTCTGCCTTATACTGCGTGACAGTTTCAAGTTTTTGAGTAGCATCTGGAGTGTATAGAGTGTTCTTACATTCCAGGTACAAACCCTCAATGCATAGTCCTTTGTCGTTCCGGGTCAGGTAACCATAAGAGGGGGGTCATTTACCCCTCGCACTTTCCACTTAATTTGTAGGGTCTTTGGTTAATGCTTCTGTTTCTCTGTTTTGCACTCTCGGTTTCACAAGTTATATCTAGTGATATAACCAGTTACCGGTGATTACCACTTGGAGGTAAAGTAATCACTTGGTATGTAGGAAAGGATAGCGCATATCCCCCAGATCATACAACGCCCAACCACCAGGAAGGAAGGTAGGGATTGGAAAAAAGATGTTGGTTGAAAGACAAAATGAGGAAGAGATTCGCGTAGTTCGGCTAAAGATCGATTCTCTATAGTTGAGATTTCGTCTGAAGTCGGGCTCGAGAGTAAACTGATGGGCATTCTTAGAAGCACGAGTATTAAGGGAAGGAATGCAACTGGCTATTTCTCTAGAGCACTAACCGTGAAAGTAATGATAGAACAGAGAGAGAGAGAGAGACGAAACGTTGCGACACGACGGTGATCTAAAGGAGTGAATGGGTCATTGATGCCCCTATCACCAATCATTCTCACGGCTCTTTTTTGTATACCATCGAAGAAAACATCAATTGCCATAAAGCAATCAATTTCTTCGCCCTTCTTAATACATACAGGAAATGGTGTGTCGGACATCCGTTCTTCAAATTAGTTGGTAGAAATTATTCTCCAAAAATGATTCAAAATTCTCTTAATCGCTAAGTTTTTAATTACCACTTTGGCATTATTAATCGGAATTTCAAATGTGCCTACATCGGTCTCATCTTCTATTAATTCAAAATCACTGCCGTTTTTGACAAAAATTGTCTTTTAATGGCAAAACAGCCGAAATTCAAACAATGATATGTCATATTAATTTACATTTTTTCTATTAGGGTTGTCTCTAAAACGTTTAAGATATTTTTCGTAGAAGATTTACAATCGAATATCGTAAAACTCAAATATAATATAAACGACAGCATTAGCATTCATTTTTTCTTTCCCAAAACACAAAATATGCATTTCTAAATTGAAAAAATGTCAACATCCTACTATAACGTCCCAAGAGATCGATATTGACTTAAGTCGGATGTAGTCGACCAAATGTGACCGCATTAAATTAAGTAAATCACATCCCTATTGAGTGTGTGTGGCAAAAAGGAGGAAAAGAAAACAAGTGCCTCGCTATACTCTCCAGCCTCTGCCATAAGGATATACTTTTGAACGTCAACTTTCCCCTAAAATAAACCCGATATACATGATACACCTCGACCTCGGATTCTTGTGCTCGTGCTCGTGTCTCTTTTCTAACCCCATACGCCATTCAATCATTTTATTCATTCACACTTTTGTTATCTTTTTTTATTTCCTCCTCCCACCCCCTTACACGTTCCATCTTCCATACAGTATCAATCTATAAAGTATCCTGTGAAATCGGCTTCGGCAAGACACTAAACCAAAAACCACCCACTAACTTCACTCTGACAAAATTGTGGATGATGCTCTATAAATGGGGTGGATTTTTATAGCATAAAGCAAAAGCAAAAACAGCAGACACACAGAGACATCAGACTAAAAGAGAAGCATACAAATTATAGGGCGCCCTATAGCCTTGGCTCTTTGCCTTTTCTAGTATATACATTGCCATTCCTAGCATGGTAGATTAAATAAGATTTGTGCCTCTGAAATGCCCATAGTTAAGCTATGCCGAGGCAAACAGGCAGATGGGTTTATACTGGGTATGCCTTTTTGATACCAAAAACGACAAATGGATATTCAACTGAATTGAGAGTGCATTGCTTTCTGTATCTGGTGTACTTTGCTGCGGATTGCGGATGATTTTGAGTGGAATTAATTTCGCACGACAAAACTTCAATCGTTATTCGATTAAATATCAAGCACAACAATAAGCGACCTAAAATAGAAAGAACTTCAATTGCTGACCCGAGAGAGTGCTGCTCTCTGTGCTCCTTTGAATATGGAATTATCTCGTAAATCCAAAATAAGGACATGCGATGGCAACTGTTACTATTTGGCTATAATTTAATAAATTTGATTTTACTCGTTAGGTATTTTTTTCTTTCAGAGATGGATTTGCTTTTCTGTTGATGAATCTTCCTACTTATTACAAATTTTATCCATTTGTGTGATGAACTTAACTTTATTAAGATTTGTTTTTAATTGAATTTACAGATGTCAAGCTGGAACAGGTCGATGTGTTGTAGATAAAGCCCACAGGAACCAATGTCAGGCTTGTCGACTGAGAAAGTGCCTTCAAATGGGAATGAATAAGGATGGTAAGCGAATTCTAAGAAAAATATCAAAATTCCAAAAATTAAAATTAAAAACAAACAACTACACCTACGTTTAACATTTTCTCTCAGACGAGACGGATTTCTAAAAAACATCTAAATGTACAAGTTCTTCATTAAATATAAAATAAAAGAAGTCATGTGTTTAGTAATGTCAACTTAAATAAATAAAAAATAAATAGGGTGGCGCGACAGGTCTTGAAGAGCCAAGGCCTAAGTGGCTTACTCTCATCAACAATTCTCTAGGGGCGTGTGAAGAATTGAGGGGACCTACAATTTTACGCCGATTCCGAACGGCCAAGTTGAGAAGCACTTTTTTATGACAGATGATAGGTACTCTTGGAAGTTTTGTCAGTTCTTCGCAAGAGGCAGTGTCCGTGAAGATGAAATAAAAACTTTGGCGCCGAGTAGGATTCGAACTCACGACGTTCTGCTTAGCAGCCAACGCACCTAACCACTTAGCTACGGACACTACAGTAATATCAACTTATGTACCTAAAAAATATTCCACCCCATCTGAAGGGAGCAGTAACCCTATCTCTTGTGTGGTTGAATTCTCCGTAAAAGGCTAACAGATTCTTATTTTTAGCTGTCAATTGAAATTTTATATTCATACTAGCTGACCCTGCAGGCTTCGTACTGCCTCAATCGATAAATAAAAGTTCTAGACTTTGGTATCTCGCTACTACTCTACCCGCTTCCCTCTACTCGTAAACTCACTACCCTCTACCCGCTACCCGCTTTGCGCTACCCCAGTAACCGATACCTGCTATGTCTACCCATACTCGCTACACCGTTACCCCACTTCCCACTACCCATTATCCACAACTCGTTACCCCGCTTCCCACTACTCATTACCCACAACCCGTCATCCCACTAACCGTTACCCGCTAATCCCGACACCCCACTACCAATACCGAGTACCGACCCCGCATTAGCATGGCATTGTTTGCTTATGTTTATTCATCTTTTATTATTTAACCTACCTTTCACAATAATAGGCTTCAATGTCACTATCAATACTGCGATCATTAAGTAGTGGCTCTTAAAAAGTAGGGGTAAGTGGTAGGAAGTTGAAAATTGAGGATTGAATGTTTTTTTTTATTATAATTTTTTTGTGGTGCAGCATTAAGAAAGCACCACAAAAAAATTATAATAAAAAAAAACTGCCCAGAAAATGCCAAAACAAAATATGTGGATGAGCCTTTCTTAACAATTAGCGGTATAAGAAATAGATGTGAACATATTCTCATACCTACTGAATACACATATAACATTTCTTCATAATCGGTCAACCCGTTTCGGAGGATAATGACAAGTAAAACTGTGACAGAAGAATTTTATATATTAGATGTAGTCGAGACAGGAAATTGCAGGCTAAAATTCAAAAGATCTCTGTCCTTTTTTTAGCCATATACCCTATGTTTCAAAATGTGGTAATATCAATTATTGATTGAAAACTAGGACACGACCTCTCAGAATTCAATAATTTGTTCAGATCGAATTAGCACGGTATTAGTTTTGCCATAATTTAAAAATATTTCAATTATTCGTTCTTTGTACAAATTAAAATAAATAAGGGGTATACCAACAAGAACGCAAGATTGAAGAGACCTATGTAGCATTTGAATTGTTTCTCTGGCTGTATGAGATGTGGCGCCATCTTGTTGAAACCACATCCCCTCCACATTCATTTCTTCAATTCTAGGCACGAAAAAAATTCGTTATTATTTCACGATACCGTACCGAATACCATTGACTGTTTGCACTTGACCTGACTTATTTTAGTAAAAAAAGGTCCAATGATTCCTCCAAAAATCCACACCACACAGTCCACAGTGACACGTTAAGGTTGGCATTTTCTTCTCGAGGATTTTCCTCGCCCCAAATGCGACAGTTCTGCCTAGTGACTAAGCCATGAAGATGGAAATGGACCTCGTCACTTAAGATGATTTTATTGGCAAAATCAGCATTTGTCCAATTAACGAACTCCCTTCGCTCAATTTTTATTAACCTTATACCTTCTGCTAACAAACAATAATAATTGTTCAAATGTCAAACAATGACACTTCGAATGGGGCCAAATTTAAATCTTTCGTTCTTGTTCGGACACCCTTTAGATAATGAGTGATGTACTTACTTATTTATGGTGGCGCTACAATCCAGGTAGGACCAGTGCCTCATCCAACAATCGTCTCCAGCCAACTTGGCCCCAAGGTACTAAGCTAACTGTCTTCAATTTCGCTCGCCAAGTTGCTTCAGGTGGTCTATAACCTGTTTGCTCCACCTGAGTCGTGGTCTTTCTCTTCTGCGACGGCCTTCCGGGCTGGATTCGAAGACTCTACGAGCCGGAGCAATATTTTCTATTCGTTCTGCATGATCCAGCCATCTAAGTCGTTGGACCTTAACTTTTCTGGCTAGGTCAGTGTCGCTGAACAGCTCTACAGTTTTTCGCCTCCATTTATGCAGATAGGACAAAGCAGCCTAAAGCGTTTTCATCAGATGTTGTCATAGTCCATGCCTCTGCACCATACATGAGGACCGGGATGATGAGGGTTTTGTAGAGTGTCACTTTAGTTGCTCGGGAGACGACTTTACTACTGAATTGCGTTTTAAGTCCAAAGAAGCTGCGTATCCTAGTAGCTGGACGGACTTTTGAAAGATTTTGCCTCTGGTGTTGACGTTGGAGCTTTGCACAAGCTTTTCAAGAATGATGTTGAAGAAATCGTATGACAGCTCATCGCCTCGTCTAAAACCTTTTTCGACTTCAAATGCGTCCGTTGGGTTTTTTCCGACCATGATGGAACAGCGTGAGTTTTCCATTGTCACCTTAAACAGACGGACGAGTTTTTCTGGGATGCCAAAACTAGACATTGCTCTATATAATTGGTCTCTATAGACGCTGTCATACGCGGCCTTGAAATCGATGAAAAGGTGGTAGGTATCGATTTGAAGTTCCTGGGTCTTCACCAAGATCTGCTGTAGGGTGAATATTTAATCGATGATGGACTTTAATCGACGAGGAGACTTATTAACTTTAGTTGGTGCAGTTCAAGGGATCTCCTTTCTTGAGGATCGGGCATACGATGCTGAGGTTCTATTCATCGGGCATGCTTTCCTCCGACCAAATTTTGCAGATGAACTGGTGCATGCTCCTACCAAATCATCTCCAGGTGTTTTGGATAGTTCGGCGGCTAGTCCGTCTGCTTTGTTCGACTTAAGCTTAGATATCGCTATCTTCACTTCGTCAAAACAAATTTTTGGAACAATCTTCATCTTAATGTAAAGTCACCAAAACAGGGGGACAATCGAAAGCTGTATGGAATTCTGATTTCTGTGAAATAGTCAAAATTCACCGGAAGAACGAGAATTTATTGAATTTTTCAACGAAATTTGTCTTTGACCACTATTTACCTCCGGGCAATATGTCGAGAAATATTTTACGACCTTTTGACCATCATAATCATTTTAGCCAGCATGATATCTATGTCGATTTTTCACATTTTCATAACAGCACCGGAATAAAGGTGTATACAAAAATTCAGTCCACTACAATTGAAAGCTAAAATATTTCACAATGAGAACTACATTTTTTATATAACCTTCTTGTTATTTGATTCAAGCGCGGATCCAAGGTGGGGGCTCACGGGGGTCATGACCCCCCCCCCCCAAACAGGACGCATTTGAAAAAATAGAGCTAAATCGATATTTTGCAAGCCGAATGGAAAAAAAACAAACGAACAAAACCAAGTTTTTGCTCACTTAAGAACCGGGAAATAACCAACTGACCACAATTAACATACTTTTCAGCCCTCTGTAAAAAATACTAGAACCAGAATTTTTACCTGTAGAACCAATCCGCACGACCAATGGAAAATGTTTAAAAAACAAGTAAAAGTGATAATCTTTTTGAGACATTCAAAAATAAAACTAATTTAGCCACATATTCATCTTAATTTTCCTTTATAAACAACTGTGTAAATAGTTCAGTTCCCATTAATATACTTTTTATGAGAAGATACAAAGATTTTTTTTAGGAAAGGGGAAAGATAAAGCACAATTCTTTGGACCTTCATAGAATATGCTGTATTTAAAATGGCTGGGCTGGAAATGCCAACAAATGCCACCCAATTCACTCGTTTTTTGGAGTTAATTGTTTTTTACATGTTGCAGATCTGCAAATCAAAAAATTGATGATGTTTTACGATGACTGCGCCGAATAAATACAGGAATACAAATAAATTGCTATCAAAATTCATCTTTAGCAAAACAAAACAAAATCTAATCTTACAATGTTTTGATTGCAAACTGTGAAGTTAGCCACGCTACAATAAAAGGCGCCAAGTCATTTAAAAACACACGAGAAAACGTTTCAGAAGAAAATTCATAATAGAAACATTTATTGGCTAAGATGTTAATTACAGCCCGATTCTGCAGTTGTGACGAGTCACAAGTCACAAGCGCTTTTGACTGATTTCTTGTGAGGATAGTTGTGACTCGATTACAAATAGGAATTCTGAAATAACAGTCACAAGAAAACTGACAACAATATTCAACTCAGCATGGTGAGTAAAATTATTGTTGTTTCAACCACAGATGAGTCAAAAGGGAGATTGAAAATCAAGCTGTCAAAATGACAATGTCTACTAGTTTACTGCAAGAGTTTGCGTGTTTTTACCAATACTATCTCAGTAAACTTCGACATACCACCTGATTTTTATTGATTTTTTTCTCATTTATTTATATACACGAGGTAATGGTTAAATAAAATTTGTGGTATCCGGAGGGTAAAACGTAAGTTAGTATCCGATCTTCTTTTGTCTCTGGTTTAACCTGTCTAGTTGAAATCAAAATAATTCATTATTTGTTATCGAGTTTCTGCTTTCTGAAAAAGTGAAAAAACTCTTTGAAATTAAAAAATGCAAGGTAAAAGATATCTTTCTTAGCAGTAAATGACCAATCATATTGTAAAAAATTTCTCAAACATGGAACCTCAAATCGAAATTTCTAAATAATATATTTCTTGTTGCCTGGTCTGAGGCAGGTCACAAATTTGAAAATTGTTGTGACTGTCCCAAGTTGTGACTCTGCACCAGAATACGAAAAAAGTCACAAAAATCATTTCACCTCAACTCGTGACTTGTGAGGTGTCAGTGAGGGTCCTCAGAATCGGGCTGTTAGTTTTGACAGTACCTACCTACATTTTTATATCCCTAAGCAGTTTATAATTGTATATACACAATAAATTTATATATTAATGTAATTAATTTTTTTTTTTTATTAATTGAAGAAATTTGGTTTGCTTTGTTTATTTGGCTATTCTTGGTATTTTTCTTATTTTTAATTTTTTTTCTATCCTGCGACCCCCTCCAGAAAAAATTTCTGGATCCGCCCCTGATTTGATTTCAAATGATTTGTTTCAATTTATTTGATTTATTTTTGGAATGCTTCTGCCTAAGTTAGAAAAAGTCTTTCAGTTTTTCTTATATGAAGGTACGTCGTATACCTTCAATGGTATACCATTTTATTAGGAAGATGGAACACAATCGCCGAATAAAATGACTTTTTTAAGGCATCCTGCTGATTTCAGTTAATATAAAATAAAAAAGTTTTCTTGCTGAGTTCGAAATTTGTTTGTCTATTGCATGTATTTAAATCAATGCAGAATGATGGTTTATCTTATTATTTTCCTTAGAAAAAAAATATTTCTAAAAATTACGAAATGTTTTTTTCCGACGGTTATCATTGAAATTATGTAGATTTAAAATAGCAAATTGATTTGGAGACATTTCTAAATAGAATACCTTCCTAAAGAATGTATTAAAAGCAATTTACAAATTTTCCATATCGATCTGCTTCCAGCCATTTTTGTTGAGCGCATGTTCAGTTATTGCAATTATCTCATTCTACTAATTCTGGAAAACAAACAAAGTGAATGAAGATATTTTGTTAACCTGTTAAGTTTTTCGACTGTTTTTCATTAACACGGCAACTTTGTGAAAAATGTATATTCTGTGAACGCTCTCTATTCGCAATAAAATAAAAATATCCGTTAGGACTAAGAAGTAAAAGAAAAAGGGTTCAAACGTTTTTTTTTTTCATAAATTTATTTGAACTTTGTAAGTATAGTGATAGTCCAGTCATTCAAGTAATTTAAAAACCCAATCTGCGGAAAAATTTCTAGTATGCTAAATTTTTATTAACACCTTTATTACGGTGCTCTTATGAAGATATGACAAATCGACATTGAAATCGTGCCGGGTAAAAAAGTTATGATAGTCGAAAGGTCGCAAATTTCAGTTTTTCGTGAATATTTCGTGACATATTGCCCGGAGGTCAATTGTGGTCAAGGACAAATTAATAGTCTCTTTTATTAGCATCCACCTTTATACTGTCTCAACCATCTTTACAATTATAAAAGACTAGCATTTGCCCGCGACTTTGACCGCCTCTACCTCATCCACCGGCCAGAGGTGCGTTTTCGACTCTTGTGCATCATGCCCGCATGGGAATTTTGTTGCGAAGTTATTTTAAAATAGTCAATGGCGGATTAAACTTGAAAGCGGCATAGGCAAGCAACCCATCGGCGCCCCTATATTAGAATTAACTTGTATTATAGTTTAACCGAAACCGCTGTATCGCGCCATAGAAAAAACGCGTTTTAATAGGGGCCAAGGAAAAAAAGAACAAGTTTACATGAGATCGATTGATATTGTCACAGAGGCCAAATCGGATTCCCCGGGTCCACGGTCGCCTGATTTGTCTGCACCTGACTTCTTTTTGTGGGATATCTGGAAACCAGAAACGCTTGAGCAACTCAATGAAATTAATGAAATACCGCGTAAAACGTGTGAGAATGTAATGAATAATGTGCTCAAAAGCGCTCGCATTTATGAGACTAATAGAGGCGGACATTTACCTGATATAATTGCCGCCAATAAATAAAGTAAGTAGTATACTTTCCCGGCGGCGTTCACCCTGTACTTAAAGAGCAGTAAAATCTGCCATCCGGTGATAAAATTCGTCAATTACGTTAGGCCTCAAGCACTATTCACATGGGCACGAACGACGACCAACGAATGAACGAAAATTCGTCGCTTTTGACATTTCTTTCACATGACAGCTTTTAATTCGTCGCGAATGAACAACCAAAACACAAGGCAAGAATGATTTTTGAGGTTAGACGCGCGCGAACATTTTGTTCGTCGGGAGTGTGGATGATGTGGAACGCGAATAGAGTTTGGCAGTTCGTATCAACTACAATTCTTTTCGCGACGAATATATTTGTTTTCTCAAATTTATTAACATTTGAGATTAAAAATTTGATTTATGCATCACAAATCAAACATTAACTTCACTTTTATCGTTTTGTTGACAATTTGTAAAGAAATACGGCTCCCAACGTATCTAAAATCACTTTTCTTCATTCATTCGTCGTTCGTTGGTCGTGCTCATGTGAATAGTGCTTTACAGTAAGTAAAATCGAAATTCTAAAAAAATATACACTTTAAGAAAATAAGATTACCGAGTTGGAAAACGGAGTAGGCAAACCGAGTTGACAGTGTTAGTGAAATCGCTCAGTGGAAATTGAGGTTCGAGTTCATAAGTTTGCTTCTTTAACAACAACATTGTGCATGAACTCACTTTATTTGCCACTTTTAAAAATCACTGCACCCTTGCGCCTCTTTGTTGCCACGCGCCCCTAGGCACATGAAACTGAAAACAGTGAACTCTCTCTAAATCGAAATTTTTCGTAACTCGAAGCCCTCCTTTAAGTATAATTTTTCCCGTTTTAGCTACACTTTTCACTGATGCTTTTCTCTTATTATTCGTAACTTATTAGCGTAACGTTGTCTTACTCTTCTTCAAAAAATCGATTATTCAATACAAAAAAATCAGTAGTTCCAAAGATTATCGCATCCAAACGAACAAACTCTTCAGCATTATATATAAGTATAGATTAGTATTAGTATTAGTATTAGTATTAGTGTTAGTATAGATTGATTTCAGTAAATCATCGTGTGATTTGGCCCCTTTCGACTTTTTCCGTGCGGCTTTCTTAATTCGCAGGTCTACCTGGCAAACTGATATAGCTTTCAACAACAACATAATCGATGCCATCTGTCAAATTCAGTCTGATTTATGTGCCAAAGTCATCGAAAATTGCACCTTTCTAATGCGGGCACCCAGCAATGCCGCGGTCCTCAAATAAGGATAAACCCTTATTGGTATCTTGTTTTATTCCGTTTTAAAATCAACCCGTCATTTTTCTTCACAAAATTCCCGAGTTTCATAAAGAAGAAAAAACAATAGAGCAAATGTGAGCGCGTTCTAATCCCTCTACTCCGAAAATGGTTTTCCAATAAGGAATTGACAACTACTTTAAATTTTCATTTGTGAACGCACCTTTTCACTAATCATCGAATTGTCACTGCCAACGTCTCCAAAAGCTATGAAAACATCTACAGAAATTCGGAGTCGGTAACGGCAACTTAAAGAGCGCTAAGAGTTAATTTTCGGTCGTAATTCTCGACCTAATAGACGGCATTTACAAGCTTAAGTGCCAAATAACAATAGTAAGTTGGTCCTAATTTCGAAAATACTACTGCCGTTCAGGCGTCCGTAACAATGCAAATCATTTAATTCAGCGGCAGCGTTCTCGAGAATTTGGCATAGCTCAGACTACATCATAGCGTCTTTTGGCAAGAATTGGAAGTTATGGATGGACTTGGACGACATGCGGTTTCATCTGGATGGTAGCAAAAGCCACACAGCTACAACAAGTCGATAGCCCTTCGACGTTGGAAGAGCTCACAGTAATTTTGAATCGATCACTACCGCAGTGGTCATATGTACGAATTTATTATATTTTCGAATGAAAGTTAAACGTACAAGAACTCTTTATAATATAATGTTTATTTAATCTAATTCAATTTCAATGCTTTTAATAATAAAGTACAATTTATAACTTTGTTAAGGTGAACGAAACGTGTGAGACCAACAGCAAAAGAGCAAGCTACTCTTTTTTCAGTCATAACTATAACAGTTGTGTTTAGTGTCAAAACTAACACTTGTAGTTGGGACGCGACAATCCTTTGCCCGTGATTGGATCAAACATTTCCTGGATCCTTTCTGAACGTCGAGGCAAAACGGCTCCTTCTGGATCACTATATCTACTTGCAATGATGCGTAATTCCCAGCAGCAGGTATTTTTGGTGTTTCATAATTCTCCGTTGATCGACATCGTACTTGATCTGTATACCGGTGCGTTGTTTTGCCATCATCGGTGTTAACAATCACTGAAACTGGACCTGTAGTCTGCTGGACCTTGATCCTTCGGAGTAGTTACAGTACCAAACTGGCTGTGAAACAACATACTTCGGGGTTTAGGAAACGTCCATCTTTATGGTTGATTCTAAAGGTGTGGCATCTGGATGAAGTTTGTCGAAATAAGTTTACGGTCTTCGGTTGAAAAGTAATTCAGCAGGTTAGGTTAGGTTAGGTTTAGCGGGCTGATGGTTGATGTTGTCACCATCACACTTAGATCAATGTAGATCCATTGTGATACCCTGAAGTGTTGTAACTTCCTGAAAAGTAAATAACCTATG
>CAKKXW010000002.1:21943869-21955423 GCA_920937365.1 Sphaerophoria rueppellii | reverse complement strand
ACAAGATTCACGCACCAACTATGAGCGATTCGGTCGGTGTGTTTAAAGACAAAAATATTTCGTTCGAAAAATATCTCCCGGGACACGTTTCACCTGTTCGAAGAACAACACTAAACTGACTGAATCAAATGATCATTCTTCCCACTGAGCCGGTAGAACTAACTGAGACTGAGAGTGAGGTAAGGTCTTCGAGTTTTCGATATAGTTAGGTTTACACATATTCTCTGACATCGAAAAAGAGTCATCTTTGAGATACTTCATCTTCTCTAAGCTTTCACGAGGAGAAAATCAATGATATGAAAAGCTTCACAGGGTGACAGCTATTCAATGAAATTATGGAAATGGGACACAGCAATTTTATCTCTCATTATAAATTCTGAGTGATTGGCCCGTGAAGTGCAAAGACATTTTGTAAGTGTAAATAGAAACAAGATACAACACTTTCCGTTAAACTGTTTGGTTTTCAACAGAATTTACTTTCTGTCGCAGACACAAATAATGAGTAGCTTCATTTACTGGATTCAAGATAAAAAAGTAGGTGCATTGGAGAAACGTGACCTTACCTTAGTCGTTTGTGATGAATAGATAGAAGCCTGAGATAAAAAGAATTTAACAGGTGGGGTGTGGGTTTGTTTATTATTATTTATGGACAAAATTGTGCATTATTTTTTCTTGAAAAAAATCGAGCATCTGAATTCGAAAAATGAACCCGAGAGGAATTTCCTTACATAAGGTCCAAGACGTCGGTGTTGGGGGGCCTTTCTTGATGACAGCACTGTACCTTGGTTTGCCCTCATGGACACTACTTACTTAATTACTTATGGTGGCGCTACAATCTAAGTCGGACCAGGACCTCATCCATCAAACGTCTCCAGTCAGCTCGGTTCTAGCTACAGTGCCTTGCATAAGTATAACCGCACCCGGACAAATGCATTTTAAAGAAAACCTTCAATAAGAGTGACTCCTTACTATTTTTTTATTGAGTTGCATCACTGATCAAGCAAATTGAGAAGAAAGTACCGTTATTTCCTCTCCTTGGTGTTTAAAAATTTAAAACAGATTTTGATGTATTGCAAAAATATAACCGCACAATGCAAAACTCTTTGAATCTGCATTCAGTCACTTGCTTTCAAATAAAAAACGTGGGACGCATTTAACCGAAAGGCAAATCTTGGCTTTTTGGTCAAGCGGCCTAAGTCTTAGGGCTATTGGAAGATGAATTTCACGACCGGATCGTGTCGTTCCAAATTTTTGAAAACATCCAGAATCTTATGGAACAAAAATAAGACCCGGGCGTCCGCATAAGCTGGCACGTCGCGACAAGAGACGTTTAATCAATGCTGCATCCAATCCGGTGCATTCTTTGCCGGAATTTCGTAACGAATTGGGTTTAGGAGTTTCGGTTTCAACCGTGTCTCGTACTTTAAAAAGCAGTGGAGTGATTGTTAGGGACAAAATGGTGCCAACTCCAAATTTAACAGCAGTCTACAAACAAAAAAGATTGGAATTTGAACGCCAAAACATAAATCGGAATTGGAAAACCGTAAGTGACTTTCTTTTAATCTACAATAAATTCTCGTTATTCCAAATGGCATACTGGAATAACTGTTTTTTATTAGGTTATTTTCAGTGATGAAAAAAAGTTTTATCTCGATGGAGCAGATGGTTTTAGCGGATATTGGCACGATTTGAGGAAAGAGAAAAAGTTTTTTTCCAAGAGGAACTTTGGTGGTGGCAGCTGTATGGTTTGGGGGGCCTTCTGCGAGCGTGGTAAGGTTGCACTTGCCTTCACCTCTACCAGAATGAACAGTTCTGACAACACTTCGGTCCTTGAGGAGAATTTGGTACCTTATTTAAGCCGAGTTATGCATGTCTTCCAGCAAGATAATGCCCCAATTCATGTAAGTCGTCAAAGTTTGGATTGGATATGGACAACTCCATATTGAAAAATCTAGTACATAAATAGTATACCAAAAAGAATTCTAAGATTGGTGGAAAACAGAGGCAACAAAATTGCATATTAATTTTTTTTGTTAAAAATGAACTTAAGAAAAAAAAAAATAAAACAAAACAAAAAACAATAAATGCGGTTATATTTTTGCAATACGTTGAATTCTGTTTTTAATTTTCAAACACCAGGAGAGGAAATAACGGTACGTTATTTCTTCTCAATTTGCTTGATCAGTGATGCAACCCAATAAAAAAATAGTAAGGAGTCACTCAAGCGCGGATCCAAGGGGGGGTCACGGGGGTCATGACCCCCCCAAACAGGACGCATTTGAAAAAATAGAGCTAAATCGATATTTTGCAAGCCGAATGGAAAAAAAACAAACGAAAAAAACCAAGTTTTTGCTCACTTAAGAACCGGGAAATAACCAACTGACCACAATTAACATACTTTTCAGCCCTCTGTAAAAAATACTAGAACCAGAATTTTTACCTGTAGAACCAATCCGCACGACCAATGGAAAATGTTTAAAAAACAAGTAAAAGTGATAATCTTTTTGAGACATTCAAAAATAAAACTAATTTAGCCACATATTCATCTTAATTTTCCTTTATAAACCACTGTGTAAATAGTTCAGTCCCCATTAATATACTTTTTATGAGAAGATACAAAGATTATTTTAGGAAAGGGGAAAGTTAAAGCACAATTCTTTGGACCTTCATAGAATAAGCTGTATTTAAAATGGCTGGGCTGGAAATGCCAACAAATGCCACCCAATTCACTCGTTTTTTGGAGTTAATTGTTTTTTACATGTTGCAAATCTGCAAATCAAAAAATTGATGATGTTTTACGATGACTGCGCCGAATAAATACAGGAATACAAACAAATTGCTATCAAAATTCATCTTTAGCAAAACAAAACAAAATCTAATCTTACAATGTTTTGATTGCAAACTGTGAAGTTAGCCACGCTACAATAAAAGGCGCCAAGTCATTTGAAAACACACGAAAAAACGTTTCAGAAGAAAATTCATAATAGAAACATTTATTGGCTAAGATGTTTATTACAGCCCGATTCTGCAGTTTTGACGAATCACAAGTCACAAGCGCTTTTGACTGATTTCTTGTGAGGATAGTTGTGACTCGATTACAAATAGGAATTCTGAAATAACAGTCACAAGAAAACTGACAACAATATTCAACTCAGCATGGTGAGTAAAATTATTATTGTTTCAACCACAGATGAGTCAAAAGGGAGATTGAAAATCAAGCTGTCAAAATGACAATGTCTACTAGTTTACTGCAAGAGTTTGCGTGTTTTTACCAATACTATCTCAGTAAACTTCGACATACCACCTGATTTTTATTGCTTTTTTTCTCGTTTATTTATATACACGAGGTAATGGTTAAATAAAATTTGTGGTATCCGGAGGGTAAAACGTAAGTTAGTATCCGATCTTCTTTTGTCTCTGGTTTAACCTGTCTAGTTGAAATCAAAATGATTCATTATTTGTTATCGAGTTTCTGCTTTCTGAAAAAGTGAAAAAACTCTTTGAAATTAAAAAATGCAAGGTAAAAGATATCTTTCTTAGCAGTAAATGACCAGTCATATTGTAAAACATTTCTCAAACATGGAACCTCAAATCGAAATTTCTAAATAATATATTTCTTGTTACCTGGTCTGAGGCAGGTCACAAATTTGAAAATTGTTGTGACTGTCCCAAGTTGTGACTCTGCACCAGAATACGAAAAAAGTCACAAAAATCATTTCACCTCAACTTGTGACTTGTGAGGTGTCAGTGAGGGTCCTCAGAATCGGGCTGTTAGTTTTGACAGTACCTACCTACATTTTTATATCCCTAAGCAGTTTATAATTGTATACACACAATAAATTTATGCATTAATGTAATGCATTTTTTTTTATTAATTGAAGAAATTTAGTTTGCTTTGTTTATTTGGCTATTATTGGTATTTTTCTTATTTTTAATTTTTTTCTATCCTGCGACCCCCTCCAGAAAAAATTTCTGGATCCGCGCCTGATTTGATTTCAAATGATTTGTTTCAATTTATTTGATTTATTTTTGGAATGCTTCTGCCTAAGTTAGAAAAAGTCTTTCAGTTTTTCTCAGTTCTTATATGAAGGTACGTCGTATACCTTCAATGGTATACCATTTTATTAGGAAGATGGAACACAATCGCCGAATAAAATGACTTTTTTAAGGCATCCTGCTGATTTCAGTTAATATAAAATAAAAAAGTTTTCTTGCTGAGTTCGAAATTTGTTTGTCTATTGCGTGTATTTAAATCAATGCAGAATGATGGTTTATCTTATTACTTTCCTTAGAAAACAAATATTTCTAAAAATTACGAGATGTTTTTTTCCGACGGTTGTCATTGAAATTATGAAGATTTAAATAGCAAATTGATTTGGAGAAATTTCTAAATAGAATACCTTCCTTAAGAGTGTATTAAAAGCAATTTACAAATTTTCCATATCGATCTGCTTTCAGCCATTTTTGTTGAGCGCATGTTCAGTTATTGCAAGTATCTCATTCTACTAATTCTGGAAAACAAACAAAGTGAATGAAGATATTTTGTTAACCTGTTAAGTTTTCCGACTGTTTTTCATTAACACGGCAACTTTGTGAAAAATGTATATTCTGTGAACGCTCTCTATTCGTAATACAATAAAAATATCCATTAGGACTAAGAAGTAAAAGAAAAAGGGTTCAAACGTTTTTTTTTTTCATAAATTTATTTGAACTTTGTAAGTATAGTGATAGTTCAGTCATTCAAGTAATTTAAAAACCCAATCTGCGGAAAAATTCCTAGTATGCTAAATTTTTATTAACACCTTTATTACGGTGCTCTTATGAAGATGTGACAAATCGACATTGAAATCGTGCCGGGTAAAAAAGTTATGATAGTCGAAAGGTCGCAAAATTCAGTTGTTCGTGAATATTTCGTGACATATTGCCCGGAGGTCAATTGTGGTCAAGGACAAATTATTAGTCTGTTTTATTAGCATCCACCTTTACTGTCTCAACCATCTTCACAATTATAAAAGACTAGCATTTGCCCGCGACTTTGTCCGCCTCTACCTCATCCACCGGCCAGAGGTGCGTTTTCGACTCTTGTGCATCATGTCCGCATGGGAATTTTGTTGCGAAGTTATTTTAAAACAGTCAGTGGCGGATTAAACTTGAAAGCGGCATAGGCAAGCAACCCATCGGCGTCCCTATATTAGAATTAACTTGTATTATAGTTTAACCAAAACCGCTGTATCGCGCCATAGAAAAACGCGTTTTAATAGGGACCAAGGAAAAAAAGAACAAGTTTACATGAGATCGATTGATATTGTCACAGAGGCCAAATCGGATTCCCCGGGTCCACGGTCGCTTGATTTGTCTGCACCTGACTTCTTTTTGTGGGATATCTGGAAACCAGAAACGCTTGAGCAACTCAATGAAATTAATGAAATACCGTGTAAAATGTGTAAGAATGTAAAATGTGCTCAAAAGCGCATTTATGAGACTAATAGAGGCGGACATTTACCTGATATAATTGCCGCCAATAAATAAAGTAAGTAGGTATACCTTCCCGGCGGCGTTCACCCAGTACTTAAAGAGCAGTAAAATCTGCCATCCGGTGATAAAATTCGTCAACTACGTTAGGCCTTACAGTAAGTAAAATCGAAATTCTAAAAAAATATACACTTTAAGAAAATTAGATTACCGAGTTGGAAAACGGAGTAGGCAAACCCAGTTGACACTTTAAGTGAAATCGCTCAGTGGAAATTGAGGTTCGAGTTCATAAGTTTGCTTCTTTAACAACAACATTATGCATGAACTCGCTTTATTTGCCACTTTTAAAAATCACTGCACCCTTGTGCCTCTTTGTTGCCACGCGCCCCTAGGTACATGAAACTGAAAACAGTGAACTCTCTCTAAATCGAAATTTTTCTTAACTCGAAGCCCTCATATAAGTATAATTTTTCCCGTTTTAGCTACAATTTTCACTGATGCTTTTCTGTTATTATTCGTAACTTATTAGCGAAACGTTGTCTAACCCTTCTTCGATAAATGGACTATTCAATACAAAAAGAATTATAGCATTCAAATCAGTAGTTCCTAAGATTATCGCATTCAAACGAACAAACTCTTCAGCATTATATATTAGTACTAGCAAAACCCTTGCCCGCTTCGCAGGGCTTCGGCCCACAACGGTTCGGAAATTAGAGATTGGCAGGATGAAGAAAACGGTAATCGATAGATAGGCAGAAATGAACAATATTCTTAGAAAAATCATGCCTGTATTTGCTAATCTGATGAATAATCCATTCGTTTTTAAATTCTTTTACATAATTTTTTTAGTTAATTTACCCATGAAACATATCTTCCCCAAATTTAGCTCCCTGAGAAGAGGTAAGGTAATTAGGATTTTGACACCATGACGAAAAACAGAAAGTTCTAAATCAAAACCACATATTTTTAGAGACTGACCTTGCGTCTTATTTATTTTTCAGGGAATTCAAGTCGAACAGGAAACTAAAGACGTATTGCCATTGACTTCTTCACGGCTAGTCTTGTAGTTCTGTAAAGTTTAAGTTGATTGACGTCCCGAAACATATTAATGTTCATACCATCAGAGTTACAAAATGTGGACGCAGTCCTGGTACATAAATGCATAAAAAATGCAAAAAATTCAAAAACTTCGTCTCGTTGAAAAATTTACTACATCGTTTTCATTTGTAATTGTGTCAAACCACTCAAACGAATGGGCGAAAATGTATGCATTTATTTGTCTACTTCAAAATAAATTGTTGCATCTATTTTAGAAAGACTTTAATCTGTACCAGCCATTATTGCACTTCAACTCAATGCTTCAATGCCGTGGATTTACATTATAATACAAATTATTTGGAAGTGAAAATCGGCCTTCAGAATCAAGTGAAATTATTCCATTTCCAATGTCCAATAGTGTCCGTGGCTTAGTGGTTAGGTGCGTTGGCTGCTAAGCAGAACGTCGTGGGTTCGAGACCTACTCGTTCCCAAAGTTTTTTATTTCATCTTTCTCGGGCATTGCTTTTTGCGAAGAACTGACAAAACTTCCAAGAGTATCAAGAGTATGAAAAAGTGCTTCTCAACTTTTCCGTTCGGAATCGGCGTTAAATTGTAGCTACCCTAAATTCTTCACACGCACCCAGAGAATTATTGATGAGAGTAAGCCACTTAGGCCTTGGCTCTTCAAGATCTGTTGCGCCACTCTTTCTTTAATGTCCAATAATTGGCCAATGTAAGTTTCCTGAAATAGAAGTTTTTAAACGACTCCATTCGTCTGCAGCAGTTGACCGTGGTATAATCGACAAAGTTTTTCTCAGAAACAAAAAGATTCAGAGCTCCAAATTCTTTAAGTTGCGGTTAAAGGCTTCAAGTAAATTTTTGTGCGCCATTGTGCTCCTATCCCACACACATATTTGGCCATTACCAACTTTTTTGAAATATTGTAATGACAGTTTTATGTCTAATAATGTGCTCACAACTCCAGAAGAAGAAAGAGCCAACTCTTTTTTTAATTTCAGATAATATTGATGCTAAAATTAATAATAATAAAAATGATTTCCCCATTCCACCGGGTGCATCACAAAAATATATACCACCACTCAGACTGATCACACCTTGCATATCTAATGGTGTTATACACATAGGTACTTTTGTTGATAGTTTAACTTCGGCTCAATAGTTTGCGCAAATATTCTGAATCCAATGCAATTTTATTATTGTCCTTAACGTAGTATTGTTGTCGAGCAACCAATTCAATTGTGGCAATGCTTTATTCGCAAAACGGTTTTTTCGTAAGCAACTGGCACATTTCAATTTGAAAGCATTCAATTCCCCATCAGATTAGCATTTGCAATGACTATTGACTCAAAGCTAAATAATGTCTATTTGTGGCTTAAATCTGAGCACACCATGTTTTTCATTCAGACAATGGAATACCTCCAGTTCGTTAGTGTTGATTAAATTTTATTATTGACGCATTCCATCAACATTCAAAACGTTAAAAATAACAAATAACAATTTAATTAACAAATACGTACCCACTAAAAATAAATATGATATACATACATATTTTCATACTCTAGAAATGTCATATATCAAAATAACGTTTGCCGTATCAGCTAAATCAAATATAATTTCCTAGGTTCACGACATTTTTTTTTGTCGAAGAAAAATTATATTTGTCAAATATTTTTTTTTTCACTGACATTTTTTTTTGAATTTCTTATTGAAAAAAAAAAAAAAAAAAATATATTTGACAAAATTTTCAAAATAAATTGAGTGTTCGTATATTGATCAAATATAAAATTTTTATCATTTTTTAACAATTGAACCATTTGTGATTTGAAAAGTATACATTTTATTCTTGCTAAACCTTCTACCCTAAAACCTCTTGCATTTAGAGAAAAAATTAGGAACATCGGTCAACCTGTGTGCCCGGTTAGTGAACGAACACAAAAATTATGCTGTTCTTTTATATATATAGATAGATTAGTATTAGTATTAGTATTAGTGTTAGTATAGATTGTGTTCAGTAAATCATGGTGTGATTTGGCCCCTTTCGACTTTTTCCGTGCGGCTTTCTTAATTCGCAGGTCTACCTGGCAAACTAATATAGCTTTCAACAACAACATAATCGATGCCATCCGTCAAATTCAGTCTGATTTATGTGCCAAAGTCATCGAAAACTGCACCTTTCTAATGCAGGCACCCAGCAATGCCGCGGTCCTCAAATAAGGATAAACCCTTATTGGTATCTTGTTTTATTCCATTTTAAAATCAACCCGTCATTTTTCTTCACAAAATTCCCGAGTTTCATAAAGAAGAAAAAACAATAGAGCAAATGTGAGCGCGTTCTAATCCCTCTACTCCGAAAATGGTTTTCCAATAATTGACAACTACTTTAAATTTTCATTTGTGAACACACCTTTTCACTAATCATTGAATTGTCACTGCCAACGTCTCCAAAAACTATGAAAACATCTACAGAAATTCGGAGTCGGTAACGGCAACTTAAAGAGCACTAAGAGTTAATTTTCGGTCGTAATTCTCGACCTAATAGACGGCATTTACAAGCTTAAGTGCCAAATAACAATAGTAAGTTGGTCCTAATATCGAAAATACTACTGCCGTTCAGGCGTCCGTAACAATGCAAATCATTTAATTCAACGGCGGCGTTCTCGAGAATTTGGCATAGCTCAGACTACATTATAGCGTCTTTTGGCAAGAATTGGAAGTTATGGATGGACTTGGACGACATGCGGTTTCATCTGGATGGAGGCAAGAGCCACACAGCGACAACAAGTCGATAGCCGTCGACGTTGGAAGAGCTCACAGTAATTTTGAATCGATCACTACCGCAGTGGTCATATGTACGAATTTATTATATTTTCGAATGAAAGTTAAACGTACAAGAACTCTTTATAATATAATGTTTATTTAATCTAATTCAATTTTAATGCTTTTAATAATAAAGTACAATTTATAACTTTGTTAAGGTGAACGAAACGTGTGAGACCAACAGCAAAAGAGCAAGCTACTCTTTTTTCAGTCATAACTATAATAGTTGTGTTCAGTGTCAAAACTAACACTTGTAGTTGGGACGCAACACTCCTTTGCCCGTGATTGGATCAAACATTTCCTGGATCCTTTCTTAACGTCGAGGCATAACGGCTCCTTGATGCGTAATTCCCAGCATCAGGTATTTTTGGTGTTTCATAATTCTCCGTTGATCGACATCGTACTTGATCTGTATACCGGTGCGTTGTTTGAAACTAGACCTGTAGTCTGCTGGACCTTGGTCCTTCGGAGTAGTTACAGTACCAAACTGGCTGTGAAACAACATACCTACTTCGGGGTTTAGGAAACGTCCATCTTTATGGTTGATTCTAAAGGTGTGGCATCTGGATGAAGTTTGTCGAAATAAGTTAACGGTCTTCGGTTGAAAAGTAATTCAGCGGGCATCGACCTCTAACTGAATGTGGAGTATTATGTTAGTCTAGCAGATATCTTGCTAGTCGTAGTTTGATATCATCATGAGTAATTTTCTTCAGATACTCCTTGGTAGTTCGGACCATTCGCTTCACTTGTCCATTTGTAGACGGATGAAATGGAGCTGAAAATAAATGTTTGATTAAAAACGCTGTTCCATTATCGGAAACAACAATATCGGGTAGGTAAGCCATGCCTGGCAAAAAGTTACCTCAAAACCTTAATCGCAAATGAGGAAGATTTGGTAGAAATAGAAAATGGGTGGATTTCCAACCACTTTGAATATGAGTCCACCACCAAAAAGAATAAGTTTCCTTTGAAAGGTCGAGCGAAATCAATGTGAATCCTAGACCATGGATTCTTTGATCCTTCCCAGGCATATCCAGTCACTGGAGCATTTGGTCGTATTTGTTGGCACGTTAAGCATAGCTTCACGGTCTTTTCGATTGCCTCATCAATCTCTGGCCACCATATATAACTCCTTGCTAGGTCCTTCATCCGAACTATATTATAGGGTGGTTTGCATGTAGTGCAGCTAAAACTGATGATTGGTGTGTCTTTGGTAACAGAACTCGTTGACCCCACAAAAAGCATCCCTTTATAAACGAAATTTCATCTTTTCTTGCAGTCTTGGGAAGTTGAACGGGTAAACGGCTAAATGCATCGGCATGTGCTATGTGTTTCCCAAGTTTGTATTGAAGATCATAACAGTATGCATTAAGGAAAATGTCCCACCGAAGCATTCTTGGTGATGAAGTATTTGGAGTAGGCTTTGAAGAAGAAAACAATTCAAAATTCAATCCATAAATGCTTTGTTTGATTATTTCTACTTCAAGTGTTCAAGTGCATGGCAAAGTTTTTGAGATATCTGAAATGGTTTGAATTTTATAAAAAAAAAAAAAACAACCTGTCAAGTCCTTATTTTGGAAACTCTCAACTTATTTTGAAATTCTTGTGAGTTGGTCCAAAATCTATTCTATTAGTTTTTATGGTTAAATGATTTCGCAAAGTCGAAAACAAAACGTCTTTATTATTGAAATATGTCATAACCACTCATTCACCTTGATATTTGAAAAACAAATAAACCTAAATCTGCCAAAACTTCAATTCCAATTATAACACCCACAGAACATAACATTTATAAATAGCACTTTCCAAAGATGCCATTTCAAAAGCCAAACAATAACGCTACCAAAAGGATAATATCTTCTTAAACAAATATTATTATTTACCAGTTGGATGAGCAGTAAGGTAGTTTGAATAGCAAAAAATTAAAATCCACAGTAGAAAAGTAACGTCATTCACTCATTTCTATTTGACATTGAAGGGGGTGAAAACCCAAAAGGTAAAATAACAGAAATAAGTTGTCAATAACATTGAGTTCGACAACCTAAAGGGGGTGTGTACAGTTCCAGTTTATAAAAAAAGTACAAAAACAGATCCACCCATTTATTCATGTGAGAAAACAGAATACTTAACAATTTAAACAAAAGGACACGCGCCCAAATGTCATCATTCTGCTTGAATTATTGAACATCATAGAAATTTAAGGAAC
>CAKKXW010000002.1:21894890-21914228 GCA_920937365.1 Sphaerophoria rueppellii | reverse complement strand
ACTTGTTTCTTATATCCGTATAAGAAACTTGTTTCTTATATCCGTATAAGAAACTTGTTTCTTATATCCGTATAAGAAACTTGTTTCTTATATCCGTTGTTAGGATATAAGAAAACCTCGGTTAAAAGAAACAAATATTGTGCAAATTTTGAGTTTCTTATAAGCGTTATGTACTGTACATACATATTTTCATACTCTAGTAATTTCATATATCAAAACAACGTTTGCTAGTTCAAATATAATTTCCTAGGTTCACTGACATTTTTTTTTTGTCGAAGAAAAATTATAATTGTCAAATATATTTTTTCTTTACTGACATTTTTTTTGATTTTTGTATTGAAAAAAAAAAAATATGTGACAAAATTTTCAAACTAAATTGAGTGTTCGTATATTGATCAGTTTTTTTTTGTAGTGCGAAATACAAAATTTTTAACATTTTTTAACAATTGAACCATTTGTGATTTGAAAAGTATACATTTTATTATTGCTAAACCTTCTACCCTAAAACCTCTTGCATTTAGAGAAAAAATTAGGAAAATCGGTCAACCAGTGTGCTCGGTTAGCGAACGAACACAAAAATTAGGCTGTTCTTTTATATATATAGATGATACTCCTGAATGTGGTTTTTTTTTCACTAATTATCCAGCAGAAGAACTGACAAAACTTTTAAGAGTATTAATCTGTCATGAAAGAGTGCTTCTCAACTTTGCCGTTCGGAATCGGCAGACAATTTGTCTGCTGAGATTTGGACAGCCACCAGAGCCGCAAAAATCATCCGATTTTGAAAAATTAAAAGCCAATCGCTTTGTTTAATCAAAATCTAGGATATTTATGGACCGATTTTGGAAAGAAATACGACAATCGATTTTTTTTTTCAAATTTTTAATGGCGGCTAATTCCGTTTATTTAATGAAAATTGATCCATTATACTTTGGTGACGAAAGTCCAAAATTTTTAAGTTAATATATTTGGCGTTTTTTGCGTTTTTTGGCCATAACTTTTTTGTTAAGACAAATGAAAAATCTAAAAACATATCACCCCTAGATTTTGAAGAAAGTGAGCGATTGGCGTTTAATTTTTCAAAATCGGACGGGTTTTGCGACTCTGGTGGCTGTTCCAACCTCAGCAGACAAATTGTCTGCAAAGTTCAGGATCACAATTTTCATTATATTACGGTTGTCTTAGTTTTTTGATTCCCATTAAAAAACCGCTAAGCGGATTTCGCTCAAAACCTAATCAGTTCTTAGCAAGACAATACCGAATACAATTTCGAATGAGACCAATTTCATGCCAATATGGCGAGTGGTTCGCGAGGTAATTGAGCAGAAAAGGTAATTGATGATAAAAAGGCTTGATTAGGATTCTAATTCTAGTGACCTCGAAACATGGAGTTATGCAAAAACTGGAGATTCACAAAATTGGTTCCATTACAATAACTTCCTCTGGGAAGTTAATAATCACACTACAAGGTTTTTTACCAAAAAAAAATGAAACTTGTGTTAAATGATATCGTAATGAACCCTATGTTAAATACTGAAGTTGGAAAAAAATAAAGGACGTCAAGTTTTTGAAATATTATTCTTAGTTGTTTCTAACAATTTTGTGTTCCTTACCAACAAAAAAATCAATAATGACACAGTTTACTTCCTTTTTTGGACTGATTTGAATCTGTTTCTCTTTAAATACATAATCAATAATCTATTAATGTACTTTTTTCTCAAAAGTCTTGGTAGCTTTCTTCATAAATCTTCAAAAACTTCACCATATTCATCGTTTACGACAGTTTTGAATGTAAGAAAATGGACTTTGAATGGTGTAATAAACCCAATCTTGGTAGTTCTTTTAAAAATTGGAAAAAAATTTCTTCATAATCTTCTTATTTATAGTTTTCCAAGAAATTTTGTACTTCTGCTTTAAATTAATACGAACTTTAAATATAAACTATGTAAATACTGCTCTAGTAGTGGCACGAGGCTGAATTTTGCGTTGGAACCTCTTATTACCGCTAGAAGTTATTTGCTCGTATTTTAAAGAGGAGAGAAGAGTTCAAGGAGGAGCTGTCATCGATTTTAATGATATCATTACTAGTGCAGTATGTATACAAAGATACAAAGTATCTTTTTCAACACTGGATGAACAACCATCAAAATGTTCATTTTTTTATTCGGGGCCCACAAAGATTCCTTCTTTGACTTTGATATATCAGAAAGATCGGGGAAAAATGGTTTTAAGTATTTACGTTTCGTTTTACGGTTTCGTTGGTTCTAGTCAGTTGTAAAAGTATTAAGAAGCTAGGCTTAACGTTTTACGAATGTTCCGCTTGATTGGTAACAGCAATTACTGCATATTTCATATGGGATCAAATTACTCCGCAATTGCACCATAGCACCCGGATTGTATTCCTGAAATTTTCCCTTTTAGCGTGTATAATTCATAAAGTTTGGGTCTTGTATTGAAAAAGGCGAATTCTTCTCCCTCCAAATACTGACCACTCTTTCCAAGCTCATGGAAGAGCTGATTAAATTTCAGGAACTAGGAACTAAATACCAATAGATCAACTGGTTTATCTTACCGAACCGGCAATACCTTATATTTCCAAGGTATGTACATATTTTAGGGGGCCCGGTATCGGATTGATAATGATTGATTGATATTGATAAATTTGACAACTTTGAATTTAATTTCTGAACGCACTCTTTTACTAATCAACGAACTGTCATTGTCAAATCTCTCATTAAACTCAACGTTCTTATCATGGTTAGTTACACGAACGAACAATGTCTGAAAGTTATAAATTCGGAGTTTAGAGCATAAATTTGAGTCTACACATTCGTTGTGTGATGTTGCAGTGAGACAAGGCTTTGGTGAATGACGAAAAAATTGCTGCTGTTAAGACGTTTGTAGCAAATGTTAATCATTTTTTTTACGTTCTTGAAAATTGGGCATCGTTCTACAAGATCAAGTTGACTCAAGAATTGAAACCGATGGACCACTTGAACTGATGACGTACGATCTCCGATTGGACGCTAAGACGAAGCACCATGATGATGAATTTCATCGCAAAATCATCTTCATTGACGAAGTTCATTTTTGGGTCGGTGGGTTCGTAAATAAAATTCATAAATGTTTTAGCTGTCATTCAAGCCGATAAGCCATAAACTACGTCACGCTGGATTTAGCTGGTTTGACCCCTCCTCCCCTCCTCCTTGTCACATCTTGTCACGCTCAGCGAATGTCGATATACCCCCCTACCCCCATTAGTGCGAACGTATTTTATGGACGGCCCCGAATAAAGTTTTTTGAAATATCTAAAATGTGCATTTTATTAAAAAAAAAAACAAAGTTTTCAAATCCTCACTGGAAAATTCTTTATAGAGCTCTGCGTGGTTTTCACTACCCTTTGAAAAGTTCTACTATGGAAGGGTTAAAATCTGTTGAGTGTTGGTGTGCCCAAAACTTCATTTTATCTCCAACTTATTTATATGTATAAGGATTCTTTTTGTGAATTCTCTCAACCCTTCCACAGTTCTTTTAATAATCTAGTTCAGTGGTTTGTTCTTCACACTATGAGCACGACCAACGAGCGACGAATGAATGAAGAAAAGTCAGCCAGTGATTTTAGATACGTTTGAAGCCGTATTATAGTATAGTTTAT
The DNA here is from genome assembly GCA_920937365.1 of Sphaerophoria rueppellii. NCBI lineage: Eukaryota > Metazoa > Arthropoda > Insecta > Diptera > Syrphidae > Sphaerophoria > Sphaerophoria rueppellii. The sequence continues at coordinate 21,910,573 of CAKKXW010000002.1, read as the reverse complement.
TTTTGATTAATTTATGATGCATAAACTAACTTTTCAATCTAAAATGTGAATGAATTTGAGAAAACAAAATTATTCTAAGCGTTGGACGACTCTCCAACCAAATATTCTCGAAGTTGAAAATACTATAAATTCCATATACAAAGGTTTAACCACCGACGAACACAGTTGGTTTATTGTTTTCTCTGTTAAGTTCTCCGAATACTTTCGTTACTCGCGCGCATAACCCCAAAAATAATTCTTGCTGGAATGGTTGCTGTATTTGCTATTTCATTCATATGAAGGGCGGACTGATCACGTTCAAGATACTCTCCATTCAAAGCTGTTCATGCGCCTCTGCCACTCTTCGAAGACATATTCAAAACCATTTGAACTGGTGCTATAAAATCGCCTCTAAAGCTTTTACAGCAGCTGCAGCGGATGGAAAACGCCTCCCTTTGATGTCCTTTTTGGCTGTGGGGTACAAAAAGAAGTCGTTTGGAGCCAGGTCGGGGCTATAGGGCGGGTGCGGTACCATTTCGATATTTTTTCTGGTCATGAAGTCTTGAACTTTAACCGTGACGTGTGGCCTGGCGTTGTCTTGGTGCAGTTTCCAATTTCCAACGAGCTCTGAACGCTTCTTAGGGATGTGGTCTTTCATCATTTGTTTTAAAACGGATATGTAGTAGTCGGCATTAACTGTCCGGCCTTCTAGAACCGTGTGAGTGTACACCATACCTCGATAATCGAAGAAGGTAATGAAATGACCATAGCCTTGGTTGCTGATTTTGCTGCACGCGCTCCTTGTGCCATCGGAAACACGTGCATTCACCCATAACACTATTGCCATATGCTTTTTTTCAAGTCCACGTAGGTTTCTTTCGCGTTTTTTTTTTTCAATAAAACGCAAAACTTTATGGCGTAACGTTGTTCGCGAAATTCAGGCATCGTAAAAGTTTCGAGGCGAAATTTTTCAAGCTTCGCGCGAATTCGCATAAAAACCGAACAAAGCACGCTATCCACTTCGGGTTTGCACTAATCGAATGAGAATTGAACAGGCTTTCGATAGTTCCAGTAATTCCCAAACTACAGCGTTACTCTCAGTCTTTATTGAACGCCCCTCGTATTTTCAGAGAGCTGCGAATTGTCATAAGAAACAACAAAGATATTACAATATTTTCAAGTGATTTTACCCTTTTTTCGGCGACATCACTCATTTTATTTTATTTTATTTTGAACCAAACGCCTAAGCATACAACAAACGAACGCAGACGAACAGAAATTAACTATTTATTTTATTTTTTACGTTAAATCCCAGCGAATTACTTATTCGTAGTTTTGTGGAACGCGTTTTGTATTTGTGGATTGCGAATTGTGATTTGAGAGTTCGCAGTTGTTGTGTGTGTTTTTTTTTTGTAGTTTTAACTAGTTTTAGGCAGTATTCTTTATTTAAATAAATAAATATTAAAATGGTCATTTATTCACTTTATTAATTAATTAAAAAAAGAAGAAGTTGGCATTTGCTTTAGAAATAGATTTAAAAGAATTATTCTCAGACTCAACAGGTCGCAGCTCATATGAACAGCCCTTTAGTTCTATTTTCCAATCAAATTACAATGCTCAGAAGTTTAAAACAAAATATGACAACATTTTGTTCTTCATACCATACGACAACTCGAGAACCTAGTTTATAAACACTCGATCGATAATTATTTATTCCATTCGCGTCTGCCCGCGCCCAAGATGAACTTAGTATTAAGCTTGACATTTGGAAAAAAAATATTTTCCCATATTTCCCATCCATTTGTTTTTTTGTTTTTATTTTGTTCTTGAGAATTTCCATTAAACACTCAAAAATAGTCCAATGAATTTTATTTATGGAAATGTAAACAAAGCTCGCGAATAGATTGAAAAGTCATCACTTCGCACACAAGAATATTTTGTGTGTTTAGTTTTTCTTCACATACCGAAATTGAAATTGTTTATCAATTTTTGTTTTTTTTTTTTTATTCTAAACTTTTAATTATTTAAGAATCAAAAACCGCTTGAAGTAACAAATAGTGTGCCAAACAAGTTTCGTTTACAATTTCTGAGATTTCTGAAAAACTTGCGATCTGAATTGTTCACCTCATGGAATCTCGTCAAAATGCAAACAAGAACAAAAACACTTAAAAAACCGAAAATACGTCTTACCTGAAGAGTGTAAGCAGCTTTGCACTTCAGCGTCACAGGTCTATTTTTAACAACAAACGAATTTTCTGGTTCGTTTAAAAAAACTGGTAACGTCGATCCGACATCTTTGGCACTAAGTTTCGATCCAAATGCTGCTAGACCCGACCCCAGGGGGGTTTCTTCGTATTCTTGATTTTTGAACGTCTTGCCTTCATCAGTTTCATCGAATCCATCGGGATACTGGAAGAAGTCATGTTTCTCATCGGGATCAGGTCTTGCGATATATTCATCATCTTTCAGTTGATCACTTTCGGCACTCTTAGCGAGTGTATCGCCAAAAACTGGATTTGGTTCTTTTGTGTCGCCAAATATTGGATTGATTTCTTTGACTTCATCGAAACTACCATCGTTGAGTAGAGCTGACACGGGTTCTGCTTCGGCAAATTGTGTTGAGAAATTGTGATAGTCGAAGGTTTGAAGTTTGTGTCCGGAATTTTCGATGAAATTTGACAAAAGGCACAGCACTACCAGGTAGTAGAGGCTTAGGGTGCGCATTTTGTCGGGTTATTTGTAAAGCTTTGATCGTTTATTTAAGGTTTTGAGAGTTCTGAAATGAAGAGAAACATATAAATGTATTTAAAAAACGTGTTAAATGTAATGATTAGTAATAAAATGTACACAAATGAAGTTTGAGGCTGTTATATCAATTCTAAAGGGATTGGGAGTTGAAGAGAGATCAGTTATGAAAATGATGAAGAGTTTCGGAGACAAAACAGAGCCCTGGGGCACACCAGCATGTTGTATTAAACGGTCAAAAGGAAAGTTTCTAATCCAATGATGGACGGATTCATAGAAAGCGAAAGCACGCATTTGCAATATTGCAAGATGTACAACAATTCTACTTTCTCCAAAACGATGTATAGACTTGTTCAACTCTTCGGTGAGGTAAACCATCAGATCACCAGTGGACCCCTTTGCGAAAACCGTACTGCTGGTCATTAAGAAGCTTTCGGTCTTCAAGATATTTCTTGAGCTGATAGAAGAGATGTGCAATGCAATGAATTTTGTTTTGAATTGTGTACGAAAGCTAGATAACATAATAAAACAGATGCTATTTAGCGTCCGAGTTCCTCCAACGTCGTAGGTTTGTTAGCATAAGCCAATGACTTAACATTAGCCCAAAGAAAATAGTCTAGAGCTGTTAAATCACACGGACTAGGCGGCCAACCGAATGTTGCCCAAGTCAATATCTTCAAATCTTGAGGCCAAAAATAATCCTTTATCTTGGCGTTATAATGCTGGCTAGTCAGTAACGTGGAATTGACTGATTTGGGTCACTAACTACGGACGCCTATATGGCATCGATATTTTCGACAATACGACCAAATCGGTGTCTCACTGACACGGCAATATTACAAAACGAATATGGTAGACTCCGATTTTTGCACTAAACTTGATATTGCCTGTTCTTCTTACTTACTTACTTACTTAAGGTGGCGCCACAGTCCGTTGTGGACTTGGGCCTCAACCAACAGTCTCCAACAGCCTGCTCAGTCCCTAGCTAGCTGTCCTTCACTTGGGAGCGCCACCTGAGTCCTCTACTTCTATGTCCCTCGCAAAAAGTTTTGAAGGCTTTCCGGGCCGGAGCATTGGTGTTTATCCGTTCTAAATGACCGAGCCATCTTGACCCTCCTGGCTAAGTTCATGTCGTTGTACAACCCGTAAAGTTCGCTGTTATATCTTCTTTGCCATTCCCCTTCAATGCACACGGGGCCAAATATGACCCGAAGAGCTTTCCTCTCGAAACAGCATAAGGCACATTCACCCGATTTTGTCAAGGTCCAAGGGCTCTTTAACTCAATTGCTTACTTAGCCCAAAGAAACAGAAGCAAGAGAGATTTAACGTCAGCACCTAGCAATTAAGCCTTATCTGACAGTGGACCTATCCACTCTGTCGGCATGACAATTTCCAACCGAAGTCAGCGATGTCACTATGTTTTATTTAAGAGGACACTAAATCTCTTCCTGATGATCCACCAGCATGCAAAAGCACACCTCAACTTTCTAAAGAAAGAAGCAGGTACTCTGAATCTAGATTCACACCAGTACTAGTTGAATTTGTGCCAGCTCTTATTCATCTTAGTTTGATTCTAGACTACTATTCATGCAACACACGGAACTGCACTCAACCTTCAGTCACCGAAAGAAGAGCCGTTGTCCGGTCACGGAAACTGCACTCAACTTTCAGTCACAGAAAGAAGAGCCGTAAACCGTGCGAATAGCACCTCTGAGGCCAAACTCAGACAGCCACAACCCCCGCGAAGGTCCATCACACTAGTGAGGTGGCAAATCCTCACTACCCGCAGTACCCAATTGCCCCTGGGTGAGGGGTTGGTGTCACATTTTAGTTTTGTACAACCATTCATTATACATCATTGTTTTTTGTGATCTTTTGTTGTTTTGCAGCTTTTATCCAACTGGCGGATGAGATACACCGCTCGCCCTCTGTCAAGTATATCCACATTGATCGAAGGGATGAACCAGCCAATCAAGGGACACGCCCAACAGGGCGTCTAATTTCATTAACGTCGATCCACATTCGATGCTCGTTGATCGTATTTCCTCATTTAATATATCCTTAGATTTATTATTTTTTAAGGATCGCATAAGTCTTCATCATACGTCGTGCTTCAATCCGTTAATTCCATTAGACTAAAGCTGCCTACGTCCGCAGGGCCATGCCAATAAATTGACAAGAACCTCTCAGAGGCACCACAAGAAGGTGTAGGTCAGCACGTTCACTTACTGGGGAATATGTACTCGGAAATATGTTTCCTTTCTAAATTCCCAGGTCCATGATTTTACCTCCAGCCCAAAGAAACAGCGATTATTCGTCTGATCTCGGCGCTGGCGCTTTTGCTCGTGTTAATAGCGGAGCCTACCTCGACAATCGGAACGTTCTGTCCCAGCCGTCGATGTTGGGTGTCCTTCCTCGAAGACAGCATATACTTCGTTTTGCCTCCATTCACTGCTTAACCTATTTTTGCCGCTTCTGTCTCAATTCTCACAAAGTCGCTATTGACATCACGCTATGTTCTTCTCATTATATCATTATCATCGGCGTACCCGAGAAATTGAACAGATTTTTGGAAGATAGTGCCTTTGCTGTTGACGTTGGAGTTCTGGACTATCTTCTCGAGAACGATGTTAAAGAAATCGCACGACAGTGCTTCGCCTTGTCTGAATCCTTTTTTGACGCCGAAAGATTCCGTAAGCTCGTTGCCAACCTTGATGGAGCAGCGTGAGGCCATTTTGCATAAGCGAACGAGCTTGGCAGGGATTCCAAAACTAGACATATCTTTAAACAGTTTGTCTCTGTAGATGCTGTCATACGCGGCCTTAAAATCGATGAAAAGGTGGTTGGTATCGATTTGGAGTTCATAGATATTTTCCAGGATGTGCCGCAAAGTGAACATTTTGTCGATGGTTTTCTTTCCTGGCCTGAAGCCACATTGATAAAGACCAATCAGATTGTTGACGAAAGGCTTCAGACGGAGTTTAGAGGATCTTTATCGGGCGAGAATTACGATCGAACACTGGAGTTAAAGCTCTTCACCGACTCTGATTTTTGGTTGAAAATTTGTATACTTTTCAGACGAGACTCGTTCGTGTACCATGATTAAAATTTTGAGTTTACTGATTAAATTGACAATGACAGTTCGATGATTAGTGAAAGGGTGCGTTCAGAAATTAAATTCAAAGTTGTCAAGACTCTATTGGCAAACCCCATAGCTGATTTTTCGAAAATAAACCGATTCACTTGATGGGGGGATGTGGGATGTTTGATATGAAATTACTTCAATACACACACAAACATCTTCAAAAGGAACGTACCTACATATTCTTTTTTCGGTAATTTTCTTTTCACAAACCGCTCATCCGATAACAATTCATTGTAAAGTTATTTAAATGAACTTAAGAAATGAGAAGAGGAGTTCAAATTAAGAAGAAAAGAACCCAATAAACCGCGCACCCATACGCATACTCAAGTGCGTTAAAGCGTTTTCTGTTTAACAGAAAAAACTCAACAAAAATCTGCATAATGGTTAAAACAGATTCGTGCTTGCCATTTTTTATGTCCAGTCGTACGTTTTGCATGCCGCATTTTCACTTTACAACTTTTTTGTCAACGCGTTTCTTTCAAAGAGAAAGATTTAAATAGGATATTGCATACTTAACTGACATAATAAAGTAATTTTAAATTTATGTTGAATATTGCATTTCAAGTTTCGACTCAAGAACTTATGGGAAATCTGATTGCCAATCGTTGTCATTGATTTCCTCTTTTACAAGAAATTCAAAGAAATAATCAATTTGTATTCAGACCGCCACCGCAATAACAAAAAAAAAACATACACGTCCTGTACGCCACAGTGTTCACAGTATCAGAGAGTACCTTAAAGTCGTCAGTTTAATAAGAAAAATCACTGAGTAATCGTGATTGGTGAAGATTGTTGAGTATAAAAATGCTTGACGGCCGGCGCGGCGGCCAGCGGCGGCGTTTAGGTGCAAATGAACGTTTCGAATAATAATTCAGAATGGAGAATAGCTTTAAAGGGAATAATGATGCATGTAAGAAGGTTTTTTTTATATTTTTTATTTTGAAAATTAAATGTAAGGAAAACTACGTGAGTAAGTAATGAAAATGTTTATTGCTTTTGGTCAACAAGGAATGCAACTATACCTATCGACTTGGACGTGTGTGAGGGTGTGTGTTCATCATTGTGAATGAGTTGCTTGGGTTTTTGATGAAAGCAAATGCGTGCATGTGGTAGTGGATGGAACCGAGTTTTAATATGGTTGCAGTGTATAATTATTGATATTTTATTGATATCTTTTACATGTAATCGTTTTTTGATTATGATTATTAATATTTTAAGAGGGAAAATTTAAATCTGTCTAGGAGAAATTGTTGGAGACAAATGTTCGAACAAGAAAGGACAGGATATTCAACCGGATGGGAAAACTTATAATTGTATAGGTAGAAGGGTAATAATTAAAACTCAATAAAGCTAATAATTTAGCTGCACGTAACGTTTGTTTTTGAATTTTATGGTCAATATTAAATGAACATTTTCTTTTGTGGATTTATGTATATATTAAGGCACGTCTATATTATGCCGAATGATACCGATCGGCCAAGCCAAATGAGTCTCGACGTCCCGATCGGCATATGGTTCGTGGCGAAAGGCAGCTCGAACCGAACCGAATTCAAACAGAATCAAATGGATCCGATGACGAAAACCCGAACCGAACTATAAAGGGTGGACGTGCAAATGCCGAAGGCCGAACCGAAATTTGGTTCGTGTTGTTCGGTTGCGTTCTCATAAGAATAATTAAATTACAATATCTATACTGTTCTCAAAGCTGTAAAACAATGGACTGGACTGATGAGCAATCATTCGATTTTATTGAAATGTATCGGTCCCGTCCGATATTGTGGGACAATTTTAATAAAGAATCGAAGACACTAAAAATCAACAAATTTTCGTTCGGCACAGTCCACAGTGCAAATAAATGTAGACGTCATGCCAAATCGAATGTGCTGCTCGTCCCAGGCCGATCGACATCAATCGGCATAATATGGACGCGCCTTTAGATAGTATAAATAATGTTGAATGGTTCAACTTGAACCCTTACTTATCTCACTTTGCAAACAATGTCATTGAACTGAAAATATTAAAGAACATTATAATGTTTGCACGAATAAAAGGAAAATGTTTTTCTATTTACAAATCGACTTAAACAAGTAAATTAACATTAAAATAGATGAGTAGGTAATTTAAAATTAATGATGAGTAAACCCGGTTCACTATAGCTAACTAGAGAAAAAACGGAACACTTCTGCCTTTTGTTAGACAAAAACATAACATAGGAACACCACTTGCTACATGCAAATATCTTCTCAAACAATATGCTCTAGAATCAGCAAATGCTATATGATCACAGGGTACCACCTGCCTAGCAACCAAACAAATATGGCCAAGCATAGACCTAAAACGGTCGAAAGGCCTGATTTCCCTGAGCAGACAAAATATAAGCTCTACAATTGGAGTCATAACAGGACACTGCCTCATAGGCAGACATGCTTTGAGGCTTGGGGTCTACGCAAACGACTTCTGTAGAAGCTGCATGGACGAGGAGGATGAGGAAACAATCCAACACCTTCTGTGTACATGTCCGGTACTCTCCAATAGAAATAATAACTATCTCGGTAATCCCTTCTACGATAATACCAGTGAACTGGCAACGATCGACACAAGATGTCTCTCTAACTTCATTAAAAGTACAAAATGGTTTGTTTGAGTTCATTACTCTCCCATGAGTAACCTCATTAGTGGTATCACAATGGACCCTTGAGGTCTAAGTGAGTCAATGACATCCGGACAGCCACTTCAACAAAACCTAACCTAACCTAGCTAACTAGAAACGAAATATCTTTCTGGAGATTTGTATATATTTTTTCTATTGAGCCAGTATCTGTCAAATTTCATTAGCAGATGGCAAATTTTTTTTTTATTTTACCAGTCTTACTCTACGGCGGCGTAGCGGCGCCGATTGTTGGACGCTAAGAAAATAGGAAAATTGTAGTGGGCACTTTCGAAAGAAAAATTCTTCGAAAGATTTTCGGTTTTTTATGCGACGATGGCGAGTGGAGAAGAAAGTTCAACCACGACCTTTACGAGCTGAACCAAGATGTGGATATAGTCCAGAAAGCCAAGATAAGACGATTACATTGGCTCGGCCACTTCGAGCGAATGGACAACAACGCTCCATTCAAGAGAGTCTTCTCATCGCAGCCCCCAGATTCGAGACGACAAGGAAGACTGAACCTAGAGTACAAGAACCAATTAACTGCGGATGCCAGAGCGCTTGGTTTCGGCGACTGGAGAGTACAAGACATGCGAGGGACTGTTTCCGATGGAAGGGCGCAGTATCTCCGGCTGAGATCCTTCATGGATTTGAAAGTTAACAGTTCGCAGTTGTTGGCCGCGAAGAAAATAGAAAATAATGGCTCTTAAGGCAAAACAAATTCCTTTGTGCACATTCACCTGTCCAACCTTCATAACCGACGTTCCCTTATAAAAACAAAAAAAAACAAATTGACCTACAGAACAGTACAGTTTGCCAATCAATGTTTAAGCGAAGTAACAATGTCAGAATTGTGATGTTGATTCGCAGAATGCTGATCTCATAAATCTAACGAGAAGGAATTCGGAAAAAAAAAAGAGAAATCTATATAGAGTAGCAAATATGTGCATACTGCATACATATGTTCCTGTTTCTTTCAAACTGTCTCATCACTTGATGAATTTTATTTCAAAATCCCAAAACTCAATGCTCTTCTACAACATAATGAACAGATGTTTTTTTTTATTGGAACCTAATTCAAGTACCTTCCTCTTCTGTCTAATCAAAACTCTTTGGGAACAATTGACTTGTTTCAAGACTCTGGAATCATTTTTGTATGGAATTAGGAGTGTCTTTGAGGCATCCTTAAAGTAAAGTGGCGGCCTCATAAAACGAACTTTGTGATAAAATGATGAAAAAAAAAAATACACTCTAATGAAACAAACCTACAAGAACCACTAAACAATACCTCGTCCAAGGTTAGTTGTTGGCTGAGGTTGAGTATACCAAGGCATTAGAGGGGCGGGCGCCAAGTCGATCACCACATCTCTACATTTAAGTGGTTCTTGTCTTGTTTTCGAAATCGAAACATTCTATCCGCCTTTCTGGGAATTCAAGCAAAGATAAAGCAACATTCAATCTCTTTTAAAAGATCTTCAAACATTTAGGTAATTAACCACAGCTTCCAATTGTACCTTTTTCAAAGGCAGGGTATTAAGCAATCGCTGAAAAATGGTTCATTGTGGCCTGTGCAGACTAATTCTCTATGGGAACATCTCGTTTCGTTTCAATCTAAATTCCAATGGATAATTCTTCATTTTTGATACTCCCTTTCTCTACCTACCAAACTCAGTTTTCCTCCACGATCATAAATCATTTTGTATCCTTTTTTTTCGTCGGTCGGTTGCGCAATTTCAGGCATAATCCTCCCTAATACGTCGACAAACACGAAACTCCCTGCATTTAGTAGGTTGAATAATTCAACAACCAGCATAATTCTCGACGACAACAAACAACTCAACATGGAACACGATGTTTTTTTCTAAATTTGTATTAAATCAATCAATTAATTATGAGTTGAATATGAAGGCTTCTTCAATAATGATAATAATTATGTTATGTATGTACTTTACCGGGCATACATGGCAGTGCTGAGTGCACCAGGCCAGCCAGCACATTATCTTAAATTTTTATGAGCTCCTCAATGTAAACAAAAAGACACGAAACACATAAAAGATGCATCAACTACTGTCTCAATCTGTTTCCTTCTTCGACAACTAAACGAGTTCATAAAGCGTTTGTGGACTCTTGAGGTAGACAATAATTCCTTCGGAATAAACTAGCGGTCTGTAATTATTCAATTAAATTATACCAACTACAATTTTTGTTCTTTTTCTTAAATTAAGGCAATTAATAATTCAGAGGAAGCAATTTAAAAAAGTTTTATAGACAGCAGACGTTTGAGTTCTTGTTGTGAATGTGGACTACTCTTTCGGTCGTGTCTTTTCAAGAGATACACATGAAAATTAAATGCGTACATATGTTACAAGATGTTATGTAGGCGTAGGAGTAATTTTTTTTTTCTTTGGTTTTTGATTCCCTTTCATTTGAAACAAAAAGATACAAAATAGATACCTACTTGGGGTTTGAAAAGAAAAATATTTTAAGGGAGTTCTTAAGTTCAAATGAAAAACATAATTTACCTCCTAGGGAAACATCCTTTTGAGCAAATTTAGAGGAAGCATTTTATGTATAACAGCGATATCACAAAAAAAAACTCTTCGTTTTTCACACGAAAATGCAAAAACTCACAGCACTCCACTCCGCCGAAAACATTCTTTTTTTTTTTCGAATATATATTTTTCCAGTAGGATTTTCTTGACCGAACGCACACACAATTCCGATTACACCGAATCCCGTTCCGATAAGCTAAATTGTGCAAAACATAAACATCGATTTGAATATTGAATTCATAATTTGTTGCAAATTCCAGTAAGAATACTTGAGTTTTTTTTTTATTCACAGAACAATAATAACAAAACAAAACCAACAACACACATCAAGTCGAAAAGTATACAACTATTTGAAGCGAATAAAAAAATACAATGCACTACCCCTACGCGTCTTTGCGACTGCCATGGAAAATCAAATCAGTGGCAGATGTAAAACAAAAATGTTTGAGCATGTCTGAAAGAGTGAACAGATGTGGTTGGAATGTGATGGAAGATGTGCTTCTTTTTGTCTGGTTTTAGTACTTTTTCTCCTCTCAGCGTTGCCGCTTAATGCGTTTTCTTACAAATTTTGATAGGAAAAACACATCTGTAAAGGAGCACAGAGGAGGTATACCTAGAGTCGCAACTCAAGACATTTTGCTGTCTTTCGACCTAAAAAATTATATTTTATAAAATATCCATATCAATGCGAATGTGTAGGTTTCTCAATGCATTTAAAATGGGGCGAACCTACACATTAGCGTTGGTATGGATTTACACAGTACACAGATTCACGGACACAAAATAAAAGAGAAACAGTTTTTTTCCTTGCAACAGTGGGCATACATTTATTAGTATATTAAAACACACACCCTAAAAAATGAATAAGTTGATTGCTTGTATGCCAATTGGTTTGATAGCTCAAGATTATTATTTTGTTTTATTCTTCATTTTTCTGTTTCATTTCAATTGCGTTATTAAAAACATATTAATTAATTATAAAAGTATCAAATTGCAATCCGAATACAGGATTTTGGGTTTTTTCTTATGCGGCAACGCTGATGCAAGCCCTTTGCTTTTAGTTGTGCAATTAAAAATACAAACAAAGCCTTTAGTTTAGTACATTTTAGAAAGAGAAAACAATATTTTTAATATTTGCGAACCACGTTTTTCTCTTTCGACAAGTGAAGAAAAGGATATTTTTATGTACTAGGAGAAGTGCTCATGCAGGGAGGGATTTAATTTTCAAGTGGATTCGTTCAGTGATATAAATTTACATAAAACCATTTTCAATTCTTGGTTATATTTTACATACTAATATGCTGTTTCCACTGACACTAATCACCAGATTAAGCAAAGTAAATTAAGCACAAATCTTCACTTTCCTGGGATGAAGGGTACTTTTTAATAGGTCAAAGCGTAGAATAATAGTAGTTTTAATATAAATCTACATTTTCATCTACACTAAATCCCAGAAAAGTCGAGATGTATTCTTAATCTACTTCGCTAAAGTTCGTGATTAACGTCAGTAGAATCAGCATATAAGGCCGTGTGCGAATTGGGTTAAAAAGTGGTTAAAACTTGACGTTTGGTTAAATTTTGACACTTGGCACTAAATAAAATGTGTTAAAAATTAGACTAGCTGCGGACCATGTAAAAATATGACGGCCTTAGGTTAAAAATGGATGAATTTTTAACCACTACTGTCATATTTTAACCTGCTTCACAGCTAGTCTATTTTTTAACACATTTTATTCAATGCGAAGTGTCAAAATTTAACCAAACCAAAAAAGTTTTAACCAGTTTTTAACCCAATACGCACATGGAAAAATAAATACGTGTTTAATGTGAATTTTATTTGATCTTCTTTTTTTTTATGGGTAATGACTAAAACTTCATTTTAAACCTACCATAAAACCAAAATTTAACGATGACGGTTTTGATTTAAAATATACCTACAAGTGGAAAAATTTGGTAAAGACTTTGGACGAGTTTGAGCGACCAAAGAGCACAAAAGTGAAGCTTAGCTTTTGCCATAATACGAAAAAAATCGCAAGATCGAACTCAAATCTCGTTAGACTTTGAGGTATCAATGAGGTCGACAAAATAATAGTTAATAGTTTAATAGGTAAAATTCTTATTAATAAATCTCGAAAAGCACATAAGAAAGCAGCTATATGATACATACTTCGTCAATAAATTCTTGAACTAAACATTGCTACAAAATTTGCTAGATATGTGTAAGCATTTAAGCAATTTAGACGGCTGACAAATCTATTGCTGTCAAACAAAAAAGTCCTACACTTTCCTTACATTTCTTTAAAAGTTTCCTATCAAACAGCTGACTTGTTATATATGAATTTTCTTAGTTCAATAACATTTTCCTGTAAAAAAATGGTTAATGCAGACACATGTAGTGTCTGTGTAATGGGAAAAATCAAAAGAAGAAATAAGTTCGTTTAAGCGCTAGGAGATTATGGAATATACAGACAAGTGCTGATTACAGCAAAGACAGCTTTTTCTTCAGGATTATAGCAAGTTCGTCTGCACTTTGAATAAAATGTGCTTTGGCTAATCAACATGTGTGTGTCTTGGGTAAATTTCTTATGGCATTTTTTATTGGCAATATGGAAGCTTAAAAAAGCATTCTGTTTTTAAAATCGGAACAGAAATGCTCTTCTTTTCAGAATCAGAACTGTCACTTTTGTCCAATTAAAAGCACTCAGAATGCTTTTTTTTACTTCCTTATAGACAACTAGCTGACCGTGCAGACTTCGTACTGCCTCAATCGTTAATCGATAACCCTCTATCGCACTACCCACTACCCTTTAAATGCTAACCGCTTGTACTACCCAGTACAGTACGTCTACCGCTACCCGGTTACGACAGTATATCTGTTACCCGCTACCAATTATTTCAACACGCTTACCGTTACACCATTAGCCAGAAACCCACAACTTATAATCCGCAACCAATTTTTGTTTACTTTTTCTTGCTTACCAGTCCCCCATCACAAATTTTCCAATTTCCCTATGAAAACCAATTACTTTTCCGAGTTAATTTCGAAAATCCATTTTAAATTTTCCATTTTTTCATTTGAAATTTTCCAGTTTTTCATTTGAAAACCAATGCATCCACAATTTCATGCAATTTTCCATTTGAAAACCAATGTGTTTTCCGAGTTTAACATCAAGAATTTTCTATTTTTCCATTCGAAAAGCCATTTTGAACAAACAAAATCCAAGCAAAAAAAATCTAATTTCCGACCTTTGTTTGGTTTTTCCAGTTTTCCATGAGGTTTTTCCATTTTTTTTTTCACAGAAATCATCACTGAATACAACAATATAAACAATTAACATTTCACAAATATCTGTTGGGCCATTTCGGAGTCTATAAGAGATACATACAAACAAACACACATCCATTTTTATATATAGAAAGATTTAAAAACGGAACTAGGTTTTTCGGGGTTTAAAGAAAAAGACTATAGAAAACCTACGGAAACATGGTTTTACAGTTATGGGTATCTTTCCACATTCAATTTACAGACCGAGCTTTTCCCCTTCCAAAAAAGCTGGTAAAAGAATAACAAAACAAAAATATTTGTCGAGAAAAAGCTTTCAAAATGTGTTATTGGTATAATTGGTATAATTGTACCCATTACCCAATACTCGAATCAGTCAAATATTAAGTAAATAAATAAACCTTTAATTCATTTGTATTTAGCGACATCTATCGTTAGGAAGTGAAACGTGTAGAAAAAAAAGCGCAAAAACGATATGTACGATTCATTTTTGTTTTTCTCTCCGATTATTATCAAATCGGAACCGGTGGTTGCAACTTGCAACTTGCAAGCAATCACTTCACAAGCCTCACTTGTGACAGCTTCTATTTTGAGTTTTGACGTTTGGTTAAATTTTGACGGTACGTGGTGAATTAATTGTGTTAAAATTCAACTATCTGCGGCAAGGTAAAATATGACACTAGAGGTTAAATTTATCAACCAATTAAACGCACTCAGAAGTCAAAATCGAGGTTCGTTATTTTGTTTCCCTACAACCCCACTGCTCTAACGTCTAATCACTGGTCTACAGAAAATTCAAACCATGTTCGATGAGGACTTATTAAAAATTCGGGGTCTCTTTAGAACAAGTTTTTTTTTCAGAAATTTTAAGTAGGGACCAGAATTTATGACCTCTTGATAATGTTACTCGCATAGTTGGAATTGAATTTCGTTTAAGAAGATGCAATTTCGCGGGAAGTAGGAAAAAGAATATGCTCCTGATGTAATGTAGACTAATCTCTAGTTCTCTACCTAAGATAGTCAAAGCTGCCCTGGTACCTTTCATTTTATTAACTACAAGAAAACAAAAATCTTTTGGATTGAGTTGAAACAACTTGAGTAATTAAAAATTTAATAAAATTAATTTATTTTCATAGTCAATTATTTTACAAAGTAACAAAAATTGTTTGCAAAATAAGAACGAGTCTAATTTTTATACATATCACATACATCTCTTGATCTCTAATCAGATGTAATGTAGTCCTCGTATAAGAAAAAGGATGAAGGGCGCTTTAACGTAGAAGAATTTGCTTTAAGTTAAGGTTGATACGCTCATTGTAATAGTTCTC
>CAKKXW010000002.1:21793011-21806354 GCA_920937365.1 Sphaerophoria rueppellii | reverse complement strand
GCTTGAAAGGTTATTTTTACGATTTTCGTTAGGAGAAGAAAAAAGATAATTGGCGATGGGATGTGACGCGACGATTTTCGTGATAGAAGGAATTAATTCAAGCAGGTTCAGAAATTATCATGGATAGCTTAATCTGTAAATAGAATCATCAGAACAGGAGACTTCAGCGAAGAATTGATTTATAATGTCTAATTGGTGTAACTCTTTGAAGATTCAGACAGTAAAAGGCCGAAAATGATTAACGTATTTAAGTATACACAACATAAGATTTTCTGAACCAAGTAAATAAGTAGCTCCTGCCGAATAATAATATTATGTGCGTTGGTTGGTCAGTAAGATAGAAGTCGTGGGTTCAAATCCTGCTTTTGTCTATTTTTTTTTTATTAAATCGTTTATGGGTAGGTACCTCCTGCCGCTTACTAAGAAGTGACAAAGCTTCAAAGAGTATCGTGGAAAAGTGCTTCTCAATTCTGCCATTGGGCTTCCGCATAAAATTGTAGGACACTTCAAGGAATTGTTGAAGAGGAAAGGCCTTAATTGTTTGACTCTGTTGTCCTATGCTATTATTATTATGAAATATCTCGAAAAGGTTGAATTATAACTTCTATTTTCCAGTTTGTTTTTTAGTTTTATTTTATTCTGGAGCAAAACTCATAATTCCGTAGTGCTTAAGACGTCAGAATGTGAAGACATAAGGGCGGAATTGACGGCCACTTTTTTCGAGGTCTTTAAAGATTTAAGATCATGTTTGATCGAAATCTTGAGTTTATGGTGTATTTATGCTACGTACAAAGTGTTGAAAGTTATAAAAGCACTGCTAACTGGAAGAAATAAAAAAAAAAGTGCTGCTGCTCATAAAACTATTATCACATTTTTAATTAGACAAAATAGGACTTCGAGTGCAAAACGGAGAAACAGAAGCACTTAAAAAACAGCCCTACAAATTTGGAGGTTAAAAACTTGAACGTTATTAGGCTACTAGCCTCGGAAAATGACTCCCCTGTAATGGTAACTAGACCCGGAACGATAACGGACTATGCATTGAGATTTTGTACCAGGAATTTAAGAACACTCTACTCTCCATTACCAGGTGCAACTCAAAAACTTGAATCCGTTTCCGCAGTTAAAGCAGACATTTCCTGCGATGCTCGAAATACGATGGATAGGACCAGGGACAATGTCATCAAAGAATGCACATGTTTGGATGCGGATTCGTCGTGGAAAATCGGCGAAGATGGAAAGTCATGGATTTCAAGTCAAACACATCAAGGCCACACTACAAAACATCAGTACAATATAAGCACACGCCCCTACCGATGATGCTGAGGAGTCTAGCAAGGAGAATTTTTACGACCTCCTGGATAGAGCCTATGGGGATTCTCCAGAGTACGACGTCAAAATCGTACTCGGAGATTTCAATGCAAAAATCAGAAAGGAAGACATCTTTGGCGAATTAGTTGGAATTCTCGCAATACGGTGATAAGTAGCACTAGGTTTGCAAGACGAAAGTTCTACACCGCAACCTGGCAATCTCCGGATGGTCGAACGACCAATTAAATCGACCATATGCTAATCGGCAAAAGGCACGCATCCAACATCTCGAACGTGCGCACTTTCCGAGGAGCAAATGTCGACTCTGACCACTAGCGGCTAAGTTTAGAGTTCGACTATCAAACGACAAAAAACACGAGTGGCCCAAAAAAAGGAGTTCAACATCGGCTTCCTTATCACTCCGGATAATGCCAGAGACTACAGTAAGCGCCCGAGTGAGCGACTCTCCGTCGTCCTCCCAAATACCACAGATGTCAACACCTTGTGGAACCAATATCGCGAAATAATTAAATATGTAGCCGAAACCACCATAGGTTACCAGCCACTCCCGAAAAGAACCTGTGGTATGATGATGATGCGCGTTATTGAAAAAGGAGACGGAAAATGCACGCTTGAAAATGCTGCAACGGAAAACAAGATCAGCAAGAAAAGAGTACCAAACAAAAAAGAGAAATGAGAAAAAGACCCTTCGAAGGAAGAAAGAAGAATTCGCAGTATCTCAGCTCAAAGATCTAGAAGCGTCTCGGGACAAGAATAACACCCGGTGTTTCTTCAAAAGGTCGAAGCAATAAGTTTCTGATCTTAGAACTGGAACACAGGCTCTTCGAAACAGTGATGGAAACCTAGTCGCCGAAGCACAGTGAATTGTAGATGTTTTCATGCAGCACTTACAACAGCTGCTGAATGCGAAAAATGTCGAGCGAGCCATCGTCATTGGCAAGAAGAAGCAAGACCAATCAATGAAGACCCAGTTCTAGACCCCAGCTCAAAAGAAGTGGAAAGAGCCATCCGAAAGCCGGGTCGGATGGCATACCTACAGACCTCTTTAAATATGCAGGAGTTGTTTTGATGAACCGCTACTTTTCATCGACTTCAAAGCTGCTTATGATAGCATCCATCGCCAAGAGCTTATGATGGCGATGCCTGAATTCGGGGTCCCGAACAAACTGATCCAGCTGTGTCGCATGACGCTTAACAATACGCAGTGCAGTGTGAACATGGGTAAGTAGATCCGTTGTCATGTGACTTCTTCAACATAGTCCTGGAGCATATAGTGCGTAAGGCAGGTGTGAGCACGGAAAACACTATCTTCAACAAATCCACCCAGCTCGTAGGCTATGCGGTTGACAAAGACATCATCGGTGGATCCAATAGAGCCTTTCAGTGATTGAAGAATAGGCGACACTCGTTGGCCTTGAAGTGAATGAGAACGAAACAAAGTACATGCTATCAACAAACAAAGCAAAATCTGTCCTCCGCCTAGAAAAAACGCCACTGTTGGTAGCAGCTATTTCGAGGAAGTTAAGGAGTTCACCTATCTTGGAACAAACATCGAACCCACAAACGACACCTTAGTGGAGATCGGACGGAGAATTACCCTAGCGGACCGCTGCTGCTTCAGTGGGCAAAACAACTGGACTCAAAACTCCTCACTCGAAAGACAAAGTGTCTGCTATACAAAACTTTGATTTTACCAATCCTACTCTACGGCGCCGATTGTTGGACGATGAGTAAGAAAGGGGAATTGACACTGGGCACTTTCGAAAGAAAAATTCTTCGATTGATTTTCCCCAGGTTCGAGACGACAAAGGACCAAGTGAATGCGGATGGTTTCGGCGACTGGAGAGTGCATGTGAATAACCGTTCCCGACGAAAGGCTGCAGTATCTCAGGCTGAGATCCTTCATGGATTGTGAGCCGGTTAAGTAAGTAAACAAATTAAAAGGCGACATAAGTTTCACAGTGACAGCTTATTTATTTCTCCACCACAGAATTTTGTTCGTGAAAAAAAAAAGTTTAGTACGGTGATGAAAAAAGTCATTGGTTATTATTATTATTATTTTTTTTTTCTCAGCTCCATTTACGTCAATTTTGTTTGTTCTTCGAGTGAGAAATGTGCCTCATCACTAAAGAAAATGTTGTTTGAAAAATCGATGTTTAACGTCTATTTTGAAGCGATCCATTATCGTAATTGGCAAACATTCAACTAATATTATGACACCTTAGATGACAGTTTAGTTTGACTCCTATCAAACGCAAGCGGCGCTACCAACTTGACACCACGAAATGAAAGACCTTTTATTTTGGATCAAGTAAGAAAAAGATTCAAGAAATTTTGTTTTTCCCAGGTATTGTAATGGGCTCTATTTTCCTCGTATTACGTTATCATGTTCCCAGAGTGCCTTTATCAAGTAGAGAAGTTTTTTTTTTCAAATTTGTTCAACTGGAAACGAAAATATTCGATTGACAAATTGTTTTTAAAAAATGGATTAACGTATCTTCAATCTGACCATAAAACCCTTTTGGATGCTATTATCGGTCACTAACGACCGCACCGCAAGGACAATATAAATCGAGAGGGGTTGGAATCTATCAAATCTGTTTTTTTTTTTTTTTTTTTTTTTATCACCGGGTTTTCAATTAGCAAATAAAATTTGTATCCAGAAAGAAATAAACTACTCTGCTATTAACGCACCAGTCATTTTCTGAATAAATTTACAATAAAACAAAAAGCAAGAACAAAATGCTACAAACACGATTATCATTTTATTAGGGTAATATTGCGTATTCCCACGGGCAAACAATTCAACTATCGGATTTAGTGGTTGATCCCCGCGGCATGTACCTAACTGCAATAAAACCAACTTGACTGTATTTCTTTTTCTACTCCGATTACGTTTGTGTGTTTTCTTTTTTTTTTGTATTCGTAACCCTCTAAGTAAACTTATGGTTTATGTACATTAATGAAGTACTCGTGCGTATAACAGATTTGAAGTGATTTGTAAACAAATTAAGGGCGTGTCCGTATTGTTTTGTCACGTGTCGGCATCATTAAACTTCCACTTGAATAAGTTTCAATGCGATCCTCCGACTAACCAACAATAAAAAAAAAGAAGAAAATAGACCAATGTACCTATCCGGAAATGGATTGAGACATAATATGTTTCCACCTTGAATCAACATTAGAAACGCATAAAAAATGAGGAAGCAACCAGGTTCTTCTTTGATAACTAAAAACCAACCAAAAGTGCACTTGAATTAAAACCATAATATTTGCTTTGTCCTTATGGTTATTTGGAGTTGATCCCTTATAAGTTTGTCATAAGGAAAATTATAACATAAAGCAGGGATCAACGTCGTGGAAAAATTGCAACTCCTTGAAATGTTGGGAAAAGGTTCACAGATTATTGGGAGCAGTTATGTTAAAGAAAGGCTTCATGCAGCGACTTAAAATAAAAGAGAATACTTGAAAGAAGCAATAGCAGATTTAGATTGAGCATTGTAACCAAATCTTTTCAAACTCAAGCCCTTTCCACTAACAATATACCTTTCCTCCAGTCTTAACGGCTTTGATAAATTACGTTGTTTCACTTTCATAAATTATTAAAATTCCTAACACTCATTTCACCACCACTTCTGGTTAACCCAGTCAAAATAATTTAATTATTCAAATGTTGTTGCAGAAAAAAAAAACAAAAACACCACACAACTTGTCAAAAAAAAGGATCACTCATAAGAACTCCCAGCCAGCGCTGCCACCCTACTGCTATCACAGTGAATCTACAACACTTTGACACAAATACAAATTTACTGCGCTCTCATTTTGTAAAAAACTTGAGAAGACTAAATACCGACATGATATTGGTTTTTAGTTCGAAGAATTTCTTGATCATAAATCAAACATTGTAATTGAAGAAGTTACTGTCAATAACAAGCTTTATTTACAAATCTTTTAAAATAAACTTTGTTTTTTGTTGCCACTACGTCCGTTTTGTGCTTGAGCAAACTTCCCTTAAAGCTTGCATAGCGAATACAGTAAAGAAACTTAAACCAATTGTTAAGATCTCGACCAGCGGTAACTGAAACCAACGAGCAATTAATTCACGCGTGTAATGATTCAATGAATGCAAAATTATCAATCCAGCAGTCCATACTCCGGTGTGTTTAGTAAACTGCAAATAACCCATCGATATAATATTTGCAACAACAACTGCATCAATCGAATTAAAGAACATTTCTTCCTTTAGATAGAGGGCAGCGGTTGGCGGAATGGGTGATGCCAAATGAACGTATGCATATGGTGGGGGATAACCAGTCAAAATGTAGAATTCAGCATTTATTAGGGCTAACGGTACTATTTGGGCTAGCCATGTTGTGTGGACAGCGATGATTTTGACATTGACTGGAGGGTCTTCAAGTGTTGTATGCGCAAATCCAAGCAAACTGTGACCGAAGAGGAAGCCGAATGTACCCATGGCGTATGTTGACGATGACGAAATGGCTTGCTTCAATGCATATCCGGAAGTTCCAGCGAGAAGGACATACGCTGCACTTAATGTGTTTCGGCTTGATATTATATCCATAATTTGGAATTTTCTCTTTACAAAAAAATCATTTGTAAAGTCAAATTTAAAGTTTTTAGTGACAGTGGGATCAAATTTAAGTTGACACTCAGAAAGTTGTAATTCTATGAGAGAGTGGATTTTCTTTTTGGTTTTGTTTACGCCATTGTTTGTTGACGTTTGATGACTTCGGAAGGTAAAAATTCAAACAAAAACTTGTGCCACGGTCCACAGGTCACAAACCAGAAGATAGGAAACCTACTAACGTTTTACCCCCGAAATACCGCAATTTATATTTGTTTTTCAATTAGTGTCAGTGAAATGGAAAGAGATAGCAAAAGAATGAATTATCTAAAAATTCACACGCATACTCAACCGAAACTTTGGTTTTCAGCTTGCAGGCATTGTCAATTTTGACAGCTCTGTTTCTTATGGTGCTTCATTGACTTACTAGACTTTTTTTTTCGTTTTTTTTTTTATAATCTGCACCCACTCAAGGGATTCTTATACCCTTTTTATGCCAACGACACAGTGAGTGCATAAGAAAGAAGAGAAGGGGTTGGAAAGGAGGTGTCGGTGTACATTGGTCTTAAATTCTTGAGCATTGAAATTACTGGGAAAGACAGAGTGTGGAAAAGAGTTCCACATTCGCGTAGTACGGCTAAAGAATGATTCCCTATACTTGAGAGTACGTCCGAAGTTGGGCTCGAGGGTAAACTGATGGGCATTCCTAAAAGCGCGAGTATTACGGGCGAATTGTTTGAGGGGGGAATGCAACTGGCTATTTCACTAGAGCAATTACCGTAAAAGTAGCGATAGAACAAGGAGAGACACGCTACGTCACGACGCACGGTGGTCTAAATGGGTGAATGCATCAGTGATCTCTCTATCACCAATCATTCTTACAGCTCTTTTTTGTATTCCATCCAAGAGGCTTGAGTAAGTAGCTGGAGCACCAGCCCAGCGATGTGAATTGTACTCAAGCTTTGGGCGGATATAGGTTTTATAGATAATAGACAGATCAAACGGGGAGAAACATTTCTTGCACCGTCTTAAGAATCCCAAACATCTTGCGGCATTTTTGGCGACATCGCCTATGTGCTCGGTGCACAGGAGGTAGTCAGTGATGCACATATCGAGAATCTCGAGATGTTCGGTCTCATTGATGCAAGTGCCACTCATGGACAACGGCAAGGGGGGTATATCTCGCTTCAACGATACAAACAGCATTGAGTTTTCGAAGCATTAAACTTTACACGGTTTTTAATTCCCCATTGAACAATGCTGTTAAGGTCAGAGCTTAATGAGCTAATCATATTTTGCCGTTGCAGTTCCACATCCGAAGAGGAGGGATGTGAATCTGGAAACGATTATGAAAAGCTAAGGGTTCTATCGTCAGCGAAACAATTTATTGGATTAGAAGTTAGAGAAAAGAGATCATTAATGAAAATGAGGAAGAGGGTCGGAGACAAAACGGAGCCCTAGGGCACACCAGCATTTATTTTGTATGTTTCAGACTTGTCTTTCTAATCCAACGAAGAAGGGATTCATCGATACCGAAGGCACGCATTTTCGATAAAAGAGCAAGATGCCAGACTTTATCAAATGCCTTTGAAATACAAGTGCAACAATCTTACTTTCTCCAAAACGATGTAAAGATTCGTTCCACTGTTCGGTGAGATAAACCATCAAATCACCAGTGGACCTGTTGCTGCGAAAGCCGAACTGCCGGTCATTAAGAAGCTTTGGATCTTCGAGATATTTCTTGAGCTGACTGTTTAACAACGCTTCCATGACCTTAAAAAGAAGGGACGTAAGTGCAATCGGAAGATAATTGGAGGGAGAAGAAGATTCGCCTTTTTTTGGTATAGGCTGGACAAATGCTGTTTTCCAACTGCTCGGAACGGGCCCAGAAGAGTAAATAGATGGAAAAGCTTAAGCAAGGGTTTTGCCAGCGTGTAAGAACACATCTTCAGAACAATAGCGGGGATACCATCAGGACTAGCGGTTTTATGTATGTTGAGATCCTTTAAGCCACAGCACGAGTTCGGAAGAACATGGAATCATTGACGCGCTCAAGTACTGGTGGAGTCATGACACTTTCTGGCAGGGAAGAGTTGGCGGCGAACTGCCTAGCAAAAAGGTTAGCTTTCGCGAGCGAGCTAACAACTGGAGTGTCATTGTCAACGAGCGTTGGGACCGAGGAAGAAGAAGAATTTTTCATATTTTTTACAAATGACCAAAAATTCTTACTGCCTTTGGGACATTGCAGTATTTTTTGCCTTAACTTTTGGTCATGTAAAAATTTGGTCTGCCGAATATGGGCATTGCAGGCCTTCCTGGCTTGTTTAAACTTGTTCCGGTTTTCCTCAGTTGGGTTGGCTCTAAAACTTCGGAACTTTACTTCTTTTTCCCTTATAACCTCCTTACAGCTTGAATCAAACCATGACTTTTCATTGACTTTTCATCTCTATTCGAAATAAAAGTTTTCATTCCCAAAATAATCATATTGGTTATCATATCTGCGCTGGACTCTACGTCACTATCTAGGAAGCATAGTGACCATCAGTTAAAGAACCGGAAAAAGTTGTTGAGACCCTCCCATTTTGCTTTCTCGTATTGCCATACGATTCTCTTCGGAGCTCTTTCTCTAACTGGATTAGCTTGACACGAGACATTTGCAGATTTAATACTATGGTCTGATCTGCCTAGAGGCGTTAATACATTGAAAGTGTATTTATCAGGATCAGACGTAAGAAACAAGTCAAGAGTATTTTCCGCTTGGCCATTAATGTCTGATACTCGAGTGGGCTCGGTGACAAGCTGAGTAAGGTAAGGTGGTTAAACTCAGCAAAGATCTCAGCACACATTCCTTCGGGTGTTGTCTGACCCGAATATAGAAGCCACGAAGAATTGTGTACACTTGGACTGCCAGTGCGAAAATGTCATACAAAATTTGTAAAAGAATGGTTACACCGATGCTAGCCCATGAAATTGTAATTGCAATTACAACAAAACTCACATCTTGTTTTCACACCGACCTCGATTTTGGATTGGACGCGTTCAGATTGTAGAAAAAGTAAGTTTCAGTAATGTTTCATTTTCAATTTCAATTTTAATTTTATATTAAAATCTGAAGCAACAATTAACGACACTTACTTTAAGTTACTTAACAGAAAAGCTTTATTCGTTAATGTTGTTGAGATGAAACTGTGTGACACATTAAGAATGCGTTTCAGAAGGACTGATAACGTAATAATTACAAATAGCTGACGATAAATAATTAGGTAGATAGGGACTCAATTGTAGTTGAATGCACTTCAGTGTGATTGGAAATGACCGAACGAAATAGAATGCATACATTTCACGAGTTACTTCATTTACTCAACGACGCTTGCAATTTCAAGGGCTAGTGTAGTGGGCAGTCCATGTATTTTATGTCAATGAACTAGACTATTTCTTTTGACAGCTACCAGACAGCTTGCAAATTTCTTTCATACGCGAAAGATTCGAATTTTAGTAGCAATCCGTCTTAATTCTTATCTTATTCTGAGTGCAGATTTGAAAGTTATGTTTTTATTCAATGTACACACGTAAATTGTTAAATCTACTGCACGTTTCCCTCTTACACACTGCACTAATCTCTGTGAAGGGTGGCAACGCTGTTCCCAATCCTCAGCCTGATTATTACCTATTCTTATTTCTAACATGTAAATATTTTGTGTGCCTGCTCCTGCGGTATAGTTAAGCACCAGGCTAGGCGGGTCTGTACAATTTACACAAAAATCTCTGTAATGTAACCCTTGACAAAAGTCATGACAAAATAAACGGATACATGTGTCAGCAATAGTTTTGGTTAGTATGATAAACATCATCTGTGTCCACTTGAATTGAGGTACTTGCTTGATTCCGATGAAAAAGCATGTGTCACGGCACAGCTCAACCGACCGACCAACCCTCGGCCATGGTGTCTCTTTTAAAAGTAAAGCAAAACAAACCTCCCTGCTCCTTTTTCGACTCTGTCAATCCGGCAAGGGTAGATATGAATCAATATACACAAAAGTTCATTGATAAAATCATGATTCCGAATCAAATGAATGTCATATTTGGTTTTCGTCAAACTCATTGAGTTGTCAACGTAATGGCTCTGCTCGGTGTGTAATGCGATTTACAATGCATTCATCCGCCGACTGAAATGAATTGTTATTTTTTCGACCGATCGATGGTTCGGTCGACACGATGCGACGCTCCATTTCGAACCTTCTTTTGAAATAATTTTTTGAGTAAATAAAATGATACAAATAATAATAGTTGTTTAGGTGGCATGTTTATAATTCAATTGTTCCGGTATAGCAATTGCAGAGAAGAGGAGTTTGCTGTCGTGGGATAAAGTGACATATGTGCAGAAGAAGCGAAACCACCCTGCTAAATGGAATATACAGGTGAAACGTATAGAGTCGTTATGTTTTTCTTAATTGATTGGAAGAGTAATCAAAACACTGATAACAATCATTGAGGAAAACAATCAGATTTAGTTGGGTACGACTTCTATCCCTTTGGTTGATCTGTGGAACGAGGGCTGTTCAAGTTGGTGACATAATTCTAAGAGCAAATGGTTGTGCGCTAAAAGTGAACAAACGTTAATGGTAATTCAGAACCTGTCATACCGGTTTGACGTACATAATGACGTTTGATAAGTATTTAAAAAGGAACCGCATTCATCGTTTTGACCACGTTATCAATAACATTTTTAATTTCGTAATGCCTGTGACCTACCTAATGGTTATGTGCGTTAATGTCTTGACTACTTAATAGAATGGTGCTACTCAAATCAATCGTTCGGAAGAGACAGTACGTTGAAGTACCCTTCAGTTCCTTAGGGTATTTATGAAGAGTGTAAGGTACATACTTGGTAAAGCCTTGGTTCTTCGGAGCTGTCTTGGGAGATTTCTCGGGGAAATCAATACCTAGAAGATAGTATCTTACTTTCTACAAATTTCTTATCTTTATCTAAAAGCCGTGAACATCGTCATCCTGTGAACATAGTATCAACAATAGGGTTTAACCTTTAACCCCCAGTGAAGAGCTGCAAGTGACAGGAAAAAGAGAGAGAGAGAGAGAGAGAGCGGGTGCGTATTTAAGTCTATTACTCGTTAAAGTTACAAGTAACAGTAGCGGGAAATTTCCCAGATGAAGTCAACTACACCGGTTTCTGCGGTTTCTGTCAGGATTACGATGACATATTCGGAGACAAGGCCTTCAAATACCGAATCTGCTGGTTCCTTATCTTCGGATTCTTCCATAAGATCTATAGCACTCCATGTCAGAGATCCTGATCGTGTAAAACATTGTTTCGAATGAACAAGAAGCCTCTGACGGACGGATTCATTGATGATGACTCCAGCAAACGATGTTAGGACACATAATTGGTAAAGTTACGTCCCTAACTAGACAAAACCATGACGTAACCACTATTAAGGAAATATGTTTGCGGATAGCTGACTTTGTTCAGAATTTCACTTCAGAAACTATTTGATTTGACAGCCAATTTTCAATGAAGAAACTTAAAGAAATCTTATTTACACTTTGGTTAAACCCAGAAGCTGTTTTGTTGAACAGCCACGAAATTACAACCATCAGATATTTTAGAAATGTACCCTTCCATCAGTTCAGTCGATTTATTGGAATCGAGGCGACTAATCCACTGTCCCATTTCTTGGAATAACACGCTCGCCACCATCCTGTTGCAACAACATATCGTCCAAGTCGATATCTTCCAATTCGGGCTAAAATTAATTGGTAAACATAATGAAACTGACTCATTTTGATCGGTTGATGAACGACAGTGATATTTTCGACACTTCGACCAATTCGTAGTCTCATTGACACGGCAACACATTGCAACTTTTGCACTAACTTGTAATTGCTTCTACGGCGTAGTAAACGACTTCCAAACATCAATGGAAGCCGAGGATTTCAAGGTGATTACCTATGCAGACGACGCACGTTGCAAAATCTGTATCTGGGAAACACCCTCAAGTTCTCTCGGAACTCCTACAAAATGTCTTAAACAGGCTTGCGAATTGGGCTAAGCAATGTAGCTTGAACGTTAATCCACAGAAAACAAAACTAGTACTCCTTACGTGGAGGTAAAATTCCTCAAATTTGCCCACCCATAAAAAGCTAGATTGGAAAGGCTATTGTAGCACTTTTTACTTGTAAGAAGGCCATAGACTCAAAATGGGGCTTCTCCCCAAAAATAACCCACTGGCTATAGCCATCGGTAAATCAGACCGAAACTCATTTATGGAGTTGTTGTATGGTGGACCGCACTGGACAAGATGGTAAATTTAAATAAACTTATTAAAGTCCAGCGGCCAGTAGGTTTATGCATCACGCGTGCACTTCGCTCAACACCAACAGCAGCCTTGGAGATGCTTCTAAACCTTCTAACCTAAACACTTCTCGACATCTTCACCTCCCAATGAATCAGTAACAACACTGGTCATACTACTATTTTAGACAATTTCAGATCTATCCCAGATCGCTTAGACTATACCACCCAAAAATGGTATTCAATAATAACTTCCATGTTTCAATCCTTTCAAGATCTTCTTGGGAAGAAGAAAGACCCCTGGAAGAAAACACGATACACTTCTATACAGACGGTTCAAAGACCGACTACGGCGCGGCGTTGGAAGTGGTATCTGATCGAAACACCTGTATCTCAGTCTAATATATAGACTTACCAATCAATGAAGTGTGTTCCTGGCAGAAGTAAATGACGATAAAAGAGGCCTATCCTGGTCTAAAGAAAACGTAATATCTTACAAGGATATACGTTTTTTTCGGACAGCCAAGCTGCTCTCAAATCCCTCGCGTCTGTCTCCACAAACTCTCCAATAGTCCACGACTGTCGATCATCTCTAAATGAGATGATGGAATAGTTTAACATTCACCTTATTTGGGTTCCGGGCCACAGAGACATCCCGAGAAATTCCAAAGTCAATTAGCTCGCCAAAAACGGAACACTTCTACCTATTGTTAGACAATGACATAACATAGGAACACCACTTGCTACATGCAAATATCTTCTCAAACAATATTCTCTAGAATCAGCAAATGCTAGATGGTCACAGGGTACCACATGCCTAGCAATCAAACAAATATGGCCAAGCATACACCTGAAACGGTCTAAAGGCTTGATTTTCCTGAGCATCAGACAAAGTATAAGTATAAGTTTGAGCCATAACAGGACACTGGTATGTCGAAGATGTCTTCAGCAAACGCATCTGGGGATCGAAGTTTCATATACAGATGAATACTCTGTCACAGGACAATACCGAGTTTGAATATGAATATGAAACAGACTACGAGTCCTTTTAGTTCGGAAATCTGGCAAAGTCCACATACGAACCGGTATAAACAAACTAACGATCCGTACACCATG
>CAKKXW010000002.1:21772817-21792174 GCA_920937365.1 Sphaerophoria rueppellii | reverse complement strand
AAATAAATAGGTTTTTGAGTAAAGGCAAACCTACTTTTAGCAATTTTGTTTCATCTTTTACCTTATTGTTACTCTCTTTGATTCAAGTATCATACTGCTTCTTATATATTTCTTGAAAAACAAACTACCCCATCTTAACTCAAGAACGCTGCACAAGTGCCGCTGTACACCCTCTACGTGCCTATATGTTGTCCTTGGACAAGTGCTTAAAATGCAAGTCTTGCAATAGTCAAGTATCCCATAGTGGGTAGAGAATGCATCGCTTTTTAAATATGGAGCACAGAAAACACCTCACACTTACAAAAATTGTTTGCTTTTGTTTCATATTTGCAAAATAACAACCACTTGAAATTATAAAGATCAATAAATACGTGTTCACTCGTTCCTTTTTTTTCCTCTTCTCTTCATTGTACAATAAAGGAATGAAGAAGTAAGCAAATAATATGGTTTGTAAATCCTGAGAGGAACAGTGGGAATGTGAGTGTACTCGTAAAAATGTGTTAACATGTACTTACCAGTATTTCTTGTGCTATTTTTAGTTAAATGTAAATAAAAATAACAAAAATAATAATAACACAAACAAAGTTCAAATACATGCTACTAAATTGTTTGTTTATACAAAAAAGGAAGCTAAAACGCGGTAAGTTCTTTGATACTTTAATGAGTCTATATAAAAGCAATAAAACAAACAGGGGCTATGAAGAAAAGGAAAGTTTAAATTTTTGGCATCGGTGTTTTTGATGAATTTAACAATAGCCATGTTTTATTGGGAACTCAGCTTAGCTTAGCAATAGGAATTACATGTCAAATAACAACAACCGAAAGCTGAGTAAAAATAAGTTAGGAATTTACACAAGATAAAGTACCGGCTACTCGACGCTAGAGTGAGCAAAATATGTTTTTTTTTTTTTTTTAATCTAAATGTTGGCAGAACCAAATGGGATTTTTGAGCTAGTGGTGAGCATAATGGAATGATTTCAATAATCGAAACAAAATTATTCGACTGATTTGAATAATCGAGCGATCATTCGAATTACAAAATGTTTGCTTGAAATTCTTAATTGTAAACACCAAACTTGATTATATGTACTAGTTGTTTATCAACCGAATATTAACAGCCGTCATTCAAGTACTGCTCGTAATATTCATAATTCGATGTTTTTTCATTCGAATACTAATAATCGATGACTTTCATTTGAATGGTAATAATCGATTATTTTCATTTTAATACTAATAGTCGTCATTCAAAAACTCGTAGCAATTCGATTTGTGCTAATAATCGATTATTTTCATTGGAATACTAGCGGTCGTCATTCTTACTACTGAATTTCAATCGATTTATTTCCAAGAGGATGCTTATAATCGATTATTTATAATCGAATAGTTTCTTGAATCTTTTAAATCGTTCGAATGCGCCCATCACTATCACCATGACATTTTTTTTCACTGACAGGTTTTGACAGTTCTTGATTGCAGGTGTAACAACCTTTAAATATTAAATAGAAACTCAGTTTAAAGCTGAGTAAAGCGTTTTATTGGAATTCCTATTGCTAAGCTAAGCTGAGTTAATGTTTTCAATATTCCGCAAATCATTAGGTTAACTAAAACAGGTTAATCAAACAATTTAACTTCTATAAAATTTGATTACCTACCGACAAGTGAAATTGAAAATTACCAAGATGTATGTCCAGTGGCGCATTAAACGTTGAAGGCGCCATAGGCAAGCATCTCATCGGCGCCCCTATATTAGAAGTAAAGGGTTTTCCAGATGCTGTCATTTTTTGACATTTGACAAGTAGAAACTACGCCACTAATAAAAATGTAACGATACGATACACGCTTCAACAACGCATTGAAATTATTAAAATTCACCATAATCGATCCTTTACGGGAAAAGATGGAATTCGTGAGGTTATCGAGGACAAAGGGCAGCCACTTTGCGATTTGGTTATGGAAAATTTCATGAAAAGGATATGGTCCTGTAAGCGTGGTCTTGGCAGCCATTTGGCTGATGTTGTGTTCCATTATTAACGGCATACCTTCCTCTTTATAAAGAAATTAACATCCGATCATTTAAAACTCGGTTCGCCAAATCGCATTCCCTAGGTGTCCGCCACCGTGAAGAAACCTACACTACTATGTTTTGCCGCCATTTTGGTAAACATTACTCTTGACAGTTCATATTTTTGCCAGTCGTGAAGCATCCACGTGGCAAACTTATTATAAATTACTGTCATAATGAATGACAAGGCATATTTTCATTTGAATGGATATATACACAGTACACAGAATATAAGGTATTATATTGCGCATCTGTCAGAGACCAAGATGACAGAAGTGAGAA
This sequence comes from Sphaerophoria rueppellii, assembly GCA_920937365.1. Taxonomy (NCBI): domain Eukaryota; kingdom Metazoa; phylum Arthropoda; class Insecta; order Diptera; family Syrphidae; genus Sphaerophoria; species Sphaerophoria rueppellii. The sequence goes on along the minus strand of CAKKXW010000002.1, from coordinate 21,789,830 downwards.
AAGGCACAAAAAGAAATCCGATAAGACAACAACAATTTTTGTTTTGTTCTGACATTGAGGTCTCTGAAATGTGACATATGCGCGAACTTTGGGGGAAGAAAATCGGGAATATAATACCTTGTATTCTGTGTACTGTGGGATATATAAATAAACAGAATAGTCGGCTGGGAAAAAAAAATTGACAGTTTGGTGTGTAATTTGGTTAGAAGGAATCATTGCACCTTACTTCTTTGAAAATGAAAACGGCGTAACGGTAACTGTGATTGAAAAGTTTTTAACGCCACAACCGCATGCTTTGAGCTTGATAAACAAGTGCTATGAACAAGACGGTGCCACATCGCATACAGCTAGGATTACACAACAAGTTATTTCAAGAAATGGTGATACCTGCAAACAAACAAAAAGTTAGAAGGAATCTAAATCGAAACCGAGTTAACACTGTAAGTGGAATTACTCAGGACCGATTATTATATTATATTAATAAAGTTGAAACTGATGTTCGAATTCATAAGGTTGCTTCTTTAACAACCACATATGTGGTTGCAAACGCGCGCCCCTTTGTTGCCAGCGCCCCTAGGCACATGCCTAGTTTGCCATTAGGATAATACGCCACTGTGTATGTCGGTTGTTGGGATTATATAAACTCCACTAAGCACCTTCTTAGCCTCATCACCCAGTATCGCAAAAGCAATTTATGATCATTTATTGCATTATTCCATAGATGACTGATGCCAGTTAAGGCTAATGTTTATATTTTGATTGTGTTTGAAAGCGGAAGTGTTCGCGAAGTTTAATAAAATGGTTCTTGATTCGATTTGAGTTTTTTGGAAGTGCTATGGCACAGCTACAGCTGTGTAGGTACCGTCAAAAATTAGTTGAACGAAAACTAGTAGCCGTAAGAGTGTATATTAAGATCACCACCCGCGACGATAGCAGGTGTGCGAGATAGCTGCGACAGTAACTATTTGAATTTTTTCAAAATATTATGTGGAATTTCAAAGGATTGCGTGTATCATATTGTTCATGAAATTTTGGATATGAAAAAGCTTCCGACACGATGGGTCGTATATTCACTCCGCTCAACAAGCCCAACCATGAAACTACTTCAGAGCAGTGTTTGACGCTGTTTAAGCTTAATCCGTGAGTGTTTCTGTGTCGGTTCGTTGAAGTCGACAGAACATGTATACTTTGGTAGCTACAGAGGGTCAAATTGGTACGTTCATAAGCAAGACGACTGAAGTAAATTATTGGACACATTCCCCCACAAGATTTTGCACAGGATGAATTAGAACGAAAAAACCACTGTGTGCTGAGATAAAAGTGATATAATTGTAAAGACTCAATACTTACTATTTACGAACTCAAACGGTTCAAATGCATGGAGGATATCTGAACCTGTGATACTGTAGCCTTCCATCGGAAATGATCCCTCTCGCTCTCATGCAGTCTCCAGTCACCGAAACCAAGCGATCTGACATCCGCAATCACTTGGTCCTTGTACTGTAGGTTTGGTCTTCCTTGTCGTCTCGAACCTGGGGGTTGGGATGAGAAGACTTTCTTAGCTAGAGCGTTGTCGTCCATTGCTCCATGTGGCCGAGCCAATCTAGTCGTCTTTTCTTGGCTTTCTGGATTACATTCACATCTTGGTACAGCTTGTACAGCTCGCGGTTGAACCTTCTTCTCCATGCGCCATCGTCGCATAACGAACCGAAAATCCGTTGAAGAATTTTTCTTTCGAAATTGCCCAGTATCAATTCCCTTTTTTCTACGTATCGTCCAGCACTCTGCGCCTTAGAGTGTAGGTCTTTTGTTTTATTTTTGGAGATGTCTAGGTCGTCCGCATAGCCCAAGAGCTGGGTGGATTCGTTGAAGATAGTGTTTTCCGTGCTCACACATGCCTTGCGAACTTACTGCCTTATGGCTATGTTGAAGAAATCACATTACAGCGCATCTCACTGTCTTAACCCTGCGCATGTTTGAAACAACTAGGATTTGCATACTGCACTGTGTATTGTTAAGCGTCATGCGGCACAGCTGGGATCAGTTTGTTCGGGATCCCGAATTCAGACATCGCCATCATAAACTCTTGGCAGTGAATGCTATCATAGGCAACTTTGTCGATAAAAAGATGGTGGGTTTCGACTTGAAATTCATTGGTCTTTTCCATGATTTGCCTCAGTGTGAATATTTTTGGTCCATCGTTGTTTTGCCTGCCCTAATACCACATTGGTACTTGCCGATTATTTTGTTTCAGAACGGTTTAAGACGCCCACATAGTATGTTGGATAGAATTTTATATGCAACATTAAGCAGGGATATAAAAATAAATAGAGTGGCGCGACAGCTCTTGAAGAGCCAAGGCCTTAGCAACTTCTCTCATCAACAATTCTCTGGGTGAGTGTGAAGAATTGAGGGGACCTACAATTTAACGCCGATTCCGAACGGCAAAGTTGAGAAGCACTTTTTCATGACAGATTGATACTCTTGGAAGTTTTGTCAGTTCTTCGCAAGAGGCAGTGCCCGTGAAAGATGAAATAAAAACTATGGGCACGAGTAGGACTCGAACCCACGACGTTCTGCTTAGCAGCTTACGCACCTAACCACTAAGCCACGGAGTTGCATGACATAGGAACGCCTTTATTTTAGAAGGGGCATATGGAGCTTATCGACCAGTCAGTGGGCATTCATTCTTTGTCCCACACTTTATTGATGACCTGGTGTATGCGGTTCATCAAAACACTTCCTCCATATTCAAAGAGTTCCTTAGGTATGTCAACCGACCCGGCAGACTTGCTATTTTTTCGCTTTCGGTGGCTACCTCTTCTGAGCTAGGGGCTGGGACTGGGTCTTCATTGACTGTTCTTGCTTCTCTTTCGGCATTAGCTCGATCGACATTTTGCGCATTCAGCAGCTGTTGTTAGTGCTTCGGTGACTACGTTTCCTTCACTGTTTCGAAGAGCCTGTATCTCGGTTTTGAAACCATAAAGTTAGTGCTTTGAACTTTTTTAAGAATCTTCGGATGTTGTTCTTGGCCCGAGACGCTTCTAGATCTTTGAACTGAGAAACTGCGGATGCTCTTTTCTTCCATCACAGGGTCTTTTTCTCATTTCTCCCTTTTGTTTGGTAGGTACTCTTTTCTTGATGCTCTTTTTTTCTGTTGTAGCATTTGCAAGCGTTCCTTTTCCGTCTCGTTTTTCAATAACGCGAAGTCATCCATATATACCGCGGGTTCTTTTTCGGGGGGCTGGTAACCTATGGTGGTTTCGTTTCGGCTACATATTTAACTATTTTTTGACATTGGTTCCGCAAGGTATTGACATCTGTGGTATTTGGGAGGACGGCGGAGAGTCGCTCACTCAGGCGCTTCCTGTAGTCTCTGGCACTCTCCGGAGTGCTAAAGCAACCGACTCACGTTGAACTTCTTTGATTGGATCGCACGTGTTTTTTTTTTTTTTTTGTCATTTTATAATCGAGCTCTAGACTCAGACACTACCAGAAAGAAAGAAGAAGTTGAATGCGTGCTTGCGTTGATTTGTGGTTCGACAATCCGGAGATCACCTGGTTGCTATGTAGATCTATCGTCTTGAAAACCTCGTACTACTTGTCACCGTATTGCGAGCTGCAACAAAGTCGATTAGTCGAGTCGGAAGCCGTAATCTGTTGTAACTTTGTAGAGGCTATGCTCTCAAACTTATATGCCATGGATGTCTTCCTTCCCGATTTTTGCATTGAAGTGTCCGAGTACGATTTTGACGTCGTACTCTGAGCAGTCTCCATAGGCTATATCCAGGAGGTCGTAAAAATCCTTCTTGCGAGTCTCCTCAGCACCACCAATGATGCACTAATTTTGATGGCTTATATCAGCATTCGGGACAGCTTCTTGAACAGTAACGAATTTTGATAATTTTCGAAGGGAAAGTCAAATTTTTTTTTCCTTTTCCTTTGTGATTTTTTAAGCAGTCGTTGTGACTTAAAACATCTTTGAAAATTATCCTGCAATTGGATTCGAATAAAACATTCGTTGTTTTTTCTTGATTTTTGTTTGCAACCCAATACTTTTTTCAACCTAATGCAAGCTCAAAAACTTCCTGCATACGTTCAACACACATTTAAGGTACTTCATTAAATTTTTGTTAAGAATCCACCGACCGACGACGTCGTGCGTCATAATCGTAAATGGTATCGTATTTTCACTTGCACCCGATCCCGATATATTTTCTTTTTTACTTTTGAAGTGAATTAACACACACGGACTTATGGGCAACGGGCATGTTTAATGTGCGCTACTTGATTTCATTCAACCAAGAAGAATACGTCATGATCCTTCCTCAATTTCGTCAGGTTTCTCGACATCTATTGAGCTTACTTACCTATACTACTATTACAACAACAAAAAAAAAGAGAAAAAGAAAAAAACGTGCTCAAAAGCCTAAAGGGCATACGAGGCCTATTCTTCAGCCCACAAAAGCGATATTCACCTTTGAAATGCGAATCGTGAATGGATTAAGCAAAAATCCAAGGACCTGCACGTGCACCTTAGACCCAGTGGGAAACTTTGTTTTGTGCACGTGTGCAACATTTTACATCATAATTTTAACGCAAATGAGACATGTGCTGCTGCTTTTTGCTATCCTGTTCTCTGTTCCCTGTCCAAGCAAAGCCCATCAGACGGCGGATGCTTAAATGCGGCAACCCAGGAATAAGACTTTTTGCACGAATTAATTTGACTTCTCTCAAATCCGATTGCAGGAGCATCTCACTAGAGGGGTTGTTCTGTTGCTCTGTCTTCGTCGTCAACGTCATTGTTGGCTTTGTTCAACCACTCGACTTTATTCCTTGTCGAACAGCGACCCATATATTTTTTGTTGTTTCAAGACTCAGATGAACGTTTTTTTGTTATGTAAGAAAATACAAGCTTAAGGGACTAAGTCGGGTTCAGGAAAACATTTGAGACCATTTCAGGCAGCGAGGAAAATATTTTTCTCTGAAAATTTGTTTGTTCAGCGAAGACAAATCTTCCAAATGACAAATCGTTCTGTTCACAACAAACCCTAGGAGTTTTAAAATTTGTCAATAGCAACCTCTGCTGGTGGTCAATATCCGTACCCTCTTCCCGTTACAACATTGAATGCAAATATTTTGCTGTCTTTTCAACTTGAATCCGCAACACTTATATTTTTCTATTCTCCATGGAAGTTAATCCGCTTCCGTTTCGCTTCTCCCATGTTTACGGACCAACAACTTAATCGCGAAACCAAGTGTGTTCGTTCATCAAATAAAATATAATCTATCCAGGGATTTCAACCCCCTTGATTTTCAAGAAAAAAACATATTGCCAGCATTTAAGGTTGTGTCGTGTATCTTCTGTTGACGATGAGAGAGCGAGTCGAAAAGCCAGTATGTCTGGAAGTCGTAACTTCGCACATCAGGGGAATAGTATTTCTAGGTTGAAATCAGAAACCAGGAACCAGGAACCATAAAGGAACAAGATTTCACAGGATTATCCCAATTAGATGGGTGCAATGAACGAACAAGGCTGACACCGGCATTTGTGTATAGTTTCTTTTCCCTTTTGTATATGTGTACATCTTCTCGATGTCTGAACGTTTCATATTTTTGGCAGGAACGTTTACAATATAATCAGAGGGGGTTAGACAATAAACATATTTTTTTATGTAACGATAATGAGACTGAGGCTGTTTTCAGTGTCAATTGCTGCTATTATTTTTATGGACAAAAGGTTTGAGGGAAGAATATTTTCGGAAGTATCATATCCATGAACGATTTTGTATTGACAGAGACACAGGAGTTTGTGGGGGCGGGAACATGCTCGTGTCTTATGTGGCGTCAATTATAATGAGCGATAAATTTTTTTATTGGTTATATGGATATTATTTTCCACTGGACAATATAGCCCGAACTTGGAAATGAGATTAATATCCTCAAATTGATTTTCCTACAACATACAACAGCTAGAAAAGCTCGAAAAAGTGTTAGAATTTCTTTCTAACAAGGTGGAAAATTAAACCTCTGTTAATGACAACACTTCTTTTGATAACAACACTGTAAAAACACAGTCTACATTACATGCAAACGCTGTTCCTCTACCTAAACGAAGAAGTGATGAACTAGACGATGATTTTTCTGATGCTATCCAACTTTCAAAAAAAGCGAAAATTTCAATTTTTGACAACTTCTCAATCTCAATCTCTGTAATGAAGCTGCCACTACTTCCTCGTTGCCAACGTCATCAGCTCCTACTGTTGATGTTCCTACACCTTTAAGCAACGGTTCTGAAGCAGCCTCAACAGCAACAGCAATAATACCTTTGAAATTTGCAAATATATCGATGAACTTGACAAAAACTCATCTTTGGATCCACTGCAAACTAAACAAACTTGTACTACATCACCTACCGTATCAGGACTTAAGTTAAGGACAGTAGAAGGACATAAAGTTCTCTTTTTATCCAAACTTGTTCCGTTAACGAATGCTCTTGACATCAAAAAATACTTAGCGGATAAACTTGGTACTTCTTTCATTTTGAACGTGGAAAAAATTGTTCATCGGAACTAAAATACTTAAATATTCATATTTCAAAATACGTGTACCAGACTCAGTTTTTCATGTTTTGAACTCATCGTTATTCTGGCCAAATGGTGTTATAGTACATGAATTTGAGTATAAATCAAACAATTTAATTCAAAACCCTTTTCGGCAAAATCAGACAACGCCGAATCGACGTCGCAGCTAAACCAAATTGTGAAATGTGTTCTAACAGAAACTTGGCTGAATACTTTTATTCTTGACTTCGAGCTTGTTGATGCATCCTATCAAATCTTCAGATGCGATCGATCGATCAACGATAATTCCGACACTGTAGGAGGAGGACTTCTCTTTGCTATTAAGAACTATCATACTTGCGACCTGGCTAACGGCTTTCGATCCTTACAAATCGAGTTACTATGTATAAAACTTAAATTGGAGTCCGGACATTTATTTATAACTAGCAAAATCCCTGCCCGCTTCGCAGGGCTTCGGCAAACAACGGTCGTGAAATTAGGGATTGGCTGGATGAAGAATACGGTAATCGATAGATTTGCAGAAATGGAACAATATTCCTAGAAATATCGTGTCTGTACTTGCTAATCTGATGAATAATCTATTGGCTTTTCAATTCTTTTATATCAATTTCTTAGGTCATGTACCCATTAAACATTCCCCAAATTTAACTATCTGAGAAGAATTTAGGTAGTTAGGGTTTTGACAGCAAGCCAGGCAGCTATAAGGCTGCCCTCTTCAGTATTGCACAGTGCGTGTTATAAATTTTAAACTTTCAACTCTTGGAAGATTATGAAGTGCTGTAATAAAAATATTGAAAAATAAAAATATGAATTCTATTTTCATACCTGTTTTAGATCTTCCCAAGTACCATAAAATGTATGGGTTTTTGTATGCACTTATCAATGAGATTTTATTTTGTAATTTTATTGGTCATAAGGTAAAAATGGTTCTTACGCATTATTTTCAAAAAAAATGACCTTAAAGTAAATATTTGGTCCGGGAAAGAAAAATTGAATACCATTTTAAAATTGACCTTGACATGAGTCAGGGAAGGGTATACCAAAGTTAGCCTTTTTTCAGTTCGTCAAAAAGTAATGAAAAGCTTAGAATTCAGACTTTATTTAAGAACGATTATTATAGAATATGACCAAGAATCACATTCCAAAAGATGGCAGACAAATTACAGGATACCCTGTTGACCATGAAAAAAACAGGAATTTCTAAATTAATACCACATATTTTTAACGATTGACTTTTCAGAATTAAAAAATGTGGTGACAGTCCTGGAATATATATCCAAAAAATTCAAAAACTCCGTCTCGTCGTAAAATTTTCTACATCGTTTTCATTTTTGTAATTCCGTCCAACTATTTGTGGCCAAAAAATTGTGCATTTATTTATCTTTTTCAAAATAAATTGTGTCATCGATTTTAGAAAGACTTTTATCTACACCAGCTAATATTGCACTTCAACTCAATTAAACCTGATTTTTGTAATTTTGTTTACACTTGGAAAAACATCTTGAATCAACTCATTTCTTGGATTTGCATTACAATAAAAATTATTTGGAAGTGAAATTGGGCCTTTAGAATCAAGTGAAATTATTCCACTTACAATGCCCAATAATTTCACAGGAAATTCTGCTGCAGATGCATCGTTAAGTAACTGCACACGAACATTTGTGATCAATGTAAGTTTCCTGAAATTCCGCCATTAAACAGAAGGTTTTAAATAACTCAATTCGTCTGCAGCAGTTGACCGTGGTATAATGGGCAAAGTTTGTGCTCAGCAGCCAACAAAACATATAGAGCTCCAAATTCTTCAAGTTATGTGATTAAAGGCTTAAAATTCATACTTGTGCGCCTTTGTGCACTTATCCAACACAACAATTCGGGCATTGCCGACTTTTTTTTGTTTAAATATTGTCATGTCGGTTTAAGACTAATAACGCGCTCGCAGTTCCAGAAGAAGCAGGAGCCAATGCTTTTTTGTTTTAGTTTCAGATCGTATTGATAAAATTAATGATAGCGAAAATGATTTCCCCATTCCACCGGGTTCATCTCAAAAATATATACCAACACTTTGATTGATCACACCTTGCATAATACACATGTACTTTTGTTGATCATGTAACTTCGTCTCAATAGTTTGCACAAATATTCTTAATCCAATGCAATTTGATTAGTGTCCTTAACGAAGTATTGCTTGATCAAGAACATCTTACGCTGCACAACTTCGAGCAACCAATTCAATTGTGGCAATGCTTTATTCGCAAAACGTTTGTGTACACAGATGTGCCAGTTCAATTTGAAAGCATTCAGTTCTCCATCGGATTGGTACAATTGACGCAAGGTCAAAAAATTTCTGTTTGTGGGTTAGATTTGAGCACACCATGTTATCAAACTATATTAATGACATATTCCGTCAACGTTCACAACATAAATAAGCCTCTACCTCTCACTCATATACCAGAAACGCACTCACTAAAAACAATAAGATATACATATGTATTTTCATACTCTAGAAATTTCATACATCAAAACAACGTTTGCCGGGTCAGCTAGTTCAAATAAATATATCTTCACTGACATTTTTTTTTTTCGATCGAATAAAAATATTTGTCACAATTCTCAGACGAAATTGAGTATTCGTATATTGATCATTTTTTTTTTTTTTGAGTGCGAAATATAAAATTGTTTAGCATTTTTAACATTTGAACCATTTGTGATTTGAAAAGTATACATTTTATTTTTGCTAAACCTACTACCCTAAAACCTCTTTCATTAGAGAAAAAATTAGGAAAATCGGTCAACCAGTGTGCCCGGTTAGCGAACGAACACAAAAATTAGGCTGTTCTTTTATATATATATATAGAATATCGGCTTATATAGCTCCCAACAGTAATAATAATATCTACGAACAATTTAATGATTGCATAGAAAGCCTACATAACCTCTTGGAGCCACAAGATGAAATTTTGATCGTAGGTGACTCCAATCTACCTAACCTTAACTGGATACAAATGGATGGCGACAACTTTTTTATTCCAATAAATGCATAAAGCTCAAATGAGCTTACAATTATTGATGGTATGTCCTCGTGTGGTCTTAGCCAGTTTAATGGTGTGAAAAATCATATGGATAGAGCTCTCGACTTAGTTTTTTTCTCCGCCACTATGTGTACTGCAGTGATAGCTTCGGCGGTTAAACTTATTGTAGAAGATCGATTTCATCCTGCATTAGATATTGCACTTAAATTAAATATGTCTTCTCCTAATAATAATTATGATAACGATGGACTTGAATTTAACTTTAATAAGTGTGATTATGTTAATTTATTTGATTTATTATGCACCATCGACTGGAACCAATTGATTTTAAAGTTAAATGTTGGTAATATGTGTAATGGCTTCTACAAAACACTCTATTTCAGTAAAAATGTTCCATTTAAAAAACCCCTTAAGATCTCTCATGTTCCACCATGGTTCGATTGAAAAATAAAAGGAACAAAGCTTGGATACAATTTAATAGGACTAGAACTGATGATGATTATAGGACGTTCCTTATTTATAAGCAATTATTTAATGATTACGCAAACTCTTTATATGAAGAATACATTGATAAAATTGAATGTAATCTTAAATCTAATCCAGATAATTTCTGGAATTTTTCTTGGAGGAAAAAAACTTGTGGGTACCCTAACTCTATGTATAATTTATCGTCATCTAGCCATGAACCTAAAGTTATTGCAAACATGTTTGCAAGCTATTTTAAAGAAGCGTTTGATGAACCTTGTACTGAACACTTCTCATATTCTTCTTCTTCAGTATTGAACTATCCACATTTAAATGACATTTATTTTAGTATACCTAACTGAACTTCCCGTGTCATATTACATATTGAAATTAGACTGAAGCTTTAGTCCAGGCCCTGATGGTGTACCATCCTCTATCTTAAAAAAATGTGTTCATTATTTATCATACCCGTTACGTGTTCTCTTCAACATGTCTTCAACTTTTCCATCTATCTTGAAAAGCTCATTTATTACTCCAGTATACAAGAAATGTCCCAAAAATGAAATTATGACCTATTGCTAAACTATCTGTGATACCTAAACTGCTTGAGTCCATCGTATGTAGTGTCCTTTCTTTTCATTTCATTGTAGTTCAATTATCTGTGATAACCAGCATGGTTTTGTCAAGAAAAAGTCTACTGTTACTAATCTGTTTAACTTTACGTCCTTTTACTTAGATGTTTTTGAAAAGCGTAAGCAAGTAGATTGTGTATTTACTGATTTTAGTAAAGCGTTTGACAAATTGTGTCATAAAATACTAATTCCTAAACTATGTCAACAAGGTTTTAACGACAATTTCTTACATTGGATTTCATCTTATTTAGAAAAAAGACAATACAGTGTAATGTTTCGTAATGAGGGTTCGAGTCCATTTGTTGTAAATTCTGGTGTCCCCCAGGGCCAATGTTATTTATTTTATTTATAAATCACCTTGTTGCGATCATAAAAAACTCGTCTGTCCTTATATATGCTGATGACATTAAACTTTCAGAAGTATAAATTCTACACCTGACTGTCTACTTCTGCAGGAAGATTTAATGTTATTTAGGCAATGGTGCAGTAAAAAACGTCGTCTTGTTTTAAATGTTGACAAATGTAAAAGCATGAGTTTTACACGCAAGAAAAATCCAATTGTTTTTGATTATAAACGGTGATTTTTAAGAGGTTTAGAACATTAAAAAAAAAAACACAAAAAATTCGAAAAATGAATGAAATATTTATTTGAATCGATAGTTTGAACCTTGCAATTTAATGTTTAAAGATAATTTCATGCAAATGTTGACCGCGGCTGCGTCTCAGGTAGCCCATCCGCTGAGTCCAATTTTGGCATACTCTTTCACACATATCGGCCGGTATCTCACGAATGAATGCATGGATGTTGGCTTCCAGTGCGTTAATCGAAGCCTTCACATACCCCCACAAAAAATAGTCTAATGGTGTCAAATCGCACGATCTAGGTGGCCAATTGACCGGCCCGAAACGTGAAATTAACTGTTCACCAAACTCGCCTCGCAATTGCGCCATTGTTTCGCGTGCTGTGTGGCATGTGGCGCCGTCTAGTTGAAACCACATATCATGCAAGTCAAGAACTTCCATTTTGGGTAAAAAAAAGTTTGTTATCATCGCTCGGTAGCGTTCACCATTGACAGTAACGCTGCAATTCGCATCATCTTTGAAGAAATATGGCCCAATAATGCCGCCGGCCCATAAACCGCACCAAACAGCGGCTTTTTCGGGATGCATTGGTAGCTGTTGCAATGCTGATCTTCACTCCAAATGTGGCAATTTTGCTTATTTACGTAGGGGAGAGGGGGGCACCTTTGAACACGGGGTACCTTTGAACAGTACTGATAAAATCTGATTAAAAAAATATTTCCGAACCAAATCAGAATTTTTCACTTGGCAATACCATTTTCTTTAACCGTCAATGACTTTCGCTTGTTCCTCAGTAGGCGCCTGAAAGTAGTTGGATGTGGATGTTTTTTTTACCGATATTCTAATTTTTTTTAAATTTTTTTGTAAGAGTGTATACATTTTTTGGTGAGTGTTTTTATTCGTAAAAAAATTTTATTGGAGGCAGACGTTCATCTTGAACCACATTAGGGTAAGTTTTTTCAAAAATATTTAATAAAGTGATTATTTATGCAAATTTTTTAAAGAAATGGCATGCCGGGGCAGGTTTGAACAAAACAGGTGGGGCACGTTTGAACATGTTCAAAGGTGCCCCTAAGAATTTTTTATCTATGTAATTTCGCATATATAGCTGAATTTTTATCTTCATTTCAAAATAATTTGTAGGTGAACATAATTTTTAAATATTAGATAGCATAACGTTACGTTTTAAAATAATTTCAGCTTGCTGCAATGGTGCGTACTTATAAAAAGAAAAGAGCTACAGAAGTTAACGAAGATGACATAAAGAGTGCTATCACGGCAGTTTCAAACAAAACAATGACCCTAAGAGAGCCAGTTCTTACGGTATTCTGCCGAATACTTTATTTTATAGAATTAAAAAATATAAACAAAACCAAGCGCTCAAAAGTCAAGATTATTCAAGCAACTTCACAACAAGACAAGTTTTTCACTCCTGAAGAAGATATGCTGGAGAATTACTTAGTTCGGAGTTCGAAAATGAATTATGGGTTAACCTACATCCAAAGTCGAACGTTAGCATTCCAATATGCTACACTGCTAAAAAAAATGCCCTAAGCAGTGGACTGACAACAGACTAGCTGGGATCAATTGGATGAAAGGCTTCATGAAAAGACACGCCAGCCTTTCTCTGCGAAAGCCTGAAAACACTAGTTTGTCTCGATCAACAAGCTTTAACAAGCACAATGTCCTAGAATTCCAAACCAATTACCAGAGAGCACTTGGTATGTTTGATTTTACTCCCGACCGTATATTGAACTTAGATGAAACAGGCCTTACTACAGTGGTACAGGCCCCAAACGTCATAGCAAAAAAGGGCCAAAAACAAGTTGGACAGTGTGTTTCTGCTGAGAGAGGACAGTTGATAACTATGTGCGCCATCGTCAATGCAGCTGGCAACACAATTCTGGAGCACCAATCGGTAGTGTGGGTTATGTTAAAAGCCCCACTAGTGGTTGGATGACGGGAGTGCTTTGCATTAAAGTTCTTGAACACATCCAAAAAAACAAGGTGCGCAAAGACAGACATGATCCTACTGTTGATGGACAATCATGAAAGCCATTGCACAATAGAAGCTATCAAGTTTTGCCGAGAAAATGGTATTGTTCTGGTTACATTTCCCCCTCACTGTACTCATCGTCTTCAGCCTCTCGATGTCGCAGTTTTAGGACCATTTAAGCAGAAATTTTCTGTGGCGCAAGTTTGCATATGTTGTTTTTGGTTTCTTTATTAAAAAAAAATAAAAGTCATTTCATTAAAAAAAAAAAACAACAAAGCGTCTTTTTGTCTTATTTACCAATGAAAACCTATTAGAAAAACTGTCGTTCAAAAGTGCCCCAGCCTAGTTCAAAGCTGCCCCACATGGGGGGCACATTTGAACATAATTACTTGCTGCATTTCAAAAATGATAATAAATCGAGATCGTTTAAAAAATAACTAGCTTATAGACTCAAACTTAAGTTTATATCTATTTCTATTAGTTCAATTATAGTAGAAGTCAATAGTTTGAAAACAGAGGTTTTTATGATGGTTGTAAGCAAAAAGTGTTCAAATGTGCCCCCCTCTCCCCTACCCATTCAACCAAAAATGAGCCTCATCGCTGAACACAATTTTTCGATAAAAAAGCGGATCCTCGGCCAGCTTTCCAAGAGCCCATTCACCAAAAATTCGGCGTTGTGGTAGGTCGGCTGGCTTTAGTTCTTGCACCAGCTGTATCTTAAAAGGCTTTACGCCCAAATCCTTCCGCAAAATGTTCCACATAGTGCTGTAACAAAGGCCTAACTGCTGGGAACGGCGCCGAATCGACATTTCGGGGTCTTCTGTCACACTAGCTGATACGGCCGCAATATTTTCTTAACTACGCACAGTACGTTAACGTGTTTCGAACCGAGCACGAATTTTGATAGTAAAATTCAATAATTTGCAAGCGTTGTTCATTTGTAAGACGATCCATGGTTAATTTGCAAACCAAACTGAAGCTGTTTGACAGTGACACAAGGTACTAAACACACGTCAGCTGTCAAAACCAGTGTTGCCAAAACCAAACCAGCTAAAAAATCACCCGTTTTGATTCTTGTCCATTAAGTAGAGTATCTATTTTTTCTGAACACATACATTTTGTAGTTAAAAAAGCAAATAGAGTCCTTGGGTTCATTCAGCGGTTTGGTCGTGATTTCCGTGATCCCTACGTACTAAAATTACTTTTTATTTCTTTCGTTAGACCAACTCTCGAATACGCCTGTGTAGTGTGGACACCTTATTATTCTGAACACGTAGTTAGAATTGAAGCGATTCAGAGAATATTCATGCCTTTTTGTCTCCGTACTCTTCCTTAGTTTCGTGGAATTACTCTGCACCCGTAATCTCAAAGATTTTCTTTCATTAACCGTCCTTCTTTGTCAAACCATAGGATATACCTACAATTTTGTTTCATAGTTAAAATAATAAATGGAGCTATATCATCTCCATCGGTTCTACTTCATTTCAATTTCAGTTTCAGTCGGTCAAGCATTTAGCATTTAAGTACTTATTTATTTATAAGCATGTTTCACATTAGTATTTAACAAAATTAAATAAATTAATAAAGTGCAATAAAGTGCAACCCCTTCCTTAAACTTGGAAAAAAAAATGTAGACAGTCTATGTGACAAAAAGTAACTTAGGATAAGAAAAAAAGCGAAACCAAAAACCAATAATGATCTTGTTGACATTATTTTTCCCACGTCTCGACGCCCGACACAACAAGAAACATCCTTTTTACCTATCCAGACCCCACACAAAAGCTATTCCGACCGCAAAATAGTCATCATCTCTGTTTTCGACTTCGACGATATCTTTTCTCAGAATATTCCACACGAACAGGAAAACCATAGCTCGTTTGCGTCTCTAATAAGAATTTAAACAATTTCATCGGAACATCCTTCCAGGCAGCGAATATTAAAGACAAGCGATATTTCCGATACCCAATTAGCTACCGAATTTCGGAAGCTCTATATTTCAGAAAACAATAGGTGGGTCGGTCACACAGTCAGAGTCACAGCATTTTATTTGGTGTTTCGTGAGAAGGAAAGAAACTACTGGTTTGCGGTAGCATGCGAATAATATTATCTTAATTTCATATCATCAGAATCGGAATGTTATAGACTGGTGGATATCGGGATCTTGAGAAACTTTGGTTCGAATGTTATGAATGAAACTAGCAATAATCGAAATTTTGGAAAATTTATGGTGATGATCACGAAGGCGACCCTTTAATCATAGGTTTGCTTTTAGTTTGGAGTTGGAGGATTGATGTTATAGTCTTAGATATATTCTTTTTGGTCACATCGAAATGTGATGTGGGAAGATTATATTGTTGCGCAAGTATACCGAACAGGACAGTTTGGTCTTTCTTGAAGCAATTTTATAGAGAGACTCAATCAAGAAATTGGAGTTAAGTTCTAACATCAGTACATTCATTTGAGTTCGAAAAAGCTTAATAGGTACTTGTTAAGTGCTTACTTACTTACTTAAGGTGGCGCTACAGTCTGTTGTTGACTTGGGCCTCAATCAACAGTCTGTCTCCAGTTTTGCACTCCAAGTTGATTGAGGTCCTCTTCCATTTGAGTGCTCCACCTGAGTCGCGGTCTTTCCGGGCCGGAGCGTTGGTGTCCATCCGCTCTAAATGACCGAGCCATTTGAGTCTCTAGACCTTGACCCTTCTGGCTAGGTCCATGTCGTTGTACAACCCGTCAATCTTCTTCGTCATTCCCCTTCAATGCACACGGGGCCAAAGATGACGCGAAGAACTTTCCTCTCGCAACAGCCCAAGGCACTTTCATCCGATTTTGTCAGGGTCCATGTTTCCGCACCATACAGCAGGACTGGGATTATGAGTGTGTTGTACAGTTTTACCTTAGTTGCTCGAGAGAGGGCCTTTCCACTCAACTGCTTTCTTAGCCCAAAGAAACAGCGGTTAGCAAGAGTTATTCTTCGTCTGATCTCAGCGTTGCGTTGGTGTTATTGCCCGTGTTTATAGCGGAGCCTAGGTAGACAAACTCCTCTACTGCCTCGAAGTTATATGTGTCTATTGTGACGTTCTGCCCGAGCCGTCGGTGTAGGGTGTCATACCTCGAAGACAGACCGCTAAACCCATTTTTGCCGCTTCTGTCTCAATTCTCACAAAGGCGCCATTGTCATCACATTGTGTTCTTCCCATTATATCAATATCATCGGCGTACGCGAGAAGTTGAACAGATTTTTAGAAGATAGTGCCTCTGGTGTTGACGTTGGAGTTCTGCACTATCTTCTCAAGAACGATGCTAAAGAAATCGCACGACAGTGCATCGCCTTGTCTGAATCCTTTTTTGACGTCGAAAGATTCCGTAAGCTCGTTGCCAACCTTTATGTAGCAGCGTGAGTTCTCCATCGTCATTTTGCACAAGCGAATGAGCTTGGCAGGGACGCCAAAACAAGACATAGCTTTGTACAGTTCGTCTCTGTAGATGCTGTCATACGCGGCCTTAAAATCGATGAAAAGGTGGTGGGTATCGATTTGGAGTTCAGAAGTCTTTTCCAGGATTCGCCGCAACGTCAAAATTTGGTCGATGGTTGACTTAGGTACTTTCAGTTGGTAGCTGGTTTAAAACTGCAACGCCGCTTAGGACCTTTTCTGAAGACTTGAGGTTTAGCTATGGGTGGTGGAAAAGTAGCTAAAATTCCGGCGCATACTGTCGTAGATGTCTCT
>CAKKXW010000002.1:21760907-21771925 GCA_920937365.1 Sphaerophoria rueppellii | reverse complement strand
TCGAAGACAGACCGCTAAACCCATTTTTGCCGCTTCTGTCTCAATTCTCACAAAGGCGCCATTGTCATCACATTGTGTTCTTCCCATTATATCAATATCATCGGCGTACGCGAGAAGTTGAACAGATTTTTAGAAGATAGTGCCTCTGGTGTTGACGTTGGAGTTCTGCACTATCTTCTCAAGAACGATGCTAAAGAAATCGCACGACAGTGCATCGCCTTGTCTGAATCCTTTTTTGACGTCGAAAGATTCCGTAAGCTCGTTGCCAACCTTTATGTAGCAGCGTGAGTTCTCCATCGTCATTTAGCACAAGCGAATGAGCTTGGCAGGGACGCCAAAACAAGACATAGCTTTGTACAGTTAGTCTCTGTAGATGCTGTCATACGCGGCCTTAAAATCGATGAAAAGGTGGTGGGTATCGATTTGGAGTTCAGAAGTCTTTTCCAGGATTCGCCGCAACGTCAAAATTTGGTCGATGGTTGACTTTCATGGATTGAAGCCACATTGATAAGGACCAATCAGATTGTTGACAAAAGGCTTCAGACGTTCACACATTATGGCAGAGAGGATCTTGTAGGTGATGTTAAGTAGGCTGATTTCTCTGAAGTTGGCGCAGTTTAGAGGATCTCCCTTTTTCAGGATTGGGCAAACAATGCTGAGGTTCTGACGGCGGCGGTGACTTGTTAAGTGCTGCTGAGTAAAAAATTAATTTGTTTCTCAATAGTTCTTTCCTTATTTAATCGAAATTATGTTTTTTCTCCAATGGTCTACTGAAAGTTGAATTTCGTATATTTCTATTTGACAGAGGCGGAGCGAGATGGGCCACCCGCTATAGATGCGCATTGGAAGTTTAAAAAATATATGTAAAAACTATATCAATTCAGCACTTTCCAAGAAGAAGATAATATGCTTGCAGAGGATGGGGCCGTTTATCCTGAATGTTAAGCAACAACTATGGTAAGATACATCGTTACAAGACTAGCCCAAGTGAGCCTATGAACGCCCAGACGGCATCCGCTGTTATAGCACAAAAATTTGCAAAGGATAACCTATCTAGTAGGGATTCTAATTTAATATGGGATACGAGGTATGAGGTATGACTCACCCAGAACTTGTATAAAAATTCAAAATAAGATAAAATTTATGTCTTTCAGAATTTATGACGAGAGACTTAGTTCCCCTTTAGCGGTCATCGTGGCATCAGCGTACTTTCCGGGCGATGAAGTCAATATTTCGTCCGCCAAAGGAGAACAGTTGCCGACAGAATATTGCTGCAAGAGAAAAGTTCCGTTTTTAGTAGGTTGCGATGCAAATGCACATCATACTATATGGGGTAGCACAAAAGCCAATCAAAGGGGTGAGTACCTTTTAAATTCCATGCTTGCCAAATGTCTAGATATTTTTAATGTACGGAATACTTCATTCTTTATAACTAAAAAGCGTTAAGAGGTTTTAGACATTACTTTTGCTACACCGAACGCTGGTCGAATACTAAATGAATGGAGAGTATCCAATGAACCACCTTGATCGTCTGACCATAGAATAATTGTATCCTCCATTGCATTCTTGCAGAGAACACCTCTGGAAGGAATCCCAGTGACATCAACTTTGATATATACAATTGGTCCCGCAAGATAAAAATTTGCCGTAACGTGGATCCAGGGAAGAGGACTGTTCAATGTAGCAAAAAGGACATGGGAGTGCCAGAATTACATTGCAGAAATGAAAAATTATAACAAAGAGATAAGAAAGGCGAAAAAAACACAGCTTTGGGGGGTTTTCAGAAACCATAGCTTCTTCTCTACTGGCAGAAAGACTTCACAAGGTTCTTGCAAAAGAAATCATTATTTCCTCAATGGCTCTCCGTGTTCCTGATGGCAGCTTCAATAAGAATGAAGAAAGATACAACCCGTCCAAAGTCTTCTAGGCCGATTAGTTTAAAATCGTTTCTACTAAAAACTTTAGAGAAATTAATTGAAAACTTAAAGATCAGAAGTGTAAGTAAATATGCCGTTAAACCACATGCTTACAGATCGGGTAGATCCACAGAGACTGCACTATTCGAAATAACAAACACTATCCAAAAAGCTCTAGATGGAAAAGAAACACGGGCCGAATTACCGCTTCAATGAACGAGTGGGTGAGTTTCATCAGTGATCGAACGAACGAGTAAATACTTTCAGATGATGACGTTCATTATGTCACAAATCGTTTGAGAGTTATAAAATGTAGTAGTTTTACTCTACTACATCGAGTCTGTGTTTATTTTGAACGAATTTTGAGAGGTTTGACAAATAACAAAAACAATACTTGGGTAGAATAGTTTGACTGTTAACAGAAGACGAGGTTCATGATCGTTTTGAGTAGAAAATCTTGACCCAAATAGATTATTGGCAAAGAATTTCGTAATGAAATAACTCTGAAATTCAGTTCGATAACTGAAGAGAAAATTGAATTCTTTTATTCTTGAAGTTCGATAAAGAACTCGATAACGTGAGAGGTAATGCCAAAAACACACACAATTCAGTAATCTATTGTTCGATAACGGATGCAGTCCCAGTTTTATGTGCCTTACTTGACATTTGGGATATCAGGTTAGAGGAGGAGCTGTAGTTTGAGGTGAGGTACTAACTCATCAGCAAATTAAAAAGGAACAATAGATCACTATGTCGCAGTGTACCTTAACCCCTATCTAAATTGATTGTTTCATTCAACGTTACTTGGAATATTCATCTTCCCGGACATCTTCGTTCAACTACGTAAACCAACAAAAACTTGTCGATAATGCACCATAGCACCATGCTGGGCCAGCATGGTGGTTTTTCGAATTAAATTGTGGCTGCCGATCGCCTTTGAAGAAGAATTTCACGATGGTCATATCATTAGTTAAACCATTTTACTTTTTTTTTTTTTAATATTTCTTCTTTTTGCTACACTACTTACGCTATGCCTAGACCGATTTTGATAAAATGTTAGTTTTAACCCCCCCCTCCTTATATTAAATTTTAATCATGAAGTCCCCAGATTTATAAAACATTTGCTCCACTATTCTAGACACTACTCCATCTCCACTCAATTGACACGTTGTCATGTAGATAACATGTCTCAAGTCGTACGACTTCAATCTTTTTCGAATAACGACAACGTCTGTCAGGTCCACCGGTAAAAAATAGGTTTATCTAGAACCAGCCCGGATTTTCCTAAGCTGGGTTTACAAATTCTCAAATTCAATTCCTTTCTCATCATAATCGATTCAAAGCTTCAGAAGCGTTCACACAATCAACAGAAATAACACAAACTGCATCTATAGATCTTCACCTATCGCACCCTACTCACCGATTTGCAATTTAAAAAGCAGAAACTGCATTTTTCATGAGATAACCAAACCAACATATACATCCTCCTTGAGATGCCGTCATAGTTATCCCTTTACACTTTAACTAGAAGCTGAATTTTTCAGCAAATACCTAGCTTCCTTCAGTCAAGTCCTTTTGAACAAGCAAAGGAAAAAAAAACATCATTGAAATTCGAAAACATTGCGAGTTCCTTCCTTTCCAAAGGTTACAGCATATCCTTCCTCCAATCAGTGGGGTTCCACTTATGCCTCCTCTTATACAGTCGTAAACCTACCAACTTCCTAAGGTAGAGAGCATTTTAATCAATTAATAGCATCAAGGGAACCTAACCACAAAAAAAAAAAATGTTTAGCCAATCTTCAGCGCGAACCTTCGTAGGTCAATAATATCAATAAGTACCTTTTTCAAGTCGTTTGTAGGAATACGGGCAGCACCCTTAAGCTTACCTCCGAAAGAACAAACATATGAAACCGGGCTATGCAAACAGTTATTATTTAGGATTCTTGGCTTCGAGAAGCAGCCCGAGTTCCCTTATTCAAGCCCAATCTATAGATGCGTGCTGTACGAATCCTCAAACCTAGCATCATCTACTCCCCTATTACATACCTTCCTCGGTAGTCAGAGTCGCATCAACACTGTCGGTCGTCAGTCTCGACTGTGTTCACAAAGATCCCGCGTGGAGCGGTAGCTGCGGTTTGCCAATAACCATCTACAGACGCAGCTACATCGATTTATTTATTCTGTACACTGTACTGTAGGTATGCTCGGTGTGTGATGTTTTTTTTCCTCTGTGTTTTTATTATTTATTTAGCTTAACAAGCACATTGTTCGCCATTGCTATATGTGCGCTTTGTAAAAAGCACTATCTACATGCACACGGGAGGATTGGGATTGAATTCGAGTTACAAAGAAAAATGCAAATAAAACTGGATTCTCTGGATGTTGTTTGGCGAAATGCCCATTTTTGTATAGCCAGGCTTTAACTACCATCTTCGTTTGTTCGTTTGTTTTTTTTTTCTGTTTACTTTGCTTCCTTTTTGACTTTCTATCAATACACAGATCGAAATATGAAACATTGCAATATAAATTATCTACATGGTTGGTATTGTTGTTTCTTTTTCGCACGGTGTCTCTCTTTGTCTTTCTCTTATATGTTGTTGGTGTTCTCTTTTTTTCTTATTGGATGTGACCACGCCCTAATCGCAATGAAGTCTCTGCTTTCCCCCGACGAATCACTTCAAAAATCGCTACCAATCGCACAATTCACACTTGCAAGAGCAAGACAAATAGAGTAACAAAACAGAGAAACACATAGTTCCCACCAAGCCAGTTATTTATATATAATCAAAGTCACACCGATGCGACGCCTCCCATTTTCTGTCGATTTCATCGCATAGCAAAGTATTCGTGTATGACGTCCGGTGGAGAACGCATGCGTTTTGTCTGTCGCTCTCCCTGAACTTCTGCTTTTTTTTTTGTGCATATTACCGCTAGTCGCAGTGAAGTCGAAGTCGCGAAAAAATAAACGTTGAGTTGTTTGGTTTGGCTTTCAGCAATTTATTGTCGCGCCGTGATTGCAACCGCGTGAAGTGCCCTCTATAATTTTCAACCCAATCATAATAGCTGTCAAAAGAATCAAATCTTTCAAGTGTAAATGTCAAAAATAATCCAGTGTTGAAAAATAAATAATATTTTATGCACAAAACAAAAAAAAAAAAATTGTTGTGTTTTTGTTTTCGGTGCGTGTTGATGGTTGCATGCTGTTCGAGTTTGGTGTATTTCACCTTCGAGACGGATCGCAGTCGCACCGGAGTTAACCTATAAATTAATTTCTTATCAGAGAATCTTAAGAGGACGTCCAGGAACCCTCAATTGACAGTGTTATCTCTGGTGGCATCTATTTAATGTTTTGTTTCACTTTCGACAAAAAGTATTTTCGGGGACTTGGTTCGATTCGTTTTCTTTAAAATTTGTTGTTCGTTTAGTTTATGACCGGGTCATAAATTATAAGTTTAACTATTGTCCACAGTGAGGTGCTTAGGAGCAATAATCGTCAGTTTTCTTTGTTTTATGTATTTATTTACTTTTCGTTTTGTTTTTTGTCTTTTTTAATATCTTGTGAACTTTATTCATCAATTCTCTTAATCTACCTGCAATCGGTGTTTTTTTTTTTTTTTTGGATCGTAAAAACGAAAAACGGGAGTGAAGTGGACTTAAGTCGTAAAGGTCACTTCGTAGCAAAAGGTCTCTGGGCTTACCATTTTGAATTGTGTTGCAAGTGCGGTTCACAGTCGACTTCCTAATAAATGAAGTCATTAATTATGTATTGAAAAAAAAGTGAGGAGTGCGTCTGTCTCTATGAATGAAACCGGCAACGACCGTCGACTAACGGTGATAAAAGGATCGTAAAAGTGCAAATTAAAAGAAATAGATAAGTGCTTATTTTGATAACTCACTTTCCCGCAATCCGATGAAGATCTTTTAAATTCTAAAGCGAACGAAGAAGAACTTGTACCAATACTTATATTTTTTAAAAGAGTATCCTACTATCAAGAAAGCAATAGGCGACCTAACCTTTTTGGAATACGATTGGAAAAGGTGTTGAGACAAGAGAAGCAGTCGTGCACGCATTTCAAAAAGAATCGTTGGGGGCAACACGAGTTATACTTCAACAGACGCACATGGGCGTCTGTACTGAAGAGCGCCCTGTGATGCATTGGGTAAGGCTCATTATCATCACTTATCAACAACAATTAAAAATATTGTCTTTTTTTAACCTGAATGTCAGGTAAAAGGCAATCTCAATACCTAAGTTCTTGTTCCTCATTTACTTTTATTTTTTATTTTGAATCATTGCGTCGGTCGTTGCATTGGAAGATCGCATTGCCACCTATTTACTACGGATATCGGGATAAAAATGTAGTTATCAGCTATGGTAGTACGTGAGATATTGAGTTTTTTGGCTCTGAATTTCACGTTTTTAAACAAGCATTGGAGTCAAATGACAATGCTAGAAGCAAATTGCAAATTGTGCAAAGAATTTAAAGTCAGATGCGAAAACAGTAGAAGGGTTTGGGATTCTAAAGAACAAAAATCAGAAAAATTTAAGCTGATGGGTTTCAAGTAAACAAAAATGTATGTATTAATTGGAAGTTTGTCAAAACTGTCAAACTTTTCAGAAAAATAAATTTATTAACAAGTTTTCCGACGGCGAAAATGAGATTTTAGCATCTTTAGCTTCTGAGTTGTTGTAATAGGGTTCCCGTTCAAGTGAAATTTCCGACGGATGTGATAACTTGTTGTTTTTTGTAGGCCACTCTAAGTGTTTTATACCTATGGCCTTGCAATTCATCAAATTTTATCACCTTTTCGACAAGATTTACGTAGATGTCGAAAATCCGACTTTTTGTATTTAGAAGGACAAATGAATACTTTGATACTTATTTTACAAAAAAAAAAACTTTCAGAGTTTTCAGCTTGAGTACCTATTTTAAATATAGACATGATTTTATTGTTCTTGACGAGTTCAATTTTTGACCATTCTGCACAGTTTCCAAGGCCCTTATAAGTAAATATTCTTTAGTACCGACGGAGAAAGGAGAGTTGATCAAACCTTATCTATATGAAATATGTTGTACTTCCAAAAAGTAGTTTTTAAGAGGAGGCAGAGAATAAGAACAATAATAAACGAAGCTTAAGGCTTCCGCCATGAAGTAAGCGACTGAGCGGTTAGTGCCATTTTCAAGAGCAGTTCGTCGTAACTGTAGGAAAGAAGTTTCTTAATTACTTCTTAAATATGTCATTAGCTTTAAATTTTTCCAAAATAATCTTTTGGATGTCTCACCCTTCGCAGTTCGTCCAACACTGGACATTTTTTTCATGCATTGTAATAAACTTTTAAAGAAGTGAAGATCGTCGCAGTCTCCCTCCTTCTTCACTTTCAATTTGAAATCTTCAGACTTTGCTCTTCCAACTTTAAAAATTCGAGAGTCCATATGAATAGATTTAAGTCACCAATAAGATTAACAATTAAGATAAACAAAAACTCAGGATTTCAATCGCCGCTCAGGATATTAAAAAATATTAGAACAGGTTTGGTTGCTGCTTAGACGCTCAGAAATTTGTCCGGCCGGCCGCTCATATGGCGTAGCTGCTTTTGTGTGATTTGAACTCTGCCGCTCAGCCGCTTTCTGCGTGGCCGAGACACAACAATAAACATGGAAGTACATAATAGAAGATGTAAATTATGAAAATAATTATACTTTAATTTTGATAAAAAATAGGGAAGTCTTAATCGAACAGTCCGAATTGTATAAACTACTAGCTGACAAGCAAAACTTCGTACTGCATTAAACATAAGACCTAAATTTTTGTACCCCGCTAAACAACCACTAACCGCAATTTCTTTCCGCTACCCGCTACTCTATTACCAGCTACAACGTTAAAACTCTACCCGGTACCCTTTGCCCGCTACTCACTACTCGCAATCTGCTACCCGCTAAATGCTAGACTGCACTGCTACCCGCTATGCTGTATCCGCGCTACCACGTAAGCCACTACCCGCTACCCTGGTCAAATCTCATGAACAGCTTCGTCGATCTTGTACAAAATACTTAAAACCCATCTACATCTACAGCACTAACAACATTTCTTTAAAATTTGGAACATAGGGGTCTGTGATAGGAGGGTAAAAATTAAGGAGTAAATTTCAAATTCCACACCTTAAAACAATAACAAAAAATAGAAAACAATGTTTGCGTGAATCACCTTTAACACTTAGGTGTGTAAAAATTAGATATGAACATGTTCTCACACCTTCTGAATGTATACAAACGAAATTTCATCAAAATCGGTCAAGCCGTTTCGGAGGAGTATAAGCACTAAAACTGTGGCATAAGAATTTTGTATCTATATATCTATACATATTATACAAATCTATCGCCGTTTGTATACTTTATATAGGCATAAAAACGGGCCAACAGATATTAAAAGCACTTTCTATTTACCATTTGAAAACCCATTTTTTTCTAAATTTTCCAGTTGTCCATTTGAAAACCAATGCACTTTTTCCACTCTTCCATGAGGTTTTCCATTCAACAGATACCACCACGGAATGCAACAATATTAACCATTAAAATTTCACAAATATCTGTTTGGCCTTTTTTATGCCTATATAAAGTAAACGAACGGCCGGCGCTAGATTTTTATAGTATGTATAGATGCATGTAGGTTGATCAACTATTTGAAAGAATACATTGGACCACTGCACTAATTTAAAGGAAACCTAGGTTTATTTCTGAAAAACGAGTGAATACCAATGCGTGTACCGTTTGCGGATGTGACTATTCGACAACAGTGTAATAATACAAGTCCAAACAATACTGTAGTAAGGCAAATAGCACATTTACTCGATAGAATATAGAACATGTCAAATTAAGTATATAAAGTTAATATAACAATAAATATAGGAATGTGGGTTTGGCATATAACGCACCATTTTTTTGTTTATTTCGTAAATTTCTGAAACAAAACTGCTAGTAAAATATTTATACCTCAATGAAATGCGCGTTTAACTAAGTCACTTTTGCAAGAGTCATAGTGAATTTCCGTCCGAAACCTTCAAATCATGCTACTACCCAAAACTGTTTCGAAATTTCCTTAATGTCCAGGTTTTTCTTGAGAATTTTCTATTTTTCATTCGCAACAATTGTACATAAAACTCAACATATCTAAATGTGCAGTAAAAACGTATTTGATTCCCAAAATCTCTTTCAAAAAAGATAAAATCCTTCGCCTGGCAATTATGCACTGTTGAATAAAAAAAAATTAAGCAGATCGACCCTACCGTCTTTGTAACATCAAATTTCCAAATGACTGCTAATCAATCGCTGTTTTAACCCCTGCCGCTTTCAATTAGGGTGCAGTTAGTTTAATGAATGTGAAACACTTACTAAAATTAAAACTTTTATGTTAAAACTGTGCCCGCGGTATTATGGGAACCGTACATTTTACCGGAATAAAATGGGGTCAGAAAATGGCCCCTCCCTAAACTTGCACTGCATAGAATATGCAAAAAATCGTTTTAATCACTTGCTATATTCAAAATTAATGCAAATCTATCCCACGTCCCACGAGAACCGTACATTTTACCGTTATAATTCAGACTATATGTGCAATTCAAGACTATGATCTACCGGTGTACTTAATTTCATCCAAATTCGTTCAGTTGTTCTGGAGTTATTGAGCTTTCACATTTATATTATTAGTGTGATAATGAATTTTCCTTTTACTCAAAAAAAAAAAAAAAAATTCAAAATTCTTTTAACCTTATTTCCAATTATAATGCACACGAACCTTAGGTCTCCTTCATTCTGTAATGAGCTTTACAACCTATATTCTAGAAAAACTGCCTTGCAGGTTTCGCTGTCGTTTATGGACATGTATGCATTTCTCATCCCCATAGATGACGCCTTGCTGATCATATGATTAAGGTTCTTATAAATTATGTTTTTTTTTTTTTTTAATGCAATTTCTTCAAACCCAAAATACATACAAAGAGTGGCGCAACAGCTCTAGAAGAGCCAAGGCCTAAGTGGCTTACTCTCATCAACAAGTCTCTAGATGCGTGTGAAGAATTGAGGGACCTACAATTTAACGCTGATTCCGAACGGCAAAGTTGAGAAGCACTTTATTTCATAACAGATGATACTCTTGGAAGTTTTGTCGGTTCTTCGCAAGAGGCAGTGTCCGTGAAAGATGAAATAAAAACTTTGGGCACGAGTAGGACTCGAACCCACAACGTTCTGCTTAGCAGCCAACGCACCTAACCACTAAACTACGGACACTACCAATACTTGTTGGAATTAAAAGAACCCAATTTCAGACCCGTTTGCATTTTTGTATGGGACGTTCCGGAATTCTTAAGTTCCACATATAATCCCCATACCGAAGTAAATCTTCATGAAGAACATAAGTGTATGCTCCGAATGAACAAATGGGCCTTAACCCTTAAGTGAACCTAAGGTTATGTTCGAATGGAAAGAAAATGTCCTTAAGTTAGAAAATTAGGTAAATATTAAGCGTATCGATAGTGTTATTTCGTGCACGTTGCTATCACTGTAAAAAAAAATATTGGCTGTCGATTTATAAGATTTTCTAAAATTTTAACGTCAACTTAACGAACGATTACATAATGGTTTTCCAATAGATTTCGTGTGTACTCGCTGGTTCACTTAAGCGTTATAGTTGAGCCTTTAGTCCCCATGCCTTTGTACGTCACATTTACATGAAATTCGTAGACTTTTTTATTTTAGTTATGCCTCCATTTGGTCACCATTTCTTTTCGAAAGTCGCAACCTTATATTTTGAAATCGAACGTACGCCTATCCACATTGTCAAGGAAATAAGAAACTCTAACAGCCAAATTAATAAACAAAGACTACCGAAGGACTAATTCTTAGTCTGTGGACTAGTGAAAAATGCTATTAATAAAATAAAATTTCTCATAAGTGACGTTTACTAACTTAGTCCAGCTTGAGAGGTGGATTAGCAAAGGACTTTTATTTTTTCAGATGCTTAAAGTACATTTACACTGCATGTTTCCGTACCCCTGATTTCCGAGTTGATATTGCGAATTCACTTGGTCGCTCATGTGTGCTTTAG
>CAKKXW010000002.1:21743024-21759946 GCA_920937365.1 Sphaerophoria rueppellii | reverse complement strand
GCAGGCTTTTAAAATTGAGCCTAGGCTTTTCACCTTATTGAGCCCAGCACACAGGCCTACCCATTGCAAATGTATTGGTTCGGCCTCCCATTTGAAATGCATTGAAAAGCCTATACATTTACATTGGGTAGTATATTTTATCAAATTTAATTTTTTTAGTCCAAAGAGAGTAAAATGCCTTGAGTTGCGACTCTAGGTATACCTCCTCCGTGACCTAAAGGAGCCAAATGTAGTCCTTTTTTGTCAACATTAATTTTTTCTTTGTTTGTGAGAGTTTCGAAAATGCATTAAGCATGGGAATATTTACATATAAATACATATCTATGTATGATACCAATTTAACCTTTTTGGAAGGAGCTTAGAGGTTCCATTTATATACATAAAAGGTCTTATTTGGAATAAAAATTCCATCTATGTATTTCTTAGAAAATTTGAATATGGCATTAAGAAGATAGTAAAGACCATGAAAGCAGATCCCAAAAGGGATTTTTTGGTAAACGTCGCTTTACTATTCTGGGATCAAATTATTTTTATTAATGAGAAATTTTAGGCTATGGACTAACGCTTAGTCTATGGACCAGTTAGACTGTGGATTAAGAGTGGACTAGGCGTTTTTTATTAATATGGCTGTAAATTCCTATGTTCTTGCTGTGTCTATGAGGACTTGCATCTTGTTAGCTTGTATATGTGATATGTCTTATTAAGTACTTCAAATAACTAAATTTGAAGTCTTTATAACGATTTGGATTCGGTGACCTTGAAAATATTATTGTTATTTTACCTTTTTACATACATTTAATGTAGAATTGAATACTATAAATGCTTGCTTTCTCTTACAACCACAATTACAATTACAACCACAAAATAACAGCAACAAAAACAAACAAACTATAGATACTTTCCTTATTCTAAATTTTCTTATTCATATTTCATTTTTTTTTTTTTAATTTGATACAAGAGAATAAATGACTCAAGCAGGGTTGATCTTTTCTTTTGTTGTAGACTCCCAAAAGATAACCTAATCGAATGATAAGGTTCTACATCAATCGAACACACAACAAAAAGTGAAATATTCTCTTCGAGTGATTTCAGAAACCTGAATTCATTGCGCTTCGATTCCCAAAGGTTATCTAGGAGAGTCAGAGAAGAGTTTTTGATAAGATTTGATTTGTATTTCTTCTCATTTTTTTTAGTTCTTATGATACAGGAGGACTATACACTTTCATTTGAGGGAATAAATTAAAATTTGTCAAAGTATCATCGAAATCAAAGATAAAAATAAATAACAAATGCAATAAATAAGAAACATAAGTTACATTAAAATAAGAGAATAAGTCTTGATGCTATTTTTTTTTGTCCCGTAAAAAAAGTATATAATCATCCAAATCTACAGGAAAACAATTATTTGAGAAGAAATTTGTGCATTGAATTGATGAGTTCCACATTCCCCAATATCCACTTTTAAGTAAATAGTTTAATTAAATGATAAAACATCATTCGAAAAACAAATTTTACAAAAACTTGTAATGGATATTGATGAGCATAAGCATTTCATTTGACAATTCACTCAATTCAAAGTTCGGAGAAACTTAAAATCGTAGAATATTACCGATCGTAATATTTATTTTGTTCATGGTATTCGTTTCGTAAAGGAAATATTGACGTTCAATAACGAATGTCGTTCCACCAATGTTCCGCTACACTTAAGCTGTCGGAATAATCTTACTTACTTACTTAAGGTGGCGCTACAGTCCGTAGTAGACTTGGGCCTCAATCAACAGTCTCGGTCCCTAGCTAAGTGTCTCCAGTTATGCACTCCAAGTTGATTGAGGTTCTTTTCCACTTGTGTGCGCCACTTGAGTCGCGGTCTTCCTCTCCTTCTACGTCCCTCGGGAATAGTGTCGAAGGCTTTCCGGGCCGAGCCATCTGAGTCTCTGGACTTCCTTGACCCTTCTGGCTAGGTCCATGTCTAGGTTTCTAGGCTAGGTTCCTCTCGAAACAGCTTAAGGCACTTTGATCGGATTTTGTCAAAGTCCATGCTTCTGCACCATACAGCAGGACTGGGATGATGAGGGTGTTTTACAATTTTACCTTAGTTGCTCGAAAGAGGGCTTTTCCACTCAATTGCTTTCTTAGCCCAAAGAAACAGCGATAAGCAAGAGTTGAATAACTTGGGGATCATATGATCTCGGCGCTATTGTTATTGCCCCTGTTAATAGCGGAGCCTAGGTAGACAAACTCCTCTACTACCTCGAAGTTATACGCGTCTATTGTGACGTTCTGCCCGAGCCGTCGGTGTTGGGTGTCCTTCCTCGATAGCATATACTTCGTTTTTCCCTCATTTACCGCTAAACCCATTTTAGCCGCTCCTGTCTCAACTCTCACAAAGACGCCATTGACATTACGTTGTGTTCTTGCCATTCTATCAATATCATAGATAGTGCTTGTGGTGTTGACGGTGGAGTTTGGCACTATCTTCTCAAGTAAGATGTTAAAGAAATCGCACAATAGAATCGAACGATTCCGTAAGCTCGTTGCCAACCTTGATGGAGCAGCGTGAGTTCTCCATCGTCATTTTGCATAAGCGAACGAGCCTTGCAGGGATACACAGTTCGTCTCTGTAGATGCTGTCATACGTGGCCTTAAAATCGATGTAAAGGTGGTGGGTATGGATTTGGAGTTCATAGGTTTTTTGTCAGGATGATGGTTGGCTTTCCTGGCCTGAAGCTACATTGACAAGGACCAATCAGATTGTTGACGAAAGGTTTCAGACGTTCACATATTACGGCAGAGGGGATTTTGTAGGCGATGTCAAGTAGACTGATTCCTCTGTAGTTGGCGCAGTTCAGATGATCTCCCTTTTTCAGGATCGGAACAATCAGAGACGCATGAAAAAAATGTAATTCTTGATTATCACCACATAAAATTGCTATGCGTTACTCTGAGTTTGACATTTCAGTGCAAATTTGAAATTTCTTCTGAAGTATAAACAATTTAACAATCGGAACACCTACGATGATACAAAATTCGTATATTTCGTTAAAATCTGATAGAATTTTGTTACGATCGGATACGCCGATAGGGCTGATTATAACAAAGCTGAGGACCAATCCCAATCCCTGAAAAGATGGATTCACAAATTCCGAACGGAATCAAAAAAAGCATTGCATCTTTGGAAAAAAAAATAGAATTCAGCTGTTCCTAGCTAATCATTTTTTCTAAAATGTTTTATATTTCAAAACTAAGTAGCGACACTTAAAAAACAAACATTCTCTTAATTTTCCATCACATCAATGTTCGCTTGAACGTGTTAACAAGTCATAACTTGTGCAATACGGACAGACATTTTGTCTACGGAATCCTAGGAAGTGGCAGTTCTATCAAAAGTTCTACGTGTAGAACTTTGTTAACCCTTGAGAAAATTCTTTATGAAAATTGATCGATTCAAAGAAACAAACCGAAACTCTGCCAAACATTAATAACTTCCGTTTGCTTGCATTTTCTGCCACATCAAATAAGTTGTATTTTTATCTATCCAATTTGCTTTTTCATGAATCTGCTTCTTACTAGTGTGGTAGCTACTTTCTGAAAAATAAATATACCTTTAAAATCTTAGAACTTTCGTCACAATATGTCAACTAAACTTTAAAGATGTAGAAGGGCCAACATAATTCCTAACCCTTCTTAAATTATGCTTGAACTCGCTTTCTATCATTCCCAAAACATCAGCTTAAATTTGATGAATCTCACATTTCAAAACTAATTAATCAGCTCGATGTAAATTCTTACGCCAAAAAGCTCAAAAAAAGAATTTTCAACAACTATTAACCTGCAGATATTCTTGGCTATGAGAAGGAATTAATTAATTTATTTTTAAATGCTTATATTCCCCTATACCTACAGTAAAAGCCAAAGGGACTAAGCATCTTTCAGCATACAGAAATGCGCCTTCAACCTGAGTCTGCAAAATGCAACTAATTACGAAGAAAATATTCTTTTCTGTTTTTATTTTTATTTCATACAAGGATAAAAATAACCCAGGAATATCAAAAATGACATGCGACAATAGAATAGAAGAAATACACTCTATGTTGGCTGAAAAGATCCATTTAATTTAATTCTTCGTTTTAGGTTTGTGTATTAAGTTGAAATACAATTTTTCAATAGTTTTGAAAAAAATTACTGTATCGCAAAATAAATTGACAGTCAAACTATACATGCATACGAAATTAATAGCTTACTAATTGGCCTTCAATAAGCAATTAAAAAGTTCATTCTCTACTCTGATTTCTACCCCTCAAAGGTATCACTTTTATAGGTATATGAATCTACACTATATGAATAGCAATTGTTTTTTATTACATTTTGAGTGAAATATTATCATTAGGCGTGCTTTCTTTAATTATAAGGTCAACTTATTAAGACAATTTCAGTCTTGAATAATAAAGAGATAAGAAGATAGAAGACTTAGACATCTGAGAAAGCGACTCTGTTGTACGTCATTGCGTTTGATGTATAGATTGGCACAAAAAAATAATAATCAAAATAGGGTGATTCATTGAAAGGTTTGATTTATAATATAAAATAAAATACTTTTATTTAAAAGTTGTAGCCTTTTCACACGAGACATTTTTTCAAAAACTTGACGGAAAGTATGAGTTTTCCCATACAAATTTGATGACATCCCTGTTTTGCAAATCACAACTTTTGTGACAGCCAAATATTGAAATCATTCAGCATTTTGACCGAAGACTTATTTTTTTGTGCCACATTAAGAATATTTAGATGCAGAAACGCATTCAAATGCTTAACAATATTGGCGTAGGATTATAATCCGCTAACGAACAATGTTAAAAGTATTAAGAGTTAGAATATGCTGATTCCACTGACGCTAGTCACGAGCTTAAGCGAAGTATATAAGGAACATATCTCGACTTTTCTGAAATTTCGGGTAGGAAAAACGTAGTATTATACTAAACGTTCTATAGTTCTAAGTTCAAAGATCTAAGACGAAGACGTGTGCGAATTGGATGAATTTTGGTTAAAAATGGATGAATTTTTAACCACTACTGTCATATTTTAACCTGATCCGCAGCTAGTCTAATTTTTAACACATTTTATTCAATGCGAAGTGTCAAAATTTAACCAAACGTCAAGTTTTAACCAATTTCTAACCCAATTCGCACACGGCCTTAATTCAAATTTAACTACCAAAATTATTCCCCTTTGGTTAATGTATCAGTGAAAACACGCACCCATATTTGCCAACCGTAAATCTTAGCTTGACATAAAATAAAAAAAAAGAGTGGCGCGACAGCTCTTGAAGAGCCAAGGCCTAATTGGCTTACTCTTATCAACAATTCTCTAGGTGCGTGTGAAGAATTGAGGGGACCCACAATTTTACGCCGATTCCGAACGGCAAAGTTGAGAAGCACTTTTTCATGACAGATGATACTCTTGGAAGTTTTGTCAGTTTTCCGCAAGAGGCAGTGTCCGTGAAAGATGCAATAAAAACTTTGGGCCCGAGTAGGATTCGAACCCACGACGACGTTCTGCTTAGCACCTAACCACTAAGCTACGGACACTACTTAGCTTGGAAGCAACTATCATTTTGACAGCCTTGTTTCCCATTTTGTGTTTCGATTTATATTTCTTCCAACACATCAGATATACTTATTTCTGATGACAAAAAAAATGTGTTATGTTTCCACTTTTCCAATATTTAATGATAGATTTTTCTGTTACTAAAACTTTTTCTTTAGTTTGATTTATGTTCAATTTTGATGTCAGAAATTCGACTGCTTGAAGCATTTGATGCCATTTGCTGCTTTTACACAATTTTACCTCTTCTGCTCACTTTTACTCATCTTTCGTACGTTAAAACTACAAATTTTCAAATTTACCGGGTGCCCAGATCTTTATATATGGAACAGCTAGTACTACCAAGATTGGTTTTCTGCTTGGTTTGACAGATCCTTTGTCAAACCAGGCAGAGAACACACAATAAAAACTTATGTAAAAAAAAAACTGCTTCTGTGAAAAATTCTAAGGATGGCACCACCATCGCTTTCCATCTTGAGACTACTCCCCAAATAGATATACAAAGGCCCAGGTAGGGTGCCTTGCTTTACTGAGATAGCATTGGTAAAAACACGCACACTCTTGCAGTAAACGTTCACCGCAGCTTGTAAACATTGTCATTTTGACAGCTCGGTTTTCCATCTCCCTTTTTAACTAATCTGTGTTTAATGGCGTTTTTATTTGGCAATCTGGAATCTAAAAAGAAGCATTCTGGTTTTAAAATCAGAAGGGAATTCCCTTCTTTTCAGAATCAGAACTGTAAGTTTTGCCCAATTGAACGCTTTCAGAATGCTTTTTTTTACTTCCAGATTGCCAATTAAAAACGCCATAAGAACTTATATATAGCAAGAATAGATTGACAGCCTACTTGTAAGATTTTTCGCGACAAAACGTGTTAGTAGATATAAGGTTGCCAGATGAAAATATAAAAAATAAAACCCACGAATTTTTTATTGATTGAAAATTTGACGTTGTAAAAAACTAATTTTTGAATAAAACGGTTGCACAAGCACGTATTTAACCAAACAAAAATCATAAACATTTAAATAAAATTGATATTTTTTTAATAAAATAAGGTATGAGAAAAACAACAGCAAACAAATATTTTTACTTTTGAAATATCATTAAAACTACTATCAAACGATAACTCATGAGTCATGACTCTTTTTTGAAATCCCTTTTAAAATACCATCCTTTAAGTCGAACACTATTACAGCATGACGGGTCATTGCGCCATTGGCACAATGGCCAACAAGATAGGAGCTTTTGCACCCGATTTCTGTAGGAGCTGTCAGGATGAGGAGGAAATAGAAACCATTAAACACCTGCTCTGCGACTGTCCGAACCTCCAAACCAACCGACTCCGTCATTTTGGGAACAGGTTTGTTGGAGAACTGGATGATCTAGCTCAGGTCTCAATGGCAAATATGAAGAGATTTATAGATAGCACAGGCTGGTTCGTTAACGAGCCGGTCTACGCTCATCGACAACCTTGAATAGCATCGATGCTAACCTTCATTTTATATAGGGGATCACAATGGACCAATAGGCCCCCGTGTATGCAACAGCCCACGCTGTGCACACCCCTCATAACCTAACCTAACCATTACAGCATGACTCTTAAGGCATGACTCAAATTTTGGCATCCCTCTTTAATTCAAATTTCCTTGAAAAATAGATCAAAGGTTTAATGTACCTACATGCTCTAATCGGCCAATTCCAACGGGAAATTAAGTGCCTCACCGAAATAATTTCTCAACAAAGCTATATTGATTACACTCTGAGTGGGTCGTAGCCCTTATTGAAACCTATACCATAGACTTGAATTTCGGGAAAAACGCGTATAGATTTTATGACCCCTTACTTAGATGTCAACAAATCTTTTAGTACTAGCTTCCCCAATATACTAGTTTTGGAAAAAAAGTAGGCCCTACACTAACGACTCGACCATCACCATCTACACCGAATACTAAATGAATACTAGAGAAGGTGCAGGTTTCTACTCTGAAAGCTTCAACCTTGCCAATTCATTCATCCCCAACCATAGCAGCGTCTTCCAAGACGAGATCTTGGCTTGGCAGTGAAAAACGTCGCTCAACATACATCCATGATTGACATCTTTTATTATTTTTTATTGATAGACAAGTAGCAATAAAAGCTATCTCTGCCACGACAAGAAAAGATCCGACAGGAATTTAACTTTTAATAACCTCTCCTCAAGATCGCATATCAGTATAATAACTGGACACCGATGACCTTTGCAACTGTTGTGTTGACGAGGACGAGTATGAAGATACTGCTCATTTTCTCTGCCACTGTCATTCACTCTGTCTGGGAAGAAAACTCTTTGCAACTTATTCTTTCACGAACTAGAGGAACTATCCAAACTGCTATAGGCAAAAGCTTGCTAAGCTTTATCAAGACCTCTAAATGGCTAAACGAACCACATGATTCATAGGTTATTTATTTTTCAGGAAGTTACAAAACTTCAGGGATATACATTTAAGTTGGGTTCACAGTAGTGCTCATATTATATAAATCCGTCAACACGACAGAAGTTGAAACAAGTTTTTGAATTTGAGCACCCTTTAAAGGAGAATCGAGTTTCGTGAGCTGGGTCGACTAGTTTCAATCAAAGAGCTGAGAAACTTAGTCTTGGGGTGTTCTTTACATCGACATAAGTGCTGTCGTTTCAAAAATTTCATAGTGAGTATTTTTGAATCAATTTGAGGAGTATTTTCTCTATTTGAGAGTATATTTTTTTTTAACTATATAAGCACGTAATCCGACAAATTGCCTCCGGAAAAGAGTATCATGGGTTTTGCAGATTGTTTTGAAGCTTCAAAAATGATAAAGTTGAAGTTTATAAACAGACGATAGTTTCTTACAAATTTGTAGGTGTTCGATATTAGGAGCCTTTTATTTAATCGAAGTTGATATCAACTTGACAATCCTATCCTTAAATTTTGATTTCATTTATTGTCTTCATTATAGTTTTTCTCAACTGCCAACTGTCAGATCTTGCATTTAGTAAAACACTGAATTTTTTTAATTAAATAAATATTAAAGTGAAGAGAAAATTATGAAGGCTTGGGCTTTGACAGTATGGAAAGGGTAAGGAAAGAAAAAGTTTGAAAATCTAACGTACTATGCACTGTATGTAGGTATGTACACAATTATTTTTTGCGTTTATTTTTTTGCATTTATCCTCTTTTCCAAGAGATATTGCTTTTAAGTGGCGGGTCTTCGAACACAAAAGGAAATTCCTGTATCGTCTTTTTGGCCTTTGAACTACATTATATTATATTGGTTCTTCCTAGAGAACACTTTTCCCGAAAAGAATATATTATGTCAGCAATATATGCTTTATAATGAAGAGGTATTTGTCTTCTTTTTTCTTCTTGATTCAGAATTTCATCGCGCAGTTGTTCTTAACATAATCTACTCCAAACTGTTATGTATTTCCCAGTGGTTACCTAGTTCTTTCAAATTCAAATCTCTGATTTGAAAGTTACGTAAGTAAAAACAAAAAACAATCCTCAGCTTGACTTTACAATTCAAATCTAGAGTTTGTAAATTGCAAAGGTTGACAAGTTGAAAAAGTGAAGAAAACTGCCTATAATTCTTTTTCGCACGCTTCCAACATTGCTGACAAAAATATCACTTCAAATTTGAAAAAGTTGAATGCTGTCATGCGACGAAGGTTTTTTAAGTAAAAGGGTCAGGTTTTTTACAGTTCTATTTGTAGTAATTCCACCAGTTGAATTTTATTTTTTTCATTACAAAATTATATCTAATTTTCAACTTTTACCTTTCTATTAATGCTTATAATTTCGATTCTGGATCTTCAGGTTCAAGGCTGTAGTGATCCAAAATCATAGACGAAACTACAAATGCAGACTTACGTGATCCGTGAAAGCGTGTTTCAAAAAATGCTGGCTAATTTTGTTCACATTTTCGAGTAATTAAGGTATTGAATTAGGCGTTAAGTGCCTTAAACTGTTTGGCAATTTTGGTAAATTGGTTACCATGACTTAATTTTAGACCAACAATCTCACTCATTGAAATGACCTTAGAGATGTGAGAATATTGATTTTCGTCTCTTGTTTTATCTCATAGTCATAATACATGGAAGATATTTTATTCACTGAGTTTGGGGAGTATATTTTGTCTATGGGTAGTAAAGTAGTATTTGACTCTCGAAAGGAGTAAAATACTACTAAAGTACCAAAAAGAACAGCAGTGCGACGACAGTTATTAAGAAAGTGTAGTTTTCATAGTTCCGCTTGCCATTTCGTCATGAATCGACAAACTTTTAATCAACTCATCCGATAGGTCAGTTCCTTAGCTTCGTTTCTTTTGTTCTTCTTAATGTTTTTAACGGTTTCCCAGCGAGATTTCGACATGCAGAACTAACCTTTCTTATATGCTTTGGTTTCAAAGCGTACCGGGTGTCACAACTGTGACATCAATACATATGAATTCATTAATTTAGCTCAATTTTTTTTTAAGTTTAAATATTTAAAAATTAAAACAAAATATTACTTATCTGCTTTAACTTTAATTTAATTTTTTTTTCTTTTTAAAATTACAGCAGCAGAGCGCAAGGTTCTTAGGGCCGGCACGGGACAGAAGTCCAACACCACCTGGAACGCACATAAGTCGCCAGTGTGGAGGTTCTTCCAACAACAATCACATACTATATCGTTCCTGTTCTTCTTGCCCAGACACATGTGATCACAGCAATAAGACCTTTGATCCCGCACCAATCTACAATGATTCGTTTAGAAGGTACACATCCAAACATTACAAATACAAAGCTGTTTCCAAAACAAAACCAAAAACAAACATTCTTTCCAGCTATGACGCCCCAGATAGAGCTCCATTTGACGAATCATTGATCAAATATTCCGTCAGCGGGAGACTAGACTGTCCAGATGGTAGCGATGACCAAATATCTGGAGTTTCACTCAAAACCGAACCCTATGGCCCACCCAGCAGTCCAGAATCATCCAGCGAGACAACAATTCCTGGTCCCGACGACTGTGCCGGGTGTGGCCGATTTATTCAGGTAATGCCGGCCACAATCTACATTTTTATTTCGCAAACGAAAACTTCATATTATCTTTAAATGGGCATATTGTTAGGACCGTTTCTACCTCTCAGCTGTTGAAAAACGATGGCATGCTGGCTGTTTGCAATGCTGTACATGCCAACAACCACTGGAAGGAGAGTCATCGTGTTTTTCTAAGGATGGCAAAATTTACTGCAAAAGTGATTACTATAGGTGAGTCTTTTTTTGAATAATAAAATTTGCGGAATGATGTGTCTTCAACCTCATACAAAATTTACAATTTATCTGAGAAAGCACACGGATGTTAAACATAGAAAAATCTATGTTGTTTTGTTCGTCTTCAACTAGCTGTCTGATCAGGTCCGTATAGCAAAAGGAGTATGAGGGGCCCTTGTCCCAATGCGGTTCGATCTATTCCAATAAATGTTCAAATGACAGAACCCTCCTAGTATAGCCTTCACAAGTTACCGAGAACCCAAAAGAAAGAAACTGGTGCATAGCAATAACTTAAAATATCTCAATGCAGTCCCCTCCTTAATATTTGTATCACTCACTCTACGACCGACCTTGTGCTTTTTCATGTTTTCAGTCTTCCTGATTTAATAAACTGTTATTGTGTGTGCCCAAGAAGTGCCAAGAAATTTCCCCCCAGTCCTAAATAACAACAACTGCAACTATAACATGTCGTACTAATTACACATTTTTTTTTCATGGTTGTATTTCGCTTCGCAAGAATACATGCATAATGTGTGCAATGTTCAAGTCTGCGAAGCACAGAAAATAGTTTTCTGACACGCAACTCTGAAACGATCCGATTTAAGGAAAGATCTTAGACAAAAGCTGACTTGACTTGGGGTTTGGCGTTTGGGAATCTACTGTTTGGCACTCTCTTGCATCACCTCAACTGATATATTATTTTGATTTGATAAAATTGCACTTCTCGCTCGTCCGGCACGCTATATGAATGCATTTTTTGTTATTCTTTCAATTCAAGACGATAGTTTGGCTAGAGATTAGGTACTATTGTTTTGAATTATACGCCATGTGTTTTTCCATTGTTTTTTTTTTCTTTTTGTTGCAATAATTGTAATTAAAAAAATTGAATCGGGGTCATTTTTATCATCATCCTTGGAATGAAGAAGTATTTTACTGCTAAATAGTTGCAGTGGACTGACTTTCCATTTTGAGGTGGAGAGTTTTGTGTTTAGCAACGTTTTGCTGTTGCATTTACCGAGGGTATTGCAATTTTAACAATTTTAAAAGAAAATGTTGCTTTACTAATGAGAAATCGAACGAATGTTCAGACTGATTTGGACTCAAGATCTGACGAACGAACTCTTAATGACTTTTTAAATAATAATAGTAACAAAACGTTAAAGCCAAGCAAAATTACACGGGAAGGCATTCGTGTTAGGGTTCCCAAACTAAGAGTAGTTTTATAGAAAAATGGGAAAAACCTTTAACACTGTAACGTTTGTTACTCACACGGTTCTAACTCGTTAACCAGGGTGTAAGGAAAGTTAATTTAGAACTTCGTTCAGTTTTTTGCTCATCAAATCCTTCTCTTAAAGTGTCTATTACGATTTTTCAGATTTCTTTTGAATTTTATTTTTAAAACAAACTGCACTCAGCCGTTTCACCCACCAACCAATTTCATATGAAAAAATAGTGTGAGGTTCATATTTAATATTTCTGATTTTTATTACGAGGACACTAAAACACTTTTTTAGTGTTCAACATTATTTAAACCTTGCATGTAAACGTACTGAAGAAATTTGCAAAATATCAGACGCAAAGTCCAAGTACAAGAATTTCACTTTGATACATAAATTTTTTAAAGATTTTTATCAATTAATAAAAAAAATAAATAAAAATCCTTAAAAAATTGAGGATTTTTTTTTATTTATTATTTTTTCAAGACAATTGAGCGGATGCCTTCTTTAATGTAACACAACCCTAATGTATATATGTATTCTAGTAAACGAGACTACGCATTAGGTGGTATTCTTGTTTAACCTGTTGAAACCTGTTATTCATTTAAGCTACCAAAATGAATAACAGGTTTAGAAGTCTGTTTCGGTTTTATTTTTTTATAAATTGCAATGATCGAAAATTTCAAGTTGACTATTGTAATGTTCGTGGGCTATGTACGAATTTTCTAGCTACGTACATCCACACTGTTTCTAACAGGCCAGCTGTTTTGGCGCTTAGTGAAACCCGAGTAGGTGAGAATTCCAATCCTACTGAATTTCTCATTCATGGGTATAGCTAAGTGCCATTATTCTTACTCCACCATGGCCTCGTCGTTTACATTAGAAATGATGTCGCTTACCAATTCCTTCCACAATATGAACGCTGCTCCAACCCTATTTTCAATTTTATGTGATTTAAGTTTTCTTTATCGAAGCCCAAATTTGGACAGAGCTTCAACTTTTCGCGAATTTGACGCTCTGTCTGACTCCATTCAAAGAATTGTATCCTTGTATCCTCACACTGAAATCGTTATTACGGGCGATTTCAATGTACACAATGCTCCGTGGCTTCTCCATTCGGGCCTGACAATACCAGAAGGAATGTGTGTTGAAGTCTTTGCTGAGTTTAACCACCTTACTCAGCTTGTCACTGAGCCTACTCGAATATCGGACATTAATGGCCAAGCGGAAAATACTAATGACTTGTTTCTTAAGTCTGACCCTGATAAATACACTGCCAATGCATAAACACCTCTAGGAAGATCTGAACATAGTATCATATGTGCAAAATTCTCATGTTAAACCAATTCAGTTAAAGAAAGAGCTCCGAAGAGAACCGTATGGCATTACGAGAAAGCTCTCTCGCGAAAGCTAACCTGTAGGCAGTTCGCCTCCAACTCTTCGCTGCAACAGTCAGTCATGACATGACGTCTCCAGTTCTTGAGCGCGTCAATGATTCCCCATGGTACAAATCTTCTTCCGCACTCGTACTGTGGCGATGGCGAGAGTCCTAAAAGATCTCAACATACATAAATCCGCTGGTCTGAATGGTATCCCGCTATTATTCTGAAGAGGTGTTCTTACACGATGG
The DNA here is from genome assembly GCA_920937365.1 of Sphaerophoria rueppellii. Classification (NCBI taxonomy): domain Eukaryota; kingdom Metazoa; phylum Arthropoda; class Insecta; order Diptera; family Syrphidae; genus Sphaerophoria; species Sphaerophoria rueppellii. Next base: position 21,746,229 of record CAKKXW010000002.1, on the reverse strand, counting down.
CAAAACCCTTGCGTAAGGTTTTCCATCTATCCTATTCTTCTGGGTACGAGCCCGGAAAACAGCATTTGTCAAGCCAATTCCAAAAAAGGCGAATCTCCTTCTCCCTCCAAATATCATCTGATTACACCTACGTCCTTCCTTCTAAGGTCATGGAAACGCTGATAAACTATTATCATTTCAAGAAATACCTCGAAGACCGAAAGCTTCTTAATAAACGGCAGTACGGCTTTCGCAGCAACAGGTCCACTGATGACCTGATGGTTTATCTCACCGAACAGTGGAACAAATCTTTACATCGTTTTGGAAAAAGTAAGATTGTTGCACTTGATATTTCAAAGGCAGTGATGGAGTTTGGCAACAGGTTCTCTTATCGAAAAATGCGGGCTTTCGGAATTGAGGATTCTCTCCTTCGTTGGATTAGAAACTTTCTTTCGAACCGTTCATAACGGATTCAAGTCTGAAACCTACTAAATAAATGCTGGTGTGCCCCAGGACTCCGTTTTATCTCCGACCCTCTTTATCATTTTTATTAATGATGTCTTGTCTGTTACTTATTATCAAATTAATAATTTCGCTGACGATAGTACCCTTAGCTTTTCATATTTCGTTTCCAAATTCACATCCCTCCTCTTCGGATGTGCAACTGCAACGTCAAAATATGATAAGCTCATTGAACAGCATTGTACAATGTGGAATTGAAAACCGCGAAGAGTTTAATGCTTCAAAAAATCAATACTGCCTTGTATTGTTAAAGCGAGACATACCCCCCTTGTCACTGTCCATGAGTTGCACTTGCTTCTGTGAAACCGAACATCTCGAGATTCTCGGTATGTGCATGACTGACCACCTCATGTGGAACGAGCACATATGCGATTTCGCCAAAAATGCCGCAAGATGTTTGGGTTTCTTAAGACGGTGCCCGTCTGATCTGGCTATTATCTACAAGACTTATATCCATCCAAAGCTTGAGTACAATTCCCATCTTTGGGCTGGTGCTCCAGCTACATACTTGGCCTCTTGGATGGTATACAAAAAAGGACAGTAAGAATGATTGGCCACAGAGACATCACTAACCCAGTAATTTCATAGAAACACCGTCGTAACGTTTCGTGTATCTCCTTGTTTAAGCGTTACTTCTACGGTAATTGCTAAAAAAAAAAAACACTTTTATGAAATGTGAATCTTACTAATTGCATGTGTGCTAAAAGCTTTATTAAAATCAAATAGAACTCTTGCAGATCTGACTATTTTAATCCAAGTACAATTATCAATTTTTAGGTTTTGTAAAATGTGTGTTTTTTTTAAAGAAATCTGCCATTGGTGACGTCACTGAAGTTTCGCTGACAGACTAGACCAAAACTTTTCAAGGGATTCATTCAAAGTCAATGTGGGTGAATTGAGCATGACTTACGATTTGAGTACAACTTTATCTAAGTTGGCAATCAATTCTTCACTCAAATACTTATCAATACTATGATTCTTAATGAAGTTCCTCCTGTTTGACTATCACTACATTTATAGAACATTATTCGCTTCAAGACCCCGCTTTTCCAAGTGTTTCAATTATCATATCTGAATTTATGAACACGTCTACCACCTTCGCAGCATAAAATGGAATTATAAAGAGATTTGCCTTGTCTTGCCTTACTCACAGGATTTCAAACAAAAAAATATTTCTAACTTACGTCGGTCGTGCTAAATTACCAATATGTAAAACTGAGAACATAGATTTATTCTGATCTATGTATATCGAGATATCAGATGGAATTTCGTCTTTGACAATAAGATCGAACCGGAAACCAATAACCTCAAAACTATTTTGGTTTTTAGTGGCCACGAATCGCGAAAAAAAATCATTTGTAATTCAGTTTTAGTAGGTACAAAATTATTTTAATATTTTTACTACTCAACATTGCCAGTGGCGTATAATCCTAAAGGCAAACTAAGCATGCAACTAGGGGCGCGAGACAACAAAGGGGCGCAAACCTCTGTTCCCACTTATGTCAACATAAAAATCGGTCCTGAGCAATTCCACTTACAGTGTCAACTCGGTTTGTCTATTCGGTTTGCCTACTCGGTTATCGATTTAGTGTTTTCTCTTGGATTGAGCCCAAAGGATGCAGTTGTAGCTATTAAAAGTATTCAATCATGTAACGGTATCGCTTCAAGTTCACGGTTACCGTGACGCCGGCCGTTTTAATTTTCAAAGAAGTAAGGTTCAATGATTGCCTTGACCATTGCACGCCAGACTGTAACTTTTTATGGGTGCAAAGGTGACTGATGAATAGTTTGGGTATTCCATTGCCCCAGAACCAGCTATTCTGTTTATTCATATATCCATTCAAATGAAAATGTGCCTCGTAACTCATTATGATTTGTTCACAGTAATAGATGGTTGATTTTGATAAAATGTTTTATCGAATATTTTTCCAAAATAGTTTCGTCAATTTGGAACCGAAAAATATATCAAAATATATCTTTTCGCTGCCAAAACTGAGCGAAAACTTTGCTTTATCGAATATTTTTCCATAATAAATTTGCCAAGAGTTTACTTCACGACGGCCAAATATGAACTGTCAAGACTAATGTTTACCAAAATGGCGGTAAAACAAAGTAGTATACCTTCCCGACGGACACCCGGGATATCCGATTTGGCGAACCGAGTTGCAACTTGGTTTGCATAAAAACCAACTCGAGTTAACTTATTCTTCAAAATTTATGTTCGGCACATAATTAATTAAAATATTTTAAAGCGAGATGGAAAGACTTTTGGAACAATATCTATCGATCTCAAACTTTTTCTCTTTTTCCCTGGCCCCCATTTCAACGCGTTTTTCTAAGACGCGGTACAGCGGTTTCGGTCAAACTATAATACGAGTTATTTCTAATAGGGACACCGAGGAGATAAGGATTATACGTTTTATAATCCGCCACTGAACATTACAATCAACTTTACGATCATCACAATAAATTAGTGTGATCTCGTGACATGCGCATCAAAGTGTGGATAATTGTTGGTTTCCTTTTTAAAAGTACCTTTAACTACATAGTATATCCCCATAAGCATGATTTATATTTTCATAACTCAACATCAAACTGGCTTTGGCGACATGGCGCAGAATCTTTTTGCGCAACTTTACCCCCGGTCCCTTTTTCTCTTTTTCAAACTCTAGCTATCTATAACAAGGTTTTCAGAAAGGTAGAG
>CAKKXW010000002.1:21705539-21722443 GCA_920937365.1 Sphaerophoria rueppellii | reverse complement strand
TAGTTATTAAAGTTAAATCGTTTTTTGTATTTTAAATTAATAATCATTTCACATTTGTGTTAAAAGAGAACTTCCAATATCCACTCCGACAAGAAACGTCAAGCTTTCCTTATTCCAAGGTGTTCGCTTGACGTCTATATATTTTCCTCGCACACACTTTTTGCGCCTTCCTATTTGTAATTAGGAGAAACCCTAACCTTTTTAACTTCGAAATCCTCGATTTACTAGTGTATCACATCTCCAAAATACTCTAGTTGGGATGAATCTCGACTCGTATCTTAAGTATAGACTTCTTATTAGATTCCATGATGTTGTTCACAATAGATGCCCTGACTATACTTAAGTGAAAAGCTTCAATTTTTCCAATCCCAAAGAGGATTAATGTTTATCCTTCCGCGTTTTTCACACACGCTCCTTTTATATATCTGCAGTTCGCTTGTGGAACCTTATTCCTTTCGAACTGCAAAGAACAGCCTCACCTATAACCTTCAAGAGAAAATTGTGTTTACACTTTACTAATAATTAAATTTTATGTTTTTTGCTAAATTGAAATTATTGATATCAAATCATTTTAACTCTGCTTTTTCTATATAAATTAGTCCATCTTCTACTATGTTTATTTTGATTATTGTAACTATATTTGTTCATTGATTTCATATTCTTGATACTTTAAAACATTTATATCTTAACTAGCTGTACCCTGCCACACTTCGCAGTGGCACATGTGATTGGATGGTTGAGAAATGAGAAACAAAACAAAGATTACATTTCATACAAATTTAATTTTTCAATATTTTTTGTTTTTCTGTCTGTATAAAGACTATCCGTCGCAATTAAATCTAAGACACTTAATTCTAAAGATTGACCTTGAGTTTTATTGATTGTGATTGCAAATGCTATAAATTAAAGACCTAAACTGCTATCCGTTTCCCGCAACCCCGGTACCTCGTTACTCGGTATTCTACCCTGCACGCTAACTGCTACCCCTATGCCCTCTACATAGCCCTCTTTCCTGTCAATCCGCTACCCCGCTACTACTTACACTACCCTGCTCATATGTCATTAACGACTTGGTCGATTTTTCACAAAATACTTAAAAACCCATTCACTTCACTACCCGAACATTCTATCAAAATACGGTGCAGAACACTCCAATGGTACAAAATAAGTAAGTCGGACTCAATACCACAGAAACAATAAAAAAAAACATGTGCATCAAATAATCCGGTAAAAATTTGAATTAAACTCTACAGTACGAACAATTGAAATTTTCATGACACACGATAGGTATGAAATGATCTTAAATATTCAGTATGATTATATTTTAATGACATGTTTCAAACCAAATACAGGTTGTTCAATGAAATTTAACATTTTCAGTCATTTCCTTAACAAAAATAGTCCTACGTTTTTAGAGAATTGATGCAAGCAGATCAATAAATCAAAAGCAACGAATCTAAAAAATCAGACCGAGCAGACTTCGTACTTCCTCGTTTGATAAAAATAAAACCTCAATTTTTGCACCCCGCTATCGAACTACCCGCTAAACGCTATCCACGGCCCTACTACCCACTACCCGTTTATCCTTATCTGTTTCCTGCCACTCGGTACTCCGTTAACCTACTATACGTTACCCGATACCCGCTACTTCTACACGCTACCCGTCACCCCATTCCTGCTACACACTACGTCACTACTCCACTACCAGCTTTCCTGACCATATATCATATCATAAACGGCCTGGTCGATTTTATACAAAATACTTTTAACTCATTTACGCCACTACCCAAACGTTCCATCAAAATACGATGACAAACGCTCCATTGGTATAAAAGTAATGAGTCGAACTAAGCAACAAATCTTAAAAAATTAAAAAATCGACAACGAAAAATGTCAAGTGTATAGTTTTTTTTTTTTTAATGTCGATGAAAAACAATATTTGACAAATAATAAATTTCTTCACTGACATTCAATTTTTTTTTTTTTTTTTTTATACTGAAATCTGAAATCGAATATTCGTAGCTATATTGATATATATTGCTGAAGTGAGAAAAGCATTATTTTTTAACATTTACACCGTTTGTGATTTGAAAAGTTTATATTTTGTTTGTAAACAACCTTCTGCCCTTATTCCTCTTTAATTTAAAACAAAAATTAAGAAAATCGGTCAAACGGTTGTTGAGTTTTTCGCGCGTACACAAACCAACATAACATTTTTATATATATAGAAGAGATGTATCGTTGTCAATATTCAGATGTTTTACGAATAAATAAATAAATAAATCTTAATCTTAAAAATTCTATCAGAATTTATGAACACGTCTATCACCCTCGCAACATAAAATAGAATTATAAAGGGATTTGTCTTGTCTTGCCTTACTCACAGGATTTCAAAAGAAAAAGAGTATTCCAAATCATGTTAATGTGTTAAATTACCAATATGTAAAACTGAAAACATAGATTAATGATTAATCTGACCTATAGATCAGACGAAATTTCGCCCAAGGTTTTGACAATTAGATCGAACCGGAAACCAATAACCTCAAAACTATTTTGGTATTCAGTGGCCACGATTCGCGAAAAAAATCTTTTGTACTTCAGTTTTAGTAGGTACAAAATTGTTAACTGTGTTAGTCTGTTTTTAATGTTTTTACTACTCAACATAACTTTACGAGCATCACATTAAATTAGTGTGATCTCGTGACATGCGCATCAAAGTGTGGATAATTGTTGGTTTCCTTTTTAAAAGTACCTTTAACTACATAGTATATCCCCATAAGCATGATTTATATTTTCATAACTCAACCAAGACTGAAGCCAGAGATCAGAAATCTATCATAGGCTCTAGTTTTTTATTTTCCTTTGCATGAAAAATTCCTTAAATTTAGAGGAAAAACCTCAAAGCTCAAGGAAAAGAAATTTAAAAAATGTAACTAAAAAAAAAATTGTCTTTGAATACGACGACGACGCTAGTGTAATTAAAATTAATAACTGCATCACATAAAACGATTCCGGTGTACGTTTTGTAAACGAATAGTAGGAAGGTATCGAATTTATCTTGTTTGAGGAATTGAGTTTCACGCTTGGCATATAGGAGGGTAGTGCTAGTGATGGTGGTGGATGGCGCATACCCGACCAACCGGCAAACGACACTCAACCGCCAACCACCATACAAAATCCATCTATCATCGTGCACATGCTGTACATCATCCGAATAGCGACGTCTCTTTTTTCAAATAACCACATCTAATTTTGAAACCAGAGAAGAGTCAAAGAATGTTTTGAACATAGCTACATATTCTTTTTTTTTTGAAAAGGGGGATGGAAAAAAGTGTCTCGAAAAATAAATAAATTATATGCGGAAAGTTTTTTTTTCTGATTTGGATTCGTGTGTCGTTTTTTGATGTACCGACTTCTGGTTTTAAACATTTTTTAAGTATTTATGTTTTTTGATTTAATGACAAAAATATTGAAGCAATTTTATGACAAGAGGTAGGGCAATTTGATTGATTTTGATGGTTTTAAAACGTCTGAGGGAGAAACTGTAAAAATCTGTTTGTTTGTTTGTTCTTTCATTTGAAACATTAAATTGCTATTGATTCAATTACAATTACAATTTAACTCATTGAATAAGATCCCCAGATTTGTTGAGTCCGATGGGGTAACCTCACTCAAATTATATAGAGACAATGGTGCTGAGTGATGAATACTAGAAAGATCTGCGGGCTTTATTGGTGGTTTACTCAAAACTCGTAAGTAACCAAATCTCCTTGTCCAACACTTCGGGTTGCTTCAGACAGTTCAGCAAGTATCGATTGTGCCTATACTGTTATCGGTCACACGGTTTAAGGCTGAAGAATAGCGTTCTTTCCATCTTCTAAGCGTATTCCAATTAAACTTAGCAGAATAACCCTATTGTGAAAAGTTCCAATGTCAACACAGCACCAGAGGCACAATCTTTCAACATTCCGTCCAGCTACTAGGATACGCAGACGATATTGACATAATTGGAAGAACACAGCGTGATATCAGTGGAGCGTTTGTGAGCCTTGAGCCGGAGGCCAGGAAGATGGTTCTAGCGGTAAACGAGGGCAAGACCAAGTTCGTGCTGTCGACAAGAAAGGACTACCAACATCGACGTCTTGGAGCAAACGTCAACATAGACAGATTTAACTTCGAGGTAGTTAAGGACTTTGTTTACCTGAGATCCACTATCAACTCAGACAACAACACCAGCGCTGAAATCAAACGAAAAATTACTCTTGCCACACGTTGCTTCTTTGGACTTAGAAGGCAATTAAGTAGTAAAGTCCTATCCCCAGCAACTAAAGTGACACTCTACAAAACCCTCATCATCCCGGTCCTCATGTATGGTGCATAGACATGGACTATGACAACATCTGATGAAAACGCTTTGGGCTGCTTTGAGAGAAACATTCTTCGAGTGATTTTTGGTCCTGTCTTCGTTAATGGAGAATGGAGACGAAGATTCAACCAAGAACTGTACGAGCTGTACAGCGACACTGACCTAGCCAGAAAAGTTAAGGTCCAACGACTTAGATGGTGGGGTCATGTTGAGCGAATGGAAAATAATGCTCCGGCTCGTAGAGTCTTCGAATCCAACCCGGAAAGACGTCGCCGAAGAGGAAGACCGCGACTCCGGTGGAGCACACAGGTGGTAGAGGACCTACTTGGTGTGCGAAACTGGAGACAGTTAGCCAGGGACCGAGCTGGCTGGAGTAGTTTGTTTGGTGAGGCCCTGGTCCGACCTGGACGGTAGCGCCACCATATGTGAGTAAGTAAGTAAGTAAGAATAACCCTATCTCTCTCAAAGGTTACTGTGTACACAAGTCTGGTTAAATTCTTCTATATTTTCGGCCAAGTTAATCATCAGTCATTACGGTGAACCGCCAGTAATGTTTTTTTTTCAAATTCCCGGAAGCCGGAAGCGAGGATCCTGTGAGCAGCTAAAGTTTGAATCGGTACTCAAAAAGACTAGAATAAATCAAAATAAAGAACTTAAATATAAATAATTCCAAATGAACAGCCTTTTGTAAAGGAAATCGACATCCTTTAAATACTTGTATGCTTGTAAAATGACTGACTACCCCGCCCCCTTAGCCACAAAACAGACATCCACATCATTAATGAGATTTTAAAAACAAAACTTGCTGCTTCGAGTTCAATTAGTATCTGCAGTATGTGTTGGTGTGTTGGAAAGAAGATATAATGAAATGCCCTCGAAAAGCATTTGGGTCGCAGGACACAAACTCCCATTACTAAATTTAGCCACAAACATTCGAGCTGTGATCTGCGCGATCAGTGTGTCGCTCCACCGACCGCTGCCGCTAGCTTGCCCCAGCCAATGATTTATGTTTGGTATGTCACATATGACATTGTGTCGTGTAAATTTATGTTAGAAATTCATTGCGGAGTACAGAAGATAATTGATGTGATGTTTAGTATCTTCGACTCTTTATGAATGTTGGTGAAGAGAAAGGTGCCATATACAGTCACATACAAACATACGCTCTTGTACATTTATGGAGAAAACACGAAATTGTAATTCCTTTTCGGAAAAATTCATTTAAACCAAAACAACCGAAAAAAAAATGTGTAAAATGAAAAAAAGGAAATGACAACATTTTCAAACTTACACACACACGCACTCGAGTCTTCGATGACAGTAGCCCAGTTGCGCTGTTGTAGTTGAATCTGAACGCGTATGATTTTTTGTCGTGAGAGCCATGGGGATGGGGAGCTAATTAAAAACGCAAACTGGAAATGATGCTTGTTCATTTGGATTTTGTGTGTTTGTTTTTTTGTGCAACAGTGTAACATTTATCTACAACTTGATTTATGGCAAACGGGTATCGAAAACGTTTGGTTATTATGATGCCGAATGTACCTACACTCCAAATACTTTTGGTAGCGTTGATAGTGGATGTTGGATGCATTTGTTTTTGGTTAACTTAAAAATAGGTAAAGTGCAAGTGTTTGTTTTCTTTTTCTTTAAACTGGTGTTTTCTCACAAGGATATAGAAAAAGTTTGACAGGTTACTTATGTCTTATCCTGTGGTTACCCCGAAAAAGAGCGATACATTTCCAGAATATTGTAGTTTTCTATTAGTGAAAGAATTTTTGTAATCGGATTAGAATTTCCGAAGACTAACATGTGTATGGCAAAACAGTGTTTGGTGGGTCAGCTAGTAATCAAATATAGTTTATGATACTCCTGAATATTGTTTTTTTTCACACTAACTATAAGATTTTTTGCACTATTGTTGAAATTATTGCAGAAATTGTCATAATTTTCATTATATTAGGGTTGTCCTAGATTTTTTATTGCCATTAAAAACCGCTAAGCCGATTTTGCTCAAAACCTAATCAGCTCTTAATTTTATGACAATACAATGAGTGCTTCGCGAGATAATTGAGCTGAAAAAACGTAACGCACATACGAACATACATACACACACACATTCACAAAATCGGAACCATTACAATAACCTCCTCTGGGAAGTAAATAAATATAAACACTCTTTCGCCTGTGAATCCGCCAATAAAAAGCTGTCGGATTTCAACTCGCTAGCAAGCATTATGATTTATGACATTTCAAATTCGCCTTCGAATTCGTTAATTGGTCGAACTCAAAACGAAGAAGACGAAAGCGAAATCAATAATTGAAAAATGTCAAATTCACTAGAAAAACGATTGGTCGCGAATGCCATAATCAGGCCACAGAATAATAATGTAGCAAAGATTTTGTCAAAGTACAATGTGATTTATCAGAATCAAATTGATGATTATGATGATGATGACACACTGTGGCGTATTAGTCTTCTTTTTATTTGTTTGTATAATCGTTTGTATTGTGAGATTTAAGATTCATATCATATTCTATGCTTGCTTTGGATAAATGTTTGTTTTTTTTATTCAATGATTTTTACTCTTTCAGTTTCATTTCGTGCACTCACTTTTGCAGAAGTTGTCCTCAACTCCTTGTTTAAGGCCTTAATAAAGTGTCGATCAATTTAAGTAATATATCTCTGCCAGATATTCAGCCCTATCGAGGTATTTTTCGGAGCGGACAATTTTCCGCAACGCTAATATGGTCGGAGCTTAAATTTGTATTCGAGCTAATTGTCATCGGACAAAAATATGGCAACCAGCTTTAAACACAATTAAAAACAAAAAATTTCGCAAACAATTTTCTGCGGACAAATCGAAAAACAAACTATCAAAAATTAATGAAAATAAATCTAGTCATCGCACCACATTGTTACTCATCGTACTGCGTTACTTCATATCGGACAAAATTCCGAATTGTAAGTCGGAAGAATACCTCGAAGCAAAACTTGTCCGAAACGTACGAAATCGGACAAAATTCCGCTCCGAAAAATACCTCGATAGGGCAGAATGTCTGTTGTATTTTTAAGTTTATAGCGTCAACAACGTTTAACGGGTCAGCTTGTAGGAATAAAAGAATCATATAGCTATCCCCTGGTTTCAAACTATGCATCCCCCCACCAACCTTTGAGCCATATCCGTTCTGCCGTTCTTTAAAATTACTAATATTATAAAACAACGTTTACCAGGTCAGCCAGTAGGATAAAATGCGTCCTATAGCCATCTATTGGTTCGAAGCTTTATCCCTATCAATTGACCAAATCGGTTCAACTGTTCTTAGTTTAATTTAATTTAATGTATTTCCTTATATGGCAAAACAACGTTTACCAGGGCAGCTAGTATGGCTGATTTATGGTTCTAAACCATCTAGTTCAATGACATACACGCGTACTGTAGATAAAGATACAAAATTACAACCCATGGACGAAGTCTAATTCTATGGTCTAGTCAAACTATGGAATTATAGTGGAGTAGGTGGGAGACACCTTCAACAAAACAGATTTCATGAATTAAAAGTTATGATTTATGTGGACATGATGATGTTGATCCACTTAAAAATTAAGTATTAAATCCATACAGTGGTTTTCTAAAGATGATGATGATGGATGATTGAAGTCTGAGCAAGCAGACAATAACTACAATGTTATGGCTGATGAGTTAAACGCCAATTTCGATTAAAATCTGGTTAGACGCTATTGTATAATTATGTTAAGTCTGAAGTAGAAGATGCAACTGTATGGTTACAATCTGAATTACCAGATCACTGTTTTATTCAGTCTGAGCGGCAGCAGACTCTACTAAATAATAACAATTCGATGAAACAGTCGCCACTGTTAAGTCAAATTTTATTTCAGCTACGTCACTTAGACACTCACAACCTAAGTCAAAGCTAGGAGATACCAATACCTTAATCCTCGTGAGCAAAAACAAACTTCGGCATTGTTTCTGACAAATTCACTAGTTTACTGAATTCGTTCTTCACCTTCTCACCTTTAAATATATTATTTTGTCGGTGCTTGTGCATGAAATTGAACTATTCCTAAGCAGTTGGACCGATTTTGATAGAATTGTTTATATTTTAGTCGATAGGAGAAAGGTTTAAATTCACAACGGAGTCGACAGACGTTGTTTTATAGACAATCCCAAAAGGATTGACTCTTGCTTTGAAATGTTGTTCCTTTGTTTTAATGCATTGAAGAATGGTTTAGGCTTAGAGTGAAGCTTAGAATCTGTTCCTTCATTCGCTGTCGTTGAGAGCTTAAAAATTGCTTAATCGATGTTGAAGATATTAGCACGTGCTTCAAGTTGATTTAAAGAATAACTTCACTAGCGGACCCGACAATTGCTGTCCTTTCGAAAATTCTTAAAAGAATGATGAGAAATTCAATTGAATTGAAAAATGACTTAATCTTATAATTCAGCATACTAGCAGGCCTGATTAACGTTTTCGTTAAGAAAAACTAAGAAATGTAACTGCTGCTTCTATTTAGAAGCCTTTACCAAACTGTCAAAATTGGTGTGGTTCAAATGCATTAACAGGATGTTTCACCGATTTAAAATTCAATAAACTGGAGGGCCCGATAGGGATAATGCTGAAGGGAACTTACGAAAAGTTACTTTATTTCACTCCTAACAAACAAATTGTCACTTCAATTTTTTTAGCTAGGTAAAATCAATATGAAGTACAAAGACTAAACTAATTTTAAATCAAAATTTGAAAATTTTTGAATAATAACTATTTTAAGCCAGCTGACCCGACAATCGTCGTTCAATGGAAAATTATTTGAATTTCATTTTGTTGGCCCCTTTTGATGGTGTATGATTTGAAAATAGTTGAATTCGTTGGGTCAGCTAGTCTTAAATGAACTTTATTACAACAAAACAGTAACGTATTTTCCATTATTGTAAAAAAAACTTCGATCGATAAAATCGACTATACATTGTTTAAAAAAAAAGTTCATTTCGTTTTTTGTTAAAGGGAAGCATTAAGTGGTAAAAAGAGGGGTGCGGGGAAATAAATTCACGCGAACTAACTCCACTGAGGGATTTAGTTCCCATGCTAAGTGGGAATCTAATTCCGAAAAAAATGTGTGATTTAAGTTCTCCTTGAGTTTGAAATTAATTCCTACTTTTAAAAAGAAGAAGCAAGTAGAATATAGGTAACTGTTAACAATTTTATTAGTCAAAAACGAAATAAGTTTCATAATGTAAAAGATGATACCAAATTTAGTAAGCAAAATTCTCAGAATTTCGAAATAAAGGTAGATAGACCTAAAAATATACTTAAATATAATACAACAAAAGTCTACAAATATAATTCATGTCAGAAAAAAAAAGGAAAATAAACATATTTATATGTTAAATGAAATTGTAAATTGAATACATTAAAATTTACAAAAAAACTTTCAATAATCCCTGAACTATTGTTCTACAATATGGGCACAATACGGGGGATGCATCGTTTTTTAACATTGTGTCGTAGCAATTTCCACAGATTTTGACGTGGTTACACGGAAAAAGCAGAATGTCGCGAGCATGTTCAAAGCAAATAATACACAATGGGGTGTTGATTTCATTTTTTAAATGTTGCTCTAGTCCGGCGCTTTCTGGCTCAGAATCTTCTTCTTCGAGCACTTCCAGTTCCTTTTCATCATGTTTGTTGAAAATTTTTATAATTTGTGGAAGGTATTCAAAAAGATTTATACACTTGGAATCGACTTCAGATATAAGGGTATCTATTATTGCATCCCTTCTTGCAAAAAAATGGCTTTGGTGGTGCAAACATAAGCAGAGTTTCACCGTCTACAGCCGCCATAAAATCGCGTGTGCAGTTGCAGTTGTACTTCTCGTCGATCAAGCAACTGATGAATTTAAAAAAATTTCCGTTTTTACACAGTTTTCTTTCTAGGCGACTTTTGTAGCCTTCCAGGGCGCTTGTGGTTCGCTTTCACTTTTTATACACAGAAAATGACTGCGGAGTTTCCTATTTAATAAACAAATATTACAATGAAAATGTACATACGTTGCAAAATAATTGTTCTTACCCGCAACATCCACTGACGCTTATAGTAGGCCATAAACGAAGATAAGCTTAAAGAGGAAATTCTTATTGCTTAATTTTCAATAATCAAGAATGCTGTTTCGTTATTTCGAATGCTCAACAGAGGCAATGTTTATAATTTTTGGAAAATGTTTTTAACCTCTTGTTCTCTCCTTAAAGTTCTTAAAAAATCGGGGATCCTCGCTGCTTTTCTTCTTAGGGCTTTGGTGTAGTGAAATCAACACCCGTTTATAGAAGCATTTGGAAAAACCGTTTTAAGGGCTTTTCGTAAACTCTGTTCTAAATGAAGCTGCATGAAATTCGTAAAGATTGCGCCTGATAAATTCGAAAAGATGTGCATACATATTTGTATACCTATTTGTGGCCAAAATATACAAGAATGGGTATACCTTAAAATAGATATATGCAATGAAAAATAGTTTTGAATAAAAAAAGTAACAGTCAAATTCGAAATATCGTTTTCAGAATTTTGAAAAAGAAAAGCAACAATTGGTTTCGAAATATCGTTTTCAAAATTCTGAAAATGATCAAATAATAATAGTGCGATTTTCATTTGATCATTTTCAGAATGTTGAAAACGATATTTCGAAATCAATTGTTGTTTTTCAAGATTTTGAAATTAATAAACAAAATCGCGCGATTCAAAATCTTGAAAAACAACATATTTCGACAACACTTTTCTTTTTCAAAATTCTGAAAATGATCAAATAAAAATCGCGCTAGCGGAAAAAAATTTGCCCAAAGAGAAGAGAATCAATTTGGGGTGTGAAAATAAAAAAAAATCGCGTTCCCACTGAGCGGGAACTAAATCCCTCGGTGGAGTTAGTTCCCGTGGATTTATTTCCCCGCACCAAAAGAGGAGTGGTCTTGTACGTATTTCGGTAAGGTGCAAAAAAAGCCAAAGCGTATTAGGTACTATTCAAGTCAAGTCACATTCAATTCCATAAGAAAATATGCAGTATTTGCGTCGCCTTTGTGGCGTTATCATAAATACCACACTCATGCAGAGATGTGCATATTTATAAATCATATTTCAAACGACAAACTTACATTACAATCGAGATCAGACATCCTTAGAAATCCATCGACAATAACCTAATGGCATAATTTAGAAATTGTTAAACAATTTTTATTTTTTTCTCAATCCAAGATAAAGTCAGAAATAACTACAACTTAATATACCCATCGAAAAAAAAACACTTTTTTGAACAGACCCCTTGTTTCAAAACCGGTCGATCGCCCGATCAACAACGCACGGTGGTGACTCTATTAATACTATAAAAAATTTGCATTAGCGAATAACAAAAATAAAAAAAAAAACAAAAACAAAAAAAATAACAAATATAACCCACCATTACAAGACACGACAGCCACCTAAAGACATCTCTATATCTGCTGCTGAAATAATAATGTGTCCCCAAGAGATGTGTGATAAACATGCATCCGAACAGCGGAAGAGTCCAGTATGCCAGTCTGGAACTCGCCACTTTTGAGACTCAGGTGAGACATCTCTTATTGCAAGGTATGAAGGAAGTCAAACTGACAAAAAAAAAGCAGATACTAAACAAGAAATAAAAAACGATAAATACTAAAATGTATTCAGAAGTATAAAGCAGAATCATAATAAAAGAACATTGGGGTCTCCGTTCTATCCACAGTCGCCTCGTAATGTCTTTTCTCTGTCTTTTTGGTTTGTATATGTTTATTTTGGATTGTTATCTGCGATGAAATAAAAAGATGCCTTTAATTCGTAAATGTGATGAAACGTTATCAGGCAGCGATCTTAATTTTAAACTTCTTGTGGAGCAATCAAAGATTCCAAAACATGGCTATAATTTTATTTTTTATTATATGGACAGGTAGGTTTTCACAAGGCACACCATACTTCTATACGTCTGACTGTCTAACCATCGGGCTATTAAAGCATATACCAACGCACGGTGTGGAGTTCCTAGACTGGAAGGAATAGCTATACATATTATCGTTTGCTTTGACATGAGTTTAAACATTATACTTTTTTTTTGTCTAGGTGGATGTGGATAGTTTTGTTCAAGAGAGATTCTTTTGGAAATTAATGATCGAAAATTCATTAAGTGTCGTCATTGGTAGCGAGCAGCAATATTGGAATTTAATTTAAATAATTCTTGAAATTCTTCAGAAGGACATTTCTTTTTAATTGCGGTTCTTTTTTTATATTTGCTGACAGTTTTTTTTTTTAACAAACAAAAAAAGTAGAAAATTCTGTTTCGCTTTTAAGGAACATTAAGAATAGAGAGAAATTCTAGTAAAGTAATTTTGAGGACTAACAATACTTGCTTTACAAAACCCAACACTAGAGGGTTTTTCTGAAATTTCAAACTTTGAAAATACTCTCTTTAATTTCCTTTTTTTTGTATTGCTTCAAAACTTCCTTTTGTGCGATAAAGAGATTAATATAGATTTGATTCGGACGGATCGCGTTGTTTGACAATGAGAATTCACACATGTTTTTTTTTATTTATGAAAAAGGAAACTGAAAAACAAAATTTTGATAAAAACTCATCATCTTACGGGATACCTGAAATAGGAATAGGGAGCCATGTAATGTAATGTATCAAGGAACGTTTTATTTGAAAACTTTTTGTACAAAATTTTATCAAAACGACGATTAAAAAAAAAAAAAAAATAGGAAAATAGTTAAGAAATCCAAAAAAATATAGGTATCAAAATAAAAAAAGGGGTCCAAGAAATCTTCATTCCCCATACAAAGCGGGGATTTGGTTTTCAGCTACCTAAGTATTCTTCATAACTTATGCTGAAGAAGATTATGTAACTCCGCACTCAACACGAAGTATAAGCAATCTTATCGGATAAGCAATGCAACCGCTCCAAGTAATGTCAACTTTTTATTTTTTCAAAAGTAAATCGCAACTCATCGTACATCCTAGTAGTATGTAGTAGTAATAGAAGTAGTAGTAGTAGTAGTAGTAGTAGTAGGAGTAGTAGTAGTAGTAGTAGTAGTGGTAGTAAAATTGGAAGCCACGAGCAGGCCCCCTCGGTGACCCAATTAGAGCTGGATTAAACCGTTAGATTCCTTTGACATGTAATTTTAAAATGATTACATGCATACCTAAACTTTTGAGCTCCTGTATTATTAAGTTCGCTAAATTAAGGTCGAAGAAGAGCTGGAGCTGGAAAAAAATTAAGAACTCCAAATCAAAAAAAAAAAAAAACAAAAACACCTTCCATCTTTATATCGATTTTAAGGCCAATACATATATATATAGAGAAGAACTGTAAAAAATCATGCCCAGTTTTGGCATTCCTACAAAACTCATTTGTCTGAGCAGGATGACAATGTATAGAACCCACGCTGCTCCATTACAGTCGGTAACGACTCACCGACTTCTTTAATATCATACTGGAACGAATAGTGCAGAACTCCCACGTCAACACTAGAGCCACTATCTTACAGAAGTCTTTGCAACTGCTAGAAATTGATATCATAGGGAGAACGCAGCGTGTTGTCAACAGTGCTTTTACAGAGGCTGAAAAAATGGGTTTAGCGGTCAATGAGGGCAAAACAAAGTAGGTATTTGTTGTCATCAAGAAAGGACACCCATCTTGGACAAAACATCACGATAGACGCATAGAATTTCTAGGTATGTAGTTAGGGACTTTGTATATCTTTTCTCCGCTATCAACACGAACAGTGACATCAGCGCCGAGATCAGAAGGAGAATAACTCTTGCTAATCGCTGTTTCTTCAGGCTAAGAAAGCAATTGAGTAGTAAAGTCCTCTCCCAAACAACTAGTGTGATGCTCTATAAGACCCTCATCATCCCCATTCTGCTATTTGGTACAGAAGCATGGACCCTTTCAAAAAAAAAAGAAAACACCCTAGGCCTGTTCGAGAGAAAAGTTCTACGGAAGATCTATGATACTGTCTGCATAGACGGTGAATGGAGAAGAAGATTTAACCACGAAATGTAAGGGCTGTACATTGTAGATGGCTTGGTCAAATGGAAAGCACAGACACCGATAATGTGGTCTTGGAATCCACCCAAGGCTCAGGTGGCGTGCACAAGTTGAACATGACTTCAACCAGCTAAGCGTGCGAAACTGGAGACTGATAGCTAATCCTTCCCTGGCTAGCTCGTCAACCCGTCCATTACCCTCAAAGCCACTGTAACCCGGGACCAAGATAAGATTGACCATGAATCCAATGTTCATGTGCGCCAGCTCATTTCGGCATTGTTGAACTTATTAGGTGGTGATGAGGACGAGTCAAATACTTGAGGGTTCCAAAAAGAACTGTATTTCGGTCGGTTTAGATCTAGTTTCAGCAATTTGCATGATCTCGTTTTTGTGAGTAATTCAGCTTGAAAGACACTTACAAAGTCAGGAAGCCGAACTTATTGCACTTCTTCTTGTCGTTTTTCCTTTCACTTTTCATTGGGCGCCCCAAGTTGTCTTAAATTATTTTTGATATGAAATTTTAAACTTTGAGGTAAGATTCGCACTATCGTAAGACAAAATAAGAAACAGTACACAATACCTCCTTCATCCCACCAGTTTTGCAACAATCTTGAATGGAAAAAATTATAAGGACTTGCAAAAAATTTTGGCAATTTTTAGCCTACGTGTCAACTGAAGGTTCCGCATGTTCCGTAATGGTTGCCAGTTGCCAGTAGGGTTTTAAGTCCTTTAAACTCCACATAAAAATAATAAAATAAATAAGTTTCAAATTCTTTACTATTAAAATTGAATTAAACAAAAATTTTTAAAAATAAGAAGCTTTATTTTTCGAACCCCAGCTTGAATTTCTTTATTGGATAAGCCTTGATCTAGGTTGAGCTCACCTCAGCCATCCGAAAAAGCTTCACGAAATGATATTGAACAAGTGTTGATTGTGGGTGACAAATATATTTAACCGCAAGTAATCCTCTTCTACCGTTATTTCAACGGTTTATGCTCTAGAGAAATAGCCAGTTGCATTCCTCGCCTTAAGATATTCAACCGTAATACCCGCGCCTCCAGGAATGCCCATCAGTTCACCTTCGAGCCCAACTTCGGTCGTATGGTCACTTTCAGAGAATCGTTTTTTAGCCATACTACGCGAATGTGGAACTCTCTTCTACACTCCGTCTTCTCAAGTCATGGAAATGTTCAGGGATTGAAGACCAATGATAAACGACACCTCATCCTAAACCCTCTCATTTTCCCTAACTCGCACTGTGCTTTAGCATAAAAAGGGAATGAAACCCCTTGAGTGCGTGCTCATTATAAAAAAACTGGATATGAAATGCATTCGCCAAATTAGTGATAAAAATATCAACATGGATCGTTCCATAAGCGAGAACGAATTCTACGAAGTCGCGAAAATTAAAACAAGTAAACAACTAGGGCATCATCGTTTTCCAAAAAAAAAGTTTAACACTGTTAGTCTTGTAGCCAAGTAACCCAATTATTAAGACTCCAATACGTTAGATCCTTGGGTGAAATTAAAAAAAAACGGTCTTCTTCGTAATGTTTGACTTGCCAATCATCTTGTTTGTCTCTTTAAAACAGAAAGTATTGCACTCCATTCTTCGTAAATTTACTGAAAATAGGAAGTGCATTTGAATGTTATTAATATGAATTAAATGAAGATAAATTTAACTATCAACGCCCTGCCATCAAACGCCAATAGCCACCTCGTTCAAATTAAGTCGAGAACACTAAGGCAGGATGAATCAAAAAACACTCATCGGTGTCAAAAGAATGCAAACATGACCCCTGTGGTGAGGTAAGTTCCCACATACGTTTCCGGCGGCAAGGCGGTGCGGTGCGGACACCATGCTGTCATATGCCTAGACGCCACATCCAGTTTGCATCAGACACTTTTAAATTTATCAAATAAATGCATGAAAAACATTCAACCCTCTCTTTGAATGTGTTTCGCAATATTTTTTAAAACAACTCAATGGAACTAGATTCTTGTTTTTGCAGGTAGTATACCGTTATACTTAGTGAATGCAGTTAAATGCTTGTTTTTTTCTAAATCAGTAGAAAAACATTTTCCATTGACATCTCAACAGCAACCTCCCTATAGCTTTTCCCAATTGTTATTGAGCTCTTTAAAGATACATTTTCGATGAATTTTACGTGTAACCTATCATTATGAGGTCTATTGTGTGACAAAAGAAATAAAAAACATGTAACTACAAATTATCCTTGCAGGAATTTGTTTAGATATTTGACTGCAAGGGTCTGCTGAAAATTTCCCAGGACAAACAGAAAAGCAATACGTAACATATTGCCTGCAGGGGGGTTGGAAATGTTAACAGTATTTATGAGTACTTATCCCTAAATCCCGAACTTATAACAAAAGAATATTGCATGCTTTGTATTGTGTGACACAGTGACAGTTTTGTTTTTTTCTGGTAGAGAGAAAAATAGGGATTTGTGAATT
>CAKKXW010000002.1:21559749-21700858 GCA_920937365.1 Sphaerophoria rueppellii | reverse complement strand
TTCGATGACTTTTGAAGAATCATGCGATTTGATGGAGACAGACATGATGGTCCTTTGCTCCAAAAATATCAAGAAATATACAAAACAAAGAAAGTGTTTTTTTTTATATTCATTCACCTCCAATATATTTTTCTTGTTCTTAAACCTTTTCAGACTTTTCGGGACCAGACGATGTTCCCGATGTCTGGCGTCTATAAGTTCATCGGAACTGGTGATGCGTGCAAGAGACTTAGTATTCCATGTTAACTGTTTCAGTTGTGCAATGTGCAATACACCGTTAAACAAAGGTGACCAATTCGGAATAAGAGATTCCGTCATATTTTGCAGGTACCTTATAAAAACACCTCAACATTTTTGGTTTTCTTTAAAATTGTCTTTGCTTTTGTTCTCAAAAATTGTAGATTGCATTATGGAATTTCCTTGGAGGCGCAAGCAGCATCAACACCTTTAGCCAATTCGTGCTCGTATGGTTCGCAATTTGGGTCACCACCCAACGATTCGTCAAGTCCTAATGATCCAAATAGAATTGTTCCTGCCGGTTTGTATATGCCAGCTTCTCATGTCATATCGGGACTTCCTCAAGCGCCACGACAAAAAGGCCGGCCCCGAAAAAGAAAGCCAAAAGACATTGACTCGCTAACCGCAAACATTGGTATGTTCCTACTCGTAATATAGAAAAAAGTATTTATTTTTTTTGTTCATTTTTAATTAAACTTTTGAGCTTCTTGGTAAGTGGTTAAAATGGTGGCTAGTTCCCACGATGATGCGGAGTCGAATTACACCGGGCGGCCACCACAACTCATTAAGATAAAGCTGTTTTATTCCAAATAAGATGCCAGCCAACGGCTTACACAACAACAACAACAAAAAAAAAAAGAAAATAATTGTTATGTTAAATGAATAATGGATTTTTTTAACGGCATTTAAAACATAGATCCCGAAATTTAAGTTCCAAGGAAAATCGTTTTTAATGTAGTTTTGTGTGTGTAATTTGAGGTAAATGTTTTGGTTTTATGAGCGCGCTTTGTTAGTTTCATGATGTTTTAACGATCAATATGGTTCTTTCCCTCGCCCATCGCATCGCACCACCATCATCATCAGCCATCGAGATCAGTGTTGGGGCTTCGTATAGCTGCAAGTTTATGATTTTTGCGCATCATGGCGCCAAAGTTTTCAACCGGTACAATACACTGGCACAGTTTGAGTCTTTTCAAAAATCAAAGTTAAAACAAAAAAGAAGAAAAGGAAAGATGAGATAAAACAGCCTTCATAAACATAACCATAAAAGAGCTATAAACCTTTTTTTCAGATGTCCTATAAGATGCAAGAAAAAAATCATCTCACCATCTCGGTTTATACGAGAGTCTAACTTTACGACACGACCGACAGACCTGCAAAACATAGTTAGACCTAGCAGCGAATTCTTCCACTCCACTACTTCGCGTGCAGTTTATTTCAGAGTTTGGTCGTAAAAAGAAGCTCTCTAAATCAGTTTTATGGCTTTTAACAGACAGGATAAAATTTTATATTTCCGAAATTTGAAGCGAATTTATGGCAGAATTTTTCATGATTTTAATATTAAGTCATCGGATTTGGAACTATAAGGCAACACTGGCCAATTTTACGGTTTTCAATGTTATAGAGTGCAAAAGATCTAGATTTGACGGTATTTGGAACGAATTTGACAGATTGGTATGGATGATGAATTTTAGTTGTGTGTTCTGGTCGTGGCTAATAAAATTCGATGCACTTTTTATTTAGCTGTTATGGGAATTGTGAAGGGCAAGGTGTGTGTGTGATTTGAACTTGGAGGGTGAGTTACATAGTCGTGTGTTCTGAAATTAATCAGGCGTGCAAAGCGAAGATATTTCAACACAAGGAAGTTTGAAGAACATAGATATTAGGAAAGAATTGTTTACTAGCTATGAAAAGATCAAGGCCAACATAAATTGCAAGGAAATCACTGAGCGATCAAGACAAAGCTCTGTCTTTGAGCAAATAATATTCAGAATTCTCTGATGTAATTAAGAAACACATGAGCGCGAACCTGCTATTCATTTTTCCTGTCAAATCACTAAACTATGTGAAGTTGTCTTCGCTCATCGATTCAATCGATTTACACATCCATTTTGTCCTGAACAAATCGAGAAACTCTGAGCTAGCTCCGATGGAAAAAAATTGTGCTCTGATCAGTCTGATTTTTTTAAAAGTTCCGTGATCTGCAAATATCCAATATAGCGCCATTTAAAGCCCATTATTTTATTTAGATTCTGTATTGGAGTTCTCTAGGCAAGGCATACAAAACATGGAAACCGTTATAGTGATTGAAGTTAAAAATTGTAAGGATCAGTATATGTTTTCATATCAGATGTTAATAAGGTGTGTTTCACTGATAAGTTATAACAAGATGGGAAACCTTGCTGTCAAAATGACATTTACCTGCAAGCTAAGGAGCATGTTAGCTGTAAGAGTAGGCGTGTAATATAAACTAAAAGAAGCAGGTTAACCTAATTAGCTAATTAGCTGTAAGAGTATTCGTTTTATTGTAATAATATGATACAATTGCCTACATAATAAAAAGCAAGTTTGCTGCAAGAGTATGTGTGTATGAAAAAAATAAGTTTTGTGGTATTTGGAGGGTAAAACGTAGATAGGTTTCCAACCTTGTTATAACCTTTGTATATCTATTTGGGGAGTAGTCTCAAGATGGAAAACGATGATGGTGTCATCTTTAGAATTTTTCACAGAAGCAGTTTTTTTTTTACATAAGTTTGTATTGTGTGTTCTTTGCCTGGTTTGACAGAAGGTCTGCCAAACCAAACAGAAAACCAATCTTGGTAGTACTACCTGTTCCATATACAAAGGTTATAACTGATCAGTGGTGTGTTTTTTTTATACTCTCGCCATCTAGTGTCAAGCAGACAAAGTTTCTAACAGTAAGAAGATGGCGAGGGTGACTGTCAAAAACGCCATCTTCATAAATAAAATACAAAAGATAAAAGATAAAGTAGCATCGAATTGCCAATAGAATTTTGACTTTGACTTTGCTCGAGTCTCGAATATAAATGTGGTGGAATTCTTTCACCGCTTTCAATTAAAAAAGGAAAATATTTAAATATTTAAGTTTGGCATAGTAAAAAAGAAACTTGTTCGGATATGTAGAACTCAAAATCACAAGGCCAATTCCCATCTTTTTTTTATAAGTCTGATTCGTGGCAGGAGAAGCAATTGAGGCTGCTGATCAAAATTTACTTTATAACCAAAGTTGGAGCAAATGCTTAAACTAGAACTTCACACATTTCCAAAAAGTTAAGAGAATATATGCAACAAACTCCGAGTTTTTTGGTCTTGGTATAAGTGTTATGAAAAAAATGCGTGACGGAAGGTTAGTTTTAAAAAATGGATTTCCATTGACACTGATAACTGCTATGAATTTCCTCTTTATCGCTCAAGCCGTTACTTATATCAGGTTACAATCTGTCATTTTATATCCCTTGAAGTTGTCCAGCTCATTTAGTTTTTCATTAGGCGTGCAGAAGCATTTGGAAGAGTCCAGAAGTCTTCTGAAACCATTTCATTGGACTGACTTTGACAGACGAAATGCTTCTGAAAAGAGCAGAACTCTTCCGTTTTAAAAATAGAATCGTCCAAAGAATGACACATAAAAAATAAATAGAGTGGCACGACAGCTCTTGAAGAGCCAACGCCTAAGTGGCTTACTCTCATCAACAATTATCTAGGTGCGTGTGAAGAATTGAGGGGACCTACAGTTTAACGCCGGTTCCGAACGGCAAAGTTGAGAAGCACTTTTTTCATGACAGAAGTTGGAAGTTTTGTCAGTTCTTCGCAAGAGGAAGTGCCCGTGCAAGATGAAATAAAAACTATGGGCGCGGGTAGGACTTGAACCCACGACTTTTTGCTTAGCAGCCAACGCACCTTACCACTAAGCTACGGACACTACATACATCTTAACCCGTTCCATTGGAGGTAGAAGAAGAAACGACCAATGAAAAACGACATCAATTTAGTGCAATTTTTTGTTTTGCTCCTACATTTTTGGTGAAGTAGCAAATGTCAAAATTTAAAATGCCAAATTATTGTTATTTTTTGCCAATCAAACTATATTTTCTATTATTTCACTGACATTTTCTGTCAAAACAACGAACGGGAAAACAACAAATTTTACCCACATTTAAACTGTCAAGTTTTTGTTTGTATGAAAAATTGAAACTTTGAATTTAAATTTATTTGTTTATATATTTGCTATTTTCAATCAAATTTGACACTTCACAAATCAGCCCAAAGAAATTTCTTAGGCAAAAAGTCGTTGGTTGGGGAAATATTTCAATCTCTCGTGAGCGCTCTCTTTTACGAAAAATTGCAAAATTTTTGAGTACGCGAATAGGATTTCGTAAAACGCTGTTTTACGAGGGTACGCGTACAGACCTTTTATTAGACATCTGATTGGAAACTGTCAGAAAGATAAAACAAAATCTTTTCTGATCTAACGTATTCTGACAGTTTTCACTTACTAGTGCTGTTCTGCTCTGTTCTGATTCTGGTTTTTCTCCACTAAACAGGTCTATTAAATAATTTTGGGAGTAGAAAAGGGCAGGTGATAAATACTTCAATAACTTTTAAATTTTTTAAAATGTCATAACTCTTAATAAAGGTTGAATGTTTATTTTTGAAGCACCTTTGCAGTTTTAAAGACTTAAATAAAACTTGTAATTAAAACTTTTCTTAAAAAATAGTAGGAACTTAAAGTTTTGGCTCTTGGTTACCACACATTTTTTGCGAAAATCGTTTGAACTTTTTTTTTAATTACTTTATATTACATCAAATGACAAATGTTTGAAAAACTGTTTTTTAAAGATATGTAATTGCTAACATCGATTTATAGGAAAATAATGTTTAAACACTTTTCTAAAAATTTAAAAATAAAATAGATACCATGTTAATATAGAAATAGAAATAGAAATAAATAGTGTAAGGATAGTATAAAAACTTATCCAAATTGGTTCATTTATTTTCGATAAATGTAGAATCGATTTAGAGCGTTTTATTTTATTTTTTAAATTCAAGTTGCAAGTTAAAATTGTTTTTCTATATGTTTTGTCTATTTTGTATGCCTTTACAGATCTTAACTCCGAGTATCTTGATTTTGGGCGTGGCTCCCACATGAGCTCATCGTCGCGCACAAAAAGAATGCGAACATCATTCAAACACCATCAACTACGAACAATGAAGTCCTATTTTGCAATCAATCATAATCCCGATGCAAAAGATTTGAAACAACTTTCACAAAAAACTGGTCTGCCCAAAAGAGTTCTTCAAGTAAGAGTCACTAACAGCAAAGTGTTTTTAATTTTAAAAATTCACGAATCTACTTTAACTTAGGTTTGGTTTCAAAATGCAAGAGCAAAATGGCGTCGCATGATGATGAAACAAGATGGCTCGGCAATGAACGACAAAGGCGATGGACCCCTTGATCTAGACAGTTTCTCAGCACACAGTCCTTCTTTTATGTTGGGCGGAACATCCAGTCCACATACTTTGGATTAAATTTTACAAACCAACCAGTTTTACCTCAGCATTATTTTCCCAATTATGATTGTGCAACATTTATCATAGATAGATTCTTAGTTTACAAATACCATGAGTAGAAAATCAAATAAAGACTTATATGCAGCGAAATGTTTAACTTTTAACCAGAAAATAAAAAAAAAATTAACAAAAGTCGCAATTGCTAAACAAAATGAAATAAATGTGGACTAAACACTTTTTAATGAAATTTCTTTTTTCGATTCCTTAATCGATATTTTCTGTTCCTTATATTTAAATATAAAATTAACCTTAAAAAATTAAAAATGTATATAAACAAATATTATTTTTAAAAACTTAAAATTTAACGTCTGAGATCTCTTTTATTTAAATTTTGTTTTATCAACTCTCTCAAAAGTTTATCAATGACAAAAATTATCTTTAGTTATAATTATTAAATTATTTCAATTTAACTTTTTTATTAAAATGCCATCCAAAACTTAACTTTGGAACAAATTTTTCAGAAAAAAAGAAGACATAAAATGTGAAAAGAATTGACTTAATAAAACTGTGTGTAAGATGCATAAGATTGATTGTTGGGATCCCAGTGTAACCCAATTTTAGTTTAAAAAAAAGAAAAGAGAAAAAAATAAATATTAAATTATGTAAGTATTTACAATAATGTATTATAAATTAATTTAAAAAAAGCATATTGTTTTAAGTTGTGTAATTTTAGGCTAATAAATTATTTAGAATAGTTGTAAAACGTTTGTACTTATGGATTATTTATAATCGTTTTAGAAATAAAAAAAAAGATGATCGGTCTTTAAGCATTATGAACAAAACGATTAGTTTTTTTTTCTTTTTTTGGGTTTTCTTATAATAAACATAACCTAAATTAACGAAATTGAGGGAAGAACGAAGTATATGGTCTCTTCGAGGAAGGACACCCAATACGCAATACCGACGGCTTTTTTTTTACACTATCAGAATTGGTCGAAGAGAGCTTATAGCAAGCACAGTCTTACGACCAATGGTTTGCCAACATAGTAGACTATGTTATACCACCGGCTCATCACTTAGTGCAGTGTTAGTTGTTAATAAGCAAACATTACATAACAAACACTCACATGGATGAAACAAAAACAAGACAGTTAACAAAACAAGATTAATCCATAACTA
Organism: Sphaerophoria rueppellii; assembly: GCA_920937365.1. Lineage (NCBI taxonomy): Eukaryota > Metazoa > Arthropoda > Insecta > Diptera > Syrphidae > Sphaerophoria > Sphaerophoria rueppellii. The sequence continues at coordinate 21,694,132 of CAKKXW010000002.1, read as the reverse complement.
ATAATTACAAACATTAAGTAAACAGAGAAACATTTAAAAGTGTATAACACTGGTCTTGAGTAAAGACTTTAATTTATTCTTACTTATATTTAAATCAAATAAGTCTGAGTTGCAGTTTGAAAGCCTACTCATACGTGTCAAGGGCTCATAGAAACCATAGTTGGTACGATGTTTTGGTTCATGTACCAAGTGCTTCCTACGAAAATTATAACCGCCACCCCGATGGTTGAAAGATATAGCTCCAAGTAATTCCGGTGCATCTGTTACACCAGTAATAACTTGATGGAAGAATACCAAGTCATTGTTGTTTCGTCTACTTGACAATGTTTCCATTTGGAGAGTTATCAAACGGTTTTCATAAGGATCACTCCATAGAATACCTTTCAAGGCAAAACGAGTAAAATTTCGTTGAACAGATTCTAGCCTCTCAATATGAATATTGTAATGAGGTGACCAAACTTGGGAAGCGTATTCTAAGTGAGGACGAACATAGCAATAATATAAAGCGCGGGTTATATTTGGATCGCGGAACTCCTTTGACCAACGCTTTATAAATCCAAGCATTGAGTTTGCTTTATTCACGATGTTGTTAATGTGCACAGAAAAATCTAATTTAGGGTTAAAGAAAACTCCAAGATCTCTTACAGAAGTTACACGGGTTAGAATGTGCTGTGAGATAGCGTAGTCATATGAAGACGGTGCACGCTTCCTTGAAAAGGTCATTGTTTGACATTTTATTGGATTTAGGTTTAAACTATTTTTCTCACACCACAATGCAAAACTATTAATGTCATCCTGTAGAAGAATGTGGTCATTACTAGAACAGATGTTTTTGTAAATCTTCATATCATCTGCGAAGATGAGGATTTCGCTATTACGTACACATAACGGGGCATCATTAATAGCTAAATTAAAAAGTAGAGGTCCTAGATGGCTACCCTGAGGAACTCCCGAATTAGCAAAAAATGACTTAGAGATAGAATGCCTGAATTTTACTTGGTAAGACCTATTCTCGAGATAAGAGGATATCCAAGTGATGAAAAATGGGGGGAAGCCATATGCATTTAGTTTGAATTTTATGATGGCGTGAGAGAGTTGGTCGAAGGCTTTCGAAAAATCTGTATAGACGCAATCGATTTCCTGACCACATTCCAAAGTGCTTACACATTGATTTATAAAAACAAGAAGATTTGTGACAGTAGAACGTTTCTGCATGAAACCATGCTGTTGGTGACAGATGATATTCCTGCAATGAAATGCCAAACTTTCACAAATAACTTGTTCAAACACCTTAGGAATGCAGGAGAGCTTAGATATTGGTCTATAATTGGTGATGTTGGCCTTATCTCCCTTCTTATAGACTGGTATAATATAAGCGTTTTTCCAAATTGATGGAAATTTTCCTAATTTTAAAGACAGTTCAAAAATATAACGGAGGGGAGATGCTAAGATAGACTTACACTTTTTTAAAACAACAGGTGAAATACCGTCTGGACCACTCGAAAAATCATCTTTCAGAAGAGAAAGAATGTTTATAATGTCATCAGTCTCTACTGAGATGTTGTTAAACAATACTTGTGGATAGCCACGTCACAAAAGACAGACAGAGCGTCACAAAAGACGCATACAACTTCGAGGTAGTAGAGGAGTTTGTCTACCTCGGCTCCGCTATAAACACGGGCATTAACACCAGCGTCGAGATCAGACGAAGAATAACTCTTGCTAATCGCTGTTTCTTTGGGCTAAGAAAACAATTGAGTGGAAAAGCCCTGTCTCGAGCAACTAAGGTAAAACTTTACAACACCCTCATCATCCCAGTCCTGCTGTTGGTGCAGAAGTATGGACTTTGACAAAATCGGATGAAAGTTTCGAGAGGAAAGTTCTTCGGGTCATCTGGAGACAACTAGCTAAGGAACGAGCTAGCGAGCCAAGTCCACAACGGACTGTAGCGCCACCTTAAGTAAGTAAGTAAATTTACGAAATTAAGAATACAACTCGGTAACAGACCTTACAGAAAGTTTTCGAATAGTTTTTCTGAAAGCAGATATCGAAAGAAGTTTTTTTTACTCAGCCTTATCAGTTATCACTAATAAATTTTCCCTGGAGTTTTTTTTCCCAAATTGGGAACTTTGCTATCATGAATAATTTTCGAGAATGGGAAAAAAGCTTAATTTCGAAAAATTCGTATCTCAAAAAGATTTGTCCAGGAAACTTTTGCTTTATTCGGAACAGAATTTTCCCCAAATTAGTTTGAAGGAAAAACTTGCTGTGCATCAACATGAAGTGAAATGGAAGACTACTTCCTTTTTTCTTTAGAGGAGAGAGGGGCAGAAGTCGTGGGGTTAAAGATCAATTCGGAAAAACTTAAAGGATCATCTTTTTTTTATATAATTTGCACCCACTCAAGGGATTTGTATACCGTTTTTATGCCAGGCCAGAGACACAGTGAGTGCATTAGGAAGAAGAGAAGGGGTTGGAAAGGAGGTGTCGGTATACATTGGTCTTAAATTCTTGAACATTGCAATGACTGGGAAAGTCAGAGTGTGGAAGAGAGTTCCAAATTCGCGTAGTACGACTAAAAAATGACTTGAAAGTACGTCCGAAGTTGGGCTCGAGGGTAAACTGATGGGCATTCCTAGAAGCGCGAGTATTACAGGCGAATGGTTTGAGAGGGGGAATGCAACTGGCTATTTCACTAGAGCAATTACCGTAAAAGTAGCGATAGAACAGGGAGAGACACGCTACGTTTCGACGCGACGGTGGTCTAAAGGAGTGAATGCGTCAGTGATCTCTCTATCACCAATCGTTTTTACAGCTCTTTTTTGTATTCCATCCAAGAGGCTTAAGTAAGTAGCTGGAGCACCATCCCAAAGGTGGGAGTTGTACTCAAGCTTTGGAAGGATATATGTTTTGTAGATAATAGGAGAAATATTTCTTGCACCGTCCTAAGAAACCCAAACATTTTGCGGCATTTTTGGCTACATCGCGTATGTGCTTGATCCACAAGCGGTGGTCAGTGATGCACATACCGAGAATCTCGAGATGTTCGGTCTCTTTGATGCAAGTGCCACTCAAGGACAGCGGCAAGGGGGGTATATCTCGCTTCAACGATACAAGACAGCATTGAGTTTTCGAAGCATTAAACTCTACGCGATTTTGTATTCCCCATTGTACAATGCTGCGTAAGTCAGAGTTTAATCATATTTTGCCGTTCCGGTTCCACATCCGAAGTGGAGGGATGTGAATCTGGGAACGAATATGAAAAGCTAAGGGTACTATCGTCAGCGAAACAATTAATTGGATTACAAGTTACAGACAGGAGATCATTTATAAAAATGAGAAAGAGGGTCGGAGACAAAACGGAGCCCTGGGGCACACCAGCATTTATTTTGTGGGTTTCAGACTTGAACCCGTCCAGTACAACGTGTACTGAACGGTTCGAAAGAAAGTTTCTAATCCAACGAAGAAGGGATTAATCGATACCGAAGGCACGCATTTTCGATAAAAGAGCAAGATGCCAGACTTTATCAAATGCCTTTGAAATATCAAGTGCAACAATCTTACTTTCTCCAAAACGATGTAAAGATTCGAAGGGACGTAAGTGAAATCGGACGATAATTGGAGAAGACGATTGGCCTTTTTTTTAGATTGGCTTGACAAATGCTGTTGTCCAACTGCTCTGAACGAGCCCAGGATAGATGGGTTTTGCCAGCGTGGAAGAACACCTCTTCAGAACAATAGCGGTGATACCATCCGGACCAGCGGTTTTTTGATGTTGAGATCCTTTAAGACTCTCGCCACAGCACAAGTGCGAAAGAAGATTTGTCCCATGGAATCATTGACGCGCTCTGTAGAACTTAATCATCAACCCAAGTAAATATTTCTGGACAACCCGCGATTGTAATGCTCCAATGTCGAATCCATACTTCGGATGTAGCACTTGGATGTACGCGTGCCACAGATGCTTCAACATGTAAGGTCTAGAGCTTTACGATTTTTGGGCCTACAATCAAATGTCAATTCATGCGAGACGTAGGACAATGACTTATCACACAAGACAAGTAGCTGTGGATTGGCCACACGCTTCGAACAGGCGACTGCTCGCCAATATCTCGGTTACCAGGCTTTCAAGAAACTTGTAATCCATTCCGATGAATAGAGTTCGAACACGTTTTTTTTTTACACAATTTTGCCCATGATATTTCTTCGAAAATCATGAGAGAATCGATTTTGCTAAATTTTACATAATTAATAATTCTCATTATCTTGAGCTTAGCACAGCACTGAAAATAAAACTCAATTCCCAGCCTTGGTTGCCAAGATATGTATTTGACTAAGAAGAAGTTATTAGAAGAAGCTAAGGACAAAAACAAAAAAAAATGTTTTTTTTATCAAAAGTCGGTAACCAGACCTAGCAGATAGTTTTGGTGACTGATAGAGGACAAACAGACCTTTGTTCGTATGCATAATTTGGTAAAGACTACCTGGGAAAATCGAGAGATCTGGCGGTTTGAAATCGTGGGAAATGTTCAGTTAGCTTCCATTACCAAGAAATAAGAACCAGAAACTAGAGAAAAATGTTTTTGAACATAATAGGAAATAAAAATAAAATAAATAGAGTGGCGCGACAGGTCTTGAAGAGCCAAGGCCTAAGTGGCTCACTCTCTTCAACAATCTTCTAGGTGCGTGTGAAGAATTTAACGCCGATTCCGAACGGCAAAGTTGAGAAGCACTTTTCATGACAGATTGATACTCTTGGAAGCTTTGTCACTTCTTCGCAAGAGGCAGTGCCCGTGAAATAAAAACTATGGGCACGAGTAGGAGTAGAACCCACGACGTTCTGCTTAGCAGCCAACGCCCCTAACCACTGAGCTACGGACATAATAAGAAATCTTTTCGCTTTATTTCACGCTTTTTATTTTGCGTAATGAACAAATTGTAACGAACTTTGCTTTAAACAAATGAAAGGACACTACGGTGCATACGTAACAAAAATTATAAGGGAGGGAAAAACTTAATGGTGACAAGCTGAACGAATTTGAAATCACTCAGTTGGAGCTAATATCAGCACATGTTCGTTAAGATCACCAACTAGATATGCTCGCCTAGCAAAATCGGGCAGAAGTCCTTAGCATGAAACTATTCGGTTACCAAACGTTTCCTCTAGAAAGTCAATTCTTGTACGAATTGTGTGAAATTTTGCGCCATGCCATATTGTTAGACCACAGCTCTGGCACATCACGGTTCAATCGATGAACAAAAAGTCAGTAAACAGTTGTCAAGAAAAAATGTTGAGTAATATCTATTTGGGTGCTGTTACCGTCACACTTAGGTCAATGTACATCCATTATTCCATTGTGATAGCCTGATTCCTGAAAAATAAATAAAGGTCTTGAAAACGCTCAGCAAGCTTTTGCCTGGCAGTTCGGATAGTTCCTCTAGTTCGTTCAAGAAGAAGTTGCCTAGAGTTTTCTTCCCAGTAAGACAAGTTAGAAAATGAGCAGTGTCTTCATGCTCGTCTTCACCACAGCCTCTACAAAGGTCATCGGTACTAAGCCCCATCTTCTTTTTGTGGTAGCTAAGTAGATTATGTGCTCTGTTATTTGCAATTACGGGAAAATGTTTGCGAATTATACATTTTTTGCCAATATCTCGGTTACAAGGCTTTAAAAAAATCCATTCCTCTTCGATGAATAGAGTTCAAGCAGACGTTTCATTCGATGGGTTTTGGAAGAATTTTTTTTTCTGTCCAAGATTTTGGCAAGGGGTTAATCCATTATATTTTTCGAAAATTATCAAGAAATCGATTTCGCTGGCTTCTATATTTGATAGTCTTATTATCCTGAAGTCCTCATTAAAAAGTATTTTTCATATGGGACTAGCAGACCTCCCGAGCGCCGTTTCGTTACTTTGCAACTATCATCAAAAAAACCGTGTTGGCATCGAATTCAATGCAATTTCGGTTCAGCAAACAAATCGTTTATTGGACTAATTCCCAAATGAAACAATAAAACACTCATTAATGGTTAGGGAGATTTTTATTTCTGCTGTTAACAAAATTTATATAATGTAACATATCAATTTATCAACTTTATTTTTCTTTTCTTTTTTTAATGTACAAAATATAAAACGTAACAACATATCAGTAAATTAGTGATGTGACACGTAAGTCAACAAATAGAGGGAGTGTGTGAACAAATTACAATAAAAATTTAGTCTAGTAGTGAGATTTCTTCTTTTCCAAATGCCTAATAAATGTTCATTCCTAACACTAACTCGTTTTTACTTTCTTAAATAGAAAAATGTCTTTTGTTAGCTTCATTGCATTAATTTAAATCAATTTCGAATTATCTATATTGTCAAAAATAAATGTGCTGTATTCGAGTTCAGAAGAAGCAGGTTTCATGGTTATACTCGTCGAAAGCGCAACAGACTAGGCAATTAATTTAGATTAAATAACTTGTCAATATGCAAACTAAATTAAACAATCAGCTGTTGTTTTCGTTGATATAGATTTCTATAGCATTTGCTGTATTAGTCTGTGGTTGGGCTATGTTCAGGGCCATCATTTTGTTCTTTCTTTTCAGCTCGAGGAACTGTTTGCGTTGGGTTTCACGCTTGAGCGCAGCTGCCGACGAAGCAGTAGCTTGTCCGATGTTGGTTTTCGAGCTGGTGGCTGAGCCATTAAGTGCAGTCTTTTGTTTGGGGCCTGTAGTTTTAGAAACTTTACTCGATTTCACTGACGAAATCGTTGGTTGTTTTTCAACTACGGGTTTCTGCAAACAGAAAAAAAAATCAATTACATCCACTTTGCAATAATCTCTCTGGGAATAAAAGGTGCTTGCCAATTTCCAGTCGTTGCTCTTCAGTTCTTCGATCTCTTCGAATATCGAATCGATATGCACCACTTGAAGGTATACCATGTCCCAGAATCCTTGCAAGTCTTCTAAAGTGGTAGGAAATGCATCCTCTGGCGATCGGTTCATGTGATTATGACATAGCCCTTAAAACAAGTCGTTTAAAAAAAGGTCTTAAGAAAATAATAATTTTACATACCTTCAAATTGTTTCATTTTTTGTGAAACTAAGAGACGAGCTTTGCCAGATGCCGACCTCAGGAGGCCAAAAACTTCCTCCGAGACATCTTCATTGTTCTAGAAATAAATCAAAATTAGGAATCGGATTCCAAAGCTGGGTATTCGTTATTTACATTCAAAGAACACAAATACTTCTCGGCCAAATGAGCCAAGTCTAGCAGTCTGTTCTGTTCTTTTTTGAGAATATCAAGAAAATGATTTCCGTCTTTCTCCGCCGAACTACTCTTAGGTCTGTCTAGGGTTCCGTTCTTGCACTTTTCGTTTAATATCAGTGACTCGGCTGACGTTTCGGTTGAACTCTTGTTGTCGTTGTTTTCACTCGATTCATTGTGTTGGCTGTCTGTTTCTGGAACCGGGTCTTTTCCCTCACCATTGCAACAGGTGCTATTCAAATTTGCAGCTTGCATTTTGACATATCCCCGTTTAGGTGATATCGAGGGCAATTGAGCCCTGAATTCCTGACTTAAATGCCTCAACACTGGCAAATCAATTGTATTATTGGCCGAGTGATCTGTGACATCTGTCGACGAAGCAGTAGCTTCATTCGAAGGCTTATTACACTGATTAAAATATCGACTCTTCGAGAGTTGTTGATATTTTCGACAAAACTCCGACTGTGAACTTGTGGTTGATTTCTCACTGGAAACGACATTAATGGAATTTTTCGATTTGATTTTCTTGGGACTGTAGAAAACCTGAGCAAGAGCACCGGGCCCATAAAGCCGCTCAACTCGTTGCTGTATAAAACTCTGTTGCGGTGAATACTGTGCATCAACAACATCAGTTATATTAACCGTGTCATTGCTACCATTGCTGTCGCTCAAATACTGATTGGAGGTCATTGTAATTCGACAATTTTGTGGACTTTTATGGTCGGCACAAATACGGGGGGTGCTAGGGAATTATTGATTTTACAATGTTGAATACTGTTTGTTGAGGGACGTATGGGTGAGACTTCGCGGGATTTGTTGATGTCTTGTCTTATTTTTGAATCATAAGTTGTCAAATTTGAATAGCCATTGACGCAACAAGCAAGATTTAGATAGCTGGGCTTTTTGCAGGGACTTAATGCTGGATTGCTGTCGCTGGAAGCAGCGTTCGGTGTGACAATCGTGTGCACTTGACCGGAAAATGGATCCAGATAGGTTGTTGTGTTTTGGGATAGTTGACAGCGTTCTTTGATTTTTGCCGTGAATTCTCGGGTTATGTCTTTTGCTGAGAGTGGGGTGGCGAAGTTCAAACTTCCACTGGTATCTGAAATTAAAAACGATAGAGAATAGAATTTTGTCGATTTGGAAAGATTTTTGTGAAAAAGCATTCAATTGATTTTCAGTCTTCTTTGGATCGAATTCGTTAGAGCTAAGGGCAGCTCAATTTTGCTTTGTTATAAACATTTGATTACAATAATTTGTTTAGTAATCGATGGAAAATGAGTTAAAACGTCCAAAACCTAGACTCCTTGCCAGGCAATACTCAACAGCTTTACCCACACAGTATTTTATGTCGGGATATTTACACAGAATCACTTTCAGCCGCCGCTGGAATAACAAAATCCTTAAATTATTTTTTATGTCCGCAAGAGAGTTCATAGTGGACAATAATCGAACTAGAAGAGTATGATTGCCTTAAATTAAGTCAGGCATTCGACAACGTCAAAAGGTAAAAGAAAGCAACATATGAAGGACCAAGGGTCACCTACATGGAAGTAGATGGTCCGAGAAGTAGAAACAAAATTATCAGGATTATTATTACGATCAATTTGGTTAGGGCTGGTTAAGCGATGTATGTACTGTTTCCATGAGTTTTGCATCAATACTCACATCAAGAAAGGAAATGTTTCAAGGAAGCTCTAAACTTTTGACACAGTGTACAGAACGAACATTATTGAAAGTGGCAGGGGTTTAAAAGGAGGCTTCGTTAGACGTTTTTAGTTCGCGAAGCAAAGCTTAAGGTTTGCCCGATCCCGAAGAAAGAAGATCCTCTAAACTTCAACAACTACAGAGGAATCAGCCTACTTAACATCGCTTATAAGATCCTCTTTGCCATAATATGTGAACGTCTCAAGCCTTTCGTCAACAATCTGATTGGTCCTTATCAATGTGGCTTCAGACCAGGAAAGTAAACCATCGACCAAATTTTCACTTTGCTGCAGAGCCTGGAAACAACCTATGAACTCCAAATCGATACCCACCACCTTTTCATCGATTTTAAGGACGCATGTGACAGCATCTACATAGACGAAATGTATAAATCTATGACAAATTATGGCATCCCTGCCAAGCTCGTTCGTTTGTGCAAAATGACGATGGAGAACTCACACTGCTCCATCAAGGTTGGCAACGAGCTGACGGAATCGTTCGACGTCAAAAAAGGATTCAGACAAGGCGATGCACTGTCATGCGATTTCTTTAACATCGTTCTTAAGAAGATAGTGCAGAACTCCAACGTCAACACCAGAGGCACTATCTTCCAAAAATCTATTCAACTTCTCGCGTACGCCGATGATATTGATATAATGGTGAGAACACAGCGTGATGTCAATGGCGCCTTTGTGAGAATTGAGGGAAAAACGAAGTATATGTTGTCTTCGAGGAAGGACACCCAACACCGACGGACAGAAAGTCACAATAGACGCCTAAAACTTCGAGATAGTAGAGGAGTTTGTCTACATATGCTCCGCTAATAACACGGGCAATAAGACCAGCGCCGAGATCAGACGAAAAATAACTCTTGCTAATCGCTGATTCTTTGGACTAAGAAAGCAATTAATTGAGTGGAAAAGCCCTTTCTCGATCAACTAAGGTAAGACTATATAACACGCACATCATTCCAGTCCTGCAGTATGGAGCAGAAGCATGGACCTCGACAAAATCGGATGAACGCGCCTTAGGCTAATTGCAAACACACCGATGTGTGTGCTAGGTCCCGTTCCCAGATGTGGTTCACTATTGGAATTCGGCCATCCAAAATCGGTGTGTGTGCAATTAGCCTCAGGCTGTTTCGAGAGGAAAGTTCTTCGGGTCATTTTGGCCCCGTGTGCATTAATGGGGAATGGAGAAGAAGATTCAACACGACACGGACCTAGCCAGAAGGGCCAAGGTCCAGAGACTCAGATGGCTCGGTGATTTAGAGAGGATGGACACCAATGCTCCGGCCCGGAAAGCCTTCGACACTATTCCCAAGGGACGTAGAAGAAGAGGAAGACAGCGACACAGGTGGCGCACCCAAGTGGAAGGGGACCTCAATCCGCTTGGAGTGCAAAACTGGATACAGCTAACTAGGGACAAAGCTGGCTGGCGGAGATTTGGTTGAGGACCAAGTCCACGACGGACTTTAGCGTCACCTTAAGTAAATGAGTAAGGTTTAAGAACGAACCACTTTTTCTTGGCTGATGGGCATTCCTAGAAGCGCAAGAAATTAAATTGTTAAATCAGGACTTTTTCACGTGAACATAGTCTCAACTCTCAACAACGGTAATGGCGAGACCAGAAACATAACAAAGGTGCTCCAGCAGCGTTAAAGCTGTTGATAATACCGAGAATAACTGTATGTTACCGGAACAGTAGAACAGAGATGTTACTTTGCAAAGTTTGATAGCTAATCTTCAGACCAGACAGGGAAGGACCTTGTGGCATTGCATATGTGATGCTTTGGAGAAATGAAATGTAAATAATCGTTCACCTATCATGAAATATGAGAGTGCAAGAGTGCTTCCGTGCGTTTTCGATTCCGAATTCAGAATCGAATTTCTCTTCCCCAACCATATCAAAGTCAATACATTGGTTTTGGATTGGATGGCTCCATTGGCTTCAACTTCAACAACGACTGAAAAGAGTGACAAGCACAACAATAAAAACGCACACACACAAAGTATACACCAAACAAAATAATAATAATTCTAGTCTAGAATTTTGTGAGAAAATCAAAAACAAAAATCAACAAAACAATTGTATGTACCTGAGACATCTGAATCTGCATCAACGTCAAGTGAACAGCTTCCAATAGAGTCCACGCTTCGATCCATGTTAAGGATTACTTTTTGTTTTGTTTGTTTTTTTTTTTTTTTTTTGACCACAGGAAGTTATTCAAATGTCTAACAACGAGTGGTTGGCGGACGCGGGCGTTTGGATAGGTTTCTAGGTAGTAAGTATGTAGTTGGGTATGTGCTCTTTTATTTTTGGTTTTCTTATTTATTGTTTTTTTTTTTTAATGACTTAATGTTGGCATTCAAAAAAGGACACTTTCTTGGTCTATAAGGAAAAATTTCATTTGATATAATAAAAAAATCGATTTTGCTTTTCAAACCACGATTTAGTTTCTTTAGCATAAACAACAACAACGAAAAATGTATTATTTTCACAAAACCAGCTAAAATTATAATAAATGAATATTCAACAGTATTCTGTGTGTGTTTAGTGCTAAATTTTGGTTTAGATCGCATCCGGATGTGTGTAAGTCATGCAAGAACTCTTGGAATCGTGTTTACGCAAAACAACAACACAAAACTATCTACTTGGGGAAAAACTATGTACAATAATTATAAATTTAATTCATTACTAATTGGGTGAGTTAGGTAGGCAGCTAGATAATAGTTTAAGAGCACAAACAAATTCATTGGGGATTACGATGGGCGTAAAACAAGAACTTTATGTACACTTTTATCGGTTGGTTTCTTTTTTTTTGCTTATAAAAATACACAAAGGAATAACAACACAACAAAAACCTGAATATAATAATGATGGTGGTATTTTGGATGCAATTTTGGAGTTGGAACAATTCGAGTGTTTTGTGTGTTAGGAATAATATTACAAAATATTAAATGCACAACCAGAAAATGACGACGACATATGGGATTGTCGCCGGAATTTAAACTTACCAATGATATGATCTTGGAGCTGCTAATGAGAATTTTTACAAGAAAAATAATAAATTTTGATACTAATTGAGATTTCTTCCTTCCTTGGTTCGTCTCGTATGTTCTTCAATTCTTTCTTCATGCAAATATTGGGACAGCAAGAAAAAAAAATTTAGTTTTCAACAACCGAAAGAAGATGATTCGATTTTTTGGTTGATTTTGATGTTAAACAACTTGAATTTATAACACGATTATAATTTAAGTGTCAAATTTTGTATTGATGATTTAATAAATTCTTTACAAACTAGTTTTTATGCAAATATTCTTAATTAAAAATGTTCATAACAAAAAATTTCCAAGATTCTTTCTGATTCTTTTACAGTCAGAGTTAGGCAAGTCACAGAGTGCAGTGTTGACTTATCGAGTCTCGAACGAGAGTACATCCCGTCGATTTTCGATGGTATGAAATGTCGATAACATTGATATCGGAATTTGTTCCTTAGGTCTGTTCAGGCTTCGTACTGCCTATAAAAGGTGCATTTAAAATATATTTGAGAATATGCAATGCAATTTTATAGTTATTCCCGACGAAAACTGAATTTAAGGAGTTGCTAAGTATTTCTAGTTTTGAGAAGTCAATAACTATAATCTTCCAATTGCCTTTCATGCTTCTCACAGTAATAGTAGCCCATTGCAATACAGAAATGTGCACGGCTGGCTGCTCAATTCCCATAGACCATACTTAAGTCTTTCAAGACTTGTACTCATGTATCCGAGGCTTGGATGCTTCGTTAAGGGCACTCTGAACTCTTACCAGCGTTTGAGAAAGAAATGTCCTACGAAGAATATTTTTGTCATCTTTTATGAGGAAAACATTTTCACCGTAGCAGCTTGGTGGACTGGATACCGGCCCGTAGTCTTTTGCGGAACAACGCAACGTGCAGGGGCGTCAGAAGGTATGGGGTGGGAGGGGTATGGACCCCACCTAAAATTTCTGAGCATGAGGTGCACCCCACCTTCTGGCATATACCAATTTTTTTTTAAGTTAATTGAGGAAAAAAATTTTATGAAATTATGAATATTGTTGCAATAATTCTCGATTGATTGACTGAGACTGACCAAGTGATTTTATTTATTTATCCATCGGTCAAAGGCTCAACATCATGAATTATTGCTTATCTTTTTTTCTGCTTCAATTCGGCCAAAAAACAACATTCGTCCAAATCTTCGGCTTCAGTATATACTAGGCCGACCTAAACAAAACATGTTCTGCCGCCCCTGGCCGCGTGACACTCGTTTTGGAAAGATTATGGACGTTAAGGCGCTCGAATGCTCCAGGAATGAAACTTAATGACGTCGGTAAAAACAAATAAAGAAAAAACAATAAAATGATATCGATTCGCATCTGAAAGCGAAGAATTCCTTCCAGCCTATATTTTGTCAGATCTATAATTTGACCCAAGCTCCAAATAAACAAACAACATAATCAAAACCGATTGTTGTTTTGTTTCATCTCGGGAGTCTTATCATCTAGCACTCCTAATCCAATTAATTAGGAAGGAGGCATGAATTGCACTTGTTGTTAATGTTTATCTCTGACCATTTAGAAATAATGGAAGCCGGTTTCGCCACTTCGAACTCGAAATTCTGTTCCTCGTTTATTTCGGATTTCATCAAGAGCAATTCTTTGCTTTTTCTAAAAAAAACGAAGTCACTGTCAATACTATAATCTCAAAATCTGGTTAATAGCGAGATCGATTGATACCAAAAATGTAATACACGACTTCAGTATCCTTTACAATTATTACTCAGTATTGCTTATCTGCCAGAGATGTTCAAAATTGAAAATAACGTTCATTTGTTCTTGTTGTGAAATATCAACAGTTAACGATTGTTGTGAAATGTCGATTTCCTAAGTCAAGTGAATTACCGTTATTTTGCAATTTCATGTTTGTTTACATTTCCTAGTTGCACTATTCTTCCGATATATCCCACGAACAAAGAATGACAACGAGGTAGATCCCAAATGGACAAAGAAAAACACCCTTTTCCAGGTTCCATTTAGTTCACAAAAATCACAACACCAAAAGTTGATTTTTGTTTTTTTAATTTATTAAAAAGGAATTACGTACAAACCAAACTAGGAAAACTACTTTTTGCTTGGACCGGTGGTCGCTGCTGTCGCTGCCAAAGCTGCAACTTCATCCTCCTTAGCTTGAATGAGCACAAGCTCCTGTTTCTTGTTAGCAATACGCTCCTCGCGCCGCTTGCGGGCCTCACGTACTTTCTGTCGGCGAGCTTCAGCTTGATCGGCCAACATTTTGCTGCGTTGTTTCTCAGCCTTCTTCTTGTGGATGTATTCCATAAGGACACGCTTGTTCTTGAAGACATTACCTTTGCACTTCATGTACAAGTCATGGTACAAGTGCCGGTCAATTTTTTTGTTGTCTCTGTATTTCTTCAACAAACGACGCAAAACTCGCATTCTTTGCATCCACAGATATTTGGTTGGCATACGGGCGTTTGCTGTACCTTTGCGTTTACCAAATCCACAATGACGTCCCTTGCGCCTGGCTTCGGTGTTCTTGCGGACACGGTAACGAGAGTGAACCACAACGGGTTTCTTGATGATCAAACCATCCTTGATCAATTTACGAATATTCTGACCTGAAATTGATTTGAAAAACATAGAAATTAGTTAATTTCATCAAATGGATTACTTGATTATAACTTACGTGAGTTTGTGTTTGCAATCTCATTGATTTCATTTGGATCCAACCAAACCTTCTTCTTGCCACATCGCATTACCGAGGCTGCAAGCCTCTTCTGAAGTTTAAGCGAACTGAAATAGCGATAAAAACATTGTTATAACATTATTTCACGTGAATAAGGTGTAAATAGGCACTTTGCACTTGTTTAAAATTAATATTTATCATTTTATTTGTGGGAAACCGTACCTCATGGTGTTCACTCGTACTCGTATTTTCTTGAAAAGACAGAAAATCTGAAAGGGCGGAAGTTGCAGACATTTTTTATATTTATAATTTCGAAATGGCTGAGTTCAAGGGTGGATAATTCCTTGTTGAATGAGTTCAGTGGTAAACTTCAGTGTTTGAATTTGATTGACAGTTTACATTGCTCATGTTTTCGAGTGTGTTTTATTTGTAGAAGACTTTTTGTCGATTATTTTTATTTTGCGTAGATGGATGGATTTTATATACAAGTTGAAAGAAGAAGAAGTTGAAGAAGAAATCACAAATGTCAAAAATATGCATTAACTACGGCCGTGTGCGAATTGGGTTAAAAAGTGGTTAAAACTTGACGTTTGATTAATTTGGACACTTTGCATTGAATAAAATGTGTTACAAATTGGACTAGCTGCGGAACAGGTAAATATATGACAGTAGTGGTTATAAACTCATCCATTTTTAACCACAATTCATCCAATTCGCACGCCTACATTATAAAATTTCTTTTCGGTTTTATTTGGCAGTTTCGTTGGAGCTCTCAAATCTTATAACGTCTATCGCATCAAAGTTTGACGGTTAAGATCCCCACAAAAATATATGTCGAATGTCGTTTCCGGAAATAGTAAGTACGAACTCCACCTTATACCAACTCATCGAAAACAAAATGAATATTCGAATGAATTTCGTAAATGAATTAAGCCAAGGTCAAAAGACTGACAAGCTTTTCAAATGTGACAGTTTGATATCAGTGCTGCCGTATCAGCAAAATCATGTGAATTTATTAACTTAATTGGACTCTGGACGAGGCCATTCACTTGCTACCCAGTGATTAAAGTAATTTATAATCTTTTCTATACCTGAAGCTCTATCTACAAGACAAGGTCTTGCAAGTGCAACAAAAATTGTTATAAAGAATGGCTCCTGGATTATCAATACCGCTCAATCGTTACGAGCCTGAAAATGTTGGCATCAAAGCTGTCCTCCTTGGACCGCCAGGCTCAGGCAAAGGAACCCAGGTACGTAGCACATGATAACCTATCTTGTATCACGTAACTCAACAATAAATGTCCACGATTCAACTTAAGGCTCCACTTCTGAAAGAGAAATTTTGTGTTTGCCACTTGTCAACTGGGGATATGCTTCGATCCGAAATCACCTCCGGGTCAAAGCTAGGAGCTGAGCTCAAAAAAGTCATGGACGCAGGCAAGCTGGTGTCCGATGATTTAGTTGTCGATTTAATTGACAACAATCTGGACAAACCAGAATGTAAAAATGGTTTCCTTCTCGATGGATTCCCACGGACAGTCGTGCAAGCTGAAAAGGTATAATTTGCACCGTCATTTGATGGCTGCAGACCAAAGTTCAATGTTTATGTTAATTTGCAGCTCGACGAATTGCTGGAGAAGAGAAAAACCCAATTGGATGCCGTTGTTGAGTTTGCCATCGATGATAATCTTCTTGTGAGGAGAATTACTGGTCGACTTATCCATACAGCAAGTGGACGGTCGTATCATGAAGAATTCCATCCACCAAAGGTTCCAATGCGTGACGATGTAAGTTTAATGGTTATTTGTGGCTATCATTAATAAACTCTTCAAATTTCGAAATAGATTACTGGAGAACCTCTTATCAAGAGAACAGATGATAATGTGGAAGCTTTGAAAAAACGATTAGAATCATATCACAAGCAAACTTCAGTTTTGATTGACTACTATGCCAAGAGGAACTTGCATTTTAGAATTGATGCTGCCAAGCAAGCCAAGGATGTGTTTGCAAACATCGATAGCATTTTCCAACGCCAACGTAGTCGGCATGCAGTTTCATGATTCCCTTGTTATAAGGCCTTAAAGTGTATTAAAGAAAGTTAATAGGAAATTTGCATTTTTGTTCCTTCTGATCGAATTTTAGATGCAGTTTGACCGCTTGGTGGTTGCTTAAACGTTTCTTAATTATAATTTGAATTGTTTGTTGTGTTGTGAGTGTCATGGTCCTTATTTTTAATGTTTATTGTTGCGGCGCTCACAAAAAATCCAAACTGGTACGGATAATGAAACCTCATAACATTTCAATAATCTAGCCGCATAGAGTTGCATCGGGATGAGCAAGGAGATTTGAATGGCAAAAACAACTTTTAAAAATGTGAGTCTCGAAAATCTATGTACATAATGTATGTAAGTATTTTAAATTATTATTAACTATATGCATATGCCAACGAAAAGCGTCAACATTTGTTTTTGGATTGGACACGACTGTATTTTGAAAATATTTGTTGACAAAAAAAATTGCTCTTTTACAAAAGAAGTTCTTGTTTATGAAAATAGGGGCCTGATTATGGGGTTCGCGGTGGATCGTTTTCAATTCAACTCGCTTCGTATTTCCGTATGAAGGAATTAGCGGCGGAGCGGAATTCTTCCAATATTCCACTGATTTAACACTTTTGGTTTGACTATTTCTTCCAATATTCCAGTTAATAATAATAAGCACTCTTTCGCTGTCGCTCGCCAGCAAACATAAGGTTTGTTCGATGTGCGCTCTGGGTCGCTCTGATTTCGCACTGTGCTGCTCGATGTCGCTCTTTTTTCGCCCCGGTGCAATTCCACATCCACTGTGTTCGATATGTATTCAGTGCTCGCACCGGGAGCGGTCTGAATCGCCCCAAGCTTTTTTCGGGGTGAGAATTTCGGAGCTGTTCGAATCAGCTGTTGCTATACAACTAAGAGAAAAAAAAACAGAGCTTTACTAACGCGTTCGATGTGAAACCAAACCCAGAGAAATTTTTCAGTTTTTTTACAAGTCCGTTCACAGCACCGGAGCCCCCGGGGCTGGTTACAACGAACAAACTTATAATGGCATTTCAAATTCGCCTTCGAATTCGTTAATTGGTCGAATTCAAAACGAGGAAGGCGAAAGCATTAATTAAAAGGTCGTTAAAAAATTGATATTTTAAAAGACGAACTCTTAATGTAGAAGAAATTTAATGAGTTTATTTTGGAAATTAAGTTTTCCCCAAAACCCAACAAAACACTACAAAACCGAAACAATGAGTTGGTGAAGTGGCTTAACAAAAACAAACACATAGATGATAAGGAAAAGAACAAAATGACAACATACATCGCGCAGCATCCCTCTATCTACGGACTACCAAAAACACACACACCGAGCATGCCTATGCGCCTACAGTATCATCTTTTAATTTACCTTGCTATGAGCTTTCCAGATTTGTTGGTAGAATTTCACAAACTAAAAAATTCTCACGAATTTGTTGATAAAGCGAAAAAAGTTAAATTACAGAGTAATGATGTATCGTTCTCGTTTGATGTTATTTTACTATTTAATTTACTAACATCCCAGTACAGTTAACATGATGGGATGCAATAAGTAGACATACAAAAATCAGCCAAACTAAATTTGTTGAGATTCTTGACTTTTGTTTGAAAGATAACAACTATTTACAGTTAAAAGAAGCCCACTATTGCAGATTTGGTGATGGACCATTTCCTTGATGAATGTTTAATTGGATGTAACGCAAGGCCAAATTTTATAGTGAAATATGTTGATGACATATGTATTTGCGGTTATGGACAAAGATAAAGTCGCAGATTTATTATTGATCTGCAACGAATTCCTTCCAAACTACGAACTGTCAAAAACGAAAATAACAGTTCTCTATGTTTCTTGTTGTTAAAATTCACCGTAGAAACACTCAATTGTCGTTTGATTGGTTTCAAAAATCGAGGCATCAGGACGTCTGATTAAGTTTCGGTCCAATCAAGCCAAATACATAATCATGAACGAAGCTTCTAATTTAATAAGCAAAGTTTTCACGTTGAGTGACGAAAGATTCCACGCCTCTAATACTATAAAAGTGACAAACATTCTAAGTGACAACGGTTTCCACATAACAATTATTCGCGGCTTAATATTACAACAACAATGCAGACGCACTAAACAACAAAGTGAAGATGACAACAAAGGATTTTTCAAAAGCATTGTTTATGTGTCAAGGCCGGCCGAGAGTTTCAAGCAAGTTGTCACCAAAAACATCAAAGATGTCCGATTGGCTATCAAATCTAACCAGACACTTTGGACACCTTTTCACCAAACTAAAGGTCAAAATAGGCATAGAATAATGCACTGATGTCATTTATAAAATAAACTGTAAAGGTAAACCTGACGAACCATGTAACCTTTGTTACATCGGAACCACCAAACAATTTTTTTCCCAAAGATTGCCCAACCACAAATCTGACATCAATATCAATAACCCAGCTAAAACAGCATTTGCGTCCCATTAAATAGAAAAAGCTCATTTTCCCGATTTCAATGGTGTTAAAGTTCTTCAAACGGAAAAACACCTCTAAGCGATATACGCTCGACATTCTGAACAACTAAAACAATAATAATTGCAAGCAAGACATACAGAGTAAAAAACGGATGAGAGCGACATGGACGGTTCGAAAGAAAAGTTCTACGGAAGATCTATGGTCCTATCTACATAAACAGTGAATGGAGAAGAAGATTTAACGACGAACTGTACGGGCTGTACAGCGACACTTACCTAGCTTAAAGAGTGAAAGTCCAAAGACCCAGATGGCTTGGTCACGTGGAGAGGATGGACAAAAATACTCCGGCCGTAAAGTCTTCGAATCCACCTCAGAGGGAAGACGCAGTAGAGGAAGACCAAGGCTCAGGTGGAGCGCGCAAGTTGAAGACGACCTCAACCAACTCGGCGTGCGAAACTGGGGACTGGAGAGGTTTGTTGGTTGAGGCCCAAATCCGTCCCGGATTATAGCGCCACCTTAAGTAAGTAAGTAATTAAAATTTTTATGGGCAGAACAACGAATAGAGACCTATTTATTGCACTAATTTGCAATAATATCCAAACATTGCTAAAAATAATCTTAAAGATAGCGTAAACCTCCTGGGTCTACCATTGAAATATGTGACTGTGGAAGATTTGTTTGTGATTTTAACATAAACGTTTAGTGTCAAATTGGTTTGGATAATGTAGTTCACCCGATGGATAGCACAAAAGTAAAGGCAGTGGCCGTGGGAATCGAAAGTGAATCGAATTTACGATTCACGTGGATAGCAGAATAGCGCTGCTAGATACGTTAAAATACGACAAGATTTAAATTCTCAATAAACCCTCTTTAAGATCCCTTTTTTGTATAATAACAAGGCATAACCTACTTGACTACCACAAAAAGAAGATGGGGTTTAGTACCCATGACCTTTGTAGAGGCTGTGGTAATGAAGACGAGCATGACGACACTGCTCATTTTCTTACTTGTCTTACTGGGGAGAAAACTTAAGGCAACTTCTACTTTAACGAACAAGACTGACTAGAGGAACTATCTGAACTGGCAGGCAAAAGCTTGCTGAGCTTTGTCAAGACCTCTAAATGCCTAGACGAACCACATGATTCATAGGTTATTTATTTTTCAGGAAGTTACAATGCTTCAGACTATCACAATAGATCTCCATTGACCTAAGTGTGACGGTAACAACAGCAACCGTCAGTCCACTTAACCCAACCTAACCTAAATCGATATTACTCATAATTTTCCTCGATATTGACTTTTTTGTTCATGAACAACCTTGATGTGCCAGATCTGTGGTCTAACAAGGTGGCACGGAGCAACGTTTCATACAGTTCGTACCAGAATTGATGAACTAAAGGAAACGTTTGGTAACCGCATTGTTTCATGTTACTTCTGCTCATTTGTACTAGGCGAGCATATCTAGCTGGTGATCTAAATGTTCCTCATAATTTTCGTTACGTATACGCCGTAGTGTTCTTTTATTTGTATAAAGCAAAATTCGCTAAAATTTGTTTATTGCGCAAAACAAACAGCTTGAAATAAAGGAAAAGAGATTCATGATCAATGAACCATTTTTTTCGTTAGCTTCTAATCCCAACCAAGGAATATCTTCTAATGCAAATATCTCGGCAACCAGTACTTGGAATTGAGTTTGGTTTTCAGCGGTATTCTCAGGATGATGAGGACTTTCAAATATGTAGACTAAAGCGAATTCGATTTGCTCATTATTTTCGAAAAAAAATATATCCCAAACATTTTCCCGCAATTTTTTAACAGCAGACGCAAAGACAGACAGACACACAATAGACTTGACCGATTTCTCACACCCACTGTTTCCAGTTAATTTATTTCACCCCAGATGTCTTATAACTCCTGATAATGTCTACTTCCGTTCAAACATGAACATAGCTAGCATTATAACAAATTAACATAAGTTTTTTATTTCCAAAAAAAATCAAAAACAAAATATTTGCAAATAAAGAAATAAATTAAATAACAATTTTTCGTTAAAGTAATTTCCGATCCATACATCAAAACAGCCCTTTCCATTAAACGCACGAAAATAAGTCTCTGTTTCGTTAAAAAGTTGTCATCAACTCATCTTGGATACTATTTGATCTCAAAAGTTGTCTCGGTGTCGGTCCACTGCCCAATGCAGCAAGATTCTCCGACGAAGATGCTTCAGCATCCTTTTCAGCGTGATATGCGTCCGAGAATTCCTAAAAATGATCACAAACCATTAAAATGATTTTCCGATCATATTTCCAACAAAAAAAAAATACCTTAAGTCTATTTCCAAGGAAAACAGATCGTTCACGTTTCTTGTTCATGTATTCGGATGCGGCCAACCACCTGTGTTCCAGGCACTCCTCAGAGTAAGGACGTTTGCTGAAAAATAGGATTTTATTTGAGAAAAAAAGCTCAAAAATCAAACCGAGAAACCTACTTTGGATTTCGCTTGAACAAGAACATAATGAAACGTGTTGCTTCCGGTGTAACCTCACTGTACAAATTCTCAAAGCGATAACGAACAAATGAAATGTTCTGTCTGGTCTCTGCGTCGTCGTTTCCGCGGAAAGGACTTGTACCCGACAAGAGGATATAAGTGATCACACCCACTGACCAAATGTCGCTTTGGGGCATAATAAGTTCTTCGTTGATCATTTCTGGAGATTGATAGTCCAGAAGGCCACACACAGGCACTGGCGAACCTAACTTAGATATCTTCCTTGCCGATCCGTAATCGACAAGCTTAATCTGCACCGATCGCACAGTTGCCATCACAATGTTATCGGGCTGAATATCAAGGTGGCAAAAACCTCTCCAGTGGAGATATTGCAATGCATCCAAGAGTTGGGTAATGACACTGGCAACCATTTGCTCTGAATATTCGTGTCTGCTGCTGAAATAGTTGAGCACATCAGCTCCTTGCAGTTTTTCCATAATGAAGATTTTAATGGGCAGATTTGATGGACTGTAGGCAGCGAACAAAGCAGGTATCCGCTCGTGACGAAGTGTTCTCAGACTCTCGAATTCGTGCTGGATTGCAGTCTCGTTGTTCTTATCGACTTCGAAAATCTTACCAACGATCAGGGCATTTGTCGACTTCTGAATACCCTTGACAACCGTGCTGAATTTGCCGCGATGAATTTCGGATATAAAGCTATATTTATCACTTATGTCGGAGTCGGTTATCCAATTGAGGGATTCACGTTCCAGCTGATAGTCAACATGGACCTTGCGTTCTTCGGGAATAATTTCGTGTCCACTTTCTGTGATCTGCTGAAGGTGCTTCATAGCTTTGGTGATGGTCACTTTGGGAGCATCGTCACCGCCCGTTCTTACGTTCGTCGGTATTCCCATTTCACTCCAGCCAATTTGATTTCTAGACGCAAGTCTGAAGTTATAGTTTTCATTCGGGTGAAGGCCATGGACGAGATAAAATTCATGATCGATGTTATCGGCCACTGTTGTCCATTGGTCACTAGCAGCTGGTTTGTACTGCAGACTGTAACAGAGAACAGCTGAGTTTCCATCGTATCGCGGTTGCTTCCAGCGGAGGAGAACCTCTGTTGAACCAACAGAAGATGCTTCTGGTGAATCTGGAGCATTTGGCAAGCTTGCAATGACTACACGACAGCGGGCTGTCGTCTGACCGACCTTGTTTCTTGCCACAGCCTTGTAAATACCAACATCGTAGATACTTGCTGGATCGAATTTCAATATAGACCGGCCATCTTCGTCAACCACGGTTTTGATGCGTTTGTTTTCGGTTAGGACCATATCGTTTTTGAACCATTGAATGGACGGCTTTGGATCGCCTACAGCAAAGCAATGAATGTAGGCTGGCTTATTGTCTGTGATGGCTAGGGTTTGGGGCTTCTCTCTGAAGAATGGTGGATAGCCTGACCGTTGGCTTTCTATGAGGGCATCGGCTTCGGCATATTGATCGAGTCTGGGACCCAGCTCGGTTCTTAAACGGCGAATGGAGTAGGATTCATTGACTGTGTAAGAACCAATTCGACTCTTGCGTTCATCATCGATTTCCTCATCCATAACGTCGGTGAAGCGTCTGCGTTCTCTTATGACTGGCAACTGGAAGTGGAATAAGAAGTTAAAGTTTTATTTTTTCTTATTTCTGGATGACCATGACACTTACACTCCAATCGACGGTCTCGTTCATGGCATACGATGGCGATCTTCTGTGAGCAACTTTCATGTACTCACGCAATCTCACAGGGAAGCTAACATCTCTCAACTGAAGTAGATAAGTGTCTGGGCCATATTGATAGCTTGAAAGGACAAAAAAGGCAAAAAGTTAGAAACTCTGTTCTTCATTTCAACGATTGAGATCTTACTGGCTCTCCGATTCGATCAACCCAAGTTCGTAGTCAGGATGCAAATATTTCGAACCTGTATCCTTCCATGGGATATTCTTTTTCCTTGGCTCTGGTGTACGTTCCGGTGATCCGTCGGGGGTATACTTGAAACCAGGTGGATAAACCATTTCCGAGGGATGCGTAAACGCATCATGCAAGAATCTTCTGCGATAGTAATTGTTACACGAAGCATTGGCATACCAGTCCGAATAGCCTCGGTAGTAGTTCCTTAGACGGTCCGAACTGATCTTGTAACCATCGTAGTCCTTACGATCGAGCATGAAGAACCAAGGATGCCTCAAGGCAGTTTTAACGTCCAATCGCTCAGAAGCATTGTAGACAAGCAGTTTTTTGATAAAGTCCTTGGCTTCGATACTAATGTCCTTCCACAGGGTTTCGTTGAAGTCCCAATAACCTTCGCGAATTTTGGTCAAGGTTTCCCTGTCAGTTGCTCCACGGAACGGATTGAAACCGGACAGCAGGACATATGTTATGATACCAACGGACCACATGTCGTGTGAGAAGCTGACTCCATCACGATTCACCACTTCAGGAGAAACGTATTCAGGCATTCCGAAGTCCAAGGTGGACAAGCGACTTGGATGAATTTTTCGCGCAAGACCGAAATCACAAATTTTGAGGTTATCACCTCCTGGCACCCAAATCAGTAGATCTTTAAGCTAAACAAATAAATTTATAAGTTACTGTAACGCCTTTGAATACAAATGTTTATACCGTTAATCCCATGTGACCAACACCAATGTCATGCATATATTCCAATCCTAGCAACAGTTGATGCATGTAACTGCAGATATCTCGCTCAGTGTAGTAGTTGCGTTTCAGCAAATTATCCTTCACCAATTCGCCACCAGATGCCAGCTCAATGATCAGATTGTAGCCATGGTCCATCTCATAGGCATCATGCAATCGAATGAGTTTCTTGTGATTCAGCATGTTCATGATATCGATTTCATTAAGCATAAATGGACGAAGTTCGGATCGTCCGTGCATTATCTTGGCAGCGTAGCTCTCTCCGGTCTTACGTTCAACAGCGTGATAGGTTATGCCTTGGGTGCCGCGGCCAAGTTCGTCACCGATATCGTATTTATCAGTGAACGCAATTGGCTTCGAGCGTACGTACGGATGTCTTCCGTAAGTCTTGTAGATGTAGAGATCTTCGTCCTCTTCAATGTGCACCATCACCGATGTACTAATGGAACCGGCAACATTACGGGCACTGATGGAATAGAGGCCTTCGTCTTTTCGAATTGCATCTTTGATGGAAAGAACGCAGATGTCTGGCTCGTAGAAGTTTATCTGCCAAAGTTAAATATTTTATTAGTGATGCAGATTTTCAACTCGAAAAAGACAAACCTTCAATCTGCTTGTATCAGTTATTGGTTGCCAGTCTTTGAACCATTTTATTTCCGGGTACGGTACTCCCACGACATGAGCTTCGATCCTTCCAGTCTTTCGTGACATAATGAAGAGTTCGTCTGGACGTTTCTTGAATCTCGGGTGTTCGGCAATTTCTAATCGGACACGTTGACGTGCTTCGCCATGCTCGTTGCTGGCAACAGCTTCGTAGATTCCAACATCACGATCCAACATCCTAGATTTAAGGATTAGCAATTAGTTTCATTTTTCAATTCTACTCTTGTCTTCATATTTTCCAAAACGTTTAACCTTAAAGTAACTCACTCACCTGTTTATAAAGAGCGTTGCTTGACCATTTCGAGTATAACTGTGATCGAATCTTCCGCCGGACTCAATCAGAACATCATTGAAGTAGTAACTCATCTTTGGTTTAGGATATCCATAGACAAACCACATCAAATTTGTGTCATGGCCCTTGACTCCATATGATATATCTGCCTCTCGTCGGAGGAATCTATTAAATAAATCAACAGTTTTAATACACATCAAACCAGAATGTTTTCCTTTCAATTACTGAGGAGCATGTGCCAATTTGTCATGAGCAGGTCGTTCGATATCGAAATCCTTTGGAAAGTATGGCGAAATGTCTGGCCTGAAATCAATTCCTGGTGGCAGGTATGGATAGATCTTTGGTGCTTCAGGAACAAGTTTTTTCCTAAGAGATTATTCAATTATTTGAAACATATTCAATTTTTTAAACAAGGAATACCAAGCACCTGTAAGTTTGCAAGTATGGACTTGGATCACTGACACCGAATTGATTTTCAACACGAACTCTAAGTCTGTAATCTCTTTGTGGATCGAGATCTCTAATGTCAAGAGCACAGCCACGAATACCTGTTTTGATGGTGCGCCAATCACCTTCTGGCATGTCCATGACTTCAACCTATTTGGACCAAAGCAATTTACTTGAAATCCAACAAGAGTTATTTTGCCAGCTAAGACTTACTTGATAGGTAACTGGGTATCTAGGAACAAGAGGAAGTGATGGCTTCCAGCCCAAGTTAAGTCGCCTTTCGGTCAGTTTAGAAATGTACGGTCTCTCGGCAAGTGGAGCTGGAACTCCAGATCGCTTGTGTTTGTCAAATCCAGCATATTGATCGCCAATTGATGCTACTGGGTGAGGATCCAAAGTGGCTGTAATTGAAGTAATAATTGAAGTAATTGAACATAATCAAAATTCCGAATTGCTGAAATTTCAATACGACTGGAATGCACAAAATGCTCATGTTTTGAAATGGCATACTGCAGGTTTGGCTATAGTTCCTATAAAGCATATAGGTGATGGGAACATATTTTTGAGTGCATACAATTCTCAAGAAAACCTTGTTAGTTTCTGAAATTATGATTTTGAAGTATGTGTCTTTGGGCTCAACATTATCAAGGCTTAAAGCAAAACTTATGATGTCTTTGGTGCCTTTCAATGTTGGTGACGATTTACTCTCAACTGTGCTTAACGCTCGTAAGGTGATTGCCAAATTGGTACTTACGGTTTAGCCAAAGCCTATTTTGCCCCTTCCTGATAGGTAAATTAGAATAAATTATTCGTACAGTTTAAGACTATAATAATTAAGAACATTTTCGAAAAAAATAATAATTTAATTTCGAAAACAACATAAAAGGATCATATTCTTTAAGAAGAAAGGAGGAATATTTTATTTAACCACTAAATCTGATCAAAAACAATATCTAGCTTCAAAATATGTTTTCTTGCTAAGCCAAAGAATTTTCGTTTCCGTCCAAAATACTTTTGAATTGGAATCAAGTAGCGTTACCCCTTTACTACTTTCGAAGTACATAGATCTACTTCCATCGGAAACTTCATTTTTTGCGTAGAATATTGTTTGTTCCAGAAGTATGTTTTTTGAGACGGAAATCTCAATGGTTTTCAAATAAAAAACTCTAGAAAACTCTAGAGAAGTAAGAATAAATTTAAAAAGGGAATCAATTACTTTCATTATAATATGGAAAACTATGGAAGAGATCGAAGAATTTTTCAGAAAAGTTTTTTCGAACGGAACAAATCTATTATTAAAAATTCGGAGAACAACGGAAAAGTGAAAACTTTTTGATTTTTTTTCAACGAAATTTTGCATTTAATGATTTCGGACTACTGTATAACGGCGACGACGAACCATATCCCGCTGTCATACAGGAGCCTTTCATCGGACACGATGATAGCCAACGATTCCGTGAATCCGTCCTAGAAGAAGTGAAAACGGCAATATCACGACTTAAATCCAACAAAACCGCTGGAGTACATGGTCAGGCTGCAGTCAAGGACAAGGTCAATGTGACGAGCTAGATATGAGTATGAACCAAATTATCTATAAGATATGGTCAGAGGAATGCACGCCCGATGAATGGAACCTCAGCATTGTTTGCCCAATCCTGAAAAAGGGAGATCCTCTAAACTGCGCCAACTACAGAGGAATCAGCCTACTTAACATCGCCTACAAGATCCTCTCTGCCATAATATGTGAACGTCTGAAGCCTTTCGTTAACAATCTGATTGGTCCTTGTCAATGTGGCTTCAGACCAGCAAAGTCAACCATTGACAAAATTTTCACTTTGCGGCAGATCCTGGAAAAGACCTATGAACTCCAAATCGATACTCAACACCAGCGACGGATTAAACGTTGAGGGCGCCATAGGCAAGCATCGCATCGGCGGCGCTCGTATATTAAAAATATTTAGTACTATAGTCTGCACCTCGTTGAAATGGGGGCCATGAAAAAAGAGTCTAATGCCCAATTTCATAAACGACTTTTAAACATTTAACAGGCTTTTTAACCGTTAAATGAGATTTTTTGGTTTCACCAAGCGTTTTATAAGTAAACAAACTTTTAAACACCCTTTAAAACTAAATGCCCATTTTTGGCTCGTTAAATTTTAAAAGCGTCATTGAATATTTTGAAAACTGAAAATAACGCTTTCTCATTTTTTCTCACACAATTTTCATAAGGATGTCAATTTTGACAAAAATTTCCCTGAAATTTCCCATTTGAAGTTGGTGAAACTCAAAAGTTTTAAGCGTCTGATAAAATTTAGAAAGATTTTTGCTAAAAGTGGTTGTTTATGAAACTGGGCATAAGCTAAGTCAAATAGGTAAGCCCAGTTGACTCTGGGTGGAGTTGGAGTGGCTATCTAGATGTTGTTGACTCACTTAGACCTCAAGGGTCCATTGTGATACTATGGGAGAGAAATGAACTGAAACAAACCATTTTGTACTTTTAATGAAGTTAGAGAGGCATCTTGTGTCGACCCTTGCCAGTTCAATGGTATTATCACAGAAGGGATTACCGAGATAGTCATTCCTTCTATTGAAGAGTGATGGACAAATACATAGAAGGTATCGGACTGTCGTTTGCGTAGACCTCTAGCCTCAAAGCATGTCACCTATAAGGCAGTGTCCTGTTATGACTCCAACTGTGAAGCTTATACTTTGTCTGCTTGTCTGCCGTTTCAGGTCTATGCTTGGCCATATTTGTTTGGTGGTACCCTGTGACCATCTTTTGTTGATTCTAGAGTATATTGTTTGAGAAGATATTAGTAAGTGAAACTGTTCAGAACCGATTTTTAGTTTAACAAAAGTGGCAAGTGCGGTTCGAGTTCATGAGTTTGATAGTCCAACAACCACGTATGAACTCGCATTATTTGCCACTTTTCAAAATTATTGCGCCAGCGCGCCCCTTTGTTTGCTCGCGCCACTAGGCACGTGCCTAACAGTTTGCCTTAAGGATAATACACCACTGCCCACCATCTTTTCATCGATTTTAAAGCCGCGTATGACAGCATCTACAGAGATGTCTAGTTTTGACATCCCTACCAAGCTCGTTCGCTTGTGCAAAATAACGATGGAGAACTCACGCTGTTCCATCAAGGTTGGCAACGAGCTTAAGGAATCTTTCGACGTCAAAAAAGGATTCAGACAAGGTGATGCTCTGTCGTGCGATTTCTTTTAACATCGTTCTTGAGAAGATGGTGCAAAACTCCACATTCAACACCAGCGGCACTATCTTCGAAGAATCTGTTCAACTTCTCGCGTACGCCGATGATAAATGATAAATGAGGGAAAAACGAAGTATATGCTGTCTTCAAGGAAGGACACCCAACACCGACGTCACAATAGACGCATGCAACGTTTAGGAGTTTGTCTACCTAGGCTCCGCTATTAACACGGACAATTCCTCAGCTTCGGGCTAAGAAAGCAATTGAGTGGAAAAGCCCTCTCTCGGGCAACTAAGATAAAACTGTACAACACAGTCCTGCTGTATGGTGCAGAAGCATGGACCTTGATAAAAATGTGCCTTAGGCTGTTTTGAGACATGGAACTAGCCAGAAGGGTCAAGGTCCACAGACCCAGATGGCTCAATCATTTAGAAGGCTGGTGAGCCAAGGTTCGGCTGATACAAATTTCTCGGCAAGAAGGGCTCGGAATTGAGTTTGGCTAAGCATTAATAGAACTTCCAAATATGCAGAATCAAGCGAAATCGATTTTCTCATGATTTTCGAAATGTATCACGGGCTAACTCCTTGTCCAAATTTTGAACATACAAAACAATTCTTCCAAAACCCATCGAATGACACAGAAGAAGAAGAAGAAACGTCTGCTTAAACTCTATTCATCAAAATGGGTAATGGTTTTTTTCAATGCCTGGTAACCGAGATATTGGCAAAATGTAAATAATTCGCAAACCTTTTCCCACAATTGCAAATCGATAGTTCTCTCAATTTTCCTTGACAACTGATTACTGGCTTTTTTGTTAATCGATTGAACAATCGTGATGTGCCAGATATGTGTTCTAACAAGATGGCACAACACAACATTTCACACAGTTCTTGACAGAATTGATTTAGTAAAAGAAACGTTTGGTAACCGCATAGTTTCATGTTACGGCTTTCTGCTTAGTAATACTAAGCGAGCATATCTAGTTGGTGATCTAAAAGAACATAAGCTGATTCAAACTCAAATTTAGTGATGTGAAATTCGACCTTCCCGTGATGTTAACGCATTCTAAGTGCATTATACAGTGTCATCATTACGTTTTTCCTTCCTTATAATTTTTATTAAGTATACACCGTAGTGTCCTTTCGTTTGTATAAAGCAAAATTTGTTACAATTTGTTTATTACGCAAAACAAAGAGCGGGAAATATAGGAAAAGGGATTTCTTATTCATGCCTATCGCAAGATCCCTTCGGACAAATCCCCGAATGAAGAATTCCGCTACGAATCACGAAAAAAACAATCAGAAGACCCGAAGGGATTTGAAAAAAAAGCATTGCATGATTCAAGAAAATCAGCGTCCATTTTCGAAATCAGCTGTTTTATTTCGAAAAAAGTAGTGAACACACCAGAAACTAAAATCCCTCAAGTTAAAAAAAAAATCCCTTAAATTTCCCCAAACAAATTTTTTTAACCTGTTCTAATTTTGAGAAAAAATTGAGCTTTGCGGACTTTTTACGACGAGACCTTTAAAATCGTAAATAAATAAAATTATAAATAAAAAATAACAAGACTAAGTTGAAAGAAGTCACAATTTTTCAAATAACTGTTCCAATTAACTGATTATGTTAGTCTACGAAAGGAAAAACCTGTCGTAGAAAAGGACAACATATTTCAAGTTTTTTCGGGGCTGGTGATACCAAATTCTACGAATTTCGAATTTCGTGCCAGATTTTCCACTACGAAGGGGACTTGTAATAGATTTTTCGGGGTTCGTAGTCTTTTTTCTATTACGATTTACGACGTAGCTCGTTATAGGGCTGATTATATTAAAAAATCTGGCCCTCTACTTTCTAAGCACTTAAAAAAGAGGCACAACACATGAAAATTGAGCTTTAAAAATAAATATTTTTCGAAATTAAAATACCGTTTGGGTGTTATTTAAATACAAAACCAACATTATACATATTGCTTAACTCATTTCCAGAGACGAAAGCTCTTCTCCAAAAACTTACCATCATAGAATAACTCTCCGGTGCATGTGTCTTCTCCAAGAGGATTGAAAACCCGGCAAGAATACCTTCCCACATCTGTGTCATCGACATCCCTAATATTCAGACGGATAATTCCACTTGGTTCATGATCAAATGAAATTTTATCGGTTGGGAATAGTTTTTGTCCATTTTTGAACCATTCAACTTCGGGTTCTGGGAATCCGGTGGCACAGGCTGTGAATTTAGCTGACATTCCGTGTGAAACTTCGGTGTCTCCAATTTTTTTCAAGAATGTTGGAGCTTCTGATCGGGAATGTTTTGTCCTAAACACAATTTCAACACATAAGAAAATTTGTTTGACTAAAAAAAACCTTCAATGTCTTACGTTTCTGGAACAACATCCAAATGACAGGTGGTAATGTCTTCTCCCTCTCTGTTTCTAGCGATACACTTGAATGCACCTGAATCGTCGTGTGTAAGGTTTTTAACATGAAGGACATGATGATCACCGTCATTCTAGAAGGAAAACAAATAAACTTCTTCTCCACTACAACTTAGGTGTCTTCAAAATTACCTTAACTTCATATTTGTTACTATCCTGCAATGGCTTGTCCTGATAATACCAAAACAATTCCGGATATGGAACTCCAGAAACAGTTACAGCCAGCTTAGCATCCTTTCCGACAGCTTGTTGCGAATTAATCAGTTTTTGTGTAAATGTTGGCTTTTTGAATATCTTGCGGACATTCGCAATACACTCGGATACATCTTCGCCCAAGGGATTTGCCAACAAACAACTGTAAACGCCCGAATCCGATGGCAATACCGGATTTATCGATAGAGCAACCGATTTTCCATCGCAAGTCATCAGAGTTCGCTCATTCGGAGACAAAGGAATGTTGTCTTTTGACCAAATCGTCTCCGGCACTGGATTGCCAATGAACGGTGCCGATATTATCAATTCCTGTCCCTCATCAGCATTTACGTCACGCAACGAAGATGAGAATTTCGGTGGATGTTCGAAAGTTGATTCGTCGGCTTTTGGAACAATACACAGTTTTCCCTTCGATGATATCTTGCCTTTGTCATTGACAGCAGCAACCTCAAACAATCCCGAATCGGCTGGAGTGGCTTTTTCTATAATCAAACTTATGCTCTTGTCGGGATTTTCAACAACGGCAAATCGTTTGTCATTGGCTCCGATCTCTTCACCATTGTGATACCATTTGAGTGCTGGTGGTGGGAAACCAACAACTTTGACGTTCATCTTGACGGGATAGCCTTCGACACTTTGAATGTCTTGAAGATCGGCGACAAATGAGGGCTTCGCCGATTGGGGCACAACTTCGATGTTGACCTTCTTTTCGATTTCTCCTTCGGCGTTGGCAATTACAATTTTATAGCAACCAGCATCTTGGGGTTTAACTGGGTCGATGCTTTTGAAAAAAAAAATGTATACTTAAAATTGTTCATTTAAAGATGAAAAAGTCTTACCAAAGACCAATTATACCGTTAGGCTTATTGACGAAGTTAAGAGACTGTGTCGGATGCAGAGGTGTACCATCCTTGAACCACAAAACTTGTGGTGATGGGAAGCCAAGTACTTTGGCTTGCAGTGTGGCCGGGGCGCCCTCGACAGCTTTGATGTCTTGGAAAGGCTCAACGAATATTGGTGCCATTGGTTCAGCTAAATACAGAAAAGGTTATAATGGTTTTGGTTTCGAAAGAAAAAAACGATTTGACAAACGTTTAATAGCAACAGCACATTGGGTTTTGATTTCTCCATTTGGATTGCTAACAACTAATTTGTAGGAACCGGAATCGCTTGGCTTAGATTGTTCGATTTCCAATCGAATATGGCCATCGGGAGTAACCTCCATCTTGACTCTAAAAATAGATTTGGTTTTTGAATATGCAATTTTGAGTATTTTGGATTTGAATTTTTAGAAACATCTTCATCTAATGTTGGCAGAAAGGTTTACAAAATGTGAAAGAGTAAAGAAATTATAATAAAGCTCACCCTTGGTCTGGGAAGATCTCAACTCCATCCTTAAACCATTTAATCTCCGGCGCCGGACTACCTGACACAACAGTTTCCAAAACAAGTGGTTGTCCCTGTGCGACTTCAATTGACTTGCTCAAAGGTGTCGTGAATGCAGGTACTGTTTGGACCAATTGAAGTTCAAATTTAACTTCGGTTGTTCCAACTTCATTCTTTGCAATAGCCGAGTACTAAAATAGGTTCATAAGAAAATTGATTAAACATTTTCTACTCCAATGGAGGAATATAAGATACCAACCATTCCTTCGTTAATTGGCCGGAAGTCTTCAATTGCCAGTGAACAGAAAATTTGGTCCTCGTCAATTTCCTTGAACTCAGACACATAGGTATTCCTCTTCTTGTCATTCTTTGCCTTAAAGTCGATTGGTTGGCCATCCTTGAACCATTCCAATTTTGGTTGCGGTATGCCATGCACTTGAACTTCAGTCTTCATCGGATGATGGTCACATATTTTTTGATCCTCCGGGGCAATCACAAATGCAGGTTTCTCAACTAGAATTCAGTTTTATTTGAAGTTTAAACATCATCCGAGAGACTACAATGTTTTTACCATGAATGTTCAGTTTGAAGTCCTGTTTTGTTGTTCCACAATTGTTGGTTGCAGTGATGGTATAAACGCCTGCGTCTCCTGGAGCCACAGAATGTATGACCAATCTATATTTTTCAGCTTCGACGTCAGCAATAACTTCAAAGTTTTCGTTGTTGCACAGATTCTCGTTTTGCCTAGACCAAGTTACCTTTGGCTTGGGATTGGCATAAACCAAAACGTCATAAACAACAGCTTCGGACGGAATACAGAATTGATCCTTCAAGCCGACAATTTCTGGTTTCGATAGGATGTCAAGCCAGCAGCTTGAATTGAGTGAACCGTGAGTGTTTTCAATTCGAACTTCATAACGTCCGGTATCGAAATGTTGTGCTTTAAAATGAGAATCATTAGAATTTTTGTCGTCGCTATCTTAAGAACATGATTTGTCCTACTTTCTGCAAATGTCAATTGACAAGTAAATTCCTTAAGTCCATGTTCGAGATCTTTTGGGATAACATTAAGAGTGATGTTGGCATCGGGTTGAATAACGTTTCCATCCTTCAGCCAGGTTATCTTTGGTGTAGGATCGGCAGTGAAAACGACAGAGAGGGTGTGTTTCTTTCCCTTCTCTTCGGATATGTCATGAAGTCCTTTCACCAAAATTGGTTTTCTATATTCGGCAACACCTAAAAAAATAGCAATATTAGACAAACAGGCCCTGAAACGATTTTTGAAAAGTCAAAATTACCTTGAAGTGAAAGCATGCACTTCTGTGATTGCTCTCCAACTTTGTTTTTAATAACGGCTTTGTATTCGCCCTCATCACCAAGTTTCAGTTCCTTGATTTCGAGTTTGTATTTTTCCTATCGAGAACAAAAACCATCAAGTTATTTGCTTATAATTCTGAGATGCTTTTGCCGACGGAAATGGAAGTCATTTCAAATTTCATTTTCAAACAATCAGACATATCTAGATAGGAAAGGAGAGCATATTTCTTACATACCCCTTCATTTGCAATAATAATTCTACTATCAGCTTTCATTGGTTTGCCATTATGTAACCACTCGACTTCCGGTTTTGGTATACCACGAGCAATAACTTCATATTTCAAAGGAACTGACTCGAATGATTTCGAGTCAAACAAATCACCATGCAAAAGTTCAGGTTTGGCTAAAAAGAAAGAGGGAAAATATTAACACCATCTGACACCATCAAATTTTATAGTTATCTTACTTAAAACTGCAACTTCCGCTTTGGACGTGTTGTAACCCTCCTTATTCATCGCCCTAACTTGATAAACACCAGCGTCAGACACCTTACACAAGTTCAAAGTCATGTAGTACGATTCAGATCTGTGAGAGTCGCGACTTATTTTAATTCGTGCGTCCGCCGATACTTCTTGGCCATCCTTGTACCTTTAATAAAACGAGAATACACAATAAGACTCTATGAGTCAAGGTTACGTCAAGCCTTACCATGTGACCTCAGCTTCGGGCAAGCTGTAAATCTCTGCTTCGAGTTTTAAAGTCTCGCCTTCAAGAATTTCACAGTCTTTGCTGAACTTCTTGATCTTCGGTACGCCTAATTCAAACAAATATAAATCAGATACCAAACAAACTAAGAAAACGAACAGAATCACTTACAGTTTACAGTAACTTGACATTCACTGTCCAAGCTTCCATAAGCATTCATTAGCTTACAGGTGTAGCTAGCCTGCAAGGCAACTGTAGCCTCCTTGATGATCAATTTGAAATCATCACCCTCTTCGACACGTCGGAACTCCTTACGCTTTTCATCGATCTCAATGCCGTCAATAAACCATTTGATTCCCGGCCGAGGATAACAATCTACATTCACATTCAATTCCACATCGACATCACCCTCTTTAACGGTAATATTCTGAAGTTTCTTCTTAAACACCGGTGGACACTTGATCCGCAAATTTGTCTGATCCTTCACCGAACCATGTTCGTTTTTGGCTTCCATGGAATATTTCTCAGCGTCAATGCGTGTAGCATCGTGAATTTTCAATGTATAACAATTTGTGTCCACTGACATTGTGTAGCGCTTATCCTTAGTCGTAAGTTCGGTTTTGTCTTGATACCATTTGACAGTTGGCGCTGGGAACGCATCGATTCTAACCGACATAATAACTTCCTCATGTTCTCCATAAATGTATTCCTCTTCGAGATGTTTAACTATTACCGGTCCACTCTTCACTTCACACTCCCAGAATTCAGAGGTTTGATTTAATTCATTGGTGGCAGTTATAGAGAATGAGCCGGAATTCGAAAGACTGATCTTGGAAATCGTTATTTTGATTTTTTCTTTGCTCTTGCCAACACTGGTTGAAGTTATTTTGACGTAACTTTCACTTGTGATGTCCTTGCCGTTATTGTAGAGTTTGATATTGGGTTTGGGACATCCTTCGACTTCAATCTCCATTTCGACTGTGTCGCCAGCGAAACATGATATGTTGGAGGGTTTTTTGATTTTTGGAGGTGCTGGAAAGGACAAACAATTTTAGAAAGTACTCGAAGTCTACTTTTTTCCCTATCTCCGAAATGTCGAATTTTTCAAGTACTCTAGATTGGTACTTAAATTGCCAAGTACTAGTATATTCAAGTTTTTTGGTGCTAACGTGCTTCAAAAGTAGTGAAGTAATAGTAGTACTTGCAGTTTTAAGAACGAATAAGAGTAAATTCAAGTACCAATTTCTTAAGTATGAGTATCAGCTAAAAGTACTTGAATTTACTCCACTTAAGTACCAAAAGACTTGGAAACAATAATTGGTACTCGATGTTTTGAGTCTAAGTCTAACCACAGTACCTTGGACTAACGAACCTACAGATCTCTACTTGACAGAACTAAAGTTTCAAAATACTCAAGTAATTTACATCTCTTCTTCCAACTAAATACCATACCTTGAACAACAAGATTAATCTGTGATGAAGCTTCTCCAAGTTCATTCTTCGCGCTGATAATATACTCGCCAGCATCTTCCGTATTTGCATTCTTAATAAGCAACGACATGGTCTCCTCATCTTCAAACAATATTTTATGACGAGTATCGGCTTCAACAATTTCACCATCATGCGTCATTTGCACAGCTGGTTTGGGGAAACCTTTGCATTGCAATTCCAAAATTGCAGTTCCTCCAACCGCTACATTTGCTTCCCTATGCTCAATTATCAGAGTTGG
Source organism: Sphaerophoria rueppellii (assembly GCA_920937365.1). Taxonomy (NCBI): domain Eukaryota; kingdom Metazoa; phylum Arthropoda; class Insecta; order Diptera; family Syrphidae; genus Sphaerophoria; species Sphaerophoria rueppellii. The sequence continues at coordinate 21,657,338 of CAKKXW010000002.1, read as the reverse complement.
CTGCTCTGGTTCTCTATTCAAGGTTTGTATTGCTCCTTGAACTGACAATTCAGCACTGCAAGAAATATTTCCGGTAGTTGTTTGCGCAACACAAGTATAAATTCCAGCATCTTCGGGTTTGACGTGCTGGAAAACTAATGCTAGAGAATCTTCGTCTTCGCCGAAGAGCACCTTGAAACGTTCCTCTGGATCGAAATCGACACCGTTTCGTTTCCATGTAAATGCTGCTTTCTCACCAGCTGGCAGGATTTGTCCACTCAGTGAACCAAACACATTTTTATCCTCTAAAAAAAAACACACATTTACCAAGTCATAAACCAAATTTTTTTAGAAATGTCTTACCAATTGTTGTGACAGTAGCTTCGCATGAGGTTTTGCCAAATTTGTTCTCAGCTACACACGAATAGATGCCAGCATCCGATGAGAGGACTTCAGTTATGACGAGTTCATAGAATCCAAGATAGTCCTTATCACGAATAATTTGTACTCTTTCTGTTTCGGCTATTTCCACGCCATCCTTAAAGCTATTGTTTTTTGTTTCTTTAAATATGTACTTTTCTTGGCGTAGAAGAAAACTTACAAATGAACTTTAGGTTTGGGATCTCCAAGAACTTTAACCAGAAATCTGAAGAACGAAAACTCCAGCATTTCGGTGTCCTTGAGCCTAACCAAAAACACGGGTTCCTGATCCATGTCCTTAACTCCTTCTGCCTTATCTGTAGACAAAATGGAGTAGAGTGCGAGAGTTTTCAATTGTGTATGGTTTGAGGAGAAAACTAGTTACCTTCACCAATAATAAGTTGACTTGAACTAGAAGTGCTGTGAATGCCTGATACTGCTTTTGCAGTGTACGTCCCTGAGTCACTTTCACTAAGATTTTTTGAAATCAAATATTAGGATAAAGTGTTGAACTCGGGAAACGGCAATAATATTAACTCAGAAACAGAACTTATCGGCCAGAAGACTACGCGGTCACATCCATCAATAATAAAAAGCCGATCTGTCAAGAAAATCGGACTATGGGGTGTGGCACACGCAGTCTTCTTGACCAGCGATAAGGGTGGTTTCTGAGTTGAAAAAAGCGTGATTCCAAAGAAACATCCCATGTTGTCAGCATCACCTTGCTCATGTCTTGAGAGTTCGAACTTACCAACAATGTTTTATAGTTAATCGATGATAATTCAGTTCGTTGTCTGTTTGACTTATACGATCAGCTAATGCGTCTGCTAGTGGCTTATTGTCCTTTAGCCAAGTTACAAGACCTGGTTTCTCTTCATATTGAATCTCAAAAACTGCATTCTCACCAGCTGTTGAAAAGATTCGTTAATGCCCATCATACATTTCATCAAATATTTTTCAAACTAACATTTAACATGAACACTTTTGAGGTTTTTGGTAATTACTGGTTTGGTGAGCGACCTCTGCTGGTGCTCATCATGAATCTCACTTCGAGCTTTGGATGTTGCTCTTGAATAACGATCTTCGTGACCCGACTGAAGACGGTTATCCTTTGATGAAAATATAGATGAACGTTCTTCCGTTCGGCTTGCAGCTAATCTTGTCGAATGTGATACCGAGCCGGCGTAGCTGCTCTGTGAAGCTTCTCGGTAATTTCCTGTGAATATTTTTTTTTTTTTGTAAAAAATCTTTCTTTAAAGAAATATAGATTAACTGAAAAAAAAGTCATCAAACTATTTGACGAATTCAATCAAAAATAATTCTATGAGTGCAACATTGATCGTGTTCAAGGACATAAGCAAATCATAGGCCTGTGAAGTTTGAAAAGAAAAGAAAATTTGTGAAACTAAAATTATGAAAGCAAGCGTTTTTCAACAATTTGCTCCATCACGAGTAAACTAAAACAAATGGAAAAATTAACAATTAAATAAATCAAATTCTACTAAATTTTAAAAAAGCAAAAATAAAGAGAAATGATAAATTCTAAAATCGACTAACTTAAAATTAAAACAAATAAATAGATAAAAAAAAAAATGCGCTTGAAGTTTTAGCAAGCAATGTGGATAAGGAGGTAGGTAGGATAATGTGGCACGGAAACTAAATTTGTGCCTGGAAAATGGGTTTGCTTTTAAGTTTTCATTGAATGCTGCGGGCACTAAGCAGCCGTTAAGATATTTTCGTTCATACCTTTGAGATCAAAAAGATTTAGTTGCGAATATTCGCATGTGTCATCAACATGAATTTCGCCTGATTGAATATCTGCTTTAAAAAATGTTGTACGTGTCAGCTCCGACGCGTGACTGGTGCTCACTCAAATTTATTATAATACGCAAAGAACTGAATTCATTCATTTCAGATTCATATATGTATCTTTTCCTTATAATTGATAAGACAACAACTTTGTTTAAAACGTTCTTACGTATTTTTGAATGAATCAATGTTATTACAACTACCAACTTTTTTAAAAAGAATGAAAAATTCTGCAAAACTACATCAGTACATTTCATAACAATTAGGGGAGAAGTGGCAGTTTAGGACCGGGGTAGTTTAGTACAACTTCAAAAAAAGTACTTAAACCAACAATTTTTAATACCCAATAAATTATATTATAGTGCTGCCATAACAAACACCATTTCGAAATAAAAGGGTGTTTCTAAAAGGCAGATGTATTTTTGTTTGGTCCAGGATGAAAGTACTTAAATCATAAATTTTGCTCACGTTTGAATTGAAAAGTACTTTAAAGTTAGGTTTATTTGTTCTGTGATAAGATCCGACAAAGATAATTAACAATTTACAATGTTTATTAGAAAATTTGAAGTTTTTAGTTTTTTCTCCCTCTCGCGATACTTTTGGTCAATGCACGAGGGGAATTTGGACATGTATTTCTCATACATCAGCACATCAGCTGGTATGTTCACACCTTTTATGACTTTTCGGCTTTAAATTTGGGTGGGAATTTATTTTTTTATTAAGTTTTCACATTTATAATAATTTACTTTTATTTGGATGAATTTGATTGATTTTTTTCTGTTTTTCTCCTTCTATAATTTTGAGACTGATTAATGAATATTAAAAACTCAGAGTCCTTTATAAAATTTATTTTTTATTTGATAAAATGTTTGGAATTAATTAATTTTTTGTAAATAAAAATATATAAACAACTGTAATGTCTTTTTTCAAGACAGGTCCAAAACTGCCCCATGCCTGTCCAAATGTACCTCCCCAGAGGGGTAGATTGAGACACTTGATGAAAATTTTGTAAAACATTTATATATACACAAATATGAATTAAGGAAAATACAAAGGATATTATATTGATAGTTAAAACCATAAACAACGATATTTTTTCAGGGTTCGAAGTAATACACCGTGTTTAAGGAAAGTGGGACGCTTTTAGCAAAAACTGTCCTAAGGTGCCCCCTCTCCCCTACACTTTTCATCAACTTTTCATTAATTAATGATGAAAATACAATTGATCCTTCATTTATCAGCATTATTGCATTTAAAATGGAATTGAATGTCAACAAATTCTACGAATTAAAGCCTGAAGCCGGGTGTTTCTTAAGAGATCTTAATCTTGTAGTTGCGACCACTAGGGCGCTTTTAATCGAAGAACATCGATAGAATTTGGCCATAGCGGGATTCTTCCACAGGTGGATGTGTCATATGGAAATTCAACAACTCGTCTCTAGGAATAAAATTTATAAGCAAATTTATGTGAAAATGTGTACATTGACCATATGTTTAAGCTACAGTTACGTTATAATTAAAGTATCATAAATTGAAGAGCAATTTAAAAAATTTCAACGTTCTGGGTTTAGTTTTTTGTACAATTTGTTTTTTATAGACTAGTAACGACATCGCACTAAAACTTTCATCCCGTATTTTCGCCAACCTCAGGGTTAATTTTTTAAAACTTTGAATGTCGCATTTATTTATGTTTAATCAAAACCCATAAACATAAGTTTTAAACTTCTACCTTATCGACTTCCATACAAACTTTGACCTATAGTATTTCAACCCCTTTTATTGCGTTAGAAAAACATACCCTATATGCTCTTTCTCAGGCTTTAGTCTCTTTACACCAAATTTCATTTAAATCGATCCTGTAGGTAAGATGTCATTAAGATTTACAATTTGCGTGAGCAGTCAATTTTTAGAACGCTTTTTTTCAACATTTAATTTAACCATACATACATATATTTTTCATACCGGGCTGACGATTCTAAAGGAGTAAACTCCAAAAAGTAGGTACTTATACTTTAAATTGAAGCCTAAGCACGTAGATTTGTGAAAAAAATGTATAACATCAGTGGTTGCAATCAGTTCAGAACTTGAAAACCATCAGCCCTATCGTCGTATCCGATCGGAACAAAACTCTATCCGATTTGTACGAAATATACGAACTTGTTATCGTCCTAAAGGTTCCGATTGTATTAATTGTACATACCTCAGAAATAAAGTGAAAGGAGAATGGGCAAAAATATATGGGAGCTGGTCCACCTAGTGAACAGAAACCCCATATGATAACAACTTAATACTATGGAGTATATCAACATTTGAATATTTTTTTGCCGAGAACAATGGGAGATGGTAAAATAAGCGACCAAAAAATATGAAAAACACTTTGCGAAATTGAATAAACAAAGTAGAATTTTACTATATTACATGACAGTATCATCAAGAATAACGTTATTCATATTGAAAGCTGCTGGTATGAACATGCCTTGATGTCGGGCCCAAGATAGATACCATAAAATCGATATTACATGTGCACAAGTACCAATAGTGCGACGCCCTGTTAAACAAGTGCAATAATTATGTTTGAAAGCATTTCTTCCTTCCGCTTCCGGATAAACAAGAATATATGTATGTATAGTACTGCTTAGTAAAAAACGACATTTTCGCTCTATAAATCGTCGATTTTGATTATTAATTATCGACTATAGCCTTATCCGATTCCAACCCATAATTTTGGTACTGTTTGGTGATAGTATCATCAAGAATCATGATATTCCTGTTGACGAACATAAGTATAAAAGCTCCTTAATATCGGACTGCATAAAAGTCACCAAAAGTAATCCGTTTGATAATTTTAACGGAAAAATATTTAAATTAATTTTTTCATTAAATGCAATCTTCGTTGCCATGTACTGCTGGAACCCCATATAGTAAAATGAATGTACTAAAACTAAGGCTTCCAACGATGTATATCTCGTTCGTGACGCTAGGTGGACCAATTTGCCCATTCTCCTTTGCGTTGAAATATCAAACTCAGTGTAACGCTTCACGATTTCATGCCCTAAAATCAAAAATTCAACTAACGCTTGCGATGCATAGCGATTATTTTGTTTTATGTATCTCCGATTGTTCCGACAGCTTAATTGTGTCGGTCGGAACATTTGCGAAAAGACATGCATTATTACGCAACAATATTTCCTTTACGAAACGGATACCATGAACATGAACAAAGTAAGTGTTACGATCGGCACTTTTCTACGATTGTAATTTTCTCCGAACGGATACGAGATAGCCCTGCATATGTGTTAAATATTCTATCAATTATGCATAATAAAAAAAAAAAAAATAATATTGACATTTGTTAACCTTTTTGGCTCTTACACCATCGATTTATTATTTAAGTACTTGAATACCGTCATTTAATTTCAGTAACTCAAATAACAGTTCCAATCAGTATTGTTTTTTAATATAATAAAAAAATAAAACTATTTTTTTTTTAACGAATCCAAAAACTCAGTTCTAAAGCTCGAAGTATTTCAGCATTAAGTACGAGATACTTCTTCTTTATTGTTCCGATCTCTCTTGCGAAATGTACAAACATGTACAACCGTTTTTACCACAAAATTTGTCTCGAAAATATTCTAGTTGATACTAAAGCATTTTTCATATGAGCACGAACAACGAGCAACGATTGAATGAAAAATCGTCAATTCTGACATTTCGTTCATTTCAGAGTTTTTAATTCTTCACGAATAAACAACCAAAACACAAATCAAGAATCATTTTGAGGTACTCGCGCGAACATTTTGTTCGTTTTGAGTGTGGATAATATGCAACGCGAATAGAGTTTGGCAGTTCGTATCAACTAGAATTCTTTTCGTGGCGAATAAATTTGTGTTCTCAAATTCATTAACATTTGAGATTAAAAAGTTAATTAAATCAAATATACATCTATCGTCTTTTTGATAATTTGTAAGGAAATACAGATTCAAACGAATCTTAAATCACTCCATTCATTCGTCGTTCGTTGGTCGTGCTCCTGTGAATAGTGTTTAACAGCCAAACTCTATTCGCGTTCCACACAATCCACACTCCCAACGAAGAAAAAGTTCGCTCGTATTTAACCTCAAAAATAATTATTTTTGGTTGCTCATACGCGACGAATTTAAAACCGTCATGTGAAAGGAATGTCAAAATCAACGAATATTCCTTCATTCGTTTATTGTTTGGTCGTTCTTCTTTGGTTGTTTACGCAGCAGTGTTAAAACAAAATTGTAATTTAAATTTGTAACTTACAAGTTTCAAACATAAATGGTGCAACGGTAAATTGTAGATTTATTTTACAGTTTGTAACTCTCATCACAAATATGTGATCCCACTTAGTTTTTGGTTGTGGATTACAATTACAAAATTGTGGTTGTTATTTGTAAACTGGTGCAATTGGGCACTGATCTATTGCCATTCAACGGATTTGAATTCAAATTTGAAAAAAAAGGAGTCGGCAATAATATATAACAACGCTGACTTTATTTTACAAAACATAAGCAAATTACTTAAGGTAACAATAATTTCCCCAATATTTAATTCAAAATATTGTAATTGTTTTTAAAAGGAAGGTGTCTTTTGGATCGGCTAGTATATATTTATAATTCTCATATATTTAATAGACCTAATGTATGCAGTAACGTTTATTACTGGAAATAAAACTAAATTCTGTTCCTTATTGCAAATTAATGTGCCAAATCTCTGAGATCTTTATGACAAGAGGTAAATGCAAAAAGACACAAAAATAAGTCGATGACTTGGCATAGTCACAAAAGATTTCAGTTAAAGCCATTAAAGTCTTAAGAACACTTCACATGTGTATATGAGTAACAAAATGTAAATGTAAAAAAAAAATACTACATTGCACGAATTTCCAGACAATTTGTTTTAAAATTTAAATCTAGCCCATCCATTCCCTCGCCTTGCTTGCGTAAATGCAAATGGGTTGTCTATAGAGACACAACGCAGATTTATTACTTTTTTAATTTTGATTTATTAACAACACAAAAAAATTTAAAAAAAAAAATTCAAAGACCGATTCCAAAATATTTGCTCTAATTATAAAATCATAGAAAAAAACAGCAAATTTTATTTAGTGTAAATTCAACTTGTTTTTTGTTTTTTTTTTAAGTCAAAATGTATACACTTTCGTTTTTGATAGATGTACCGCTGCCAGGTTCGAATAGACAATTTTTAATGGAGCAGATTAAAGTCAATCAAGCTTGACATGAAATTATTTTTACAAAACATATTTTGAATACATGTAAGTTCCTACCTATACCTACCGACTACCAAAGGCATAAAGCAAGAAAAAGGAATAAATATTAAATAGTTCTTCTACAACTGAGTTATACGGCTAAGGACTTTGTTTAAAAGGGAAAACATTGTTAAACTTATGGGACAACTGATTGTGGCCTAGTTACAATTTGAGATGAAAGGAAATTATAATAGCCTTTGAAGTAAGGCCATGAATGTTTTGTTAAACTTTTATGTTAACACTTATTAGTAAATAAATTCAATAAAATTATAAATTTATTTTTCAGTATTTATATGAAAAATAATTTTAAAATTTACTTAATTGTTTTTAGGTATCATTAAGATGATAAGGACAAAAAACTCACTAGTGAAGTAGTGGTTAAGTAAAAATAGGTAAACGATTAATCAATATTACAAGTAACTACAAGGTGTTATAAAATGTGCGTTCTACTTCAAGTGAAAAGGAGGATTTTTTTTAAAACATACACAAATAATGTTTATCACAATATTTTAAAAAAGACCACCTTGCTTATAAGTACTAATTTTATTAAATTAAGATTGTCCAGTTAAAAAGTGTTTAACAAACACGAAAATACGTTTGAATTATTTAAGTTAATTCGGCTTAAGTCAATCTGTTTGAAAAATAAAACTCTGAAATAGTAAAAAATATATATATACGATAAATAGTCTTTATAATAAGTAAATATGTAAATTAATTTTTAATAAAATCTAAAATCACTCATGTTCAAAAAAAAAACAAACTATTTTTCTATTTTATCAAAACCCTGGAAAGAATCATAGAATCTCACATAAGGAGTATTCTGAGTAGTTGTCCCGTATCTATCTCGCAACACGCCTACATGAGGGGTAGATCTACAGAGACTGCTCTCCATGAGGTAGTGGGAACAATAGAAAACACGATTCCATTTCAAGGAATATAACCTAGCTACCTTCTTAGATGTAGAAGGAGCTTTCAATAATGTCTTAACTGAATCCATCGCAGAATCACTTGCAGACTTCGGCGTTGAGAACTACATATTAGAAGATGGATAATATCTATGCTAAGCAATAGGAGGATTCAAGATATTCAACGTGTATGCCAGCAGAGGAACACCCCAAGGAGGTGTACTGTCTCCTCTTTTATGGCTTTTGGTCATGAATAGCATTCTTAGCGAGTAGTGGAGTGAAAGCGGTTGCGTACGCCGATGATTTGGTCATTCTAGTTTCAGGAAAATGTCCAAGCATGATTAGCGAAATCACTAATATGGCTTTGAAGAAAGTAAGCACCTGGGCCGACGAGCTGTAGACAAGGTGTTAACAACAACAAAACCGAGTTGATGATTTTCACCACCAAAATCAAAGTACCACCCTTCACTCTACCGGTTTAACGGAAAACACTATCATTGTTCCAGTGTTAAATATTGGGCGTAATACTAGATACCAAATTAAACTGGCAGCTAAACACTGAAAAACGGGTGAGGAAGGCATGTGTCGCCTTCTACGCCTGCAACAAAACCTTCGGCAAAAAGTGGGGCTCCAGTCAAAAATGATAAAATCGACATACACAGTGGTTGTAACACCGATACTTGTTATGGTTCCATTGTTTGGTGGCCTGCTCTCAGCAAAGCACACATAGTAAACAAGCTTACAAAGGTGGAGAGAAATGCTTGCAGGCATATTAGGGGCAATGAGGTCCTGTCCAACGGATACACTTAACATCATCCTGGACCTTCTTCTTCTCTTTATTAAATATCAGGTGTCCTGCAGTATCTTGAGACTCAAAGAAATAGGCTGCTGGAAAACTAGATCCTACGCGCACTGCAACCAAACAAGCCTGATACCATCAGATCATCCTATCTACAACCACCGATTACTGCAATCCTACCCTAAACACCTCAAAGAAGTTCAGAGTTTTGCTCACGTCAAGAATCGACTGGGGGGTAGGCGATGTGAAGACTTCGACACAACTATCTTCACGGATGGTTCGAAGATGAAATGCGGTGTTGGTGCAGGTTTCTTATGTGAATCTCTTAAGATTTCAAAATCCTAAAGACTTCCCGATTTTGACAGTGTATTCCAGGCAGAATTGTTTGCGATAAGGGAAGCTTTTAAAGCCCTTAAAGATATCCGACAGACCCAAAATGAAGCTATACAGTCATTGGCTATACACATCGGTCATTCGACCAATACTCATGTACGGGGTTGCAGTATGGTGGACTGCACTGGAGAAAGTCACTTACTGCGACAAACTCAGCAGAGTCCAACGCACTGCATGTCTCTGCATAAGCGGGGCATTGAGAACCACACCCTCAGCAGCGTTAGACACTCTCCTCCATCTGACACCCCTCGAAATTTTTAGCAAACAAGTGGCAGCGAGTACAGCTATAAGGCTCAACGCCTCATCTCAATGGACCAACAATAATGTGGAACATTCCATCATTTTGAACTTCTTCGGTTTTATACCAAAGTACCAAAACCCCAATTTGGTAAAAACTTCCACATATCCATTCCATCCAGAGATGAATGGGAAGACAATAAACTTCTGGATGACAAAAGCATTCACTTTTATACAGATGGATCCAAGACAAGTGATGGAGTTGGTAGTGGTGTGTACTCAGAAAAGCATCAGACATCACAGGAAATTTTAGAGCCGATGAACTCGCTAAAAATGGAACCGTCATATCTATTTCACCTGAAAGGGAGAAGATAGGTATACCGATAGCTACATGTAAACTTCCATCCCAGTCCTGCTGTATGGTGCAGAAGCATGGACCCTGACAAAATCGGATGAAAGTGCCTTAGGCTGTTTCGAGAGGAAAGCTCTTCGGGTTATCTTTGGCCCCGTGTGCATTGAAGGGGAATGGCGAAGAAGATACAACAGCGAACTTTACGGGTTGTACAACGACATGGACCTAGCCAGAAGGGTCAAGGTCCAGAGACTCAGATGGCTCGGTCATTTAGAGCGAATGGACACCAATGATCCGGCCCGGAAAGCCTTCGACACTATTCCCGAGGGACGCAGGAGGAGAGGAAGACCGCGACTCAGGTGGCGCACTCAAGTGGAAGAGGACCTCAATCAACTTGGAGTGCAAAACTGGAGACGACTAGCTAAGGATCGAGCTAGCTGGCGGAGCCTGTTGATTGAGGCCCAAGTCCACAACGGACTGTAGCGCCACCTTAAGTAAGTAAGTACATGTAAACTTCAGCTAAAAGAAACAGCCTTAAAGATAACAATTCTATGTGGCACAATTTACCAACGTGCGCAGCCACAAAACTTATTTGGCCTTCACTGGACCTAAAGCGCTCAAAAGACTTGTTATCTCAAAGCAGACTTCATATTAGCTCCTTAATAGGTATCCTTACGGGACACTGTCTTATAAGCAGACACGCAACACGACTTGGTGTAGCCTCAAATGACTTTTGCAGGAGCTGTATGGACGAGGAGGAAGAGGAAACAATCTCTCACCTTCTCTGCACTTGCCCTGCTCTTTCACTAAGACGCAAACTTCATCTGGGAGAATACTTTTATGATAATCCCAGTGAACTAGCTAATAAGGATATCAAGTATCTTCCTCGCTTTATAAAAAGCTCAAAATGGTTCGACTAGTATCACAATGGGCCTTTTCTTTGGCTTAAGTGTGTGGATTCTATATCCACAGCCACTTTAACCTAACCTAACCAAACAGACAGTCAGGCAGCTGTTAAAGCCATTGATTCAGCTTTATCATCCTCTAAACTGGTCCAGCAATGCAGAGAGACCCTCGAGGAACTTGATATGAACGTCACTCTAATGTCGATACCGGGCAATAGGGGCTATGAGGGAAATACACATCAGAAGCAAATCATAGGTGGAATATAGGTTAACGAGTTGCTTTATATCTAGAATAATCTGTCCCGCTCCCGCCTATGACAAACAAACATCACTCTATTTAATTTCCAAACCAAGGCATGACATAGCCAGGATTGTTACTACCTGCACAGGGCATTGGCATATAGGGGAGCATGTGGCAAAATTGGGTTTACCACATAACTCTTTATCTGTGAGAACCAGGACGAAAAAGAAACGGTCCCACACTTTCTTTATGTCATTGTCCGGCCTTGGATAGGAAAAGAGCACTATATGTACTTAGGTAAAGATTTCTTCAACGGTATTAAGGAACTCTCAGAATTTAAGATCAAAGATTTGATTTCATACCTCATTAACACAAAGTGCATTTAGCGCCCCCCCCCCCTATCTCTCCCTCACTAACTGGCACTATGCAGATAATAGGCGGTAGGGTTGGAGAATAATACAACATTATATACAGGATTGTACGTGTGGAACATACATCATCCATAACCCATTTTCAAATCTATTTAGAATCTCACGAGGTATGGTATTAAAACGGCGCACTCAGCTCTAATTGTGTCCTACGCGTAAGTACGACAGCCATTTCTACCTACCTACCTACCTGTTTTATCAAAGTTTTCTTCTTTCTCAGGGATCATTTTTGACCCACGAAAGTCTTAATTATTTTTAATATTCTAATTTATTTTTATTTTTAACAACAAGAAACTATAACAGTTAACTTCAAACAAAATTTTGTTTACAAGATCAAACGTCTAAAAACATCGTCTTTAAAAGAGTTTAATTTAAAAAAAAAAATCAAGCAGAGTATCGAAAAATCAAAATTTTGAAACAAAAAACAAATATTTTTGGGGCAAAAGGAATACCAAAAATTTAACAAACTATTTAAAAAATTTAAATTTTCAAAATTCAGAATCGAAAAAAATAAAACAGAAATCCCATAGCAAAAATGAGATAGTGACAATATTCAATTCAACAAATACAATTTTCAAATAAAGAAATAAAAAAGGGTATTTCAATATTTTAGGAATATTTAAGTGTCAGAATATGCTGTGTTTCAGAGCATTTGAGGATTTTGCCTGGGAAACACTTTTACGCCGAAGAAAGGTTGACAAAACTTTTCTTTCTTATTGAGACTTTTTAATAAACCCTTCTTGAAGATTTCATGAGATCTAACGAATAAAGATAAATAAATTCATAAATTTAACACCCTAAAATAAAAATGTACATTTACCCTAAACTTCCGACCTCACCTTAAAATAAATCTCGAATTTTTGTTTTATCCTTGAAAACTCCATTTTAGAATGTTCAAAAACATGCTCTAAAGAAGATGATGAAATAATAAAATACAAACTTACTTTCTCTGGTTGATCGCCTGGAGTATCTCGAAGATGAATATTCGTCCATAGCACAGACGCTCGGGTCTCTCGAAGTTAAAGTACTGTGCTCTCTGAAATCACCTGCCAAAGAATCTTCGGGTTCAATTATTAAAGGTACATCGATTAATTCATAAACTGGTTTTTTTGACATGGGCGGGGTGAAAATGTGCAAAAAATCTCTAGCTTTAGCTTTTTGTACAGTATCTTCAGCATAATTTGTTGTTTCGGTTGATTTGAGAACAGTATTTTTAATTGAACGCATCTTTTGTCTAGCCGTGCGCAAGGAATTATCAACACCAAGAGCATCAGTGAATACACCGTGAATTAATTCGCGAGACTTTCTTTCAAGACTCTCGGTATGCACCAAAACTTTTTTATCAATTATTGGCGGTGGTGGTGGTGGGGGGTAATTAGTTTTAACAAGTAGTATCTCGAATGTTGTTTCGTATTTTATTCTGGGCAATGGTTGGAAGAAGCCAGGCATGCGAAAGGTATTTTGTGGAGCTCTGTAGGGAGTCTCCGAGCGTTCACTTTGTTCAATCATATCCGAAATTTTAGTATTCCAAAGCATTAGGGAAGCATTGTCTGTTATGTTAGTAATGTTAGAAAATTGCTGTTGGCCATCATGAGCCATGTTAATTGGCGTTGTGCTTTCCGCATCGATGTCATAATGATCTAGAAGCAAGTAAAAGCGTTATCAAAGCGTTAGATTTATTTATGCGTAAGCGTTCTGGAGTCAATCGTATACCGTATTGGGGGTTTTGTGCTGCTGATTGATCCACTTTTATGTTATTTTAAAAACCTTAAAAATCAAAGAAAAAACTATGATTTGAAGTGATTATTATATTCAATTAAAATTTGGTATAAATAAATCAAACACACAAATATGTATTGTTTTTGGGGTGAGCACAAGTATTCGGACTTACCTTAGGTGACAAGTGTTCACTTAGTGTCAAACACAAGTTTTTAAGTGATGTATTATTTGTAATTTTATTTGATGCTGAAGTTGAAATCCGAAATGAATTGTTTATATTTCGACAGAGAGTTGATCCAATGCTGAATGTTGAAATTTCGTCAATCTGTGAATAAGAAATTAGTTTTTGGTTTATTTCCTAAAACAGAAAGTATTTGAGGGATGTTTTTGTATCTATTTATTGATAATTAATAGAGAAGAATCTATCTTGAATTTAATGTTAAAAGTAGTAATTTTATTTAAAAAAGTCAATCATGAACAAGTTTACCACAGAAATCATTTTCTTATCAAATTTCTGTCATACTCTTACTTTTTCTTTTTTGAGCAACTTCATAAAGGTTTTTTTAATAAGAGGTGTTATTTTGATATTCAAAGAAAAATAGCATTTTTTGAGACAAATGAGGAAGGTATGCCGTTAATATTGAAACACAACATCAGCCAAATGGCCGCCACGACCACGCTCACAGGACCATATCCTTTTCATGACCATTTTCCATTACCAAATCTCAAAGTGGCTGCCCTATGTCCTCGATAGCCTCACGAATTCCATCTTTGAGGTCTAGAATCGACGCTGGGCTGTGAGCGTTGACCTTATCTTTCACGTGGCCCCAAAGGAAGAAGTCGCAAGGTGTTAAATCACAGGATCTTGGTGGCCAATTGTGATCATCTATTTGAGAGATAACACGGTTCGGAAACTTTTCCCGTAAAAGATCGATGGTTTCATTGCTTGTGTGGAACGTAGCGCGTCTTGTTAAAAGTAAACGTTATCCAGATCAATACCATCCAATTTCGGCCATAAACAATCATTAATCATCTCTCGATAGCACCGCTCCAAACAGTCACGCGTTGAGGATGGAGAGGCTTTTCAACAATAACTCTTGGGTTTTCCGAGCCTCAGATGCGACAGCGGATCATTTTCATGCATTTCAAGGACCCAATCAGCAAACACACGACGTTGTTGATGATCAGCCGGCTTGAGTTCTTGGGTTATCTGAACTTTATAAGCCTTAAGACCCAAGTCTTTATGCAAAAAAAAGGTGTAATGACGTTTGTGGAATGCCTAATTGTAAAGAACAACGAGGAATGGACAAACTTAGGTTTTCTTCAACACTTTGGGCTACAACAGCAATATTCTAAGTTGTTCTTGAGCGGTTTTATTCTTCACATCACTAACTTGTCCCAACAGCTCGAATTTGTCCACCAATTTCTGTATCGCGGTCCGACAAGGTGCTTCACGACGACACAAAAATGTTTTAGTTTTACGAACCGTCTCTACCAAATTTTCACCATTTTTATAGTGATTTTAATAATTTCAATGCATTGTTGAAGCGTGTATCGTTTTTCCATTTTTATTAATGCTACGCCATTTCTACTTGTTAAATGTCAAAAAATGACAGCTTCAAAAGTGACAGCTACCGAAATAGCGGGCTATTCAAAATAACATCTCTTATTTGAAAACCCTTTACTTGATCTATTTGGTTATGAGACACGCTTAGATTGATTCAAAAGTAAATCTTTAATTGTATTGTTTTGTTTGTAGTTGACATGCATTGTAGTATGTACTTGTAAATTATGCTTCTGTCTTATGTGATACCACTTGGAAAAAGCTCTGAGAAGCTTTGAGCGAATGGATAAGAGAGAGTTTGCGTTCTTAACTTAAATTTTATAGCATGTGCAGAGAAAAAATCACGTATACGCCACAGTGTACTAATGTTGCAGTGCATAGTATGTTGGCTGTATGATACATAAATTTATTCTTAAGAGCACTTTGATTTTTTTTTTTAATAGATATGTACTCATTTGTTTCAAGAAATTAATTTAGGTACATACAAACGTCAAATGTATTGTAATACAAAAGAGATTAATTTTTTAATAAGCAGCACTTAACTTTTAAACATTGTTAATCTTGTTTTAAAGAGATCCTGATAAAGGTGATACATGACATTGGACATAATTAAAAATATTGCCAGAGATGGTTGCCAAGTTTATTAAATTATATGAAACAATTCATAATGCTTGTTTTGCAAATCAAAGTAAGAACTGTACGAGACTATCAAAAATTGTATTGTCCGTAAATTCAACATCGTGAACAATTAGTTATCAGTAATTATTATAAATTTGAAACGAAGATTGGTGTACAAAAACACAGTTCGTAAATAAGTTACTTTTAGTTGAAAACACAAGGGTGTTTTTTTTTATTATTATTTTAGGTATACTTTCGTAAAATCTTCTGAAATCTAAACAAATACGTTTAAGGTCCAGAGGCATATACACTTACTGATAAAAGTCTACGTACACTTACGATTTTTCATTATTAAACGAGGTTTATTGTCAGTTTATTTACGTTTTATTGAAAAGAAAAAAAGGAAAAAAATGAAATAGAACGTCTAACAAGCAAAAGAATGAAACAAATGTACGTGTCAGCTGCGACGCGTGACTGGAGTTCACTCAAAAAGAATGATTATCTTAAAATATGTATAATACGCAAAGGATTGAAGGCATATATTCATATATCTTGTAATAATAATTTGATAAAATATATTACTAAAATTATTATGGTAGGCAATATCAGTAGCGACGTTAGGGTGGGGTGCGGTTGGGCGACTGCCCAGGGCGCCGAATATAAAGGGGCACCGCAAAAAAACGTATTTTCAAGTCTCTCATCAGGCTCCTACTCTAGCCGAACAACTAAAAGATTTAAGCTTCATAGTGTCATTGGTTGTTTGGTATCACATACTTTTCAAATTAATGTCGTTAGTAAAAGTCTGCAATCAACGGACACAGATCTCGGTAAATGCACAGATTTGTTGAAAAAATGCTGCACTTTCTTGGAAGAATATAGAAACACAGGCTTCAAAAGCCATTTTAATGGCGAAGTAATTGGCTGAAGAACTGGAAATTGAATCTGTGCTTAGAGCCACGACAAGTATTCGATATGTTAAGCGTCAAGCTGGTGAAACTGCCCGCGACGAACCTTTAGTTTCTCCGGAAAAAAATTGAGATTGAATTTTTCAACTGTCTTTTGGACACTACATTCATTTAATTGACTGAATTAAAGATTTGAACAGTTAAATGAGTACTCGGAATATTGTTTTTTTTTTTGTACAATATAAAACAGATTCCAGGAAAACCTGACCTTGTCAAACTCAGTGATGATCTTCAATTGAAATTAACTGTAGATATAGATGGGTGTATGTTGTGTGATGAACTCATCAGTCTGAAATCTTTTTTGCCTGATCAGAATGTGGCTACCCCTGTTTTTGTTTTATTTATTAGCTATACCTGTAAGGGTTGCTAGTGGTCAGAATAGTTTTTCTAAGTTTAAGCTGATAAAAACCTATCTGCGATCGACAATATCGCAAACCCGAATGACAAACTTGGCAACTTTGTCAATCAAGAATGAAATTGCTGAAAACCTCGAGACGCCGCCGTATAAATATCACCCAGGGTGCTGGTAGTGTTAAAACCGGCACTGGGAAATTCAACAACTTTGTTAAAAAATTTCTTTCGTATTTTTGAATGAATCAATGTAGTTACTACTAGAAACTATTTTTGTAAGGAATGAAAAAATCTACCAAGCTGCATCATAACATTCTCATAACAGTTACACTTTTTATCAAGTTTTCATTAATTAATGATGAAAATACTATTAGTCCCACATTTATAATTCATTATTGCATATAAAATTTAGTTATATGTTGATAAATTCTGAGTCGAATTCAAGCCTGAAGCCTTGTGCTTCTTAAGAGACCTTAATCTTAATCCGATTATTAAAACACACGCTAGGACGCTTTTTATGGAATAACATTGATCGAATTTTGGCCATAGCGGGATTCTCCCACAGGTGTATGCAATTATATATATTTTAAAATCAAGATTGTGATGCTTGTATGTACAAATGAGGTATCAAAATCAACGCTATTTTATGTAGATTACGCATATGAAATTGTCTATAGTATTAAGACTTTTAAACAAATTTATGTGAAAATGTGTACATTGACCATATTTATGAGTTACCGTTAAAATAAAAGTATTATAAATTAAAGAGCATGAAACTTTGTATCATGTGTGAAAATTTAACCGGTCTACGTTGAAATCTCTGTTCAATAAAATAGATTCATTCACCCCCCTCCACTCAGTTATTTTTTTGTTTGTTTGTTTTTTAAACATTGAATATCGTACTTATATATTTTTAGTCAAAAGCCATAAACACAAGTTTTAAACTTCTAACCTAATCGATTTCCATACACACTTTGACCTAATATTTCAACCTCTTTCATTGCCTTAAAAAGTATTGTATGCCCTTTCTCAGTACCAAATTCTATTTATGTACCAAATTTCATCTAAATCGATTCAGTAGGTTAGACGTTATTTAGTGTTGAAATAGGCGTTAGTAGTCAACTTTTGTATTTCTTTTTTTCAATTTTTGATTTTCCTATCCATATTTTTTTTATACTGGGGTCGTCTATACATGAATCGTTTCTAAAGGAGTAAACTCCTAAAAATATTTATTTTAGCACCGTTATATCTGGAAGAAATAACACTAACGTACGTAGACTTTTGTCATCACATAAAATTCAGAAATCAATCAATTAGTTGGCGGTTATTTGGAAAATTGCATAATTTGAAAAAAAAAAACGACTTCAAGCTGGAAACACAGAGACAAACTTGTATGCATAATTGTTTCTTTACAAGTAATCTGTTGCACATATTTGTTAAAAGATTTGTGAATGAAAAGGTGTACGGAGAGTCGAAGACGGGTTGGGTTCGGTATCCGGATTTCCACAATCCTGTTTTTTTTTTTTTTTAATTCCCGACCTTATAATCCCGATTTTCTTAATACTATTTTTAAAATCCTGCTTTTTCGAAATACCATTTTTTACTATCACGTTTATTAAATTCCCGATGTAGAAAAAATGTATACCGATATAGTAAGTAAGTAAGTAAGTAAGTAACAAATTCATTTATTAATTCAATAATTGCTTAAGTTTAAATTTATACATGAATTTTAAAGCTATGGCTAAGCCGTCAGCCTGGTTGACAAGAATTATAATTCTTATAAACGTTTTTTATATACAACAATTATATAGATTAATTTACAAATTAAGCATATTCGCTAACTAAAAGCATTCGATATTTGAAGATAACTTCTAAAAATTTACTTAGTGTTTTCCAGTCGCAATCGTTTAGTATTTTAAGGGTGTCTTGCATTGAAAGGGTATTTTTACCAAAGAAGAAACGTCGGTGTGGCTTAAATATTGGGCATATACTTATAAAATGGAAGCAGTCCTCTTTTGACTTAAGGTTGCATATTGAACAGAACTGATCAAAGCTCCCGTTATAAGGGCATCCGTTTAGGCTGAGTAGTTCACATCTCGCTTTAAAAATGAAAGAAATCTCTCGGTATGTTAAGGTATCGTTAAAGTAGTTTCTCTTCTCAAGATTGTAGTTAAGCTGGGAGTACAACAATCTACTGTCGGATTCATGGCCATTTAGAACAAATTTTTCTCGAGTCAAGTCCTCATTCTTTCTAATTATACGGTACAGCTGTTCCTTTAAGTTGTTAGGGTTATTAAAGTCAATATGAAGTGTTTCACCACAAGCAGTACCTAAGTTTTCCCACTTTGCAGTCAACCAGTCTTTATTCCTCAACTCGTATAAGAGCATTTTTTTTGTCATCCTTGAGTCGTCATGGGCTAAAGTCTTAATGATAAAATCAGCCTGCGCTTTAAGAGTACTTGTAAGGAGTTTTGGTAATCCTGTTTCCAAGTAGATTGCATAGTTTGGTGTGTTTCGAGGTAAGTTGAAGAGTTTTTTTAAGAAATTTCTCTGGAATTGTTCAATTTGCTCATATTCATCTGCACCCCAGACTTGACATGCGTAACAGAGCGTTGACTTTACTACCGCTTCGTAAATATATAGATATAGTTTTCATGGGCCTGTTTAAGTTATTGGATTTACTGGACAAAATGAAAGGAGACTACATTTATATATGTATGTATAATGGTCAACATCCTAGTTTTGTCCTTTTTCTATTCCCAGTTATAACTTTTAAGCAACTTAAACCTTAAACTTAACTTTCAAACACAACACGTTCTTCCCGCACTTCAAACTCTTGCAATAATGACTGGAGAAAAAGAAAGCGCACATACACATACACAATAACAAATTCTGATAATTCCTGTTGAAAAATAAATTGCATGTTCAAGCTGCAATAAGGGGGGTTCACATTATCAAATATGTTTGACAAGCATGGTTTGATGGACTCGAATTTGACAGTGTCAACGCTCCATCAAGTGGCTTGTCAAACATGCTTGATGAATTTCATTTTTTTTTTGAAATTATGCTTGCTTGACAAACATGTTTGGTGATGCGAACGAAAATGATCAAATCGGGAAGAAAATTCATTAAAAAAAAAAAACTTCAAGCTGAGCGGATCGCATCTCATCACAAAAATAGTTAAAAAGTAAAGGCTTGACAACATGTTTGATAAATATGAACGCAGTCGTCAAACAATGCTTGTCATACATATTTGATGATGTGAACCTAACCCCCCTATACACAATAGATTTTTTTAAGTTGTCGTTTGTTCAGGTTAGAGAGAGTCCACTCATTAATAAAAAAGTGTTCAGACAAACAACTTTACTATTTTGTCCAGCTGTTTACGTTGAGAAATTACTAGTTAATTTAAGTAGAATTTATAAAAGTACGAAACGGTATTTTCGGGATAAACGGGGTTTCAAAAAGCAAAAAAAACATTTTTTGTTCAGCAATTCAGAAAACGGCATATTGAAAAGCGGAGTTCCGACTTTGTATATGGTATTTATAGTATATTTTCAGCCTCGAGAATATTTGGTTGGAGAGTCGTCCCGTCTTGACGCCGTCAGTTTTTCTATATACAAGATTTTAGTTCTGTATCGCGTTCCGTACGTCGCTGTCGTCGATTCACGAGGCTGCAACTACTATAAATTCCATATACAAAGGTTCCGATACGCTCCCTACGGATACTTTTGTAAGTAAGAGTAACTACATATTGTGTGCGTAAAACACGATGTTATAATATTTTGATTAACAATATTATCAGCAGGCGTGAAATAATATATTTTTGTCCACAAATACACTATACGATATGTTAAGAGATTGGCTTATGTTTTTTTTCAATAACTTAAAGTACATCTGTCAAGAATTTCTTTTTATATTCAAGGTCAAATTCTACTATCAAAATTTAATGTTTGACCAAATAAAGTTCTTTTCTTTATAATGCCGGTATTAAATTCAAGAAAAAAAAAATAAAAAAGTAAATAGTGTGGCGCGATAGCTCTTGAAGAGCCAAGGCCTGAGTGGCTTATTGTCATCAACAATTCTCTGGGTACATGTGGAAAATTGAGTTGACCTACAATTTAACGCCGATTCCGAACGGCAAAGTTGAGAAGCACTTTTTCATGACAGATGATACTCTTGGAAGTTTTGTCAGTCAGTTCTTCGCAAGAGGTATTGTGGCCGTGAAAGATGAAATAAAAACTATGGACACGAGAAGGACTCGAACCCACGACGTTCTGCTTAGCAGCCACTACAAATTCAAGAAACAACAAGAAAATAAAGAAAAGTTGAAATTTAAATGGCAAGTTGCAACAATCAATTAAATATTTTTGTTCAAATAATGAACATATTTCTTTTTGTTTTGTTTTATTCAAGTTACTGCGAGTTTTGTAAATTTTACAAAAACGTGTAGGTTTCACCATTTATTAAACTGTCAATTTTTTAATTTTAGAATTTGATTTGTAACAAACGCTTCAACAAATTGAAACTTTAATATATGTAAAATACGATGTTTATTGGAAACAAAAACAAAGTAACCAAAAATTCAAGCTTCTTTCTCCTATCTTCGAACTTTTTTCCTTAACAATCTTAAAATTTTTCTTTAAATTTTGTCTAAATTTAATTTTTTAATTTGATATCCTTTCATCCATTTTCAATTCTGTCGGCCGATGAACTCTCCAAAAAAAGGTACCATAAAGTGATCTACGTGTGTTAATTGATTTTATAACCGGATACTGTCTATAATAGGAAGGAACGCCGCTCGACTTGGTGTGTTTTCAAATGGTTTTTATATAAGCTGAATAGATGAGTTGTAGAAAACAATTCTTCACCACTTCTGTTCTCCTGTTCTTCTCTGCCCCGCTCTGGCTTAAAAAACGATTCATGTAGGAGAATTCTATAATGATCTTAACGATTTCAAACACATAAACATGAGTAATCTCTAACGTTTCGTAAGGAACATTAATGTTTCATTAAGATACGGAGGAAGACTCTAGATTCATGTGGTATCATCAATTAGCCTAAATGTATCTTACTCCAACCATGACAAACCCTTTTAACCTTACCTCACCTCACCTCACCTTAAGGGCTTGGTAAATTTATAATTTTGATCTGATCAATGTGTTAATTAAAATAATGTGGAAACTTGACATTTGGGATAGATTTCTTTAGGAAGAAATAAGTTCTTAAGGGTTTTGATAATGATATTTTTGTATCACAGGTTCACGAGACTCCCTCGGGGAACACCATATATGACAAAGATAAGTTAAAATTAGATAGAAAGACACTCCGTAAAGTCGGCTATCCACTTTGCGCTGACAAAGAAGCTAAGGATAAGCAACGTCAACTTCGTATCCATTTACAAGGATATTTTAACGTTTAGGGCAATGGCGTGTCGCTATCTATATATCCATGGTATGGCAATCGCCATAGTGTTTACGATTTCATTGATGGGATCTTTCCGAAAATCAAGAAACTCATACTGCAAAAAGGATAATGTAAGAATGTCAATGATAAAAATCGAGACATACACGTTTATTACATGAATTTAACTTCTGATGTTCTCATTAAATGTGTACTTCAAATACCTTTTCAAAGTAAAGAAATAATAATCTTAACATTGAATTTAGATTTAATTGACTGTGTATTGGTTTTAAATGTTTTAAACGCATAAGCAGTTTCGCTCAAAATTCCTTAAAGTAATTAGACATGAGTTTTAAGAATAAAGTGTCTTTGAAGTCTGGCTTTCTTATTGAATATGAATATTTAACTCCTTAACTCTTGAACTTAATATTAACAAAGCGTTCAATTCCGGCTAAAAAAGAATGATAGTGAATTGTTATCTTTTTCAAGTGCAATCTTTTTTTTTTAATAATTTTTCTTGATCAAATGCAACTAATTTGATGTAAGGTATCTTAATATACAGAAAAATTAAGGCTAAGAATTCATAATTATATGAAGATTAAAAAATATATATATATATGTCTTCACTGAATTTTGTCAAGAAATCATTCAATGAAAGAAAGCGAAACCATTCAATAAAAGAAGCCGGAACATTTCTGTAAAAACTAAAGCCTTATATATTAAAGGTTGCCATCCTCTTAAAGACACATTTGTGGCTTTTCGTTGGAGACCAACATTATTTCTATTCTTTAAACATACTCGAAGCGAAAAAAGTCGATTTTTATGATTTTTTTTTCCAAACTACGAGCTCAAATATCTCGGATAATCCAAATCGGATTTCGAAAACATTTAAGTTTTATACTCTAGGTACTTTTTTTCAACTTTCAATCTCAAAATCAAGTTGCAAGTGCCTTAGTGGATATGTGCGTTGGCTGCTAAGCAGAACGTCGTGGGTTCGAATCCTGCTCGTGCCCATAAAATCTTTCACGGGTACTTCTTCTTGCGAAGAACTGACAAAACTTCCAAGAGTATCAAATTGTCATGAAAAAATTGCTTCTCAAATTCGCCGTTCGGAATCGGCGTTAAATAGTAGGTCCCCTCAATTCCTCACAAGTACTCAGAGAATTGTTGATGAGAGTAAGCCACTTAGGCCCGGTGCACACACGCTTTGTCACGGCGATATTGCTTTTGCGACATAGGTACTAACCAAATGCCGTGGTGCACACACACTTGCGATATCGCAGCGACATTTCTGCGATATCGCAGCAATGCCATAGCGACAAAAAATCGCATTTGTGTCTTGTAGTACATTGTTTTTTATTGTGCAGTGCACACATGCGTTTTTTACCGCAAGTTTTTATCAAATTGAAAGAGAAAATATGGATACTGGTTTCTTTTTATTTGATTTTTGATTTTTGGTGCAACCTTAACCGCCAACTCTTCAAAATATCCTGCACTTATTCGAAAGTAGTCAAACAAATGTTCAGGATTTTGTCTCATATTTTGATGATGACGATGATAATACGATGAATAAAATAGTTCTTTTGTAAGCTTATGGTCATTAACGTAAGTGACGTCGTTTCTTTTTATTAAGAACATAACTTTTATGCACGAGGTAGGCGAAAATAATTCTTTTCTTCCTGTAAACCTTCGCTGTTGAAAGATAAAATCAATCTTAAGATTGAAACCTGCGGTAAAATAACACTGAACAGTTGCGATATCTCAGCGATAAAAAATCGAATGTCTGAACCGGCCCCTATTTTCTTTTTTTTTTTCCAAAATCAGAATCAATATCGAATATGTTGACACACTGGGTTTGGGGTTGTATGAAAAGATGTCATTCTTCTTTAAAATGAACATAAGTTCAACAAACATAATTTTAAAATTGTCATGTTGCAGTTTTAAAGAAAAGGCAAGACTCCCTCAATTTTTTCTTAAGATAACCTAACTTCATTCTTCGTCATTAAAAATTATTCATCTAAAGTCGAGTTATGAGGAAATCAAAAATCGTTCCATTAAGCTGCTGAGGAAAGAAAGAAATCTTTAAACTCTCAAAGATTGGTAAGTTAAATTTTAGAAAGGAGCGTTATTGTCTCCAGTCAATCATTACATATTTGTTCATTTTTAACAGTTCACTATGGCGTATACTTGTTTTTTTTTTTATCAATAATCACTGAGCAGTAATTTAGCAGGTCGATTCAAAGTGTCAGAACTGTTAGATATTTCCTAATCGTTTTATAGACATTAAAACAAAACCACGCCGTTTGTATTTATCCATCTGAAACATAAGGGCTTAACGATAACAGTATTCATCCCAATACGATTTTTAATCGCGTGTTTTCTTTAAGGACGTTTTTTTTTTGTTCAAAAAGTCTCTTGAAAAAGGGAGATACTCTTAACTGCGCCAACTGCTGAGGAATAAGTCAACTAAATATCGCCTACAAGATCCTCTCTGCCTTAATATGTGAACGCCTGAAGCCTTTCGTCAACAATCTGATTGGTCCTTATCAATGTGGCTTCAGGCCAGAAAAGTCAACCATCGACCAAATTTTCACTTTGCAGCAGATCCTGAAAAAGACCAAATCGATACCCACCAACTTTTCATCGATTTTAAGGCCGCGTATGACAGCAACTACAGAGACAAACTGTACAAAGCTATGTCTAGTTTTGGCGTCCCTGCCAAACTCGTTCGCTTGTGCAAAATGACGATGGAGAACTCACGCTGCTCCATCAAGACTGGCAACGAGCTCACGGAATCTTTCGACGTCAAAAAAGGATTCAGACAAGGCAATGCACTGTCATGCGATTTCTTTAACATCGTTCTTGAGAAGATAGTGCAGAACTCCAACGTCAACATCTTCCAAAAATCTGTTCAAATTCTCGCGTACGCCGATTTCAATCGCGCCTTTGTGAGAATTGAGACAGAAGCGGCAATAATGGGTTTAGCGGTAAAAGAGGGAAAAACGAGGTATATGCTGCCTTCGAGGACAGAACGTCACAATAGACGCATACAACTTCGAGGTAGTATAGGAGCTTGTCTACATAGGCTCCGCTATAAACACGGGCAATAACACCAGCGCCGAGATCAGACGAAGAATAACTCTTGCTAATCGCTGTTCTTTGGGCTAAGAAAGCAATTGAGTGGAAAAGCCCTCTCTCGAGCAACTAAGGTAAAACTGTACAACACACTCATAATCCCAGTTCTGCTGTATGGTGCGGATGCATGGACCTTGACAAAATCGGATGAAAGTGCCTTAGGCTGTTTCGAGAGAAAAGTTCTTCGGGTCATCTTTGGCCCCGCGTGCATTGAAGGGAAATGGCGAAGAAGATACAACAGCGAACTTTACGGGTTGTACTACGACATGAACCTAGCCAGAAGAGTCAACGTCCAGAGACTCAGATGGCTCGGTCATTAAGAGCGGATGGACACCAATGCTCCGGCCCGGAAAGCATTCGACACTATTCCCGAGGGACGTAGGAGGAGAGGAAGACCGCGACTCAGGTGACGCACTCAAGTGGAAGAGGACCTCAATCAACTTGGAGTGTAAAACTGGAGACAGCTAGCTAAGGACCAAGCCTGCTGGCGGAGACTGTTGATTGAAGCCCAAGTCCACCACCTTAAGTAAGTAAGTAAATCAAAAAGTATTTCAACTATCAAAAATGTTTTATATTTTATTAAATCATTAAAAAAAAAACAATCATCGGTAATCAGTTTTTTTTTTTTTTTCAACACAAATCTTCAATGTCAACATTCAACCTCAATTTATTTCAACCTAAACAAAATTTTAAAAAATACAAGGATAGGAAATTATGAAGTCACTGAGTGGTTTTTTGAAAATATGTATCTTTATTGATTGGAGAATCTTAATGCTATTCGAAACGTATTTTTCTGTTTTTCAGATCAAAAAAACAGAAAACAAAATTGCACTGTTCTGAAATTGCAAAAATAAAGACATCTGCGAAAACCTAACAACAGTCACAAATAAAAGCTTTCGATTTTTCGAAAATGTGCAAGACCAATATATAAAAACAAAAATAATCTTTCGAAATCTGTCCAGCAATTATTGGCAAATCCGAACGAACAGCGGAAATTAAGTAAACAAAAAACTATTTTTAATTCAACGAAAATAGAACATTTTGCAATTAAGGTACATATATTTAGACACACGCAAAGCCCACATATTTATTTTTAAATATTCTTCATATGGCGGTAAAATTGAATTAACGTACATTTCTTAATTGTCACTTCATTATTGCTCGACACTTTATGAATGTCAAATTAAAAAATATAAACCATTGGTTTTGAAAAAAAGAATGTATTTACTCATCAGCAGGTTGTCTGTATGTATATGTATTGGAAAAGGAAATACACCTTTGAGTGCGTGAAAATATACAGGTAAGAGAAACTTTAATGTCAAGAACACGAACATTTATATATGTATGTATGCAAGTTTTTGTTTTTGTTTATTTTCTACAGTTTCGAAAATATCTGCAATTTTTGAGTTTTTGAAAAACCGTTTTCGAGTGATAACAGAAGAGAATAGAAAAAAGCATACACTCCACGTGGGTCTATTGTATGAACATCACGAATAAAAAACAAAAAAAGACACAAATCACATAAATAAAAAAAACCTCCCAGACATTCATGGATCTAATTTGGCAAAATAATTATTTTAAACTCGTCGTATAAAACGTTTCCGACCATACATAATATTTATCAGTGTTTGGGTGTATTAAATTTCATAAATTCTACAAACAAACACTCTTGAGTTTATTTGAATTTCTTTTTCAGCAAAAACTGCAACATGGTGACGGTTGATTAAACATCAAATCGCATACTTACGAATGTTGTGGGTATTCCAAAAAAATTAGATTTCAATAAGCAAATAATTTCTCACTTTTAATTGAAGTGCAGACAGATTGACATACTACCTAAACGGATTTGATTTGATTAAGCAAAAAAGATATACACATAAGCTTAAGGTCGCATATTTCACCATTAGCTAAAATACACACAAGTATCTAAACTTTAATTTTTTTCATATGTATTGATTGTAGGTTAGGGACCAATACACAAGCACATTTCATAGCACACATACATATATGTATGCGAATTTCGGGAGATTTCGAGTGGGTGTATATGTGGACTTTATATATATGTAGAATTGATTTTTTTAAAATATATGTATTTTTTTAAAAAGGAATATTTCTGCAATTAGTGAAATAATTGAATATTCTATTAACTATTCATTCAATTTTGTCATCACAATTTCGAAATTATCTTTATTCACACACAGATGTTGACTTTTTACATTCAACTCTTTTAGATATAAAATCTTAAATTTCACATAAATTTCACAAAATTTTTTTGTTACACAATTTTTGCTCTCACATTTGCTATAATCGCTCGCTAAAAACCAACGTTTTGACTATTTTCGAATATTGCCACGATCTTATCCCTCGCGATGTAGGAAACCGACTGATTTTCTTCATACTCGCAAACGGTTGGAGCTTTCGAATGTTCAAGAATCTAAAAATAAATTGCCGGTTTGTACTGAACGAACTTTTTGATGAAAAAATCGAAAGGAATTGAGAAAAAATGATCACACAATACAGCATATCGAAAAGTCATTCTTGCCATTCTTGAATAGATCATCTGTTTGGTTGACTTTTTAATAAGATGATCTTTTAATTAGTTGCAAATACTGATTCAGAAATTATCCAATTCTAATTAATGTTTGGGAGATGCATTTCTTTTGCTGTTTTTCAATATGAGAGAGACCAAAGTGGTTAATGAGGTATAATCAAGTGGTGTTTTCGAACATGTTGTACATCTGCTTTGATGAGTTTTCGTTGTTGTTTTGTTTCAGTAGATATAACATGAGAAAGTGTACAAATGAAAGTGTATTAAGGTAGGTTGGACTAATATTTTTGTTTGTTAATTTATTTGTTTATTTTTGGATTTGTAAAATTGATGAACTTTTGCAGAGGAAATTTTGGCTGCTTGGTTTTGGTTTTGTCTTTGTTGAGGGTTTCCAGATAAAAGTGTAATGTAAGTAGGAAAACTTGGAAAAACTTTAAAATATGATCGACTTTTTGGGACAAATGAATACTTACTTACTTAAGGTGGCGCTACAGTCCGTTGTGGACTTGGGCCTCAATCAACAGGCTCCGCCAGATAGCTCGATCCTTAGCTAGTCGTCTCCAGTTTTGCACTCCGAGTTGATTGAGGTCCTCTTCCACTTGAGTGCGCCACCTGAGTCGCGCTCTACCTCTCCTCCTACGTCCCTCGGGAATAGTGTCGAAGGCTTTCCGGGCCGGAGCATTGGTGTCCATTCGCTCTAAATGACCGAGCCATCTGAGTCTCTGGACCTTGACCCTTCTGGCTAGGTCCATGTCGTTGTACAACCCGTAAAGTTCGCTGTTGTATCACCTTCACCATTCCCCTTCAATGCACACGGGGCCAAAGATAACCCGAAGAACTTTCCTCTCGAAACAGCCTAAGGCACTTTCATCCGATTTTGTCAGGGTCCATGCTTCTGCACCATACAGCAGGACTGGGATGATGAGTGTGTTGTACAGTTTTACCTTAGTTGCTCGAGAGAGGGCTTTTCCACTCAATTGCTTTCTTAGCCCAAAGAAACAGCGATTAGCAAGAGTTATTCTTCGTCTGATCTCGGCGCTGGTGTTATTGCCCGTGTTTATAGTGGAGCCAAGGTAGACAAACTCCTCTACTACCTCGAAGTTATATGTGTCTATTGTGACGTTCTGCCCGAGCCATCGGTGTTGTTTGTCCTTCCTCGAAGACAGCATATACTTCGATTTTCCCTCATTTACCGCTAAACCCATTTTTGCCGCTTCTCAATTCTCACAAAGGCGCCATTGACATCACGCTGTGTTCTTCCCATTGTGGAAGTTGAACAGATTTTTGGAAGATAGTGCCTCTGGTGTTGACGTTGGAGTTCTGCACTATCTTCTCAAGAACGATGTTAAAGAAATCGCATGACAGTGCATCGCCTTGTCTGAATCCTTTTTTGACGTCGAAAGATTCCGTGAGCTCGTTGCCAACCTTGATGGAGCAGCGTGAGTTCTCCATCGTCATTTTGCACAAGCGAACGAACTTGGCAGGGACGCCAAAACTAGACATAGCTTTGTACAGTTCGTCTCTGTAGATGCTGTCATACGCGGCCTTAAAATCGATGAAAAGGTGGTGGGTTTCGATTTGGAGTTCATAGGTCTTTTCCAGGATCTACCGCAAAGTGAAAATTTGGTCGATGGTTCTTGGCCTAAAGCCACATTGATAAGGACCAATCAGATTGTTGACGAAAGGCTTCAGACGTTCACATATTGCGGCAGAGAGGAATTTATAGGCGATGTTTAGGGACAAATGAATGGCAGATCCAAAACAAGGCCCTTTTTAGCTCTGTTCGCAAATTCAATGAGAAGAGGCATACGTTATTCCCTTTAATGGCTCCAGACAACATTAGGTATTTCATTAGGGGATTTGTTCTTAATATCCCTTCTTAATATTAGCGCTTCGCGTGGACAAGATGTCCGTGGAGATAACATTGTTTTGTTTGATGTAGTGGCTTTGTACCTGAAGCTGTAGGAATAAATGAAGAAGATCTTATGGCGTAAAGTGTAACTCGTGCGTCCTGCTGCGAATAACCAGTCAAGTGCTAATACTCGATATTGAATCATCTATATCTATATCTATACACTATACTAATACATAAAGCTGAGGAGTTTTTTCGTTTGAACGCCGTAATCTCTGGAACTACTGGTTCGAATGGCAATATTCTTTTTGTGTTGAATAGTCCAGCTGTGACTAATAGGAGCGAAGAATCAGTGGAAAATGTGTAAAAAAAGACAGCAAAAAATATCTTTTTGCACACACATATCTTAGCACACACTCAAGGGGTTTTTATACTCTTATTATGCCATAGACACAGTGAGTGCTTTAGGAAAGAAGGAAGGGGTTAGAGAGGAGGTGCCGGTGTACATTGGTTTTAAATTCCTGAACTTTGCAATGATCGGGAAAAACAGAGTGTGGAAGAGAGTTCCACATTCGCGTAGTACGACTAAAGAACTATTCTCTATACTTGGGTTACGACCGAGGTTGGGCTCGAGTGTAAACTGATGGGCATTACTGGAAGCACGGGTATTACGGTTGAATTGTTTAAGGGGTGGAATGCAACTGGCTATTTCTCTAGAGCACTTACCGTAGACAGTTCTTCTCAAGAGGCAGTGCCCGTGAAAGATGAAATAAAAACCATGGGCACGAGTAGGATTCGAACCCACGACGGTCTGCTTAGCAGCCAACGCACCTAACCACTTAGCTACGGACACTACCTGGGGGACACCAGCATTAATATTGTGGGTTTCAGACTTGAATCCGTCAAATACAACTTGTATTGAACGGTTCGAAAGAAAGTTTCTAATCCAACGAAGAAGGGATTCATCGATACCGAAGGCACGCATTTTCGATAAAAGAGCAAGATGCCAGACTTTATCAAATGACTTTGAAATATCAAGTGCAACAATTTAACTTTCTCCAAAACGATGTAAAGATTTGTTCCACTGTTCGGTGAGATAAACCATCAAATCACCAGTGGACCTGTTGCTGCGAAAACCGTACTGCTGGTCATAACGAAGCTTTCGGTCTTCGAGATATTTCTTGAGCTG
Source organism: Sphaerophoria rueppellii (assembly GCA_920937365.1). NCBI lineage: Eukaryota > Metazoa > Arthropoda > Insecta > Diptera > Syrphidae > Sphaerophoria > Sphaerophoria rueppellii. The sequence goes on along the minus strand of CAKKXW010000002.1, from coordinate 21,626,233 downwards.
ATAGTTTATCAGCGTTTCCATGACCTTGGAAAGAAGGGACGTAAGTGCAATCCACCTTTTTTTGGAATAGGGTGAACAAATGCTGTTTTCTAACTGCTCGGAACGAGCGCAGAAGAAGAGGATAGATGAAAAAGCTTACGCAAGGGTTTTGCCGGCGTGTAAAAAACCTCTTCAGAACAATAGCGTGATACCATCAGGACCAGCGGATATATGTATGTTGAGATCCTTTAAGACTCTCACCACAGCACGAGTGCGGGAGAAGATTTGTCCCATGGAATCATTGACGCGCTCAAGTACTGGAGGAGTCATAACACTCTCTGGCAGCGAAGAGTAGGCTGTGAACTGCCTACGCAAAAGGGTAAGCTTTCCCGAGCGAGATAACAACTGGAGTGTCAATGTCAACGAGCGTAGGGACCAAGGAAAAAGAAGAATTCTTCATATTTTTTTACAAATGGCCAAAAGTTCTTACTTCCTTTGGGAGGTACCCTCAATTCTTCAAAGACACTAAGGGAATTGCTGATGAGTGTATGCCACTTAGGCCATTGCTCTCCTAGAGCTGTAGGTGAAGCGCCACCTAGTTTCTAATGGATGTGTTTATGGTATATCGGTGTATGTGGTGGCTTTTCAGGAGAGGTAGGCAGACAACTTGGTCTTTTATGTTGAAGTACGTCTTTGGAGCAAGTCTGGTGGTCAAAAGTTGTCTCCATTGATCAATCGATTGAAGACAAGCTTCTTTTGAGATGTTATTGCTCTCAGCGTATGTATATGATAGCTTACTTATAATATAAGATGTTGTTTTTGGATATTTCGACATACACTTATAGTCCTCTGTGGCGTATACTTGTTATTTTTTTCTTACACATATCCTTTTTTTTGATTTTGAATGAGAAAATGAAAATTAAGAGCATCCTTTTGACAATTTTGGTTTTGACGTCATCTAATGCAAGTTCTTAGTGCATTCATTTCATATTGTTGAAATTCATTTAAACCAAATCGGGGCGGTGTATGAAGTTGAAATCTGACACTAAATTTCTAGCTTTGATGAAAGTCCGTTACAGAAGATTTTTATATAATTAACTAAGAAAAAAACCGAATGCGCTTGTACACGAAATAGAAAATAAAAACAGCTCAACGAATTGATTTCCTTAAAAGATCTTATCAATTTATTCCAATAAAAAAATATATATAACAAAATACATTCTCTTCTGTTAAAAAGAAAAAAATAAAGTTATAAAGTCGAAGACGAATCAATTGCCGATTCGGATACCGCTCTTTGGTGTTTCCTCTTACTCTCGAATAGCAATTCAATCAAATTCAACAACTGCTGATCCGACATGCTCTTTGCCGTCAAAACTTTTTGTATAAATTCGTATTTTTCGTCATTGAATTTGTCATGATTCAAAATGTCTTGCATTTCCTGGAACAATCTCGACCGACAGGAAATATTTGTTTGTGACTTGCTGCAGATATAATCAATTATTGTATTCGAATTCAATCGATCACAAACAACAGAGGATAAATTCTCTTGAATGGCATAGTCAAGGAATTCCTTCGGATGTTTCTCCGAAAGTGTTTCCAACAGTGTCGATTTAAATTTCGGACTCACGTTCATGTAGTTCGATATGAATCGGCTGAAGTTGACACCAGTTTTTTCCGATTGTTCACCGGAAAGGTATTTTTCGCAAATATCTTCAATGCAAAATTGTTTGAGGACATAATTAAGAACGTCTGTTTCGGTGCGGAACAAGAACGGGAACGAAGCAGATTTCTCGGTTCCGGATGTAGACGATAGGTTTACTTCGCTGTTATCGTTTGTACTATTTGGTTGGCATTTCATTAGACTGCATTTGGCTTTTTTGGCTGAAGTGGGAGTCGATGACATGTCGGTGGTTGTGTTTTCATTGTGAGCGGAGTTATCCATTTTTGTGCTTCTCTTAAGCATGTGTTTTGTTGTTCCTCTGTGTTCCTGGTCCAATTGCAGACACCTTCAAAGAACTCATTTAGTTAGAAATATTCTTATTTATTATTTTTGTTTTTTACATACCGTTTTGAACTCGATTTATTTTCATCGTCTTTAAGGTATTCCTTTGTTAGCGACACTGGCGGATCATGAAAGCTGACGCGTTTTCGTTTGAATGCCTGTGAATCGTAAATTTCTTCCATACTATCGTTTTGGTACTTTCTTTTCAAAATACTCGCTGACGGACTTGCACATGGCGATGGCAGAGTTTTTGAGAATACCAACAAACTCATGGGACTTGCCTTGCAATCGTTATCGCCATTCGCCCAATTCAGACTGGTTTCTGTTCTATCTCGATTGCCTTCCATTTTATTGGACACTGGAGTACTGGTTTCCATTGGCTTTGAACTAAAATTCGACGTCTCGTGCTTTTTGTTACGTATCATATTGATTAGCTGAGCTCCTCGGCCAGTTAGGTGGGTTGTTTTGGGTTTGAGCACTGGACTGGTACTGTTGTTTGTCTGCTTGCGATCCGGTGGTGACGCCTGGAAAAGGAAATTTGATTAAATTGTTCTGTTTTTATGTAGAAAAAGTCTTAACTTACACTATCCTTCATTATAATCGTTTCCAATGGCTCAACATAGTCTTCTAGATGTCCGTTATTTTCAATTTCCTCAGCCTCGATTGGAGTAACTGAAAGTTTGCCCTTCGATAAACGAGAATTCGACATTATATTCACGTCGTCGAGGACTTTTGTTGGAGCTGAACTTTTTACAGGTGTTATTTTTTCATCAATCAGCGGTTTCTTCTCTTCTTTTGGCTGAACCAAGGGTTGCTGTGGCTGCTTTTGTTGTTTCTTCGGCGAAGCTGGTGGTTTCTCTTTCTTAATATCATTTGCATTCACGATGACGGCCGGTGGTTCAGAAAAAGGACTCGATTCGTTTTTATCCGCCTTTTGCTCTTCACCGATGAATATTTCTTCAGCAACCCCCTTGGCAATAACTAATTTCTTGGGAGTCCATGGCTTTATAAAAGCCTCCTGCGACTGACTCATGTCATTGTACAGCGCCGGAATATCGGATTTTTCATAGAACTTCTCTTTCTGTCGCTCAGTCAGCTTGTCCGGGTTCAAACTCCAAACAGTTGGAATAATAACATACAAATCGTCACTGTCCAAATAGTTTTTGATCTTATTGTACTGCGCTTTCGGTGTGATTTGTCTCACATCGTCCAGCAATTGTCTTTTGTAATCATCAAACATCGATATTTCGATGTTGTTGCTTCGTTTCTTGTTGACAATTTGCGACCAAACATCTTTGATGTCCGAAAAATGCTTCTCCAGCCCTTTGTCGCCCAAATATATGACAAGACCCTTCAGGCATTTCATGCACAACTCAAAATTGCCCTTGTTAAACTCTCTAGCAAGATTTAGTTTGAGAATATTGAAAATTCCCAAAATCAGGTCCTCGTCGGAATCCAAGCTCTTCGACGAGGTCAGAAGAATTCGCGTTAAGGAAGCAAAGTAGGCATTCAGATCTGAATAAGACCCACTGAGGTTGTACATCTTCTGCAAGACAACCGAAATATCTTTGAGGAAGGCATTATTATTGATGGCGTTGCTCAGTTTATCCACAGCCATGTGTAGAAGTGCTTCGAATTGATCGTCGAATGCTTTATCGCCTTGTATGTTCCGGAATTCTGAGTAGGCTTTCAACGGCCAAATAATCCAGTTATTGATAGTGTTTAATTTGGAATCGCATTCACTTTGATGTGATCGATTGAAATGCTTGAGCAGACTCTTTGTCACCAACTTCCACGTGAACAGAATCTCGGACAGAGAACGAACCCGGGTTAGGTCCTCGGCAAGTACGTCAGAAAGGAACTCATTAAGAACTTGCCTGAATCGATCGTCTTTCAAGACAAAGATCGCTTTAATTATTTCCTCAACCGGTTGGTGTTTAGTGTCATCGGTTATGGTAAGTTTACAAATTTCGGCAAGTGCACTGGCGAGGAAGTTGTCATTCTTCACAGAACTCACACAGGACGTGAATTGATGTTTCTCGACAATCTTTTGCATGTGCTGGGACACAGTCCGTTCTTGACATTCGTGCAGCTTACTGAATAGATAGTTCATAGATTCAGTGTCTTCAATAGTGACAATGTTCAAAAGCAAATTTTGCAAAAGCAGCTCCGACAATTCACCACCAGTCGTCTGAATCATGTTGCAGTCCTTCAAAGCGTCAATGAAATAGTTTATAAGTGGCTTCCAGAATTTGGTAATGATATTCTGGTTGATGTTCTTTTCTGGCATAAGGTGGAGGTCGAAATTTTCCATTCGCTTAGCTACGAGCTTTGGTTTCGAGCCTCCAAGCATTGATATAAAACAGAGGATTGACATTTCCTTGAATTCAACACTGCTACAACCTCCTTTCGCGGCAGAATTATAGCAATTAGCCAAAAATGTCTCCAAAATCGTATCAACATACTGTTCAATGTGATTTTCCAACTTACAAATCAAATACCACCAAACCCTCAGCTTAACAGTCGCAGCCAATGGTGTCTTCGATTGCGAAGACTTGAGGGGAATATAAATCAGCCGGATGCGTTTTGGAGAACAAAGTTCGCCATTGTTGGCAAATATCTCAATCAAAACCTTCCAGCAATAGAATGCCTCCGTGCGAACGTTATAGTCCGGACTACGGAATCCCAACTCAACAACAGACAAAAAAGCATTTATCGTAGACGCTCCCTTAACAATCTCCTTATCAAGAATCCGAATAAGGATACACCAAATTTTGTACCAACTCGAATTCGATACCTCACGATATTTGGGAATTTCCTTGGAATAATTTTGGACAATTTTCATTTTGGTAGCATTCCAGTCCGGTAGACTGTGAAGCATTTTAAAATCAATACATTGAACTACGGTTTCCATAGCTGCTATAGCACTCTTCTGAATGTCCTTATCTTCGTCAAAGATGAGGGGTAGAATTTCTTCGGTCCAAAATTGAATAAAATCATCAGTATTCAAATATTTGTTGCCAGTGGTTTTTGTTGTTCTAGCCAACAAATCAAGCATCTGTAAATGGTGCATTTATTTAAATTACATCACGTAAGCTATTTTTGTAAAAGAATAAATTTTAACTTACGTTGCAAAACAAATGTCTTTGATTATTTTTTATGATCTCTTTTGAGGAGCTGTAAACTCCGCTAAAAGCTTTACTAAGTCCTGCATCCATATTTTTTAATTAAAAATGATGTCAAGGATATAAGAATTAATTTATATTTTAAAAAATATATTCACACAAAAGTAGCACAATGAAAATAAAAACGATGTAGGAAAGTGAATTGACACTACAATTCGCGGTTTCTGGTAAATATTTGGCGCGAAACATTCGACAGCTTGATTTGTGTAACAAAAAAAATTGTAAGTGATTGCATTCAGCCGATGCTGCATATTATAGTGTGTACATGGGCTTCTGCGTCAATTGCTCTATGTTGGGAATTAAAATTTGAATTCATCCGTTTTTTTAAGATGATGATAAGTTGTCATTGAACTTTGTGATTGAATTAACAAAAAGCAAATTTGGGAGAGAATGTTTAAGACTATTTCATTGACCGTCCACTTCAACTTGACTCACCGGTAGAGTTCATGTCTTTTTAAACTTTAAATATCTCTTTTTCTGTTGTTTAACAACTCATTGGCTATAGAAATTTAGTTTTTTCTTGAAAAAACTTATGTGGCTTTTCTTTCAACCAAAGAATTGATCCGTGACGTAAAAGTGGCAATTTTTTTTCCCTTAAACGCATTTTTTTCACAAAGAAATTGAATTTATTTCCCGAAGGATTGATTTCCCTCGAATCTCTTTTTGGAGACGGATTTACACATACTTGTACACAGATTTTACACATATTCTACAGCTGAGTTTTCTGTTGTTGCGATTATCATGTACAAAACGCTTTTACAGCTGACTAGACAACACAAACATTCAAAAAAGGGATTGATTTGTTTTTGCACATTTCTTACACGCCAAAAAACATTGAATTTTAGTAGCAATTCTTCGTGGTTGTAAGAAAAGCCACATTATAAATTACACAATTTTCATTTTCGTGCTGGCAAAACATCAATAAAATAAACAGTGTACATAAAAACAGCCCATATATGTCCATATTAACATCCACCAATATATTTCCTTTGCAGAGAATTGAAACAAACAGAACTAAATTTGACATTCTTCTTTTTCTGTCACTCCATTTGTCATTAGACGATAGAAAAATAAAGTGCATTTGTTTTTGGTTCACGTGATAAACAAAAATCAGGTATTTTATTCCTTTTAAGATTAATTTAAAAGTTTTAAAATTGTCGATGAAATAAATTATAATTTCATAACATGTAAACAACATTTTATGCATTGTTTATGCTCTTAAAACCAGCGGAACTCTTCTTACTTCTATGCGGTCGATTACCATATTTCTATATTCCATTTTCCATTTAAATAAAACTATTGTAATATTGTAACCTTTTCTTACTGTCGTTTAAGATGCTGATTGTTGATCTTCTCTCAGCAACACATATTTAAATTAGAAAAAATGCCTGTAGAAACAATCAAATCCGCAAAAGTCAAGATAATACCAACAACTGAATTGGTAGACTTCATCAAACTCCACTTAAACGATAACAAAGAATTGCCAGAAGCTTTGAAATCACTTTGTTCAGCACCAGAAAAACCAAAGCCCAAACAACACAAAAAACAAAACAAAAACAACTTCATTGAAGACTTACCAAAAGATGAAAGCCATGACAAGGAAGATCCTGTCACCTTGAGCCTCCATGACTTTAATTGTTTGAAAAAACTCTTAAAAGACCTGAGGATCGAAAACAAAACCGATCGTTATGTATACGAGTTTTTGGAGAATTGCGAAATAATTCTACCCGAAAACGAAATTGTTGCACGCAATGAAGTCTTGGAAGCCAGATGCGAGAAGCTTAGAGCTGCTCAAGCCAATACAGCGTACATGCACATTACGAAAAATGTTGATTTGAGTATTAAACAAAGGCACGAAGATTCGTTTGGGTATCAACGTGAGTATAGAATATTTATTCTGCTTTGAAATCGTATTTTCTTACATTTGTTTTTGTCTTTGCAGTGAAGGAAGTCAATCGCCAAATTATTGCAGTCCTTCAATTTGTTTGTTCGGTAATAGCTGGTTTCGTTTTTGGATTTTTGGGAATCGAATTAATCGTCGGCAATTTAGATTTCGGATTCCGTTTGCTCCTGGGAATCATGTGTGCACTTATAATTGCTCTGGCTGAAATCTACTTTTTGGCCAAGAAACTTAATGAATGTGAAGATATGTTTTCGAGCAAAGTCAAAAGAGATTAATGAGCTTGAACATTTTAACAGGCGAAAAGTTTTATCACATTTCAATTGTTTTTGAAAAATCCATATTCCATATTCAAATGTTTAAGTTCTAGTCCTCCTAAAGTTTTGAACATAAATCTTAATTACACATTACTTTGTTTTTACCAATTAAGCTAATAAAACTGAGTTTATTTATTTATAATTGCCTATTAACTATTTTTCATTTGATTTTAATTCGGGATCAAAGTAGGAGTCCGGAACGTCTCATTTAAGAATCGTCTCCAGCTCAAGATATATCTCGAAGACCGAAAGCTTCTTAATGACCGGCAGTACGGCTTTCGCAGCAAAAGGTCCACTGGTGATTTGATGGTTTATCTCACCGAACAGTGGAGCATCGTTTTGGAGAAAGTTAAATTGTTGCACTTGATATTTCAAAGGCATTTGACAAAGTCTGGCATCTTGCTCTTTTATCGAAAATGCGTGCCTTTGGTATCGATGAATCCCTTCTTCGTTGGATTAGAAACTTTCTTTCGAACCGTTCATAACAAGTTTTATTGGCCGGATTCAAGTCTGAAACCCACAATATAAATGCTGGTGTGCCCCAGGGCTCCGTTTTGTCTCCGACCCTCTTTCTCATTTTTATTAATGATCTCTTGTCTGTTACTTCTTATCCAATAAATTGTTTCGCTGACTATAGTACCCTTAGCTTCTCATATTCGTTTCCAGATTCACATCCCTCCTCTTCGGATGTGGAACTGCAATGAGGAATTAAAAACCGTGTTGAGTTTAATGCTTCGAAAACTCAATGCTGTCTGGTATCGTTGAAGCGAGATATACCCCCCTTGTCCATGAGTGGCACTTGCATCAATGAGACCGAACATCTCGAGTTTCTTAAGACGGTGCCCCGTCTGATCTAGCTATTATCTACAAGATTTATATCCGTCCAAAGCTTGAGTACAATTCCCATCTTTGGGTTGGTGCTCTAGCTACATACTTAAGCCTCTTGGATAGTATACAAAGAAGAGCCATAAGAATGATTGGTGACAGAGACATCACTAACTCATTCACCTCATTGGAACACCGTCGTAACGTTTCGTGTCTCTCTTTGTTTTACATTCCACCCCTTAAACGATTCAACCGTAATACTCGCGCTTCCAGGAATGCCCATCAGTTTACCCTCGAGCCCAATTTCGGTCGTACGCTCAAGTATAGAAAATCGTTCTTTAGCCGTACTACGCGAATGTGGAACTCTCTTCCACAGTCTGTCTTTCCCGATGATTGCAATCCCTTCCCTCTTTCCTAAAGCACTCACTGTGTCTATGGCATAATAAGGGTATAAAGAAACCCCTTGATTGTGTGTTTATTATAAAAAAAAAACCATTCATTCAGTTTTGACTCCATTAATCATGGGATTCAAAACGATTTTCTTCCTTAAAAAGAACCTTCTATGTATATATATTTTTTTAAATAAATAATTTCCATTTGCGAATACTATTTTAATAATGCGAGTAAATAATACAGTTCTCGTAAAGATTTCACTTTGCATTCATGTACACTGCTCAGTGCTCTCCAGGTTCTCTCAATATGCGGTTTCCCAGCGGCAATGGTGGCCTATAATTAAGAACGAGCTTTCCTTTGATTTCATTAGCAGGACATTCCGATTTGACATCATAACAATTTAGATTTCTCATTGCATCGAGTTGTTCATGAGCACATTCGACCGGAGTCTTCAAAACAATCCATGTCACTGATTCCGAACAAGGTGGTGTAGTTAAAGAGCCCTCATATGTCCAGTATGTACATTCTGTTGGTAGGAAATTGTTCGGGTCACAACCATCTGGCAAGGTGATGCGATCATCCTTGTGCATAACAAAAGGCAATAAATTTGTTACTTTCTCCAACTCGCTGTGATAATTTCCAGCCTGATGATGTAAATAAAAATTTTAAGTAATCAGGTTATTCGTTTTTATTCAATTTGATCATTACCTTTAAGAACAAAGCCAATACAGCTAGTCCATCGTGATAAGCAGCAGCTTCCGAAAAGCTGCTATATTTGGAAGTGTTCCAGTGAACAAAATGAAGTTCACCAGAATATGACTGGCCATCGACAGTGTGCTCGGAACCTTCTTCGTCTGAGCATCCCCAATGACAGTGAAATTGTTCTAGACGGTATTGATCGGTTCCAAGAGGTCCACCAGTAAGAAGACTATCATTTCCGATGACATCCACTTTCCAGCCGTGTCCTTCATTTAAAAAAAAAAGCATTTTAATTCAAGCGATTTTGAAAGGCTTATAAAGGATAACTCACCAGTATTGACCAAACTCCGAGAATCACTTCCTACATATCTCCATTGAAGGGAGTTTTCCTTCAAATCACTGTCACGTTTAGCGGTTGCTGTGTGAATATCAACTGGTGACTGTCTGTGACCTGATGCTTGTGGAAATAACTTAAACCATTCCTTTGGGCCTATGAAAAAATGCAAGCAAAAGTTATGAACTATGAATTAAATTAAATCGATCAAAAATCAATTAAAAATTCAATTTCAAAAGAAAGGTCTGCTCAAACTCTATTCATCCAAATGGTTAAAAAGAAAAATTGACATGGGCTCTGAATAGTTTCGAACCTTAAAATCTCCAGGTCCAGATCAAATCATACCAGCTGAGCTACAACAAACCAGCGATAAAACTTTGCCCATCATTCAGATGATCTTCAATAGTTGTCTAGATCTGGTCTATATACCTCAGCGATGGAAAGAAGTAAAGGTAGTATTCATCCCCAAGGCAGGCAAAATGCTCGCATGTCAACCCTAAAGATCTAAGACCTATTAGCCTATCATAATCCATTCTCAAAACTCTGGAACGATTGATCGATATCCATCGATATCCATGTACGTAATAGCGTTGATATAGGAGACTATCGATGTCTCAGCATGCTTACTGCAAAGGGAAATCGGTAGAAACAGCCTTTCATACTCTGGTAAGAACTATCGAATACTCCCTGGAACAAAATGAATATACTACATATAGTTGCCTTCCTTGAGGGCGCTTTCAACAACGTTGACACATCTGCTATCACTTCTGCTATGACGACCTAAACGTCGAATACTCACTCTGTGAGTTGATTAATCTAATGCTAAAAAACAGGATCATCAACTCTAATATGGGAGACTTTTGTACGAAATGGTCTGTCAGCAGAGCGCACTCCGCTAGGTGGTGTTCTGTCCCTTCTACTGTGGAACATAATAGTTAGCGAACTAGTAATATCCCTCGAGAAGGGAGGCTACAGAGTGATTGCGTATGCCGTACCCTGAGAGAACTCCTCCAAAACGCACTTAATATGCTCACTAGATGGGCTGATCACTGTGGACTTAATATTAATCCTCAAAAAACACACCGCGTCCATTTGACACGGAAATACAAAATCCCTCCTTCAATAAAAGGTGTACCACTAATTTTTACCAATGAAGCCAAATATCTTGGTCTGATATTAGACAAAAAATTAAGTAGGAAACCTAATATTCAGGAAAGAGCTAAGAAAGTCACAGTAGCTCTTTTCTTATCTCTTGCAAGAGAGCCATAGGAAGCAAATGGGGTTTTCAACCTCGTATAACCTATTGAATATATATCGGTCATCCGACTAATACTCATGTCTCATGGACTGCACAGCAGAGTACAACGCACTGCATGTCTCTGCATAAGCGGGGCATTGAGAACCACACCCTCAGCCAGCGTTAGACACTCTTCTCCATCTGACACCCCTCGATATTTTTAGCAAACAAGTGGCAGCGAATACAGCTATAAGACTCAACGCCTCATCTCAATGGACCAACAATAATGTGGGACATTCCATCATTTTGAACTTCTTCGGTTCTATACCAAAGTACATAGACTACACCATTCCAAGACCCCAATTTGGTAAAAACTTCCACATATCCATTCCATCCAGAGATGAATGGGAAGACAAAAAACTCCTAATGACAAAAGCATCCATTTTTATACAGATTGATCCAAGACAAATGATGGAGTTGATAGTGGTGTGTACTCAGAAATGCTTAATCTAAGCCTCTCATTCCTCCCTAATCATTGAAGCGTCTTCCAAGCGAAAATTTTAGCGATCAAAGAAGTTCTCTCCAGGCTAAGAGCAAACGAGATCAACTTCTGACATCCGCATCTTTTTTGACAGTCAGGCTGCTATTAAATCTCATGACGGTGTCTCAACCAACTCTCAAACAGCCCTCGATTGTCGATTATGTCTTATGGAAATGGTGCAGCAATTTAATATTCACAAGGTAAATATGGGTATACCAGCTACATGCAAACTTTTGCTAAAAGAAACAGCCTTCACGATAACAAGGTGTAGGTGGTACAATTTACCTACGTTCGCAGCCACAAAGCTCATATGACCGTTACTTGACCTAAAGCGCTCTTATAAGGACTTGTTATCTCAAAGCAGGGGCCGAATTACGGCATCCGTTATCGAATAGTACGATACTGAATTGTGCGTGTTTGGCATTACCTCTCACGATATCGAGCTATGTATCGAGCTTCTAGTCCAATAATTTAGTTTCTCTGCTGAGCTATCGAGCGTAATTTCATTCGACACACAAACACCTCACTGATGGCAGGAACTTTCTGAGAAAAAATTTAAATTTTACTGCTTAAGTTATTTTATTATGAAATTCCTAGCCTATTTGGTCAAGATTTTAAGGTTCATGGCTTCATCAATCTCGTCCTCAGTTAAAAGCCAAACTGTGTTTATTTAATGAAAAAAAAATTATTTCTTCCTCTGCTATTTCGCTCAAGTTTTGTTTTTTTATTTGTCAAACCTTTCAAAATTCCTTCAAAACAAATAGAGACTCGATAAATCTACTACATTTAATTAATTAATAAACGATACGTGACCTATCGAATGCCATAATCCCAATGAGGTTACTCGTTCGTTCGATAACTGATGAGACTCACTCACTCGATAACGGATGCCGTAATTCGGCCCCAGATCTCCTTACGGGACACTGTCTTATAGGCAGACACGCAATACGACTTGGTGTAGCCTCAAATGATATCTGCAGGAGCTGTATGGACGAGGAAGAAGAGGAAACAATCTCTCACCTTCTCTGCACATGCCCTGCTCTTTCACTAAGACGCAAATTTCACCTGTGAGAATAAAAAAATAAATAGAGTGGCGCGACAGCTCTTGAAGAGCCAAAGCCTAAGTGGCTTACTCTCATCAACAATTCTCTGGGTGCGTGTGAAGAATTGAGGGGACCTACAATTTAACGCCTATTCCGAACGGCAAAGTTGAGGAGCACTTTTTCATAACAGATGATACTCTTGGAAGTTTTGTCAGTTCTTCGCAAGAGGCAGTGTCCATGAAAGAAGAAATAAAAACTTTGGGCATGAGTAGGACTCGACCCACGATGTTCTGCTTAGCAGCCAACGCACCTAACCACTTAACTACGGACACTACATTGGGAGAATACTTTTATGATAATCCCAGTGAACTAGCTAATAGAGATATCAAGTGTCTTCTTCGCTTTATAAAAAGCTCAAAATGGTTCGACTAGTAAGAAGTGATTCTCTAGATTCATTTGGTATCACAATGGGTCTGTTCTTTTGATCCACACATTTATAAAAGATTAAATTTGTTGAGTTTTCTCAACAAACTCATAGTTGCTAGATTACACATGGAAAGTCTGCCTTAAATTGAGATTCATATTTTATATTTCGCGGTACAAAAACCACTGTAGGATAAAGATGGAATTCATTAGCACGGCGTTTATTAAGAGGTTACCAAACGTAAAAGGTAGCTTCTTTCCCAGAAAATGTTAAGATAAATATCTTTTAAGTTATTATTAGTGTCCGTAGCTTAGTGGTTAGGTGCGTTGGTTGTTAAGCCGAACGTTGTGTGTTCGAGTCCTACTCGTGCTCATAGTTTTTATTCCATCTTTCACGGGCACTCTGCCTCTTGCGAAGAACTGACAAAACTTCCAAGAGTATCAATCGTTCATGAAAAAGTGCTTCTCAACTTTAAATTGTATAGAATAGAGAAATGTTGATGAGAGTAAGCCACTTAGGCCTTGTCTCTTCAAGAGCTGTCGCGCCACTCTATTTTTTTTTTTTTTTTTTATTAAAACTCTTTGAAACCTTTCAGTTAGTTAAAATTGAATCAGTAGAACCATGATTTAAGGAAACATAAAGGATTGTAAGGCTTTGTTAGACGACGTGTTGTTGATTGGCGATAGCTTTCCGAATGGCTATCTGTTGTGACCCTTGAGAGAGTACCTACTTTTTTGACAGGCAAAAAAAAAGTAGAAGTGGAATCATCTTTATTCGATAGAAATCTTCCATTGTAAATTAAGGCTTTGTATCGTTCCTTTGTTGCAGCTCCTTGCCCTGGCAGAGGTGATAACACGATTCCTAAAACTACTTGCTTCTCTTAGCGATATTCGCGAAGTAGCTTATCGTTTTAATTTTTCACTCGCTCTTAATAAAGCTTTTTTTTGTAATTTAATTTAGAATTTGTCCAAACGTAATTACAAATCTTTCCGCCATCATATAGCTTTAATAGCAGCTCCCGCATCATAATAATCGTATGTACATTTTATTAACACTTTTAATCGAATCGCTCGAATGAGTTTTGCAACATTTTCATGTCTGTCTGAATTCTACACAAATTGGCGCGTGATTAAATATTGTTAATTTATTTGTGTGTTTAATTATACCGCATGCAGTGACATATACTGTTGACGCATTATAATTAACACCTTTCACATAAATGTTACCAACTAATTTATTATTGATTAACTAGCAAACAAAAACTTAATAATTGCTTGTACTGATACTATATAGTTCGAATGCTATACTTTTCCTTAATTAATCGCTTATTGTTAAATTAGATATCGTTAATTTTAACCGTTTTTCGTTTTTTGTTTAAATGAAATTTTCTTATGAATATGCGCATTTTATATTAAGCTTAAACACGCTGGTGGATATAGCGGTTATAAGCAGTCACTTCAATTGGATGTCACATAACCAGCTTAAACATGGATTTTAATAGTTCTAAATTGGCGCAGATAGACAATTGGAAGCCGGAAGATAAATCTAAATTCTACGAGTAGTTCGTTGTCATCTACACTAAGTCCCAACTGTGACGCTGACAAACAATAACGGAATTGTATCTATTTGCTCGTAATTGTATAGAAACAATGACAAATAATTAAGTTTGAGAACAGTGTCAGTTGATTTCAAAATCTGGAGCCATAAATCATCAATTTTTGTTTTTATCTTTATTATTGGTTTTGAAATTGAATACAAAAAATCAAAGTCTCGTGATAAATTTTCGGCATTTTTTTCAAAAATCAAAAAACAATATTTATCGATTCAAATTGAATGGAGTGCGGTGCGCATTTGCGGACAGTTTAATTCGATCATCAATCAGTACGCGGCGGCAAACGAGTGAATAAATTGTTATTATTCCTTTCATTTTCATTATTATTATTATTTTTAGTTGACAGTTTCGATTTATGAAATTTTTGCCAAGCCTTTCATTAAATTATAATTGTGCTTAGATAACACAAGCCATCAGTGATGGATGTTCATTGCACTCATACGAGAGAACAAAATAATATCCGATCATATGACGTTTTGGACGGATTTTTTTTTAATTTTTTGAGTCTACAACAGATCGACTTACCATTTTCAGTATCGTATCCCCAACTCATGATAGAAAGCAACTGAATAAAAAACACTCTTGCAAAACAGAAGAACCAAAGAGTAACTTAATTTAATTTTGTAATTTAATTTAAACCGCTTAAATAAAACAAAAACAAAAGAACGAGGGGTGCTTTGTATCTGTAAACTGTCTGGCAAGGGTTAGGTTTATAGTTAAGTAGGCAAGTGGAGAAAGGCGTTCTAAACGTCTGCTTCTGCCGACGACTGGAACTGGAAAATAATGAAGCCAGTTTTGTAAATTTATTGTGCCTTATGCCAGTGAGAACTAAAATAAAGCTCGTTCTAGCTTTTTTTCCGACTAATAATACAATTGATAGCTTAAAAAGAACGAACGAAATTTTGTCACCAGAGCTTTTTTCACTTTATTTATTTATTTATTTTTCATTTCAAGAAATAAACACACAAAACAAAATAACACAGCAATATTTTCGTGACTTTAAAATATGCATTTATCTTGTTCGGATATAATGCGAAAAAAAACACAATGCAACAATATTTGAAACGTTTCCTCAAAGTACAGATAATGAAGGTATTCAGTTCAGAGGGAGAGCATGGGTAGTCTTTAAATGCCCCTAAATAGGGTTACGTAAAAGTGAATCCATAAAAATTAATTTATAAGTGCAAGTGCATTGCGAGAGATACCTTGAAGCTTGAACAACATATTAGTGGACTACTGTACGGCACAGAGAGGGTCAGTTATTCGTTACCCGAGTCAATTTGGCTGTTCTAATCCCAGAGTAACGTCTTGAAGCTTTTTTTTCAATGAAGAGTTAACTTCAGAATAATCAAAAGGTTTTTTAAAAAGCCAAATAATAATTTAAATGTGTTTCGAGTCTCAAATGTTTGAATTTAATTTATTCTTGAGCTTAATTTGGCCGTTACAAAGTTTTAGCGATTTTTCAAAAAAAGAAGTTGAGTTAACTCTGAGTTGATTACCAGATTGAAATCAACTGAAAAACTGGAATGAACAGCTTCCTCAGAGTAAGGCCCATTTTATGTTCAACTTAAAGTTTTCATTTTTATATGGGACGTTCCGGAATTCGATAAGTTCTACATAAATTCTCCATACTAAAAATGAACTTTATGTAGAACATAAAATTATGTTCCGAATCAGCAAATGGGTCTTAGGCCCATTTGCTGATTCGGAACATAAATTTATCTTCAACTTAAAGTTTTCATTTTTATATGGGACGTTCCGGAATTCGATAAGTTCTACATAAAGTCTCCTTACTAAAGATGAACTTTATGTAGAACATAAATTTATGTTCCGAATCAGCAAATGGGCCTTAATCCTTCTTTGGCTGGTCATAGGCTTTGGAAAAATTTAAGAGACATAGGTGTTGGTAAACACATTAATAATAATTAAAGTAAAAGTATTGATTGAATGAAATGTTTACGTCTCTTTCAGCATTTGTAACAAACGATACCACAATTTTACAAAACCTGAAACCTAACCTTCTGATGGTTTTAGCTTTACAAACGTTAACGAAGAAGATGTTCTCAAACTCTGTTTATCGATTAAATCAAATTCTGTTGGTCTTGACGAAATTAGGCCCATTTGCTGATTGGGAACATAAATTTATGTTCTACATAAAGTTCATCTTTAGTATGGAGAATTTATGTAGAACTTATCGAATTTCGGAACGTCCCATATAAAAATGAAAACTTTAAGTTGAACATAAATTTATATTCTGATTCAGCAAATGGGCCTGAATCCCGTATTTTTAAAAGCGACTCTTCCCTACACTCTGGAATACATAACACATCTCTTTAACACTATTTTGATGACTGGAGTTTTTCCGACCAGCTGGAAAAGAGCAAAAATCATCCCTATTCCAAAAACTGGAGACGAATATCGACCAATTGCTATTTTGCCTTTCTTATTGAAAGTTTTTGAAAAATTCTCAACACACAAATAAGGGAATATTTGGATCAAAACGACATGCTATGTCCAAATCAATCTGGCTTTCGCCGTCATCATAGCTGTACGACCACTTTAATAAATGAAGTTGAAGAAATAAGTGAAAGTGTTGATAAGGACCATGTCACTTTTCTCACACTCTTAGATTTTTCAAAAGCATTTGACACCGTAGACCACCGAATTCTATGTTGCAAACTAATTGACAAATTTCAATTCACATTACCTGCAATCAAACTTGTTTCCTCCTATTTATCATCTAGGTGTCAAGCAGTTGTTGCGAACAATGAAACATCTTCCCTCCTTCCTATTAACAGAGGTGTGCCTCAGGGATCAATATTAGGACCACTGCTATTTAGCATGTACATACATGATCTACCGTCGTTGGGTTTTAACTCATCCTTGCATCTTTATGCAGACGATGTTCAACTTCGGTATAGCTGTTCTGTAGGAGTTATTGAAAACGGAGTATGTGAAATAAATGAGGATTTAAATAAAGTGTTACACTGGTCTCGATCAAATGGACTTTGTTTAAATCCAACCAAGAGCAAATGTTTGATTATTTCAAGAAAGCCTACAGAAACATCGAATTTTCCTGAAGTACTGCTCAATACTACACCTATTCAATTTGTCGATTCAGTGAGAAACTTAGGAGTAGTGTTTAATAAAACACTAACCTGGACAAATCACATACAATTGGCCATAGGAAAAGTGTATGGAGGGTTAAGAATGCTATGGGCCACCCAAAAAATCACCCCAATCAAAACAAGAATGATACTTGCTAAGTCACTTTTGATTCCATTACTATTATATTACTGTGAAATCTTTAGTAATTGTGATTGCAGGTGTAAATGGAAACTGAATGTTGTTTTATAATAGTGTGGCAAGGTACATTTTTGGTCTGCGAAGATATGACCATATTTCCGCTTGCTCAAAAATGATACATGGCATGAGTCTTGAAAACTTATGTACCTTTAGAACACTTGTAATGCTCAATAATATCTTGCAAACACGTAAACCACAATATCTCTATAACAGAATTCAGTTTCCTCGTTCCAATAGAAGCAGCGATCTGACTCCCATACGCTACTCATACCTTATTTCCAGTCGTCAATTTTTTGTACACGCGATTGTGGAATTCCCTCCCCCAAAACATAAGGATGATAGGATACACCACTCGGTTTAAGATGACACTTAGGCAATATCTTGAGATGATTCGATGATAAACATCTATTTGCATGTTTTTTTTTTCTTCTTCTCTAAGTTTATGTATCATAGTTTCATTGTTGAATGTATTTTATTTTCCTTTTTCTCTTAAAATAATTAACTTAATTCATTTTTAATAATTTTGTTTTGTTTTAATATGTAATGTATTATTTGTTGAATATTTTTCATCATCCATCATCATCAAATCATTCATTCTTTTTTACAATAGTATTTAAATACTGAAACTTGCGCTATTTTAAAAGATATTGTATCTTACTGTGTAAGTTAACCCGTTATAAATAAATAAATAAATAAATAAATAAACATAAATTTATGTTGGCCGTTTGCTCATTGGGGATTTTATGTCGAACTTAAGAATTCCGGAGCGTCCCATATAAAAATGAAAACTTTAAATTGAACATAAATTTATGTTCTGATTCAGCAAATGGGCCTTAGAGCTGTTTGTTCATTCGAGTCGTAAATATAAGTTTTAAAGTTTTCATTTTTGAGTGGGACGTTCCGGAATTCTTAAGTTCTACGTAAAATCCCCATACAAAAGGAGAACTTTACGGCCCATTTGCTGATTCAGAACATAAATTTATGTTCACCTTAAAATTTTCATTTTTATGTGGGACGTTCCGGAATTCGATAAGTTCTACATAAAATCTCCATACTAAAGATGAACTTTATGTAGAACATAAATTTATGTTCCGAATCAGCAAATGGTCCTAAGTATAACATAAATTTATGTTCCGATTGAGCAAATGGGCCTTAATCTCTTACTGCGATTTAAGCTCACATTGAAAAATGGAGCTTTAGGATAAGGATAACACTTAAGCTTAGTGTACAGGATTGTTAGATTCTTACAATAGTAGCGTTTTCACTACTCAGTAGCCAGCACAGCAAAATTTCCCTTGGCAAACAATAACGATTTGGATTGCAGTCAGTAAAAAGGCCAGTAAAAAATGACAGTTGTACCGGCGCGATAGAACTTTCAATCATGAAGACAGCGCTGTTGGCGCTAAGAAGAATTATTTCGCTACTCAAATCTAATGATCTTAGGCCCATTTGCTGATTCGGAACATAAATTTATGTTCAACTTAAAGTTTTCATTCTTATTTGGGACGTTCCGGAATTCAAAAATTTTGCGCTCCACTTTCTGGTTCCTATTTCATGTTAATGGAAGTTTACTTCAAATTTCCCACGATTTCAAACCGCCAGATATGTCAATTTTCAAATGATGCATGAGACCAAAGATCTGATCGTCCTCTATCGGTCACTAAAAACGAAAACTATCTGCGAGACTGGTTACCGAGTTATGATTGGTCTTTGACCTTAGTTTCTTATAATCCTCTGATGCAAATATTTTGGCAACCAGGGCTCGGAATTGAGTTCGGCTCTTTTGCCGCAACTGCAAAATGTTGCCATTGTTCACCCCATGCCACGAAATGAAGGAAAAAACAATTCTGTGTCGAGCAACTGTTTATTTTTTCCTATTTTTTGTAATTTTTACTTTTAAATTACTATTTAATTTACTTTTTCTTACTTAAACATAAAACCGGTACATTAAAAATTAGAAATAACAATAATATTAAAAACATAAACACAAAACATAATTCTCATTTCTTTTTTCTTCTTTTTTTTAAATCTTCTAAAATGTTCACATTGAATTAGGCAGATATTATTTTTTTTTGTACATTTTTAATGATTTTTTGTCCTTTTTTTTATTCCACCTTTTCATGATCTTATTATTTAAAATGTTTATTGTTAAACAAGCTGATTTTTTGTTTCTTTTTTATGTAATGTTGTTGTTTCAAATGAAATAATTTATAATGTAAATGTTAAATAAATATGCACGTTGTTTACTACGCTAATTGGATATATTTGATTTTGGTGATGGATTGCCGATTATATACAATGGTTTGGCCGCTTCTCTCTCGCTTCCGTATATTTTGCCAGCTTTACGAGCCATATTTCCCAATAGCTGTTGCGATACTTTGTGTGCTGAACGCAATGAGAATGCCCATTCCTTCAAACCAATTTCATCCTATTAAAAAGAAAAGAACGAATAATAAAATTACTTTAAATTGACTTTCAACTGAATAAATTAAAACACAAATCAAATTTACTGAATTGGTTAAAATGAGCCTCCCATCGCGAATGCCATCGTTTATACGAATTTGAATACATTGTTCGCCTTTGTATAGAACAAAATCTGGTGAAACTTCTTCAACTTGATCCATAAAAAAGAGTTCGGGTTTATTATTGCCACTCTCGGTATGAAGTTCCAGTCTGCCAAAAAGGTTTGCTTAATTTATTTAACAAGCATATTATATGGGAGTAATTTATGTACCTATTGGGATATAATTTTGCATATTTTGTCTGCCACACCGATGCAAACGAACCACCCAGTTTCTTAATGTAACCGTGTAAAATGCAGTCAGATTCTCGTTCGTCGGCATCGAAATGCATTTTCTGCTTTGATTTGCGTTTCTGTTCAATTTTATCTGTTTCAATGTTAACAGCGTCAAATACTGTTTCGGCTACTTCTTGTTGCCATCTGTAAATAAGGAGTTGATTTAAGTATGCATTTGATTATAAAGAGATGCGAATATTTTACCTTTCAGAGATCGTTAGGGGGAAATATCTATATTGCTCCTGATCGGCTTCTGTTAATTTTATTCCTTTTGTATCTTCCTCGTCAAATGATCCTATATCGAAAGCATCAGCAGCATTTACTTCGCCTCTCGGTGGTATTAGTGGCGGTGTATATTTTTGAATATAAACTTGATTCCAGTCGATTCCAGTGAAAAACGGATGCTGTTTTATTTCTTCAGCTCTATTACGAGAGGAAACAAATTGAGTTAAATTTATAATGTAAGGATGTATGTATAAGCCTTTTTTACATAAAATAGATTTAGATATAGCATTTGAACAACCCAAAGCACATGCAATGACAAAAGCCGGTAAAAGCGAAACAAAATTGACATTTATGCAACATTCCAAATAGTAGCGATAATGTATGTGTTTGTTGAATAAATTGAATAACTGAGAAGTCGAATTGTAAATGATGCATGACTTGAGGAATTGAAATGTAAGGATAAAAATGATAATATCAAAAATAAAGGTTTGTTTTTTTTTTTCATTTCATTGGCCGCAAAACATGCTGAAGGCAGTGTGTAAGTTGAAGATGCTGTTGCTGCTGATCGTAATCAGAGCCCGTATGGATTATGTGTGTCGGCCGATCGCTGCCTTTAAGAAGAACTGACAAAACTTCATCATCACATGCACTCGATTTCCGCACCTCAATATACACAAGGGGACTTGGTGGTCTCCAGATCATCAAACCGTAAACCAAATTGTTCACTTCGCAATTGAAGCCAAACATTCATCCAATATTCTAGATGTCCGAACTTTCCGAGGAGCTAACATCGATTCGGATTACTACCTTGTTGTTGCAAAGCTGCGGATATGGATATCCGTGGCACCGCAACAAAGATCACGGATTGTTGGAAGGTTTGACGTCAAAAAACAACAAGCACAGGATACAGCTAAAATTTTGGCTGACCGCGTTCTCGTAATCTCTCGGACGGCCCACTACCAGGCCCGAATTTAGAACACCGGTGGAAACACTGTCAGGAGGCCATCAGAAGTGCCGCAACGGATGTGCTGGGTTTCACTAGGAGACAAAATCGAAACCCCTGGTTTGACAAAAAATGTAGACTAGCGTATGCAGGCTGAGCGAACAGCCCGTGAGATCTACATCCAAAGAAGGGGAGAGGAACGCCTAATTTTAAGACGGGAGAAGAGGCAGTATGACAAAGAAGCGGTCGAGTCTATCGCGGGATGTTACGGCAGAGGTAACGTGACAATTCTATAAAAAGAAAAGGTGAAACAATCTTCATAAGGATATCAGCCTATGTAGTAAGAATTCCGAGAATAGTGCTTAGAATTTGGAGTGACCATTTTTCCAAACTGCTAAACGGCGAAGATGTCCACAATTCCCCTGTAGGGCAGATCAATCCAATTTTACTGGACGATGATGGCCAAAATATCCGTCCACCCTACCTACTAGATGTAGAAACAGCAATTTCAAGACTCAAATCGCCGAACTTCTTAAAGCAGCTGGAGATGATCTGGTCAGGAGCATACATCAACTCTTCTGTAATATATGGTCGGAATAAGAATTCCCAACGAATGGAATCTCGGCATAGTATCCCCCATCTACAAGAAAGGAGAATTGTGCTAACTGTATAAGTCTCCTCAACATCGCATATAAAATTTTGTCATCTATCTTGTGTGATTGCCTAGAACCATTTGCCAAACTATCAGCCTATCAGTGTAGTTTAGGGCAAATCAACCATCGACAACATTTCACATCTGACAGATTTTAGAGAAAACCAGAATACCAATCGATACACATCTTTTATCGATTTTAAAGTCGCCTATGATAGCGTTAAAAGAAACGAACTATATAGAGCCACGTCACGTCTCAGCATCCCTGCCAAACTCATTCGCTTGCGCAGGATGACCATGGAGAATTCTCGCTGCTTCCTCAAAGCAGCTTGAAGCTATTGGGCGTAACTCAGCAGTCAATATCAGTGGCACAATTTTTCAAAAGTCCGTCCAACTCCTGGTTTACGCGGACGACATTCGACATTATCGACAGAACGAAGCAAGCAGTCAGTGGTGCATTTGCTGGGATTGAGACGGAGGCGGCTAAGATGGGTTTGGATGTGAATGAGACGAAAAAAACGTAAAACCGAGAAGAGAGACTCAACACCGTCGAACTCGGGCAGAACATCACAATGGGCAGTTACAATTTTGAAGTAGTCAGAGACTTTGTATATCTCGGTTCCACTATAACCTCGCACAATGACATCAGTGCAGAGATAATGCGAAGAATCGCGCTTGCCAATCGCTCTTTCTTCGGGCTAAGAAGGCATCTAAGCAGTAAAGCCCTCTCTCAAAGAACCAAGGAAGCCCTGTATAAGACCTTTATCATCCCATCCCTTCTGGGTTGCTTTGAGGGAGAAAGATTCTTCGAGTTATGTTCGGTCCAGTGTGCATCGGCGGAGAATGGAGTGGAGATACAGTCACGAGCTATACGGGCTTTACAGCGACATCGACATGGTAAGAAAGCTAAAAAAAAAAGACCTCAGCTTAGGTGGCGCGCTCAATTGGAGAACAACATCACCCAACCTAAAGTGCGCAACTGGAGGCAGCTAGCTAAGGACCGAGGGTTTTTGGCTGAGGCTGAGATCCATCCTGGATTGTGAGCGCCACCGAACGTAAGTACAGTAAGACAAAATTTCAATCTACATGAGAAAAATGCGTTTCTACTCTGCCATTCGGTATCAGCGTTTAATTGAAAGCGCTCTCAATTCTTGACACGCACTCAGCGCATTGTCTGCAAGAAGTGCGAAAGCTCTATTGGAACAATATCTAAAAGCTTCTTCCATCGATTGGTTTAGATTTTTCAGGAATATAGCGATTCAAAACATGAAGGCTTGAATATTGTCATTTTTTTTATCATGCTGGTCAACAAGTTACAAAGCGCTATTAAGCCAAGAGTCAGATATCGTTAAGCATGAACGTGAGTAACAGTTTGCAAAAGAAATAAATACATTGCTAGTGCGATAATTTTTAAAGAAAAAAAAATAAAAGAACTGAAATTTTTGGGGAAATGAGGTATTTTTAGAAAACAATGGCATTTACACCAATCATGCAAGTAAAAAATATTAATAAATAAGAAAGAAACTCATCATACCCTCTGCCCATACAACCCAAACGTTTTTCAGTATCTCTCTGCAGAAGACACTCCAAAAGATTTTTTAATTCCTCACTGAATACATCCGGAAATTCGATATTCTGAAATACAAATTTAAAGGGCTTTAGTGTAAGTGACAAACTATTCAATATAATAAAAATTCTAGTTGCAATCGCAATTTGTTTATCTTATTTGACGCGTGTGTAGTTATATTTGTTTGTTACATAATTAAAGTGGCCGGATTGTGTTTGAGATAAGCAAGTGATAAATTTATGAATCACAGCAAAAGAAAGAGCAAAAGTGAGTGTACCATGAGCTGCTTAACTTGTGTTTACCTACTGATTAACTTTGTTTATAATCATAATAGGAAACTGTCAGAATGCTCTTAAGCTTGCATCTCAAGACGATTTTAATGATATACAACATTGGTGTGTCTTGTCAGTATCTCAAAAAGCTTTGAGTTATTATCTTAGATCCGTGAGATCTGTGCTTTTCTTATCTTGATACAAAATTTGTATTATTTTATTTTTAAGTTTAAATTAGAGGAATGTAACTTCAAGTCTTTTAGTTTTTTAAATTGTCAAAGCTGTTGTGATTGAATGAAAAAAAAAAAAAAACATACCATCGTTAATGTCATACGATCAATTTCGTGTTTATCCTTTGTTTTGTGTTGCCGAAAAGGTGAATGGCCTTTTAACAGCTTATACAACATACAACCAAAACTGAACCAATCAGCACTTGAATCGTATGGTGTTCCTTTTGACAGTACTTCGGGAGCCATATAGCCGTGTGTGCCCACAGACGCGTGCGGTTTTTTTCTTGAGAAATCACATGCCAAACCCAAATCGGATATTCGTACGTGACCGTTTTCGTCTAAGAGAATGTTGGCGGGTTTCAAGTCTCTATATACGATAAAACGTTTGTGCATGTGTTCTAAGCCAAGAATTACCTGAAATCGAAACAAATTACTTTAAGTTAAATCTTCATCAAGAAAAAAACATAAAAAAACAATCACCTCAGCTGCGTAAAATTTCATTTGGGCTTCGTTAAAAACTCCATGTTGTGACAGATGATAGTGCAAATCTCCACCATTCATCAAATCGAGAATGAAGCACAATTTATCTGGAGTATGAAAAGCGTAGGTCATGCAAACGATGAATGGACAATCAGCCTAAAGAAATATTATGTATACACCATGTTAAGGTTTTGATTCAACAAAATGTTTTGAAATTAGAAGGTACCCCAGTGCTAACTGCCGAGAGCATTGTCCTTTCGTTCAAAGCTAAGGTTTCACCTTGTTTCATTTTTATTCTCTTTTTGTCTAAGCATTTCATTGCATACATTTTGCCGCTATCGGCTTTTCTACAACCATAAACTTCACCAAAACCTCCACGTCCGATTATTCTGTGAACACTGAAGTCGTTCATGGTAAGCTGAAATTAAATTGATAATTAAACAAGCTACTTCGCACGCAACTTGATTCTCGATGGATGAATGGTACTTACTTGCATATTAAGTTCTAAGTTTTTCCATTGACAAAAACGGGTAAATTTATCGCTGCAAATATTCAGAAAAGAATGAAATGAGAAATAAGGTTCAAAAGTGGATGTAGACAATGAGTATGATGATAATCTGTGCACTTCCAAATATTCATTGCAAACATTGCAAACATTCGTTCGGTTGTGTTATAATGACCAACAGCTAGCGTGTGAGAATGACATTGTTTAGCCAAAAAGCGTCTGCTAAGGCTTGGCATGGTTGCGTGGTCGATTCAAATCGAAATCGATGGCTGTTTTCTCTTATTATGTGAATATCCACAAGTGTGTGAAGCGAACTGCAGATTGTAGAATAAAAGCTTCTGCAACCCACATCCCCAAGTATCCCAACTGACAAGTTTGGGTTTTATTTCGAAAAACATAACCCTGCGATTTCACAAGTCGAAAGGCTTGTGACAAACACTTTAAACGAAATTACACCACAAAGGGCATTGGTCTAAGGAGAGGACCACTTAGTCGTAATTAATTGAAGCTTTGTTTTAGTCTATGCAGTACACACAACGACATTAAAGATGGCACACCCACATCGCAGGTATTGTGATTTAACCTTCTAACAATTACATTAAGGAATATGAACACCCCAACGTTAACCAAAATGAATTCAACTTACCTTTCCACGAATTTCTTGAAAGGCTTCGATTTGAGATGACTAAATATTTCTTCGATATAAGGCTACGACGTAGAAAAAAATGTATTAGGAGTTTAAGAAGAATTCTATTATGCTCCAAACTTACCTCAAATAAGTTAATTGGAACTTCATTTTTTAATAGATATTTCTGAACATTTGCGACCGCCTCTTTCGAATATTCCTTGGATATTAAAAATTAAACAAGAAAACACATTAAAAAGTGCATACGCTGCAGAACTAAGCAAACAAAATGTTCGTCCGTCAAAAATAGAAAAATATAAAACTTACGTGCGTGTGTGAGAGCATTTCCTTCATTATAAAATTATCGTAAATTTCACGTGCCAAACTTTTTCGATCATCGTAGCATTCAGTTTTTTCAAACGCTTTGATCTGTGTTTGAAAATAAAAATGAATTTTTATAACCAAAATGTTTTAATTTTCTCAAACAGAATTGCAATGGAAACTAACTTGTTCGTAAAATTTTAAATGCTGAATTGGTTCCTCGTAGTCACCTTCACAAAACTCTTTGAATAGAAGATATCCTGTTGATGGAATGAAAATACGTTTTGATTAGCAATGAAGTTGAACATTGAAATAAAGATTGGATTTACCAAATACTTGATTGAAAATTTTATGGAAGTTTAATTCGTTTTCCTTCTCCATATATTTGTACATAACACTACGAACACTGGATGGGGATTTGAAAAAGATAAAAATTGTGTATGAGGTTTGATATGATATGGTGAACAAGGTTTATTTAATGGAGTTAAAGAGCAATGATAATGATGATTTCTTTCTTAACTAAGCGCTTATTCCTTACTTCTTCGAAGCTGTCGTCCAAAGGGAAGCCTGATGTAGAAGAGAAGGTGACTACCTATTTTTTGTTAGACTACCTACTCTTATGAAGTTGAACTAAAACATGTACTTCTTATTTTTTAAGGTTATTTGATCTGACCATCTTTTCATCGACTTTAAAACTGCTAACGATAACATAAAGCTCCTTACGATAACATCCACCGCCAAGAGCTTAAGATGGCGATGTCTGAATTTGGGATTCCGAACGAACTGATCCAGCTGTACCGCATGACGCTAAACATTACGCAGTGTAGTGTAGTACACTAATGGGTAACAGCTCACCTTACTTGTTTCAAACATACGCAGGCTTTAGACAAGGAGATGCGCTGTCTTGAGACTTTTTCAATATACTTCGTCCTGGAGCAGATAGTGCGAAAGGCAGGTGTGAGCACGGAAAGCACTATCTTCAAGAAATTACCCCAGCTCCTAGTCTATGCACATAGACATCATCGGTCGCTCCTAAAGAGCTGTGCTTAAGACATTCACAGCGATTGAAAAAGAGGCAAAGCTCGTTGGTCTTGAAGTGAATGAGTACAAAACAAAGTACCTGCTATCAATAAACAAAAGAACATCTGTCCACCGACTAGGACAAAACGTCACTGTTGGTAGCAGTAATTTCGAGATAGTTAGTGCGTTCACCTACCTTGGAAGAAACATCAATCTCACAAATGACACCTTAATGGGATCCGACGAACAATTACCTTAGCGAACCACTGCTTCTTCGGTTTAGCCTCCTCACTGCTCACTCAAAAGACAGAGTGCCTACTATACAAGGCTTTGATTTTACCAGTCCTACTCTACTCAGACAAGGCGATGCACTGTCATGCGATTTCTTTAACATCGTTCTTGAGAAGATAGTGCAGAACTCCAACGTCAACACCAGAGGCACTATCTTCCAAAAATCTGTTCAACTTCTCGCGTACGCCGATTATATTGATATAATGGGAAGAACACAGCGTGATGTCAATGGCGCCTTTGTGAGAATTGAGACAGAAGCGGCAAAATGGGTTTAGCGGTAAATGAGGGAAAAACGAAGTATATGCTGTCTTCGAGGAAGGACACCAACACCCGAGGTAGTAGAGGAGTTTGTCTACCTAGGCTCCGCTATAAACACGGGCAATAACACCAGCGCCGAGATCAGACGAAGAATAACTCTTGCTAATCGCTGTTTCTTTGGGCTTAGAAAGCAATTGAGTGGAAAAGCCCTCTCTCGAGCAACTAAGGTAAAACTGTTCAACACACTCATCATCCCAGTCCTGCTGTATGGTGCAGAAGCATGGACCTTGACAAAATCGGATGAAAGTGCCTTAGGCTGTTTCGAGAGGAAAGTTCTTCGGGTCATCTTTGGCCCCGTGTGCATTGAAGGGGAATGGCGAAGAAGATACAACAGCGAACTTTACGGGTTGTACAAAGACATGGACCTAGCCAGAAGCGTCAAGGTCCAGAGACTCAGATGGCTCGGTCATTTAGAGCGAATGGACACCAATGCTCCGGCCCGGAAAGCCTTCGACACTATTCCCAAGGAACGTAGGAGGAGAGGAAGACCGCGACTCAGGTGGCGCACTCAAGTGGAAGAGGACCTCAATCAACTTGGAGTGCAAAACTGGAGGCGACTAGCTAAGGACCGAGCTAGCTGGCGGAGACTGTTGATTAAGGCCCAAGTCCACAACGGACTGTAGCGCCACCTTAATAAGTAAGTAACTCTACGGCGCGGCGCTTAGTCGTCCAGCACGTCCCCAGTAAAAAAGAGAACTACTGGGCACTATCGTAAGAAAAATTCTTCGGCGAATTTTCGGTCCTGTATGTCACGATGGCCAATGGAGAAGGTTCAAACACGAACTGTAGGAGCTGTACCAAGATGTGGTTGTAGTCTTGAAAGCCAAACAAAGACGACCACATTGACTCGGCTACATCGAGCGAATGAACGACAACGCTCCAGCCAAGAAAAGATCTTCATAATCGCCAAACTTGGTAGAAGAATCACAACTATCACGGTTGAGAACCTCGAAGTAGTGCAATCCATCGCCTACCTTGGTATCTAACCGCAAACAATATTGAAGAAGAAATACGCGGGCGGATGTTCAAACCCAACCTAAGGTCTGTCAGGCCTCTAAGAATTCAATAAATCTAATACTTTCTTTGAAACTGCTGCAAAAACTCATTTACGAATCGGATTTTTTAATGTTTAGTTAGCTGCATTCGAGATAAAAGTCAAGTGTCGGTCATAGATCGAGATAGGTAGAAGGAAAGTCTCGGACCTTAACTCGGTTCTGCCATGATTGAAAGTTTTATCGGTCTTTTAGAAGGCAAGACAATGTAATAAAACCAATTCTAGCAAGATAATCTGCCTTCGAAGTAACTCAACATTACGGGAATCCATTTCGATAGAATTTCTGTTTTTATCTTTTTAGTATAAGAACTATTGAACCGAGGAATTATTGACTTTTTAATTGTATTAATTGCTGCTGTGTAGCAAATTTGTTAGAACAATAAATATTTGAATGGGAGTGAAGTCCGTTTGCGTACTTGGCCTATTGGTTTTGTTTGCAGACGGAAGGACTTACCGGACCCACTTTTTCCGACTTGTCAACGTCATGTTTGATAAAAATCTCGACTTTAAAAAACTATTTACGCAAGTAGGTTCTCCTACTTTGCAATTCAAAAATCAGCTGGCTTCTTCTGCATGCAGTAACTACATTCAACTGTTGTAAACAATTCATTGCTTGTGTTTCAAAAATTAACATCTGCGAAACTGACATGACGACAAAGAAGCCAAAAAAAAACCCTATTCAAATAATCATTGAATTTAAAGTTTATTTTAATCATTTCCGTTCGCGAAAAAAAATAAACCCATCTCTCACTTCAGCAGTTTCACAGTTCCTTTTTTTTTCTTTCTTCGCCTCTTTAAAGAAAACAAATGTATCCATCATGTGTCATCCAAAATCCAAACAACGACGCAAAACTTACATATTCCACACTAAACAAAATCGACTTCAATTAAAATCGCCAATATCTTAATCCAAATACCTACGAACAACACGACTCATCCGTACACCAACCAGGTACCTACCCAAAAATTATTTTGATCGTATTATTCACCGAAACATAAATTCCTGTGTTTAATGTTTTTGTAAGCAAGTACCTACCTACGGATACCGAGTACCGAGTACCGAAACGGCCAACCGAAAAAAAAAACAGAAATCTATTGTGGCCGGCTGGCTAAATTTATACCAAGTTAATATAAACAAAAATATTTAAATCCAATAAGAATAGCTACACTGATTTTGGAAAATGTAAATTTTTGCCAATTGGATGTGGTTGATGGGAACTTTTAATTTCATTTCGATTTTCCCAAGTCGAAGTGGAATTTTAGGTGCAAAAATAATAAAACAAAAAAAGGAATAAGATGTTTTTTTTCACAAGAATCTTCACTGGCTAATTTTGTCGATTTGGAAGTACCTACATACGTAGGTATGTACACGGGGGTGCATGAATGTACCTACATTTATAATTTTAATAGGTTTTGTCTTTGTTTGGAAAATTCTTACTGGCACTAGTTTATTTTTCTTTTTTAATGATAAAACAACCAACGTAGAAATGATTAAGTTAGTTAATTTGTTTTGTTTATATTTTACCTTGGATCGGGTAATATTAACTTTTTACTTGCTCTTGCTGCGGGTGTACATTTAGATTTTTCCATTGCCATTAAATAGCTGACATCGGCCAAAACAGCCTCGAGATCCGCCATTTTAGTGCAAATCTAATTTATACCGCACAGACTATGGTGTTTATAATTAAGTTGAATTTATTTGGTATTGAGGGGGGAGATTGACTTATAGTTAGTGTGATTGCATTATCATTACTTTGTTTTAATGTTTTATTTTTTAATATTAAAATCGAAGAACAAATTAGAGTACAACATTTACAAAGAGGCAACGATAACGACACGACGTAAGTTGGTCAATTTCAATTTTTCTGTATCCAAATATTACATTTTTTCCTTGGATATTATCAAATGTCAAAGTGACAGTTTGCTTTGGTAGTAGATTTTTCACTTGGGTAAACATGAAATCGTACAGTCAGCTTTGTTTGATGAATGAATGCAGCGCTACATATTTTATTTCAAGCTTGATTTAAGCAACCGCTGTTTGATTTCTTTGTCGTTTTCCATTGGTCTCTTTTTGACGTTTCTTCTTCTACCTCTAATAGAACGGGTTATGTGTATGTGTCATTCTTCGGACGATTCTGTTACAAAAGAGAAGAGTTCTGCTCTTCTCAGAAGAATTCCGTCTGTCAAAGTCAGTTCAATGGAATGGTTTCAGAAGACTTCTGGACTTTCTGAATCCTTCTGCACGACCAATGGAAAACGACATTATAAGCAAGTAAGACCCCATTCATTTTACGGTGTGTGACCATGATCCATATGATTGCCTCTTGGTGAAAAGGGAAACTTCATTTTTTTGGCATTGCGGCAAGTTTTTCAAGATTTAGCATGAGAAGCGATGAAAATGTAGAAAGATGTGGTGTGTTTTGCTTTGAATATATTAAATAGTCGTTTAAAAGCGGATTGTGCTATCGATGTATCGATATTATGAAATCGATAACCAATAACACGACAACCACCATTCAACCGAAAAAATCACATTTACCGGCTGAACATGGCCACCGACTTTTCAGATGTCATACAAAAGTCACCAAAATAGTAAACCAAAATCCGAATATGTTCTACGTACTTTAAAAAGTTTAATCCAAACACAAATATTCAATTAAATCAATTCGCAAAACACTCTTAATAAAATAATGGCTGATCAAAGTAAAAACCGTATGAACCTAGCGGCCATCAAAAGGGTCGATCCATATGCAAAAGACATTGTAGATTCGACAGCACATGTGGCATTCTACACCTTCAATTCGGACGAAAACGAATGGGAAAAGACGGACGTCGAAGGAGCATTCTTCATCTACAGTCGCAATGCCGAACCATTCAATAGTATTTTCATCAATAATCGCCTAAATACAACATCATTTGTCGAACCAATAACTGGACAACTAGAAATCCAATCACAAGCACCATTCCTCTTGTATCGCAACGAACGCTCCAGAATTCGAGGTTTTTGGTTTTACAACAGTTCGGAGTGTGATCGCATTGGTGACCTTGTTTGCAATTTGATTCAGGAATGTATTGTCAAACAAAAAACATCTGGATCGGCAGCCAATCAGAGTGTCAACATATTCAATATGCTTAGCAAAGCACAACAAGATTTCCAGAGTGGCCTAAATAGTGGCGGAAATAATTTACAAGATCTCGGCTCGCGTAATGTTATGAATTTTTTTGCGGCCGCCAAGCCGACACCATCATCCGAACTACCATTGTACCGGCGTATGCTGTCCAATACCTTGTCTGTTGAACAATTGGAGAAGCAACAAGTGAAGGCACCACTTAACGAAACCTTACAGCAACTACCCAAATTGGAAGCCGAAACATTAAGCAAACTGAACTTGGCGAAGAAAATCGAACAGCCTAAATGTGATTTGGAAATGTCGCCGCTGGCAAAGTTCCTTAGCAAACAGACTATTTCAAAACCATCAACTATTAATAAGGAATCAGAACTTTTGAGAGATGTATGTCATCCGGTGGAGCCACCAAGTGCCCCAAAGCCAGCTTTAATGCCACCAACAATGTTTGAAAAGTCTACAAAACTAGACCAAACTCCTCTTCCTCTTTCACTTCCTTCATTTCAACACGAACCAATGAGTGTAACTTGTAATCCTGTTAAACCACTTACCCAATCACAACTTGTTAAGACTATTTGTTATTTAATCAAAACCGATTCAGAGTTTGTGAGGAAAATCCATGAGGCCTATGTGAAGCAATTCTCCGAGATATCTAATGATTTTTTGGATGATTAAATTGTATTTTTATCAAAAAACAAAACAAAACATTCAAGGTTTTGATTGTTTAAAAGGAGATTGATGGAGATTTTATTCGTAAACGGGTTGTTGGCTTTTTTTTCGTCAATTTGAAACAAAAACAAAAAGCAAATGTTACCATTTTTTAAATTTTTTGTTTCAATTTCTCAAAAAAATTTGAAAAAATGCCTCTCGAATGTAAAAGTTTTTTAAAAACATAATTTATGAATAAAACCCAGTGCGAACGAACATTCAGCACAAAAGCATACAATCCAAATGCATTATTTTCTTGTTTATTTTCAGTTTGGTTTAAAAAAGAAGAAGAAGAAGAAAACAAGTTTTGTACTTCCAAGGAATTTGAATTCCTGCTTCATTCACAGCTTTCCATCTTCACTATACCAAGATTAATATCTGGAGTACTGGCACATTCGGTTTGTGGTCTGTCTTGCGAACGTTTACTATGGCCAGAATTCGCATAGTAATACGATGATGGATTTTGTTGAGGGGATGGAGGTGCGCTGGTTGATGCTGCAGAATGATAAACAAACGCATCAGATAAAAGCCTTTGAATATCAGACATAATCCTCGCAGCATCGTGTATTGGCAGTTGCTTCAACTGCATGCCCACACTGTTTCCAAAAGCTGCAAACATGTCGTAATTGCCAGCAGTTGGCTCTTTGGTCGAAGCAATTATGGCTTCCAAGGCTTCTTCGTACTTTGCTTTCGGACTGATTTTCAATTTTTTGGCACTTGGTACAGACACAGGTACAGGCAACGGATCGGATTCTTTTGGTTTGTTGGTAGTCAACGAAGACGCTAAGTTTGATGAGATTGCAACTGGTTGTGTCTTGTAGGTGGAACATTCAAAACTGTTCTGAAATTCGAAATTGGTTATAATACGTAGACAAACGCACGATAATTTATAAGGCTCACCTCGCTGCATGGATTTTCAATTGTATCCTTGTCCTTATCCTTGGATACAATTGTTCCTTTAAGAAATAACATTTTGTCATAATAAAACAAAGTTGGAATGTACGTTTCCCATCGCGGCTCTAATCTGTTCGAATAATCGACCTTTTTCATTTCGGCTGTAAAAACCGTTCGCAAAAATTTTATCTTTTTCTTAACCAACTCGGCAGTTGTATTGAATTCTTTTGCCAATTTCTCCCAAGCACGTTGTTTGATATCGAATTTCTTGTAATCCGGACAATAGTTGTTCCAGAGACATTCCTTTTGATGGTACATGTCAATTAATTTAATAACATCGGCTCGTTTGAGTTTTAATTCGCTCATTATTTCCTCCACGAGAGCAGTACAGTTTGCTTTTTGATGAACAATTTCTTATTTCTAAATATAGAAATGGTAAACGTCAAATTGCCAGCGGATTTTTGATGGCTGGCAATTATTGCCTTCCATTTTGTGGAAATATTGCATATTGCAAGTGGAAAAGTGATGCCAGATTACTTTTTTTTTCTCAAGAAGAAGAAACTTTAGTTTTTCTCTTGTCAATTTTCGTTACTGACCAAAAATATATAAATAGAGTGGCGCTCTTGAAAAGCCAAGGCCTAAAAGGCTTACTCTAATCAACAATTCTCTAGTTATTCGTCAGTTCTTCGCAAGAGGCAGTGCCCGTGAAAGATAGAACTTGATGGACACGAGTAGAACTCGAACCCACGTTCTGCTTAGCAGCCATAGACCCTACCCACTAACCACGGACACTGGATTATAATCCTTCAAAAGAATAAACATGTTTGGTCCAATTTTTGCCTTGATTGTTTGAAAGTCGAATGGAGATGAAGACAGAACAGCGAATTGTACGAGACATAGATTGACATTCACCTGACCGGAAAAGTTAAAGTGGAACGATTGAGATGGTTTGGTGACATCGAACGAATAACCAACACTGCAACCAAACAGCAACTTTTAAAATCTCGACTGAAAACCCCGAAAAACATAGTAAAAGAGGCTGACCGTGTCCAAAGTGGCGCCCAAATCTCCCATTTTCAGGCTTATCAGTGAAGACTAGCTTTCGATAGGTACGCCCACAGAAAAGTTTAATATAACGTTATCGAACGGTTAATTTTAGGTATGTTCAGCGACACTGTTCTGCACACTTTGGAACAGAGGAGTACAGCTTTTTGGTGTTCATTGACACATTTACTGGGAGTTACATTCGTTCGTTCCACTGCCAACTGCCAACAAAGTAATCGACTGTTGCCAGTCTTTGAAATTAACTGCTGATATGAAACAATTAATTGAAATTTATTGTTTTATTCCTCTTTTAGCATTAAAACAAAATTAAATATAATTTATTCAAAGTACAAGAGAGTACAAGTGTACAACACGAAAAATACGACCCCTAAATCTGTGGTTCGAATACAAGACAGTAATAACTTTGATCCAGATCCAATGAATTATTATTTTAATTCTCTAGATTCAAACCCTTAAAAGAGTTAATCAACTTGGAATCCAAGTCCCAAATAACAAGCTGTCCATCAGTGCCTGAAGTGCTTATTTTCTTGCACGACAGCTTATCTCCTGAATAAATGCGTACGCAAGAAATTGCATTCTGGTGAATTGACTCGATAAACGAGTCCGAATTCTCAGTGCGAGAATTACGATCCAACGATTGGAAGATCTTCATAGCTGAAATTCCACTGGCCTCCTTTTTCTGCGTTTGATCGAGTTTAGCAGAGAAATTGATCTTATTTCCATCCAAAGTGAAGACAAGGGGGACACAACTATGCCCCGCTACCAAAACTGAATCCAAATTAATCCAAACACAGCTAAGGAATGGTAAATGTTCGGTCTTGCAACGGACTACGTTTAAATTGGTCGAGTCTGCAATATTGATGCAGCTATCATGGCCAACCCAGCAAATACGATTGCCATCGCCAGAGAAGCTGACGCTATGAATCCAGCCACCGCCAGTATTGGCTGCATTTTTGAATTCGGCCATCAAGTGGCCCAAAGTCATGCGATTACCCCATGGAGTCGGAGTTGGTTGGTCTTCGATGTCTTTAATGTAAGCTGAAAATACGCGAACCTGAAATCAAACATAATTTGTCTAATTAATTTGGTCGAGAAAGAATGACTCATATCAAGAGCTTGAGTCACCTTATAATCAGTCGATCCAGCAACAAGCAGAGCATTATTTGGATGCCAATCCAAAGATGTAATGGTCGATCGAATTGGTTTTTTAATGTGCTTCGAAACCCACCAATCGTTCTCCGATTCGAAGTAGCAAACCGATATTAAACGCGCACCCGAACCAACAGCGAACTTATTCTCATTTGGCGACCATTTCACGCACGTAGCTGCTCTATTAATGCGAAGCAACACCAAAGTAGGCTTCCATTTGCCGTCTTCACCTTGCGACCATACATAGGCGTTCCGGTCGGCGGCACAGCTAACAATACGATTGGTGTTTCTAGCCCAATCGATGTCCATAACACGGAGATCATGCTGGTTTAGGACGTCAACTAGCTTCCAATTGGATTCCCGAGAATAGATATGAATTTCATTGTTGTTTGGAGAGAGTGCAATTTCTGGAAAATAAAATTAAACTAGATGTAAGAAGGACAAGTACACTGTACAGAATGAGTAACTAACGTGAACGATCCTTGTTCCAAGCGTGACATGTAATTGCGCTAAGAGAACCCCCAAATGTATAGCGTTCCGTCATTTTCTTCTTAATCGATTAGTTTTTGAACTATTTTAATTATCACTCGTGGACTCTGGTCAGTCTACACGAATTTATTTTACAGAATTAGGCTTTTTTATTCAGTAACCGAAATAAAATAAACTTTTCTTCGGCGTTTTCCAAAGAAAAATAGATAACACAGAAGTGACAAAAAGAAAACACACCCATTCAACTAAAATCAAAAATTGAGTCATTACGGTGAGTGAATTCAGCATAGAAACGGAAGCATCCAGATTAGCACTGCTAGATCTATTTGGAATATCTGATTAGGCCGTGTGCGAATTGGGTTAAAAAGTGGTTAAAACTTGACGTTTGGTTAAAATTTGACACTTCGCATTGAATAAAATGTGTTAAAAATTAGACTAGCTGCGGAGCAGGTTAAAATATGACAGGGGTGGTTAAAAATTCATCCATTTATAACCACAGTTCATCCAATTCGCACACGGCCTTAGAAAGAAAAGTCGTAGGAAAAATCAGTTGATAGCCTTTGGGTATTTATGAGCCATTCTTCTTTAGAATTCCATTTTATTGGTTTGTCTTGTGATTATTCCCGAAATATTGAAAAATTTCACTCAACTCGTTGAATGTAAATACGAACTACCAGAATCTGAATCTACAATTCTTGATATTATAAAAAAAAAAAAAAAAATAGAGTGGCGCGACAGCTGCTCTTGAAGAGCCAAGGCCTAAGTGGCTTACTCTCATCAACAATTCTCTTGGTGCGTGTGAAGAATTGAGGGGACCTACAATTTAACGCCGATTCCGAACGGCAAAGTATTGTATAACTCCGAACTTCATATTGAGCTCATCTGGCTCTTTCGTCAAAATGTTGGGACAATTGGCAGATGTCACTTTGACATAAGCCGTACTGTTGGTTGTCAAAAATTACGTAAATAGCAGGTTAGATGTTTTAACAATTCTTTAAATAAAATAAATTTGAAGACTGCTAAATATACTATTAAATATTACAGTTCACAAAAATAAGCTCCTATCCTCTTAACCAAATTTAACTTTTTCCAAATTATAGCTAAGAAATGTCAATCCTAAAGGCCAACTATTACGCCTATCCGGAAGGAAAGGATGCTTTCGGAAAAATGGTAGCCATAAACAAATATGCAGTCAGTGCTGGACTTGCCTACTCCACAATTGATGTTCTAATGGTGTCGAAACCACAAGGATATCTAGCTACAATTGGCCGATATGGCTACAATACTGGACCCCTAGTTGGTATGGCTTCTGCATTTACACTTGGATGTTATGCTGCCAATAATTTGCGTGGTGTAGACGATAAGTATGATGAAAACTCGAGATTTTGCTCTTGATGGATGGATAACTGATTTTGATCCTCTTCTTTTTTAGATGGAACTACGTAATCGGTGGTATGATGGCCGGAGCTGTGTATGGATCGTGGAAGCGAACAGTGCCTGGTGGTGTTTTTATGGGAATCGTGTTCGGTAAGACAAATCATAAACTCAAAATTGTTTCAATTTGGATAATTCTTATTTTTGAATTGCAGCCGCTGCTGGTTTCCTCAAGAAACTTTCCATCGAAGAAGGATGGGAATTCTTCCCACCGGCAGCAACACGAGAATATGGATCTCTTCACGGAGTCAACCACGATTACACTCTCATGGCAGAGAGGCCAAAGAACTGGACCACAGGCAAAGAATAAACTCTATTTAATTATGTATCTACAGTTAATGTAAATTAAAAACCCAAGTTACAACCGATGACTTCCTGTTTTTTGCTGCATATGTATATGTAATAGAAAAATGGTTTTCCTACTCTTATCATGACAAGTTTAGTTTTTCCTGTAGAGTTAAGGGTGACGTTTTATCCTAGGCGGTGGACAGTTGTTGATAGCATGTACTTTGTACTTGAAGGCCTCAAGCACAGCATAGCCTAGGAGCTAGGTGGACTTGTTGAAGATAGTGTTTTCCGTGCTCACACCTGCCTTGCGCACTATCTGCTCCCTCCAGGACTATGTTGAAGAAGTCACATGACAACG
Organism: Sphaerophoria rueppellii; assembly: GCA_920937365.1. NCBI lineage: Eukaryota > Metazoa > Arthropoda > Insecta > Diptera > Syrphidae > Sphaerophoria > Sphaerophoria rueppellii. Next base: position 21,587,626 of record CAKKXW010000002.1, on the reverse strand, counting down.
CATCTGCTTGTCTAAACCCTGCGCATGTTTGGAATAACCTCGGATGAGCTGTTATCCATTTGCACACTGCACTGCGTATTGTTTAACGTCATGCGACACAGCTGGACAAGTTTTTTTGGGTTCTCGAATTCAGACATCGCCATCATAAGCTCTTGGTGATGGATGGTATCATACGCGGCTTTAAAGTCGATGAAAAGATGGTGGGTTTCGACTTGAAATTCATTGGTCTTTTCCAGGATCTGCCTCAGTGTGAATATTCTGTCCATCGTTGCTCTGCCTGGCCTAAAGCCACACTGGTACGTGTCGATTATTTTGTTGCAGAAAGGTTTAAGACGCTCACACAGTACGTTGGATAGGATTTTGTATGCAACATTAAGACGGCAGTTTTTGCATGCATCGATCGCCTTTTTTATAGATGGGGAATATGGAGCTTATCGACCAGTCAGTGGGCATGCATTCTTACAATTATTGATTAGCTATTCATTTTGCCTATGATTTCACAACTTTTTACACGCACTCAAGGAGTTGCTTAAGGGTGTAAGCCACTTTACGCCTAGGTTGTTCGTAGCTGTCGTGCCAAACCATTACAGATTTTATTAAGTGGACATTAATGTAATACATTTTGTAATCATAAATGATTCATGTGACACTACCAATTAATTGCATAGCAGGATCAGGATCGTTAATTTAAATTTTATCTCATTTAACGATAAATTTTGCAGATCTTCTAGCAACAAAATGAAGTAGAGATACTTAGATACACAATATAGTTATTCCACTTTAGATTAGCATATCATAGACCTACCTCATTAGCATACAACATCACAGATGCATCATGCAGTCAGCATTGCATATCTATTCTGACCACAAAAATCTACACACACATAAATGCCTGAACGAAACTACTTCAATAAATATAAGCAAATATAACTGAAGACAGAAAATATAGGCAACAAAGCCACCACAAGTTAATACTTATTGCAACCTCAAGAAAAATACCTACTTCAGTAAGAACTCAAAGAAGACCCTAGAGATGCGATATTCTGTTCATCAGATGGTTCATTGACACCTAGACATATCATTTGGAATGGAGTGTGAATGCGTTAAGATTGTCGCTCAATTTACAAACAGCACAAGTACAAGGAAAGTACCTTTTTAAATTTAATAATGTTATTCTTATTATACAACAATTTGCGAAATTTTGTCTTCAATTATGAGTCTTGTTGTAGTTTGTTTTTTTTTTTTCTTCTTTTTATTTGCTGCTCCTTTCTTTAAAGAGAAAAAAAATTCAAGAGGCCGTTACAAGCATTTAAAAACTGTACATTATGACCTGTCCAGTCAGCAGCTTTAGTCTGATGCCTGAATCTGATCCATTATTTGTCTTACAGTCGAGTTGAAAGCGTTTTTGTAAGCATTGCATTCCAATTTAAGTGAGTCACGACTGGCGACCTACTCCACAAAACTTCCATGCATATAACGAAAATTAAATTGACAAAGAACTCTTCTACAGTCTGGTTCCTTTGATTTCAGCTCTCAGTTTCAGCCAGTTCAACCCACCAAAAATCACACTGGGATCTTAATCTCAATGTCACTTTAACTGAGGAAAAACAATAGTGTGAAATCAAATTTTCAGATCTCCGCGAGATAGTATTAGTGACCTTATAAATTGTTGTTGTTCATCTATATCTATCTATGCTAATGCATAACGTACTTTGTACGTTTGAACGCTCTAATCTCAGGAACTACTGGTTCAAATTGTAAAATTCTTTTTGTGTTGGATAGTCCATTAATCGAGGAAGGCCTTAGGCTACATAACATTAAGCTGCGACCAATAAAAGCGAAGAATCTGTAGAAAGTGTGGAAAAACGGCAAAAATATTAATTTTTCTGCGTTTTAACGCGCTTATCTCAGGAACTGCTTAGTCAAATTGATCAATTCTTTTTGTGTTGAATAGTCTAATTATCTAGGAAGGCTTTAAGTACAACGTTACGCTGCGAATAATAAGAGCAAAGCAAAGCCAAACGGGAAAATTATACATATTTGAAGGCTTAGATTTAAGAAGTATTTCGACTTAGGGAGAGTCGACTGCTATACAATTTTAAAATAACTTCTCAACAAAATTCAACGCGTACATGATGCACAAGTCAAGACGCTCCTCTGGCCGGTGGACGAGGGAGAGGCGGACGAAGTCGCGGGCAACTCCTAGTAGTATCTATGTCAACATGTGGAAATGATGGAGAAATCGGATCCAAACAATTTTTATCTCCGAAATCTAGCTTTAGACGAGGACTCCGTTATTTTAGTGAGACTTTTTGCGTGTTTTTTTGTCATCGTCTGAACTGTTCCGAACGATTCTGAATGCGTTCACTTTGCACAAGATGACAGTTCTGTTCAAAAGAACAGAAAAAACGATTCCGAATTTGAAGTCGGAATCAAAAACAGAATCACGCATACATGCACATATTTGCACATACGTACTCACCGCCATGTTTACAAAGAAAGAAAATAAAAACAACGTCGTCTTCTGCAATTCTGCATATGAGGTTTCAAAAATACATACACATTCAACCATTAGCATCAGAAGCAAAAAAAATGTGTTTGCATATTTGTTTGGTATCCGGAATCGGACAGTTCTGTGTACCAATTCCAGTTCCTTTACTTTTTCAAGTAATTTCAAGTAAACTGTCAAATATTGCAGTAGTGGTGATGAATTCTCTCACAGAAAGTCAAACTTACGAAAAAGTAAAGGAACGCTTTTGTAGTAAGTTGTAGTAAAATAGCTACATGACAGAAACGTCAAACGTTTTCAGTCACCACTCAATGCGTAATGTACCTTTGGTACCGTAAGAAAATTTTCAATTTTTCAACTTGATTTGATGATTCAAAATTGAATTCAAAAAGCTGATGACAGTTTAATTTTAACTGCTGAAGTGCCTTCTTGGGAAGATTTAAGTAACTCTCTCATTTGAGGGGAAATGTTTAACTCTCTAATCGTCTCTCTTTTTTAATAAATTTCGGTGTTAGGGTGGAATTATGCAGTTTTTAGTAACTTTTGGACAGCTTGAAGTTACTTGAAGAAGTAAAGAAACGGACCTGTTATTCCCAACATTCAGACAAATCAACAATAACTTTTATATGGGCATTATATTGACAGTTGATATTTACCTTCAACATGTTTCAACATTTTTGACACAACCACACGAACGTAACGTAAGGCAATCTTAAGTTTAAAAAAATTCCTCCCATGCGTGAAAATGCAACCGTAAATATGAGCCTAATCTCATGATCCTTAGTGTACCAGTTTGCATTGTTAAGTATGAATCAGCATTGTGGTTTTAAATCCATGAAAATCCAAGAACGGCTTAATACTTGCCTTGCGTCACTTTCTTACCATGCTACCACTACCTACACTAAACAAAAACAAAACAAAAAATCTCCAAAGCATTCGCTATCGCATATAGACATCCAACACTGGATTACCTGTTTGTGTATTGAGTAAGCCGTGTGTATGTTATTTTGACCACAGCTTGAAAAAATATGTTCAAACAAAGAACTTAATGCGGCTTTGTTCGAGAACTCGTATCTCGCAAGTTCCGCATGCTGCTCTTGCTCTGAGAGTTCAGAACTTTAAGTTGACCTCCTGGCTTAACACTTTTTTTTATTGCTCTAAAAGTTATTTCCACCATTTTTTCAATTAGAGTGAAATAAGGTAAATGGATGCGGGTGAGTGATCGAGTTTATGTCAGTTGCTTTCCGTTTCCAGTTAGTTGGCTTAGCTTAGTGCTATGGCTACGTTATAGGTAGTTAATCTCGGGATTGTCTAAAGTTGGCATTATAAATCTTAGTATATGTCTCGGTTTGTTGCTGACAGAGTGTGACTCTGGCTATTTATCTTGTGAAATGTTAAACGTTGACATCCATGACATCATCTAAAGTTTAAATGCAAAATGGTCAGTCTTCCAATTTCCAGCAAAAACGATAGAGTTTAAGCCCAGGTGAGAAACGTGAGAGAAAACGGCCAATACACATACAAATATCAACCGGAAATACTTTCTGCTTATGATGGCAGTTTCTTTTTCGTTGTCTTTTTCAATATAAGATACCTGAGTCATAATTTTATTATTTTTTTTTTGTTGTGCGTTAAAAATGAGAATGGTCCTTGAACTGATTTTAATGGCGAAGAAAGCCAGAAAGGTGATGACTGATGAAAAATGGTAATCATGGTTTCAATGAATCACCTAAGAGCTTAGACAGCATCTACACAAGGTGTTCCAAAATCAACCTAAAAGTCAAACAGCGGCTATGAAAAACTAATCTGATCTTTTTTTATTTCTATTCCAAGAAAATTGTAAAGCAAAGAAGACAGAAAAAAACGTTAAAGTTTATTTTGTCTTTTAAACATATTTGAAGCGTTCTGGTAGAATTAGGCCACATTTAATCAACAAAATTAACAATGAAGAGAAAATTGGCACAATAAAAACTGTTTATAGAGCTTTAACTTAAATTTTATGTTCATTTGGCGCCAATTAGGTTCAGTCGACTGTTACGGTTAAAATTAAAATCTTGATAGAGTTATGAAATTTGAATATGGTGGGTAGTCAAGAGATTGTTATCGCCTTAAGGGTTCTGGTTGTTAAATCGTACATACCTCAGAAAAAAAAACTATATTGCGTTGAAATGTCAAACTCAGAGCAACGCATCACGATTTCATGCGGCAAAAAGCAAAATATCAACGCACGCTATGCGATGCATAGCGATTATTTTGTTTTATGCGCTCGGATTGTTTCGACAGTCAAATTGTATCGGAACATTTGCGGAACGGCATGCGTTATTACACGTCAATATTTCCTTTACGAAACGGATAACATGACAAAAATAAATTTTACGATCGGAACGTTTCTACGATCGTAAAGGCTAAATCACAAAGACGCTTCAGCTTCGGCTTCGTCTGCGTTACGAAACACCCGCTTTGCGTTTGCTTTGAATGACAGTTCTCCCTCCATCACATCATCATCCCTCCAAAACAGCTTTGCCACTTTACTCTTTTGATTTTGAAATCAAGAATTTCTTAAAATCAACTTCACTCAGAAAAAAATTAAATTCGATTTTACTTGATCTTTCTAAAATCCGCCTCGAGTAAATCATTAAGACATAATCTTATGCCTACAGTTTACAGTGAAAAATCGCACGCCTTCATAATGTTTCTCCTAATTTCATCAGGAAACTATAAAGTGACATCGCAATAAAGTTTCTATCGTTATATGCGAACAATAATCGGACACAGTTTATAAACACTAAATGTCAACCCATACAAATACGTAAAGAATGAGTTACGTCCTTGTATTGAATTGTTTATTATTTCAGGCCGCGTGGGACTTGCGTTAAATTGTTGGTTGAATTTAACCACTAGTGTCATATTTTAGCCTGCAAGTTAATATTCAGTAGTGTCCGTAGCTCAGTGGTTAGGTGCGTTGGCTGCTAAGCAGAACGTCGTGGGTTCGAATCCTACTCGGGCCCAAAGTTTTTATTTCATCTTTCACGGGCACTGCCTCTTGCGATGAAGTGACAAAACTTCCAAGAGTATCAATCTGTCATGAAAAAGTGCTTCTCAACTTTGCCGTTCGGAATCGGCGTGTAAGTCCCCTCAATTCTTCACACCAACCCAGAGAATTGTTGAAGAGAATAAGCCACTAAGGCCTTGGCTCTTAAAGAGCTGTCGCGCCACTCTATTTTGTTAATATTTAACACATTTTATCCACCATGTAGCGTCAACATTAAATCGAACATTTTAACACAATTCGGACACAATTCTATGTGAACTTTTGATAATAACTGTTTGTCCATCTGTGCGTCAATGTATCCAAGGCCAATATAATCTACCCATTTTAAATCTACTTCGCTTTTTCTCAATCTTCTTCGCTTTGTTTCCAAATCTACTTCGATTCCTTTTTTTTCGAGTGGTAACGCTGCTCCAAAATCAAATGAATTCTGTGTGTGTACTTTTCTCTTAAGCAGCTGTTGAGCTGTCAGATAAAGCAAAAGTTCAGAATATTTGAACTAGAACTTCCGTTTGGAGTCACGTTACGTACGAAACGTGAGGTCGAAGCGTCATTGTGATAGCAAGCATTGAATTCCTATAGCTGAACTCGTAAAACGTCAAGCGAAGCTGAAGCTGAAGCGCCTTTGTGATTCAGCCTTAAGTTTCTCCGAATGGATGCGACGATAGGGCTGTGTGTCGGAACATTTGCGGAACGATATGCGTTATTACACGTCAATATTTTTTTACGAAACGGATACCATGAACAACATAAATGTTACAATCGGGATTTTCTACGATCGTAAGTTAATTTGAGTCTTCAACCGAATTTGATAGTTTGTGTATACACTGTGGTAATCCTTGCCTATGGATCGATCGAAAATTCTCATGAAGTCGTAGCTGAACTGTTGATTCAACATTTCTGGAACTCTGCTCCAAAATCGAGATTTATATCCAAAAAAAATCAAATAAACCTTCGTTAATTATATTTTATTTTTAATTTGTTTGTTTTATTTAAAGAAAAATATATTAAATATACATCATCATGAACAAAAAATTATTTTTCTTTAAAGTTATTGTTTGCATTAAATATTTTTCACATTTATTTAAACAATTTACGTAAAAAACTTACAAAATACGAATCACGATTCATTTTTCTCTTTAAATATATAATATACGTATAAATATCTTATATAGAGCTCTTGAAGACGAAAAAAAAAACGTAAAAGAAATTATAAAACTTTATTCTATTCTCTCACTTAATCTTATTAATAATTGTATATTAAAAAGACAAATAAGTGAATTTAGGAATATGTAAATACTTTTATTTTTAAGGCAGTAACACTTACAAATGTTGTCATAACTGTTATTCACTTAAATTCTTGAATGTAATTAACATTTAATTTTGATCTTCTTTGTTTTGTTATATTATGTTTTAGTCTTTTTTGTCGGTTTGATTTTTAAGTTTAAAATTAAACAAAATATATATATCTAATAATTAAATATAAAGGTGTGTTTGCGTACATTTTTGTGTTTTAAAAAATAAATGTAAGCAATATTTATAGGTTAAAAGAAAAAAAAATATGGAAGTCCAATTAAAGTATATTTTTTATTGTTTAAATTAAATTAGCCACCATGAAAGATTAATATTTATTTATTTATGAAAAAAAGCACTTAAACGAATAACAATAAATATTGGTATGTACTTTTTACATTCATGACATTTTGTGAAGAAATTTACACTGTGGTTTCTTAATTAATTTTGTTTACTTATTTTCGCCAGCGACACATTGAGAAAATAATAAATTTAGAATATAGTTTGTTGTTGCTTTCTTTTTTGTTAACCTTATTACAACAAGAGGCACGTGGTGAAACATCGTTGTTAAGGTTTAATTTTCTTTTTGTTTCTTTAAAAAGTTAATTATGTGATCGACTAGGAAAAACGCAATTTCCTAAAATGATAGTGGATGCACAGATACATCTTACATCAAGGTTTTTTTTTACATCAATTTAATTTTTTTGCATTACTTAGTTTAGTTTACTTTTTTTGTTTAGTAAGTTTAAAATTTAACGTAGAGGTACACTAGTTTGTGTCTTTATTTTGCTATTTTAACATCTAAATAGGTTTGTAGATTTGTTTCTTTTTTTGTTTTGGTTTTTAATTTGTTTGTATAAAGGTAGATATGTTAAAAATTTCATACTTAACACACGGACTATTTTATTGTTTAGATCCACGGAAGGTGATCATTGGAAGGGATATGTTTTTTTTCTTTCGTTTTGTAACAGTAGGTTCGTTAAACATTTTCCATAGGAAAAATATCTGAAAAGAAAGTAAAATTTCATAATTAAATATGTTTTAATGCAATGGTTAGTGGAATATATGATTATAGGTAAAAGGTTTATTTCAACTATCTGACCCGTTATACGTCGTCCTGTCAAAACCTTAAAGGATTTCTTGAGGAATTCTGGAGTGCGTGCATAGAATAGGGGAGACCAAAAATGTTATTCTGGCCTTGAAGTTTAGAAGCACTTTTTCACACTCTTTGAAGTTTTGTCAGCTCTTTGCAAGAGACAATTCCCATGACAGAAGAAGACGATTTCGAATCCACAAGTTCAGCATATGAGCTATCTCATATCAAAACTACGCCACGGTTGGTATATGGGTACTAAGAAATATTCAATCTAACTTCTCAATAAGTCATATTCCGTATCTTAACGCCTCATTAAACATAACAAAATACTTCCAGATTGCCAATTAAAAACGCCATAAGGCAGACAGTAGTCAGAAGAACTGTCATCGGAGACGTAAAAACAGGAGATTACTTCTGACATTTAGATGAAACACCAATCACTTTCATATGGGCACGTAACCTAAGACAACCATTCCTCCCTAATAACAATAATCTGATCGAAAACCCTTGCGTGAAAATACAACCGTAAATATGAGCCTAATCACATGATCCTTAGTGTACCAGTTTGCATTGTTAAGTATGAAAAGCATTGTAGTTTTAAATCTATGAAAATCCAAGAACGGCCACTTTCTTACCATGCTACCACTACCTTCACTAAACAAAAACAAAACAAAATAACGTCTTTTAGTTGTCTAGGAGAGAGAACAATCTAAGAATCTTCGAACGGCAAAAATGTTTGTTTAAGGTTAAAGCGAAGCAAGCCGGGTAGAGAAGACTGTTAAATAAAATTGAACTATCAGCCCTATTCTGCTATTGATCGGGGTGGATTTCACTTTGTAGTATTGAAGTATGAGATCATGTCTTTTATCTTAAATTCTGAGAGTTCCTCATTACCATTGAAGTGCTCTCTACCTAAGTGGAGTGCTCTTTTCCTAGCCAAGGTCGAACAATGGCAGAGAATGTGAAGCACTGTTTCATTTTCATCCTGGTCCTCACAGCTACGGCTAAAAGTGTTATATGGTATACCTAATTACGCCGCATGCTCCCATATAGGCCAGTGTGCCCAGTGCAAGTTGCAACAATCCTGGCTATGTTATGCCTTGGTTTGGAAATTAAATTCAGTGGTTTGAGTTTGTTTAGGCAGGCCAGATTTTCCTAGATATAACGCAACTGGTTATGCTATTCCTCCTATAGCTTGCTTCTAATGTGTATTTTGTCAGAATATTGATTCTCACAACTCCAAGAGCAGTATATACTCTCACCGCCAATGAGTTGTGAAGGGCTGCTCCTTGCCTAGCTAGCTCGTCTGCATTTTCATTTCCCACATAGCCCCTATGGCCTGGTACCAAGATTGGAGTGACGCTCAGGTCTAGTTCCTTGAGGGCCTCTTTGCATTGCTGGACCAATTTAGAGGATGATAAAGCTGAATCGATGGCTTTAATATAGCTGCCTGACTATCTGTTAGTATAGCTACATTTTGGTTCTGTTGGATATTTTAAGGGCTATACAAGCAATTCTGCCTGGTATACACTGGCATAGTCGGGACATCTATAGGATTTTGAAATTTTGAGAGATTCACAGAAGACGCTTGCACCTACACCGTATTCTATGTTTGAAGAAAGTTGTGGCGAAGTCTTTCGTCACATGACCTTCCTCCCAGTCGGTTCTTGGCGGTAGCAAGACTCTAAACGTGCCCGCAGGATCTAGTTTTCCAGCAGCCTATTTCTTTATGTCTCAAGATACTGCAGGACATCTGATATTTAATAAAGAGGTCAATCGGACGAAGATCCAGGATGACGTTAAGGACCTGATTGCCCTTGATATCCCTACGCAAGCACTTCTCTGCACATTTGTAAGCTTGTTTACTATGTAAGCTTTGCTTAGAGCAGGGCACCAAACAATGGATCCGTAAACAAGTATCCGCATATTAAATGTTGCGGGTTTTTCATTTAATATATTCTCTACCTGGTTGGTGGTCAATAAAATGTAATTTTCTGATTGATTTTTTGTATAAATAAAGATTATTAACATTTTTAGAGGCAGAACAATGAATACCTATTTATGGCAACAATGTGCGCAATGAAATTAAATTCAAGCATTGTCAAATATAATGCAATGAACAACTTAAAAATGTTTAGATTCACGGCACCTTCGTCACTCCGAAAGAAACTAAAGTATCAAAGCTAAAAGTATATGAGACTGTTCTCCAGTTACGCATTCTAACAGAACGATGATAGTCGGCTTAGCTAGTTACATGTCTATTATTTCTTTGGCTGTCATATTCGGTTAGTCACATTTTTGTATATTTATTGGTTTTATTTGTGTTATCGACAATCCTTTTCAAGATCTCGCAAGTCGTAGCTATTCTTTATTTAATATTGCATAATCATGAAAACAGGGATATTAAAAAAATACAAGCAGATCCATATGTTTGTTTTAAGACATCAGTAGTCAAATGTTCTTGGAAAACAAAACGATCTTGATAAATTCAAAATTAAGTGAAGGATCTGAAAAGTGAGAAAAATAACCCTTCATAAAGTGATTAAGAAAATAATATTTAAAACGAAAAAAATAGTTTAAAAACTCAAATTTTCGTGAAAAAGTTAGTTGAGACACAAATTCAAAGAAAAAAAATCTGATAATATCAAATTTTATGATCCTTCCGGTTAATAATGGAAAATAATTTCATTCAAATGGCTGCCTCGGCTGGTCCAATTTGCAAGCACATTATCGATTGTGTGCAGCTGTATTTCACCAAGTAACACTTATCTTTTACGGCACCCACAAATAATAGTCTAACGGTGTCAAATCGCAGCTCCGAGGTGGCCAAACGACATCAGTTCTGCGGCTGATAATGCGATCGTCAAAAACAGGGCGCAAAACATCGAGTGTAGCTCCAGCTGTGGCAAGTTGCGCCATCCTCCTCTTCAATTCTTGTGAATAAAAATTCGTTCAACATGGCCCGATAACGATCGCCATTGACTGTAACGGCCACTCCTTGCCCAATTTCGAAGAAAAATGGCCCAATTATGCTTCTGATGGACCAAAATCCACACCAAACAGTGACTCGTTTTGGATATATCGGCTTTTCAATGTATGCGTGCGGGTTTTCTGTGCCCCAAATGCGACAATTTTGCTTGTTTACATACCCGCCAAGATCAAAATGAGTTTCATCAGCTGAGAACTGAGATTTTTTTCTGAGATCTCTGAGATGAAATCATTTTGGATTCGATTTCTCATTCAGCTATTTTGACGTGACTGACAATTTGTAAGGTAATCATTTCATCTCAATGGCTACGTTCAGTCATATATCGGATAGGCTCTCTGAGATACCCGTATCTGGGATATCTTTTTGGACGAGACAGAAACCTGTATCCAGATTCCTGTCAAAACGTCTATGAAAAAAAAAAAAACAACAAATCAAACGCTTGAGAACAGGAAATTGTTTATGGCCGTAAATCCGTTGGCAAACTTCTATGCCGAGTCATATAAATTATAACAAGTACCTATTGTTAAAAATCAGATCGATAGTCATCTGCTTATATTTCTTTCAATTTTCTTCTTATTTTGAAGCTGATGAAATTGCGCAAGCCAAGTCAAGGCAAAAAAATCATATGTTGATCAGCTGAACACGCCTCGGATACCCGAGGTATACCAAAAATTCTCAGATACCTTCAGATTTTTTTTTGTTTAACGGTAAACGGTTCATGTATTTGCTTTTTTTTTTACTATGGTTTACAAAAACAAACAGCTATTCGATACCTTTTGGTTACGTGATTGAACGTAGCCAATGAGAACTAAAATTATGTTCCACCAAATGATTTTGCCACAGTAAAAGTGACATTGAGATCTCAGTGAGATGTTGTTAGGTGGAACTGGCTAATATTTCACAGCGTTGTTCAACCGTATACACAACCATATTCGTTCAGCGGAAGGATAAAACTAATTATCTGTCAAATCAGACATGAGCACAGTGTTACCATTCACGAAATAAGCACCAGTAGAAAAAAAAAAACGTTAAATGGCGGACCCTTAATATAAAAATTAATTGTTGTTCGTTTGTCTCGCTTGAACTCAAGAATGGCTGAACCGAAATATTCGAGGAAGTTTAGGGAAGGTTCAAACGGTTTTAGAAATTTTCCATAAATTCACCTATTCAGAAGTTACGAGCAAAATTTATTTTCATTTATGTATTTATTTGAACAACGATAACAACTTAGAGGTGCTTCCACCAATGGCTTTTTCCGTCAATGGCTGGAGTTATAGCTATTTCACGGGTGCCAAGCCGATCATCAGACTCCTTTATTAGTGGTGCTGTCTAGTTGTTTTTTCATTTAAATCGAAATACTTTTTGAGTTCACATTAGGGATTTTAACCTAGGACCACTTACTTTAGGGATTTGGAAGAAGTTTGCCGACGGATTCATAAACAATTCCCTGTTGTCAAGCGGTTGATTTGTTTTTATTTTTTTTCCTAGACGTTTTGACAGCTATCTGGATACAGGTATCTGTCTCGTCTAAAAAGATATCCCAGAAACGGGTATCTCAGATAAGCTATATATGATAGATGATTGAACGCAGCCATTGCCACTTGTTTGCCTAATATACACTTCCAACGACCTTTTACATGCACATCTGCACTGTCAATTGCTTTCAATTTAAACTACATACAGTATTGATTGAAATATGTTAGCTATTAGATTGAAACCCCATTATCTTCAATCTAGAACTCGATTTTTCATTTATTTGTTGTCGATGGATTTTAATGTTAATATTTTGTTGGTTGTCTCTTGTGTGCACTCTGCTCATAGAATAACTCTTTGAAAAAATAACGAAAACAAAAACGTCATGTTTCTAACAAAACGTCAATCACGCATTTTCAATTTCAATCTTACTTTTTTTAATTGACTTGACGAATTGATTATTATGAATGGTGGCAGCCAACACGACAAACATACATATTTCTCCATCTCTTCAGCTTTTTGTGGAAAAGGGCAAATATGACAAACTCAACACAATGCTTCTGCCACGACCACGTCCTCCAAGAATTACCCTCTCTCCCTTAAAAGTGACATCGCATTCGTGGCTGCTTTATTTGCAGTTTAGGGTCGTCTAAAAGCCGCGGCGATGACGATGACGACGACATCGACGCTTTAAATCTCAGATACGGTCTAGATTTGTTTACTTCTTATTGTTGCATCTTGAAGAGTGAACGCAACATGTCAAATGAATAGCGCACAAAACGAAATGTACATGCAATGAGAATGACGACTTTAGCGTGAGCAGTGGGGACTGTAGAGTGTAATAAATCCATCGTCGTCGTCGTGTGGTACCCACTTGAAATTGAGCAGACTGCATCGAGCGGTGGTGGCGTCCATTCTATCGCCGTCGAATATCGGGAAGCGCGGGACGAGAACTTGAAGGAGAGTGTTAATTAAATATTACTCAGATGCCTGGGCACGACTACACGCGCAACATATCCATCAACGAACTTTATTTAAAAACATGATGGCTTCGGATATTAATTTATTATTCATATATCGTAGGGTTCAGAATTCAGATTCACATTCACACAACCTCATTACTCTCTCTTTCTCCCTCTGTCTTTCTAGATCTCGAATTACAATCGGGGTTCTATTCAAATCATGTATTATTATTATTGTGAGCGATCACTAGCAAGGGGAATGGGTAAATCTGTTGAGCTTCTGTCAACAAATGCATGGCACTTAAGCTATGCTGGTACGTTAGACTTTTCTGAGATTTTTTGGAAGAAGAAATGTTATTGTTATATTTTTCTTAAGTTAATTTAATGATCTTGGTTCGTAAAATTTGGTCCATAGGTCAGAAGAGGGTTAATTGTTTTTTTTTTTTACATTTATTTACTTTTAATATTAGTTGGAAGATGGAACAAAGACACAATAAACAATGCATATAAATGCCTACACATGAACAGAGTAACATGTTGCCTTTAGGGGCGATTGAAGGGTTATTCTAAAACTGATTGCAAGTCCACAACGCAGCGTGTGAAGAATTAACGATTATTTATACAATCGAAAATAATTGATGAACATGGGAGTTTTTTTAATATAATACAACAAATTGCAGATAGAAGTAAGCATTTTCACAGCATTTAGTCGAAATTGGTGTTTCAAGTGGAAGGTTTTCGATAACAAGGCAGCTCCACCTAATTCTGATCTTGAGCTAGAAGAAGAGGGTCTTAAGAATATGGCTTACCGGCTCTTACCAGCACTCTACCATTTGGTAGGTGTGTGTATTCGAAGTTCGATATTCCTGGGAGCTGGGAAACGAAGAATATTTGTCTGTCCTGAAATGGCTGCTACAAAATCAGATAATTTGTTTTGTTGATAGCACAATATTTATACTGTTTATATACCGTGCTTCCTGAAAGTCTCAACTCCTGTCTTTTTTTACAGTTTCTGCAGAAACAAAGACTATGTTGAATGCGACCATGTATTGTGGGTGTCCTGGTCTACTTCATCCTGCCAGGGCAAACTTGGTGTGCCATGCTGTTTCCTACCATGAATTCGAATCTACTAGTTTTGCAAGCAAGAAGCAAGAACTTTGCTTTTGTAAAATTCCCCATCAATTCCACATGCACTTTCTTCAGTATTATACCCAAATGTAGTAAAAAATATTCATTGAGAAACTTTTGATAGCAGGGCCCGTATAAGGCAACTTATCACTCGAAAGAATTAAGTGATAAACAATAGATTGGAAACAAATAATTAGTTTTTTTCCGATCGCTTTTCACCCGCGAGTAATATAAGAGACAGAACTTGGCCAAGGTAAGTAGGTACATAATGTATGAAAAGAGCCTCGCGGACGAGACTTTCTCCACACATAGATTTGGGTACGTTACGTCACTGGCAAAATTTCAACCTTATTTCTACTGTCATTTTTTTTATTTCTTGTTTAATCAATTTAGACCGAAGTTGTCTGCCCTCCACGACGACAAGATGTCAGCTCGTTTGACGTTTCTCTCCAGTATTTTATAGCTACATGACAGAAACGTCAAACGCAGAGCCAAAATATGTCTTTGTAAATCGTGATTAATAAAAAAAAACAAAGTTAATTAAAAATTATTGCATTTAACGTCGTTGATAGTTGATTCCTCAGAATCAGGAGAAAGTGATACAGATTTGTATGAAGTTTATATTGACAAGCCCGAAAGTCTAAAAAAGGTGTTGCTTCTTCAAAAAGCTGATGACAGCTGTTTTTTGACAGCTAAGTTTTAGCTGCTAAAGTGCCCGAAGAAATTTCTTGGGCAGATTATAGTAACTATCTCATTTGAGGGAAAATGTTTTTAGTAACTTTCTACAGCTTGAAGTTACTTGAAAAAGTAAAGGAACGGACATATTGTTTGGTGCTCACAACGCAAGCAGATATTTCTCCCCGTAGTTTTCGCAAGCGAAAAAAATCGCTATTTTTACTTGGACTATATCGGGCTTATAGGGAGCATTCAACAGACATGCATTCGACACATCACTTTAGGTTTATGGTCTAAAAACAATGCTTAGTCCATAATAGAAGAGTTCGTTCCACTGTTGGTCTTTCATTCCTTTTACCCTGTTTCCAGTATTACTGCGGGCTCAAATTTAATTGAGTCCCAGAGATTGAAAAAATTAGTCCTTTTGAAAAAAATGAGTCCCTTCTGTTTTCTTTTAGAGTTCATTTTGATAATACATATAATTATTAACATAAGTTGACACTTATGATAAATAAACATAAACAAAACTATTAAATTCATAAAAAAACGATGACAAAGAGACAAAGACAATAAAAGAATATGAAGTTGCAATTCACAATCATATGGTTTTAATTTTGTTTTTGCTTTCACTCAAACAAAGCGCCCTTATGAGCCCAAGGAACAATTTAACTTCTATTAGGCTTAAGCGAAGCTATTTCTTGATTTGTATCTTGCTTGTATGAAACCTTATACAAATACGTTTGGCGCAAGTTATGCAAGCCATTTATTCTTTAAATCAATGACAAGGCCTTATATCAATTAATTTAAGGAAGTAATAGTATGAAATCTCTACAAGATCTTATAACAATTAATTTTAAGAAGCAATAGCTTCTCACAAGAATTGCGAATAAGGCTTTACAACAGCTTGATACGCGAAGTGACAGGTTTGAAATTTCGTTTGTTATAATTTGCCAAAGAAGGTCTTATTCGTGTTAAATGATTGCAGACTGTTAATAATAAACCACAAAAGGTCTTATCGGAGCTATTTTTACTGCGCTTTCATAAGAAAGCAGTATGAGGCTTCCTGACACTTCGGTATATCAATCTTGTGCAGGCAGTTTGTTATAATTTGCACTAGGAGGTCTTGTACGTGTTATATAATTGCAGACTATAATAAGTAAACAACAATAGGTCTTATTCAAGCAAAGTAAAATCATTCGTCCATGAGGAAGCCTTAAAATAACACTAGGTATGAAAGCTAATGCTTTCGAATTTTAGAATTGTTGACCTTATACAAGATAAATTGATACTTTGGAGTGAATCAAAGAAAATGTTTGTATGCTGATACAGAGTTCAAGCTACGTTTACACTATGCATTCTTCTCAAAATTAATTTTCTTTACAAAATGGAACCAAGTTTTAAAAAATATTAATTTAAATTGACTTCAGAGTAAAGATGAGTGATTTTTAATAAGAGGTAACTTGGATTCATAAAAAATGAGCCAAATCTAAAATTTGAGAGTCCCTGAGTCAAGTCAAAAAAAAAATGAGTCCCTTTTGGCACTATAGTGTCAAGTAACACTGCCTGTTTCTGTTAGAATACATTTGTAATTCTCCATTCTGCGGTAATTTGTGATCCATCCCAATTTCGACGAGCTTGTGTTCCGGTTTTCGAACCAGAATTGTAAAACACTTTTGTAGAAGTTACGGGTTTTAAAGAAGTTTGATGATTTCAACTCTTTTCATCTCCTTCTTTCGTTTTGCACGATCTTGATGACATCGCCAGCACAAAACCCACAACAGGCACAAAATCCGCACAGGCAGTTAATTGGGATGCATTGGAAGCTCTGGGATCTCATTTCAATTTCTTGCTCGAGCAAAACACCCATTGTGAAAAAACAATTTTATAATATCCGTCACAGTGATTTGGTACTGACATTCAATTTGACAGATATTAGTATCAAAAAGATGTCCGCTACTAACTGTATAAGTTCGGAAGTTCTTCAGTTAGGCGGGGCATGTCCCGACTCCCGATATTCGAATTCTTATTCGAAAAAAAACTGTCTAACGTCTAGAAGGTACTTTCGCGAGCATTGTTCACGTGTGTGTTGAAAATTCTGAATATTCCTTCATGCTTTAAAAGTAATTTACTGTGCAATATTTTTTTGCTGTATGTGATGGTACTGTGTCGCAGTTTTTTTTTTTTTAATTTGAAGACTAAAAGCAAATATTTCGAGAGGATATCAGCAGTACCTATAGGATTACTGGTGAACGGTTTTTTATATTTACATAAAAACCCACATGTTTAGTAACGTGCGTGGGGGGAACCTACATGCTTAAAAACTTAATCTCAAAATTTATCAGCAGTTTTATTCACAAGAGGACTCACATATTGCAAATGCATTTTCCCTGAATTCTTCCACAAGCAAATGTCAATAATTGAACATTGATATTACCTCATTGAAAGGGGAATATTATTTTTCGCTGAAAATAAAAGTGACTCACTTGAGTAAAGCCAAATTTATTTATGGCTAACTGTATCATTCTCAATGCGATGTCAAAAATTAATCATTTTCTGTAATCAATCGATCGAACTTATACATAAAGGCACGGCATATCAGAACGTCAATGTATTTTAATAATGCGGTTTACCACGATATCTTCAAGATGAAAAAAGTAAGCCACACACAAAATGTTAACAAACCCATAATATTCTTGTCTCCAGATTATAAACAAGGTAACGACTTGCCGTCCGTAACCAAATTAACAGTCCATGCATTAAATAATAATGTGAAAAAAAATCTGGCAACTCTAGTTGTTACACTGTCACAAAAAAAAAAACCTATTTAAACTATGCGCTCTATAAAACTTGTCAAACAGTTTAGTTTATCCGGTGCTAGTATTTTTCGACAAAAGACGTGTGGCTCGACTGCTCGTGCGTGGCAAGGCAAGGCATGGCATCGCAATGGCAGAAGCCAATGCATAGAAAAACATCGTTATTTTCACGAAAAACGTGTTCAAATAGAATTCAAAGAGAAACATCAAAACACTCCTAGCGTAAAAGCTAATTATGTCAAAATGACAAAAGCAATTGAAGAAATTTTGTATATTTTCTCTAAACTGGTCTTCGCCTGTTGTTCAATTTATCCAGTCAATGGCCTTCTAGTTACACACAGACCTCATGACAAAAAAACGTGTTCTTAAGATTCCACTGGGTAAAGCATAAAGTAAACATCGAACTTTATCTTTAGACTTCACTTCAGAGTCCGACATGAACGACAAAGCAGCTCTCACTCTCTTCGCCTTGTCATTATAAAAGAATCAATTGTCATGAACGTCGCTCGTAGTTGTGCATAGAAAACTCTGAAGATTGTAGTAGTCCAGTAGCTATAGTCGCAGTCACCGAAAGTGCTACTTAAACTGTAAGTAAAACGAGATACCTACGTGCATAGGTACTTATGTACGTCTCCAATACTGATAGCATAAGAAACTAATGCTAGCGCTGCTGGCTTCAAGCTTATGTACAACTGGTGCCTGTGTAATAGCGGCAATACGAGGAGTTTAATGGTGTAAATGTGAGTCACACCACACGCTTATTTACTGTGTTTACAATCAAAGCGATTTAAAATGTTTTGCACGCAAGAGAACTTATTTCATTTGCATTCGAAAATCGGATACGAGTAATTCTTTAAACTTCGGACAGAGACAGACTGCTCTGAGCTGCTAAACGGAAAAGTAATTATTTGCTTTGTCTGAAATATTGATGCTTCTGTCAGACCGATAAATAATTTGTTGGGGTTCAAATGAACTAGAATCTAAAAATCCCACAAAAAGCTCAAATGGAAAATTCTATTCTCAGGAAATTGATCAAATGAATAGACCTTTTGACCTTATAAAAACAATACCTATCCTTTACTTCCGATTCTGGGGCAAACTAATACCAACTGTTTTCCGTTTGATATACAGAGCGCGGTGTAGAAGTAGACGGCTTTGTACATGGGAAAGTGTGCCAAGAAAAATTAGTCAAGAAACAATATTTGTTTTTATATTTAGACTGCAAACTGTTTTCAACATTTGACCTTCACTTGAGAATTCGTTTTTGAATGAAATCTTTCATAGTAAAGTAGGATTTCCCACCAAAAATAAAAACGTATCCGTAGTTATTTGTACCAATGTCAAAACAAAAGTCAAGGGTTCTGATCGCAGACTTTTAGATTTTGGATTTTTTAGTTTAGTTGCAAGTAAAACAAGAAATCTCAAATTTGCAGCAAAACGCTATAAGGCTTAAGCTTTCATTAAAAAACGAAAAAAGCTTAACAGCAAACTATTTTTCGTACTTTGCGGACTCGCCCTCAGATCCACAGGAATTTTCAATTATATACCAATTACAAATGTTCAAAGGGTAGACACGTGCATTCAAGAGGACACAAGTGTCCACTAAAACCTCTGTCTATCAACTCCTACTCTCCACCTCCCCGTACCTTCAACCGAAGGTTTGGCCGGCTCTTCGTCTAAGAGTTAAACTACAGACCTGGCCCTCCAGTTTGGGGGTCGTGCGTCGGGGTGGCTGGCCGGCCACATAAAGAACTTATAGTTCCGAATCACCAACAAGCCTCGGATACGGACGGAATTAATGATGATGACCCACGCAAACGGTTTAAGGACAACGAATTTATTTTTTTTTTTCACTTGGAATGTTAGGTCCCCTAACAGGCCACGTGCAGCCGTTCCAAGAAATGCGATGTGATGGTCCGGACCTACGTAAAATAAACAACTGCGATATTTACTACGGCGACTGCTACCGGGAACAAAATCAGCGTCTATTTGGATGTGGATTTGTAGTTGGGACTCGACTCAGGAGGAAGGTCTTGAGTTTCAACTAAGTGAATGAGCGCATTACGACAATCCGTTTCAAGGCTAAATTCACCAACATCAGCCTCATCTGCGTTCACGCCCCCACTGAAGAAAAGGATGATGACACCAAAGACAGGTTCTACGAGCTCGACAAGCCCTATGAGCAATGCCCTAGCTGCGACAATAAAATCGTTCTTGGAGATTTTAGTGATAAGCTGGGTAGAGAAGAAATCTTTGGTGGAATAATCGGACGACATAGCCGAGCACATGCAGCTAAACAAGAGACATACAAAGCGGCGCTGCAAAGAAGGACACGAGCAGCTCGTGAGCTCTACGAGCAGAAAAGGAGGAGATAGGAACACAACAGGAACGAGGTTCGAAAGTTCTAAAAAAAGGTGAAACAAACTTCCAGGGCTTATACAACCCGAACTGAAGCCCTTAGAGACCACCATGGGAACATCGTAGTGGAACCCGAGTCAGTGCTGAGGATATGGAATGACCACTTTTCCAAGTTGTATAATGGCGATGACGACCAAAACTCCGTCAGCAATACAGAACCATTGAATTTGGGTGCAATTCCACCCATCCGAAATGGACGAAGTGAAGATAGCGATATCTAAACTTAAGTCGAACAAAGCCGCTGGCTGGAGCAGACGGGCTAGCCGCCGAACTGTAAAAAGCAGCTGGAGATGATTTGGTTAGGAGCATGCACCAGCTCATTTGCTAAATTTGGTCGGAGGAAAGCATGCCCGATGAATGGAACCTCAGCATCGTACGCCCGATCCTCAAAAAAGGAGACCCCCAACACTGCACCAACTACAGAGGTATAAATCTCCTTAAAATCGCCTATAAGATCTTGTCTGCCGTGTTGTGTGAACGTTTGAAGCCCTTCCTCAACAACCTGGTTGGTCCTTCACCCTACGGCAGATCTTGAGGAGACCCAGGAACTTCAAATCGATACCTACCACCTTTTCATCGATGTCAAGGCCGTGTATGACAGCGTCTATAGAGACCAATTATATAGAGCAATGTCTAGTTTTGGCATCCCAGAGAAACTCGTCCGTCTGTGTAAGATGACAATGGAAAACTTACGCTGTTCCATCATGGTTGGAAAAAACCAAACGGACGCTTTTGATGTCAAAAAAGGTTTTAGACAAGGCGATGCGTTGTCATGCGATTTCTTCAACATCATTCTTGAAAAGATTGTGCAAAGCTCCAATGTCAACACCAGAGGCACAATCTTTCAAAAGTCCGTCTAGCTATTAGAAAGGACGAAAGGACTACCAACATCGACGTCTTGGAGCAAACGTCAACATAGACAGCTTTAACTTCGAGGTAGTTAAGGACTTCATCTACCTGGGATCCGCTATCAAGTCAAACAACAACACCAGCGCTGAAATCAAACGAAGAATCACTCTTGCCAATCGCTGCTTCTTTGGACTAAGAAGGCAATTGAGTAGTAAAGTCCTCACCCGAACAACTAAAGTGTATGTATGGTGCAGAGATATGGACCATGACAACATCTGATAAAAACGCTTTGGGCTGCTTTGAGAGAAAAATTCTTCGAGTGATTTTAGGTCGTGTCTGCATTAATGGAGAATGGAGACGAAGATTCAACCAAGAACTGTACGAGCTGTACAGCGACACAGACCTAGCCAGAAAAGTAAAGGTCCAACGACTTAGATGGTTGGGTCATGTTGAGCGAATGTAAAATAATGCTCCGGCTCGTAGAGTCTTTAAATCCAACCCGGAAGAACGTCGCAGAAGAGGAAGACCGCGACTCAAGTGGAGCACACAGGTGGTAGAGGACCTGAACCAACTTGGCGTGCGGAACTGGAGACAGCTACTTTTGTCAATAAAGAGTTTGTATCTGTAATACGTCACTATGGATAGCTTTGCCAAAAAAAAAAAAAAAAACAACACAAGTTTTGCCTTATTTTACTGCACTCTTAACCCACTGTCTGCAAGCGGAATAAATAAACTGTGCATTACCCTTAAATGCAAACAAAAGTGCACCTACTGATGCCACCGACCGACGACGCCGACGCCTGTCTGTTGTAAACGGTAGCTCGGTATCGGTTCGTTAAGTAACATGTGATCGCCTCAGACATTGTTCATATGAACACAATTGTTCTTAAAATATAACATCAGTAGATTGATGTTCTACCGTGTGAGATATAATTATTGAATTTTATACCATAACTGTGTCAAGGGCTTACGTAATATTCAATTCATCTGGAACGCACGCAGCAATTAATTGTATCAAGTCGACATAAGCAAGCGACCGGCAGCGGTACTGGTATGTTGACCTCATTGTCAGAGCCAGTGGTCTCGCCGTTTTATTAAAATAAAATTAACAAGCAAAATTATTTCAACCTCTTTATTGTTTTTTTCGTCAGAGGCTCTGAGCTCACAGAGGAATTCGTTGCTATAATTTTTATTAGGTAAATTGTAGATCGTATGCATGGAGGTTTGGGGATGTTTGTTAATTATTTTGTTTGACGTTCTATGGAATTCCATTTTAGTTGTCAGTTTGTTGAATTAATCATTTTTTCCACGCATGCACAGTGCACAGGTATAGCGTAAAATTTGGGGAAGGTTTCCAGTACCGTTATATAGTTGCTGTCAACATAATTTATGAATCTAACTAATTTATGAATCTTCACATTCATCTTATTGCATGTGCCGCAAAACAAAAATTGGAGCTTCCACCCTCTACTTTTGGAAATGTGTAAACGCTAGCTTGGTCATGTGATGTAATTTAATGTCTCCCATTCCAGAAAGGAGATCATCAAAGAATAGCCATCATATTATTCTGATCATCATATGATTACACAACTAAATGGCATCTAACATATGGCAAAGAACAAACAAAAAATCGAAAAAAGGTTTAGCTCTGGCTCTGACAAAGCTTTGTCAATTTTTTTTGGACAAGTACACTCCCTTCCGGAATTTGTCTGGTTGCTTTTGTTATCTTCTCATTAAGCACTTTACGGGTATGTTTTGCACACCCCAAATATCCTGCAGCTTGTTTTTATTCCCCCTTCGATTTGAACAAGGCGGCGGATGTGCCGCTGGGCGTCCATTTGACTCCTGAACGATGAAAATAAAATTTGATTTTTGTTTACCTTCTCAAGCCCTCAAATTTGAATTGTTTGGTGCAACCCTCGTAATAAAGAGGGCTGTGGGCTGTCTATTGTATCGCATGGATTTTTCTATAAATTGCGATTTGTGTGTGATGCGTTTTTCTGTTTTCCTTCTTTTTGATGTGATTTACCGAAATCACGTGTTACTGGGAATACACAATGACAAAATAATTGGATTCTGTGTTGATTTATGCTGGAAGATGCCTTATCTTACCCTTCCATTTGGTCGTTGGAGAAATTTAATAGCACCAAAGATATTTTGCAGAGGTTGGCAAACAATATGCTCGTAAAGCAATAAATTCTGATTTCCAAAAGAATAATAAAATAGTGATTTTAAAATTAAATATTTAAGGATAATTTTACGACCCGAATAGGTTATTTAAACCCAACTCCGGTGCCTGATTTATTTCGAAAAATATTTAAATCTACAATATAATGTTTGTTATGTTCATATGTTCAATATTTTGTGAGTGAAAAATGTAAAAATGCGACATTTACCTTCTTAAATGATCCGTTACTGTTGGCCCTGAAACAAGAATAGAAAAGAAATATCATTATAAAGTCATAAAAGGTAATGCTTATTGTTATTCTTATTACTAAGAGAATACAAAGAGTGAAAAAGTGTTTCATTTTGAAAAAAAGTTTTTTGCATTTGATAAATCGAAAAAAGAACTTTAAATTGGGAAAAGAGTCGTTTAATATAATTCGAGTTGTGAGTTCAGAGAGCAAAATTTTTGTGACTATTTTTCTATATTTATATACAACAATGGGGCATATGCATAAAAATCTAGTATTTACTATAGCAGTAAATACTTCAAGCAAATACTAGATCAACAAGTTAAAGGTCAAATTTGTAGTATTCCCTTCATTTGGTATGCATAAAAAAAGTAAGTGCTAGTTAGTAAATACTAGATTCATCCAAGTAAAAACTATATATTCATCAGAATACCCAGGCATTTACTTACAGCTATTGAAAAATGATGTAAATTGGAATACTTGACTTAAAAAGGAACAAGAAAAGGTCTAAAAGCGTCAAATTCCCATAGGAAATCCTTAAATTTGCTTAAATTATTTAGATTTCATCAATTTGATCTGAATTGGTTGTGATTGATTTTTTAATTAAAAATATTCATTCGTTCCTAATATCCAAAATATAAGGCGCGCTGTTCTTTCATAGTCATGACAAAAAGCTAAAATAATTGTACGTTAATTTATGTCAAATTGCCTGAAGTGTATTCGGTTCTTTTGAGCAAGTCATAAAAGCCCAAAATCAAAGTTGCTAAGGCTGAGGCATTGAAAATGTTCAGAACCGAGTTCTATGATGACCCTCTCATTTGTATGTAATTTGTTGTAAAATTTCTCCCTGTTCAAGATTGGGTTTCTAAATGGTGTCATTAACCAAGTGATGGTAATTGTTGCATAGCCCTCATCTACCAACAGAACAGATTTAACTGAATTTCTTAAAATTGGTTCAAGTAAACTGTGTTCCTGGAGTCATGAACTGAAACTGGCCATTCACAAACAAGAACAACACTTATCAAACATTCTTTTGCATCACAGATGGTTTGAATGTTGATGGATGCATACAAATGTTTGCTAAACCATTCAACATTTTTTGAAAATGTTCGTTGCAAACACCCAAAAGTAATTACTAGCAAATGTTCAAGTTGCTATTTCGGAACTTGTAAAAATTGAAAATATGGTCAGAGGAATGCATGCCCGATGAATGCCGTAATATGTGAACATCTGAAGCCTTTCGTCAACAATCTGATTGGTCCTTATCAATGTGGCTTCAGGCCAGGAAAGTCAACCATCGACCAAATTTTCACGTTGCGGCAGATCCTGGAAAAGATCTATGAACTCCAAATCGATACCAGACAAGGCGATGCACTGTCATGCGATTTCTTTAACATCGTTCTTGAGAAGATAGTGCAGAACTCCAACGTCAACACCAGAGGCACTATCTTCCAAGAATCTGTTCAACTTCTCACGTACGCCGATGATATTGATATAATGGGAAGAACACAGCGTGATGTCAATGGCGCCTTTGTGAGAATTGAGACAGAAGCGGTAAAAATGGGTTTAGCGGTAATTGAGGGAAAAACGAAGTATGTATATGCTGTCTTCGAGGAAGGACACCCAACACCGACGGCTCGGGCAGAACGTCACAATAGACACATATAACTTCGAGGCAGTAGAGGAGTTTGTCTACCTAGGCTCCGCTATAAACACGGGCAATAACACCAGCGCCGAGATCAGACGAAGAATAACTCTTGCTAATCGCTGTTTCTTTGGGCTAAGAAAGCAATTGAGTGGAAAAGCCCTCTCTCGAGCAACTAATGGCACTTTCCATTGGTTTCACTCGGGGAACCACTCATTCTGAAAACCAATGGAAAAAGCAAATCTGCTTCTACTCAATAATGACGTTTTGTGTTTGTGTGAATTGACACTCGCCAAAAAATACACTGTGTATTTCCATATTTTATTTTGTCACTTATTAATGTATAAGTTTTATTTTTCACTATTTTAATTTCTTTTTCACAAACAAAAAAACAAATTAAAATGGGTCAAATTGACATTTTGTTTTGACATTTGATTTATGCATGTATTTTTGGTTCTTGAGTGGATTCTGACTTCGAATCCAGGTGCAAAATTCTCTTCTCAGAATCGTCAGAAGCGTCATTTTCTCATTTTCTTACCAATGGAGACTTCCGGATGCTTCTGGATGCTTCTTTTCTTACTGGTGCGTAAACTAATAAATCAGAAGGTTTTCCGACGCATGAGCACTGAAACATTTATATGCCAAAACAACGTGTGTGGGTCAGCTAATAATAAAATATTGCCTAATATTACGCCTACTAATTTTTGTTTTCTCTCAACGTATAATGGGTCAGCTAGTAATATTATACAGTCTTTATTACTGCTGATTTTATTGTAGGTCTCTGTTAGTGAAATATTTTTTCTAATCGGATTAGTATTTCCGAAGATTAACATTTATATGGTAACTGTTCGATAGCTGGGTCAGCTAGTTAGGTCGTACCATACCAATTAAGAAAACTTTGTGGGCTCATGCCCAACAACTTTTCTTAAGATCATCACATGGTCGAATGCATAGTTTACGATTCTATATTGAAAATGGGATATCAAAGGGCACAGTAGTGCTCATCTAAGTTCTAGCACTAGTAGGTACTCCCTTTTTACAGGATCGAACTTAAGAATATTCTTAACCCCCCATAACTTTTGAACCCATAGAGTTAGAAGCTTCATGGAGAAAAAAAGCTCTGTAATAAAATTATAATTTTGTGGAACCTCTATTTCCTGAGATATTGAACAGTAAAATTGACGTAATTTACTGACTGACTGACTCACTGACTGATCATCAAAATTATGAGGCACTTCTAACAATGTCAGAATCTTGAAATTTTGTACAATGGGATGTTTTCGGGTGTATACAAAGGAAACAATCGAAAATTTCAATTTTTTCATTCAGGGGGCGTGGTATCCGCCCACTTTCTTAAAATAATCGCAAGAAGTTGAAATTGGGTATTCGAATATAGTTAAGATTGAATATACGGAAAAATATAAGTAATATATTAAAATTTAATTTAGGTGCGTGGTTTCCGCCCGCTATCTTAAAACAGTTGTAGGATGTTGAATTCTAGTTTTTTTAAGTTCATAACGCTCCCATGAGTAACTTTCTTCCATTTATTTACTGAAACCGACAGCTTTGGTGTGTGTTGCCTCATAAGAGCAATTGACTTGTGTCCGGGTAAAACAAGAGAAACGTTTTATGTATTTGATTTGGCTTGGTTATAGAGTTAGTGCTACACTATTCTTCAAATTAAGCTAATTTACTATTAAACTATTCAATATCCTTCTTCAAAAGCCGAAATTCAACTAAATTTAATTCCAAAAATCAATTCCATTTTTTTTTTCATTTAAATTTTGATTTTTATCGAACTGTTTAGTTCAAAACAATTTAAGTCTACCAAATAAACAAGACTGCAAATGAAAGGAACGACAGAGTGACAGACCGGTGAAATTTTTCAAGCTGGACTCATTTTTTTTACCTTTCTCGTATACAATGGCATGTAAATCGAACAAACGGAGGGCGACGTTTGTCGCTTGACAAAAACTTTAAGAACATTTGAAAACAATTTTTAAGTTCCTTGTGCGATATTCATTACTTTTATGGTGAATTAAATCGGTGCAAAAACTACATAAATATTTCCCAGAAAAAATGTTTGTCTCTCAAATTAAAATGTGTCATCAAAATGACAATCAGCAAGCACATCAAAATAAAGTTAACTTTTCGATTAAAATCCAAAAACTTGTTGGCAGTTATGAACAACAACAAGAACACTATGCCATATAAGCCGCATATACTTATACATATACATGCTTGTATTCAATATTTAATCATTATGCTAATAACTTTAATGAAAAAAAAAATATTTCTGTAATAACAAAAATCCTTGGCCGTGCTTTCGCTTCTACGTATTTTATTTCATTTGCATTCGGACCGACTGAATTGACCCTGTTTACAATAGCGTTTTTTTTTAATGGAAAAAGTAATTTCAATAATCGTATTACTAATTTATAACTTATGTTCGTACATATACATATTCATATACGCCGAATATACCGTATCACAAGAACAACAACAAGTATTGACGGTTGTTCAAAAACCTAAAATTAGCTTTTCAATTGAAATAAAACTACACG
>CAKKXW010000002.1:21344629-21559249 GCA_920937365.1 Sphaerophoria rueppellii | reverse complement strand
ATCGGTCAATAAACATTTACTCACAAATACAAATAAAAATGAGTATAAGAAACTATTTATGGACTTTAACTGAACTTTCTGCTTGTTGTTTAACCCCTTAAACAGCAAAAGTGTTTCAAGAAAGTTTTTGATAAAGTCAAGGACTGTACCTCGCTGTCCAACTTGTAGGCTCTTTGGTAGGGTAAAATATTTCAATTCACCGTGAAGAATTTCATGTGGACAATAAAACTTACTAAAATTCCAAGATCCTTAACCTAGAAGGCATTTATATCAAGTAGTTCTACTTCAACTTTTTGACCCAACATGGCATTCAGTAAAAAGGAAAATTGTAAGAAATGGATTTTGAAATTTGATAGTTCAGTCTGCTGTTTGTTGTTCTGTGCAAGCAACCGCTAGTTTCAGCTACAAATTTGGCTTAGCAGTATATGTCTACTCTACTGTACTAGCTGTTTTGATCTTCTACGAATTAGAAAACAACTTTCGTAGCCAACCGGGATACGATATCTTGCAGGTCATACTCCGGTGTTTTGGCATGTTCGTAAGTAGAAGAAAACTTCACTTTCTGCATTCCAATATTTTGAGAGCCTAATAACTGCTGTCGTAACATTTTTGAGAAGTTCCTTGAAGTGTGTGAAAGAGCATCAGGCATTTCTCAGCCATTTAAAGTAAAGCGACTTTGACAGATAGGTGCCTTCTGGAAGATACATCTGTCAAATTGGTTGTCAATCATTCAGTCTGTTTTTCAAAAGGTGCAAATGATAAATTTGTTTTATCGAAATTGGTGTTCCGTCTGGCAATGTCTTCCAGTCTTCCACTTGGGTGTAATAGGTATTATCCTAAATAATAAATATTTTTATCAATATCCATATCACCAAGTATGTATCCTTTTTCTTAACGCACTCATGTGTTGCAAAATCAATAAAATTGCTAGTTTAGCAAGTAAGGGGCAAAAAAAAGTAGAAGAACAACTGTTAAGATAGAGAAGCACGAATTCCAAGACGTGCGATCCTCCAAATACTTTGAGTCAGTACAGTAGCAGCCGACAACAATATGGAAAGAAAAAAAAATATGCGGGCGGCTGCTCAAAGCCAACAGAATCTACTTTAGCCTTTCAAGTAGGCTCTTTAAATTCAAAAATCTTACCATTACTTTGAAACTGTTACTGTATAAGTCGAAAGGCTTACTAATACCTACGGATCCGAGATCAAAAGGTACTCTGAACTCTTAGCCGCGTTCGAAAGAAAACGATCGAGGAGTATATTTGGCACTGTTGGCGACAAAGGACAATTTTGGAGACGATATAACCACGAACTGTAGCAAAACTTCCACAAAGCAGAATTGATGACAAAAATTAAACTTGGTAGACTCCAATGGACACCTAGCTTGTGGGAGCGAAGAGGAACCGGCCCGGAAAGTCCTTTGCAATACAATTCTGAGTAGGATAAAGCGAAGCGCGGCAGATCAAATTTGCGCTGGAACGTTGGCGTAGACCAGGACGCCCAAAGCTTTGGGATGCGGAACTGCATGAACATGACGTCGGCCAACAATCGGGTGAAAAGGAAGAAGAGGGTCGGCTAATTATTTATGTTTTAACTTAACTATTAAAAACAATTTTACATTATAAAAAAAGAAAAATACTGTATGTATTCCGCAATAAAACTTAATAAATCAAAAGGTACAATTCGATACACTTTTTCTTTTGATTTCGACACCCTTCGAGGGGACTGTACAGGAGACTTCTATACCCTCGATTTCCTGTCATGTCGTCACAAGAACTCCCCTTGCTAGAACACAAGACGCGAATTTTGCGCCATGACTTCCAGTGACCCACCAGGAGGACGATAAATATAGCAATAACTACTACTGGCTCTAATTTTTTTACGAAAAATAATCAAAATTCAGTGATTTCAGAATAAAACAATCTACATGAGGTTCAAGTACGTCCAATAATATTAATAAGAAATAGAGTGTCCGGTGAGCTCCGAAGAACCACCTTGTTCTCGTCTTAAGGCAGACATACAGATGTAATTTCGACTCTCAATTATTTCCTCTACAGAATTTCACGAAGATGAATTCAAATAAATTTTCGCTGCATTTTGTATATGTTGTCCAGTCCGAGCAACTTTTAATTCGGACGATAAATGTGTAAAGTCACGTTTAACTTGATTCAGCAAGACCGGATATAGCTGAAAGGCGTCCAATGACTCCACCCAATAGCGGCACGACATCTAACTAATAAGCAAACCTTCTCCATCCTCACACCTCGCATAACCCTAAGCTCTTCTAAAATAGACCTCAGGTTTCAACATTTGTGAACACTATCACTATCATTATAGCTGGCGTAGGTATATCTCTCATTCCTCGGACGGAGCACGTAAAACGTGTCCAAAGCATTAAATTCGGAACAAACAGTATCTTCGCCTCATAGGGTCATTTGGGCTGTTTTTGTGTTATAAAGCAAGACAACAACACTTACCTTCCCTACCACTACCAATGGTAAAAAAGAAACAAAAGAACTCTTGAAAATACAAAATACCGAATGGATGTCCAAACCAAACCAAGTTAATTTTTTGTTTTGTTTTGCACATTGTTGCAACAATTCGAGTTCGTTTGGTGGTTGCTCTGCCTGGCCTAGCCTGGGCCTGGGGCAACCATGCGGACACAAAGAGAAGGTATGAAAACTCTAAAACTCTGAAAAACAACGACGAGGACAACCGACTGACGTTCACAAGATATTGCAATCGCTTCGCCATATCGCAGCCGTGTTAATTCCGATGACGTATGCCAACGTGCAGAACTGATCGGAGAAGAAGGAGGGGAGATATGAAAGACTTTTTTGTTTTTGCAACGAGAACTTCCATGGTTAGATTTATCAGAGCTAAAGAGAGTTGCACAGCTGCCTTATATGTTTCCTGGCCATTTGAGTCGAACAATGCATTCAAACGTTTGTTACTTTTCGAGTACATAAACATTTATTGAAAGGGATCAATGTGCGTGATGCGTGCGCTGAATTCTTTTGATATGATGAATGCAATCGGAAATGGAATTTCGCAAATATTTTCGTTATTTTTATTAAAACATTATAAACACTAACTTTTATGAGGGTCCATTCTTTGTCCTTTCAAAATAGGGTGTTTCCAAATCAGTCACTTTGACTTGAAGAGAAGTTCATTTAGAAGAAGTAAAGGGTTTTTCAATTTAGCCTTCAGCGAATGTCTAATTTTGTGTGTCACTGAACTCGTCCTAAGCGACTCGATCGATCTTAAAAATTGTTATGTGTGTTCGAAATGGAATGATTAGGATTCGCAATTAGCAGACCCCACATGCGTTGTTCCGAAATTATTTTTAACTTTATGTGTGTGTGTACAAGTTGATTTGAAAATATACTAGCGAGCCCTACAAACTTTGACCTGTAGAATTTTTCTCACTTATTTGTAATTTCCTTAAACCTGCAATCGCAACAGAAATCATGTTTTCAATGCATTTGTTTTTGTTGCAAGAGATACGGGAATTGTAAAGGGTCTTTCATGAAGGGATTCATAACTTAAAAATTCAAATAAGTGTGTGATTGCGTTGCGTTTGGAATAAAACAGCAGTTTTTCCTGGCGGCACTTATCCAAATTGACGAATTAGGATCGCTAACGCAGCAAGCCAAAACTGAAAGCAAAATAGTGGCTTTGGGATTTTTTGGACGCTCTTAGATTTCATGTGAATGAGTATATGGTTTGTTCACGTATCCATCCAGAAAAAGGCCTCATCGATGAAAATGATTTTTATTTTTTGAACTTGTTACTTTAGCCCGATATGATGGAATTAAGTCCTTTGGTGAAATAAAAACAGTTCATTTATTAGAAGAAAATTATAAAAATGTTTTATTTAAACTGAAGTAAGTGAAAGAATGAAAAAATATTTTCACAAAAATTGATGTTACAAAACAATCGATAAGTATGATTGTTTTAACAAAGTTATTTATTAACAAAGAAAGTGTGTATATCCAATACTCCTCCTCATTTACTCATCAAGACCACATCCTTCTCTAAGCATCTTGTGTCTTGCAGGTCCTAAAGGTTTAGTTAATAAATCAGCAAGCATGGATTCCGTTGAACAGTACTTGCATTCGACGGTTCTGTTTTTTATATAAAATCTTTGATAAAATGATAACGTGTGTCCATGTGTTTTGTTCTGTTTGCAAAAAGATTCTTGTTTGATTAATTTTAAGCAGCTCTGGTTATCTTCATAGATAACAGTAGGTCCAATGAGTTTTTCTTGCATATCTTCTAATAAGCGTCTTATCCAGTATGCTTCTTGACAAGCCTCTGACAAGGCGATGAACTCCGCTTCCGTAGATGAGAGTGCAACACAAGATTGTTTTCTACTCGACCAGCTCACAACACCTCAGTTTACTTTAAATAGATATCCGCTGTTAGATTTTCGATTCACTTTATTATCGGCCCAGTTTGCATCCGCATAGCCATATAAAAGGGAGTTATCATTATCATTGTTTTCAGTTGCACTAAGCAGTACCTAATTTGGTCTTTGCTGTTTTTTTTTTAAGTATTTGACAATTCTTTTGAATTCATTCCAATCATTAAGCTTCGGTTGACTTACTTTTTGTGACAAGATTCAAACGCTTGTAGAAGTATCAGACCTTGAATATGGTTTTTCAATAGGGACAATACAAACGTTTTCTTAAATAAAATGTACTGTGGAGTACATTTGATGCCATTATGTATGGAACTCGATTTCTTTTGCATGGCCATCACGGGCACGCTTGCAGAAGTCCAGACGCCGAACCCAATTTTCGACGGTTTTCAAGCATAAATCAGCCGATACTGCTGCAATTTCACGTTCGATATTCGTACGAAGTTCATCAATCGTCGCTGGCTTGTTGGCATAAACCATAGATTTGACGTAGCTCCACAGGAAATAGTCTAACGACGTTAAATCGCATGAACGAGGCGGCCAATTCACAGGTCCATTTCTGGAGATAATGCGCTCATCGAACTTCGCTGTGTGACATGTGGCACCGTCCTGTTGAAACCACATATCGTCCAAGTCTATATCATCCAATTCATTCCAAAAATAATCGGTTAGCATTGAGCGGTAGCGATTCCCATTCACAGTAACGTGCCGGTCACGGAAGAAGTACGGCCCAATGACACCACCAGCATGTAAACCGCACCAAACCGTGATTTTTTCGGGATGTAATGGTGCCTCGTGAAGCACATGTGGATTGCTGCCTGACCAATAACGCATATTTTGCTTATTGACGAAGCCATCCAGCCAGAAATAAGCCTCATCGCTGAAGATGATTTTTCGATGAAAATCCGGATCATTTTCAAGTTGTTGCTCAGCCCAATTCACGAACATACGACGCTTCTGGGATCAAGCGGCCTCAGTTCTTGCGTCAATTAGATCTTGTAAGGATGTAGGACAAGATCTTTTCGCGAAATTCACAACAACGACGTCACAGAGATGCCCAACGCTTGAGGACGACGTGTGAGAGACTGATTTGGGTCTCCCGCAATTGATGAGCTAGCGGCAGCAATATTCTCGACACTACGGGCACTTCTTTGTCTCACTGGCACGGGAACATTTTGTACTGAGCCTGTGGATTCAAATTTTTCCACTAGACGCTCAATTGTAGATCTGGCAGGACGATTATGACGACCATAAATTGTACGTACCGCTCTTAAAGTGTTGACCACTCCGAATGACTCCGAATTTCGGTAGTAAATTTTAATAATTTCGACTCGTTGTTGGATCGTATACCTTTCCATGATGAAATGGCAAACCTTGTTGAAGAAATGTCAAGAGAGCGGGAAAAATATGGCGTCGTTTGCTGTTCATATCGGTCTACTTTTGTAGCGTCCCCATTGAAAAACCCTTAATTTACTGAAACGTATAAGAGACATCTAATTAGCTTTTGATATTTAGTGTTGTCCATTAAGATTTCGGATTTATCTTTTTGTTTTCTATAGCTTGGATCCATTGAAACGCTTGATGGCTTTGATTCTGCCAAATCAAAATTACTTGCGACTTGATTGATGTAATTCTCTGGATTCAAACTGTGGTTTCCTTTAGTGTTCTTTTCGATCTGCAAACCTAAGAAATTCTTGATTTTTCCCAAGTTTTTCATTTGAAATTTTGACAAGAGTGTTTGATAAGTTGAATCAATTAGATGTTGAGATTTGCTTGCAATAACGATATCATCAACATAAATTAAAAAGAAACACCACTCACCAGTGTGCTTTTTCGAATAAAAACAAGTGTCGTTTTTACTTTGAAGAAAATCTGCTTGGGCTAGAACTGAATGTATTGCCCCATTCCATGCTCTTGCCGCCTGTTTTAGACCATAAAGACTTTTCTTCAACAAATATACCAAATGTTCCTTATTCAACTACAAAACCTGATGGTTGTCGGCTTGTCGCAAATAAATGGTTTCTGTCAACTCACCATTCAGAAAAGCTGTCTTGACATCCCAATGTTCGACAATGAAACCTTCTTTTGCAGAAAACGAGAATAATGCTCTGAATGGTATTATTTTGACTACCGGAGCAAAGACTTGATCGTAATCAGTCCCATATTTTTGTGAAAATTCCTGGGCAACTTAACGAGCTTTAAATTTACTGCTATTGTCACTTGAACTTCTTTTCAATTTAAAGATCCATTTACTTCCCACAGTCTTTGGTAGCTCACATAAAAGTTTGGTTTTCTTTCAAAGACTTCATTTCGTCGTTCATAACTTCAAGCCATTCATTGCTCGATAAAACTTCTTTCAAATTCTTAGGTTCTTGTCCAAGCTATATTGATATCTTATAATTGTATCTCAAAGGAGGAACGCCTTTATTTATCCTCTGTGATATTCTAATGGTAAAAACAGCCGGTTGAATTTAATTTGCGAGTTGTTCTGGTTCATCTTGATCTGGACCTTGTACTGGATCTGGAAAGGGTTCCTGTTCATGTTCTTCTTGATATGTTCTGGTTCTTCTTGTATTTGTTCTG
Organism: Sphaerophoria rueppellii; assembly: GCA_920937365.1. Lineage (NCBI taxonomy): Eukaryota > Metazoa > Arthropoda > Insecta > Diptera > Syrphidae > Sphaerophoria > Sphaerophoria rueppellii. The sequence goes on along the minus strand of CAKKXW010000002.1, from coordinate 21,552,244 downwards.
GTTCTTCATGATGGGTTTCGTCTGTATATTCATCGGATTTAACTTTAAATTCAGTTGCAAAATCGATTGTAGAACTATTCTTTTCCTTTGATATATCTTTAGATGCTTGGTTAGACTTGTTTCTTGACACTTTATCCGAATTAACCCAAATTGAACATCGCGACTTACAACAATTTGATTCTTGATCGGATTGTAGCAACGAAAAGCCTTCGATTGTTCGTCGTATACAACGAATATCATTTCCAGTTTTGTCCAATTTTTGTCCCTTTTCAACAGGCACATGAACAAAACACTTCGAGACAAACAATTTAAAATGTTGAATACAAGGCTTTAAACCATTCCAACCCTCGAAAGATGTAAAAGGTTTATCCCTAGTGGGTAGACGATTTTGAACATAGTTGGCTGTCATAACCGCTTCAAAATTGATTTTACAAAACACTCGATAAGTATGATTGTTTTAACAAAGTTATTTAGTAACAAAGTAAATGTGAATATCCAACACGAATATCCCTCCATGATGATTAAGGAAAACATAAAAAAAAAAAACAAAAACATAAATGACAGCCAATTTGACAGTTGTAACTTTAACAAGATGGAGGCTATCAACTGTCAAAGTTCAACCAAAAGCAAACATATTTGTTTGAAACATCCACAAAAAACAAAAAAAAAATGCGGCTCAAAACAAAGACACAAAATTTGATATATTAAACCGAATTCAGTTCAAATCGATTCAACAAAGCGAACTGATAAGGTTACAAGCGCTTCAAATATCTATTGATTAGAAAATTAGGGTAGCAACCGACTTTTGAACCATGGTTACAATTTACAAAGAAATCAACATCATTATCCATTTCCACATAATTATGCATTTCAAACAAAGTTCAAACGGATCAAATCACCAGTAGGTTGGTAGCCCAACTTGTGGCTGAGGTTGAAGCCATCGTCATCGTTGCATATGGGACCTTAAGGTAGTATAACATGGCAGCGGCGGCGGGGTTGTCTTACCATAATCCTATTTGAAATTTGAGTTAACAAATTAATTGTTTCATTGTCTTTTTTCGTTTTTATTTTTTTATTTTTTGTTACTTTCCCCACATTGGGTTTGGCCCCCTTTAGGGCTTAACTCTTACAACAGCATGAAGCAACCAGTCGAAAAATCCTCGCCCAATGTATCACCTGCATTTGCAACGCGCACTCGCTCCATGCAGTGTTTAATGTTTTGTTTAAGCTCGAGTGTGTCATCAATTTCGCTGCTACAATATAGAGCTTGTTAAATGTTTAACTAGGTTATGCTTCATTGCAAGAAAAAAAAATACCTAAAGTTCTATCGAAATGTGAATGCATCAGTGCAACTGACATAGGTTCTCAAATCGGTATATGTTTGGTTGGATATTCTTTTGGACAGCGGTCGACCGTCTGACTATACGTCGTCGACGCCATTGCTGCTTTGGCAGTTTTTTTTTTATTTGTTTTAACTCTGGGTGACTATTTCGCTTGCCTTAAGTTGTTTTCAGGGCTCATAGGGTGCAGACATTCTGACCGCTTACCCAGTTTCATTGGAAATGTATCCAAGTGACCCAATCAGACTTAAGGCGATTACCTGTGGTATATTTACAACTAATGAAGCTAATGCTTTCAAAATAAAATTTTAATAAAGAAAAATAAAAAGATTATTTGGTTCGAGTTCGGTTGGTTGCAACAACATGAGCATAGCGAATATGTTGGCAATACTGCAAATAAGTTGATTTTTTTTTCTTTAAGTTGAACATGTTCAGAAGAAGACCAAGTCGTAGTTTATTTTTCATGATGGGGCTTCAGTTTCATAGGGTGAAGTTGTAACAGCTTGAAATATGACAACTTGTTGTTTTCGTGAGAAATGTAAGCACTTCTAATGGTTGCTTTTTTGCTTCTGTGGGAAAATTCTGACAAATAGATATACAGATTGAAATAGATACCGTTGCAGAAGATATGCATAAATTGTCAGAACCTTAAAACGTTCAAGTTACTTGTGAGGTTTTTTTGTTATATTCAAGAACTTTTCTATCAAGTGTTTTGTTCTCAACTAGATAGGAATTCAAAGCGGTTTGTTCGTCTTTTTTGTCAATTTCGAAAGAGAAGAAACGAACACTTGAAAAATGCAGTTCTCATATTTAACCGTTTGAAGGATCTTTTAAGTTCAAAAGTTTTTCTGTTGCAAGACAAGACGCTCAGAAAAAAGAAAAAAACAAACTTTTAACTTTTCGGAGAAGTTAAATTTGACATTTGTTCGAACTTTCAAACTTTGCTCCACTGTAAGGGCGACGGCATAAGTTACCCAATTTTGTGCTGCAGTTGGGTATAGCACAAGTACGCCTTAGGCCTCAGCCACGCATTAAGCGGCTGAGCGGCAGAGCGAAAAAAAAATAAAACATATGAAAACACATAGAAGCGGCCACGCTATGAGCAAGCGGCGAAAAAAAAATTCTGAGCGGCTAAACGGCGCCGCTCAGCAACCAAACCTGTTCTAATTGTTCTGAGTGACAAGAAGATGGCCAAGGGACGCAGTTTTTCAAGCAGCAAATCAAAAGATTCGATAGATAGACACGTATACATTGCCAGAATCTGAAAATTTTCGATCCAAAAATAAATGATTAAATTCTCCAAACTCCGATCTTAATTGGTTAATCGTCTTCTTTTTTGTATACGTTTAAGTAATTTGTACACATACAAATGGTTTTCCGACAGTAAAATACGGCGAACTGTTCTTGACAACGGCATTTTAACTACTAATCGCTCAAAAGCAGTCGCTCAGTTTCTGGCCATACGTCGCTTAGAACTGCCACTCAACCGCTAGCCGCTTAGTCGCTCAGCCGCTTACTGCGCGGCCGAGGCCTTAGGCGCTTCTTTTGGAAGAAGTTGTTTTAGGGGACTCTACAACTTCCACATTCCACTTGAGTTGAGGTCTTTTTCTATTTCGTTATCCTACGGGTTGAAATTCCAAGACTTTCTGGGCCAACGAATTGATACCTCTACATGACCATTGACCAAGCTTTCTTAACAGCTGGACTTTCACATTTCTGGTTGGATTACTGTCGCTAGTACAATTATTGGTCAGTTTAGCTTCTCGTTCATGCTCCTCAAGAGTTCTCATCCGCTTGTGTCAAATTCTATTCTCTCAAATTTGCTTTGAATCGATATCAGTATGCACTATTCACCTACTGTTTCCTAGTAGAACAACAATACTACGGAAATAGTTCGAACATAACCAATTTAAATTGAGTTTATAAGCAAATTGAGCAGAACAAAGCATTCACAGAACTTATGGCATGGCGGCTGTAACAAAACTCTCAAAGTCGCATGCATTATTTAAACGCACAGGCTACCGACACTGCGCGACGCAATGTTAAAGCAGACTTCTTTTTGAACATGATAATAATCATTTCCAGTACATTACCATCAAAGCGTCAAAGAACAAACGCTATAACATCAATGCGAATACCCCAATGGTATGGTAGGCTTTTATTGTAAAAAAAAATAGCGCTTTCCATTGACAGCAGATTTGCACATTCTAGAGCACATCAAACGCTTCAATTGCCATCATACAACGCCCCACTACGTGACATCAATTCCTACAGCCAGCGAGAAGAAAGTAATTATCGCCTTGTACCTAGTTATTCACTTTATTGTTGCTGATGGTTAAAAGCAAGGCAACACTGCCTTTCAATCACCTTCAATTGATTCTTGTTGCCATCTTTGGGGTTGTGTTATATGGCAATTTTGTTCAATAAATAATATTATTATCATTCTTAGGGAAAGAAGAGGAGAAAGGGAGTCACAAAACATTTTATAAAAAATGTATATTGCCTGCATAAGTAGGTGCACCTGCATGGAATAACGAATAAGGGCAGATGAATATTATGTTATTTAAAGTTTCCAATTATATGCCTTTAGCACACACCTCAAAACAAATCAAAGGAATTTCACATGAAAGAACCAACTAATTGATTCGGAACACGTTTTCGAATATGTAATTGTTTGCCTTTTTTCGAAGTTTTATCCCACTTTGATTCGACTCGCATGATGACTCTTTTTTGTTAACTGACTAAGTCATGGGCAAGTTCATAAAAGGCATTTATGGGATACAAGGCGTTTCTATAGGGTTTAGAAACAATAACGGAAAGTTGTTTAGGAGCCTTACCCTTGATTGAATTGGCGGTGATTCGTTTTTTTAATTATTTGTAGTTTTTAAATTATGTTATTAGTATTCTCTTCAAGCACATAATACATATATTATTGATTGGCTAGAAGCATTTGGTTTGAATTAATTAGCATCCTTATTTCACTCTCTGTCACGAAAATATTGCAATGGCTTACTAGAGTCAAAAAATTATTCGACTCACTGTTTTTTACCGTCAACTCTTTGTTTTTTGTGATGACGTGAAATAACGCCCAACGAAATAAGGCCAAAATTAGAAAATTTGGTTTTATGTCGTTTTCGAAAACGATAGAACCTAATTTGAAATTTGGTTTTATTTCATTTGCAAAAACGAAACTGGACCATTCTGTTCTGACTACTGACACCACACCAAGCGGGAATTTGATGCACTTTTAAAAGTGGAATAAATTCCCACTACGAGTGGGAAATAACTGCACAATTTTTTTGGTGGAATTATTTTCCAGCATGAAACGGTTTTTACGAGGAATGTTAGTAATTATAAAGGGTTTTCCAATAAGAGGTGTTATTTTGATATTCAAAGAAAAATGGCATTTTTTGAGATAAATGATCGGATGTTTATTTCATTATAAAGAGGAAGGTATGTCGTTAATAATGGAACACAACATCAGCCAAATGGCCGCCACGACCACGCTTACAGGACCATATCCTTTTCATGAAATGTTCCATAACCAAATCGCAAAGTGGCTGCCCTATGTCCTCGATAGCCTCACGAATTCCATCTTTGAGGTCTTGAATCGACGCTGGGCTGTTGGCGTAGACTTTATCTTTCACGTGGTCCCAAAGGAAGAAGTCGCAAGGTGTTAAATCACATGATCTCGGTGGCCAATTGTGTCACCTCTTCGAGAAATAACACGGTCCGAAAACTTTTCCCGTAAAAGATCGATGGTTTCAATGCACGTAGCGCCGTCTTGTTGAAAAAACGTTGTCTAGATCAATACCATCCAATTCCGGCCATTTTGCCGTTTGTGGAATGCCTAATTCCAAAGAACGACGAGGAATGGACAAACCTGGGTTTTCATCAACACTTTGGGCTACAACAGCAATATTCTCAGTTGTTCTTGCACGACGTGCACGGGATTTATTCTTCACATCACTAACTTGTCTCAACAGCTCGAATTTGTCCACCAATTTCTGTATGCGGTCCCAAGATGCTTCACGACGACCAAAATGTTTTAGTTTTACAACCGTCTCTATCAAATTTTCACCATTTTTATACTGATTTTAATAATTTCAATGCGTTGTTGAAGTGTGTATCGTAGTCAAATTTTAAAAAATGACAGCTTCAAAAGTGACAGCTGCCGAAGTAGCGTGCTATTCAAAATAACACCTCTTATTGAAAAACCCTTTACGTGCAGTCAAAATATGTGATAAGTCAAGCAACACTGACATTTGAACATTTTCAAGGTTTGCATACCGCATGCTCTTACCCGTAAAGGAAACTCTTCCCAATGCAAACGTTCTTCTGAACTTTGGTGTTGGGTGAGAGTATGGGATTCTTAAGGGTCCGTCACCTAACGTTTTTTTCCAACTAGTGTCTATTTCGTGAATGGTAACACTTAGCTCATGTTAGTTTCATCCTTTTCGCTGAACGAATATGATTGTGTATACGCTTGAACAACGCTGGGAAATATTGCGACATTACTTTGAAAATCATGGTAATGTTGCGGATTGTGTGCGAAAATTGTGTATGGATTTTGGAAGACGAGAAGCACCGTCAACTCCGGATGTTCTTTATATTGTGAAAAAAGTGAAAGAAACTGGCATCCTCATCGATAAACCAAAGCTTGAAAAGCCAAAAACAGTGCGTACACCCGAGAATATTGCTGCTGTGGCAAAAAGTATGCGTGAAGCGCCATCAACATCAATTCACCGTCGTTCTCAACAATTGAACATTTCGGAGACATCATTGAGACGAATTTTGCATAAAGACTTTGGTATGGCGCCATACAAATCCAATGGTTCAGAGTAGAAGCCAACTGACCATCCACATAGATGTTCATTTTGATCTAGGCGGGTATGTAAACAAAACCCACACGCATACATTGAAAAGACGATATATCCAAAACGAGTCACTGTTTGGTGTGGATTTTGGTCCATCAGAAGCATAATTGGACCATTTTTTCTTCGAAATTTAGCAAGGAGTGGCCGTTACAGTCAATGGCGATCCTTATCGCGCCATTTTGAACGAATTTTTTTTCACAAAAATTGAAGAGGAGCATATTGGCAACATTTGGTTTCAACAGGACGGCGCTACGTGGCGCCACACAGCCGAAGCTACACTCGATGTTTTGCGCCCTGTTTTTGATCGTATTATCAGCCGCAGAGCTGATGTCGTTTGGCTACCTCGGAGTTACGCCGTCAAGCCAATACAAATGACGCTTAAAACGACAATATTCGTGAAGCCATTGGTGAAACCAACCGATCGTGTAGGCTCTAGGCTAGCCGAGCAGCCATTTGAATGAAATTATTTTCCAATTACTAACCGGATGGATTGTACTCTTAAATAAAAAAGAAAGTTGAGAGAATATTCAGTCGTTACTTTAGTGAAAAACTGATTGAACGAAAATTACATGAATGATACCGAGTGCATTAAATTATATTGTCATGTGAACCAAAGGTGGTGCAAACCTAATTCCAGATCGATCCGTTAACGTGAAATAAACACGAACAGGTCAAGCTGAGTCGAAACCCTTAAAGCGAAAGAGAGTTTTCCAAAGCCATTGTTGACTTACGTCTAATTTTCTTAAAAATTGCCGACACGGTTTTTATTAGAAATCTCTTATATTTTCGTATTCTTCCATAACAGTACATTTTTAGTTCGAACCTTTTTTTTTGTTTAATCAATGTAGTAGTGGTCTCAAAGCCCGGAGTTTTGGGTAAGGCTTAAAAGTGTAAATAAAGTAAAATGAAAAATGACCTTCATATCGAACTCCATTTATGTCTCCATCGTACTAGCATCAGCATCAGGCAAGCAAAACAACTAACCAAAGACTTTAAAATGTACATATTCGGAAAGTAACTAGACTTTTTCTCATTTTATTTGCTAGCAAGCACTCGCTCTATAAGCGAATGAGGATCTGCCCTACCATCAGTTTTTTCCTTCTTTTTTTTGGAACCATAATTAATTTTTTTGTCTTACATCCGGACATGAGTGGACAAACAAAAGGCAACAGAAAACAGCATAACGATGCCCTTAAATGCACCTGCGCTTCAGGTGAATATTTTTTTTGTTCCTTCTACTTTTTTTTGTATCACGTTTATGCCATCTGTTGTTGGTTGAGTGAGTTGGTTTTCTTTAATTTTTATTTCTAATGAAAAAAATTTCATCCGACCGGTTTTAGAGTACGTTCCCTGTTAGTTCTTTGTTTTCGTTTTGTTCTATGTTCCGATTGTCTCTTCCTGGGCAGGTAGTTTTGTACAGGTAACATTTTCGGTTTACCTGAGGTTTGAGGATTTGAACTCCGAACACGAGGATTTTCCTTACATTTTGAAATAACATGCAAAAGTGATCGATCCAACATTCAATTATCAAGAAAAATAAAAGCAGTCATAAATAGGAAAACAAAATCCCATTTAAACAACGTTTTTCTATGAATTGAAATATTTGCCCACCAGAAGAATTTATTAAGACAAAAAACAACCTAGACATTTTGTCACGTCGCGTCTTAGGAAGATAAAGAGATACAACAACTTCTTAATATAGTCTAGCCTATGTCACTCAAAAGATATAGTTTTCCGATCAGATTTAGATGCATTTTCCCGATGGCTGGGCTGCCGATCTGCTTGTTTGGAGCATTTGACTTTGGTATTTCCTCTCGACTGACTGTGGTGTGGATGTAGATTGTAGATTCAAGTGATTCATTGCCTTGGCATGCTAATAAAATAAGAGTTGTAGCCGATTTCGAATGTATCCATGGTGCCTTAGAGGGCTTTAGACAAACATTGGTTCAGCGTCTTGTCGGTCGTCGCATCATTCACTCAAGTCTATTTTTGTTCCAAAACATACATTTGGTTTGAATCAGGGAAACTGCAATTTTTGTCTTCATTCGGAGACGATGAACCAATCATTTTTCCATTTCTTTTATTCACTTTTTCGATTTCGTTTTTTTTTTTTTTTGGAAAACATTACTTCCCGAATCATTATCCCAGTTTGATTTGATGTTGCACGCCATATGTTCATTTCGGGAAACGTTGCGTTGCGTCCTCTGCAACAAAATATATACACAAAAATGCACACACATACATAGGCTTCCTTTTTTGGGTGTGCAGGTTTATTTTATTTATTATGTGCGTTGCGTGTGTGCATGGATTTTTTACGGTTCATTTTTTGGGGAATATTATTGCTACAGCAACAACTATTATTGGAACTCTTTATGATGTTTTTTTTTTTTTTTTTTGTTCTGTTTAATATATAGAACAGACGAGGGGAGTTTTTGAAGAGTCCCTTTTGGATAGTGGTATTTTGCGGTACACTACACTACACGAACATTATTACAGTTATAATGCATTTCGAGTAAGCGTGTTATTTGGTTCGTTTGGAAAACACTTCAATTTGCCGACCACGTTGCCATTGCCGTTACCATCAGCATAAGGGAGGTTATATTGGTCTCATATTTCACTTGAAGGGTTTCAAGTGAATTTTTATATATGTATATTTAAGTATGTAGGAATAGGAAGGAACAATAATATATGGAAGAAAGATAAGGCGAGGTAGAGTATAAAGAATTCCGCGAAGGCCACAAAGGATTTCATATGAACACGTACCTACATACAACACAACACGAACGAACGCTATTGTTTCTTAAAAATTTGAAAATTTATTTTGTTTTGAAAACAACGATGTCGAAGTATTTGAAAGTTATTTCATGTTGGTAATGAAATCCTGAAGAACGCTTGATCATTATAAACATGAAGCATTGCACTTCACTGGCGAAATCAAGTGGTGGGTTTACGGACAAAATGAAAGGGTTATTGACAATTGACTCAATGACATTTAAAAACCCTTTTTCCATTCTTCGAAATTTTTCTTAAAATGTATGTATAAGACAGAGGAAGCAGTTTTTGAGACGGACGGACTTTCTGGACCTACTTTTTTCAACTTTTCTATCATTGTTGTGACATGTCGTTGTCAAAGAGGTTCTCTCCTGGCTAAGAGAAAACGTGATATCAACTTCTGATATCCGCATCTTCTCTGACAGTCAGACTCTTATTAAATCTCTCGATGGTGTCTCAACCAAATCTCAAACGGCCCTCGATTGTCGATCGTCTCTTATGGAGATGGCGCAGCAATTTAACATTCACCTCCTGTGATGTCTCTGTGGCCCGAACAGACACATCACAGGAAATTGTAGAGCTGATGAACTCTCTAAAAATGGAACTGTCAATCCTATTTCACCTGAAAGGGAGAAGATAGGTATACCGATAGCTACATGTAAGCTTCTGCTTACATGTAGCAGAAGCAACAGCCTTAAAAATAACAATCTCTATGTGGCACAATTTACCAACGTGCACAGCCACAAAACTCATATGGCCTTCACTGGACCTAAAGCGCTCGAAAGACTTGTTATCTCAAAGCAGACTTCATATTAGCTCAATAATAGGTGTCCTTACGGGACACTGTCTTACGGGCAGGCACGCAACACGACTTGGTGTAGCCTCAAATGCCTTTTGTAGGAGCTGTATGGACGAGGAACAAGAGGAAACAATCTCTCACCTTCTCTGCACTTGCCCTGCTCTTTCACTAAGACGCAAACACAAACTTCATCTGGGAGAGTACTTTTATGATAATCTCAGTAAACTAGCTAATAAGGATATCAAATATCTTCTTCGCTTTATAAAAAGCTCAAAATGGTTCGACCAGTAAGAAGTAATTCTCATGATTCATGTTGTATCACAATGGGCCTTTTTTTGACCTAAGTGTGTGGATTCTGTATCCACACCCACGTTAACCTAACCTAACCTAACCATTGTCATGACACATAATCAAACGGCTTACACTATTTTTGTGGTACACTTTACGCGGCATAGAAAAACCGAAGTGGCATAATCATAAATTACATATCAAACGAAAGCATTTTTTGTGCAGATTTGCAGTGACTGAACTGTGTGTTTATACTCCTCCGAAACGACTTGACCGATTCTAATGAAATTTCATATTTATATTCAGAGGTTTATAACTAATTTTTACACCCCTCCCAAAGTATTAAGGGTGGTTCACCCCAAAAAATTTATTTCTTTATTTTTTTATGGTGTGGAATTGAAAAATATGAGTGCGACCCATGTCGTCCACACGACTAACTTCCCAGAGTAGGCAAATAAGAAAAAAACATTAGTTGTTTTTGTTGTATAGTTGACAATGTACACGCAGGTTGGTTTTCAAAGTCAAATTTCATAAAACTGATGATTTGAGGACATACTAAGTTCATTGAATAACAGTGGCACCATCTGTCAAAAGTTGGTCGTACAAAGTCGTGGATTCATGTACAACTACTTTTCACAGTAAAATACAGCCTATTACTCCTGAATAATAGGAGTACTCTACTCGTGTAATAGGATTCTTGGAAGAAATTGGGGACCAAATCCTAAAACAATCATGTGGATGTACACAGCCATAGTTAGACCCATTCTAATTTATGGTAGTCTGGTTGGTGGCAAGCTCTGGAGAAATCCGAACATTAAAACTACAAAGAAATGGCATGCATTAGCACTACGGGGGTAATGAGGACCACCCCCACACGGCTGGTCCTCAATTCACCATGACTTATTTGCACAAGAATCAGCAGCAAACAGCGCTCTGCTCAGACTTAGTCAGACCAATATTTGGAGATCTAGTCAATACGGCCATACCACGATTTTTACAAAATACGTTGGCAATAACGTTCGTACTGATTATAAGACCCCTTATCTAGACTTCAATAAAAACTTAACTACCAGCTTCCCTAATAGAGAAGATTGGGAGAACAGTGTACCCTACGCTAACGAATCGAACTTTACCATCTTTACTGATGGTTCGAAAATGACTACTGGGGTAGGGGCAGGTTTCTGCTCAGAATACCTTAACCTTGCCAGTTCATTCAGGCTTCCTGACAATAGCAGCGTCTTCCAAGCTGAGATCTTGGCAGTGAAAATCGCTGCTCATCAAATATCCATGATGGCGATACCACACGCTGATATCACCTTTTTCATTGATAGCCAAGCAGCAATAAAAGCAATCTCTGCCACGATAATCAAGTCAAAGCTTGTTTCTTGCTGTCGCGAAGAGCTAAGGGTTCTTGGTATGCAGCACAATGTAAGACTCTGCTGGGTTCGCGGTCACAGTTGTGTGCCAGGAAATGAAAAAGCGGATGAGCTCGCGAGAGAAGGCTCGGTATTTGATCCCTCTCTCATAGACCATAACATCAGAATCCCTCAATACGAACTAAAAAGAAACATTAGTTATGATATCATTCAAAAAGCAAATGACAGATGGAACCTACTAGAAACCTGCGTTAACACCAGGAAACTCTGGCCTCATTATGACAAGAAAAAATCAAATAAGATTTTACTTCTCAATAAACCGTCTCTAAGATGCCTCATAGGTGTGAAAACGGGACATAACCTACTTGGCTGCCACAAAAAGAAGATGGGGCTTAGTACGGACGACATATGCAGAGGCTGCGGCGATGAAGAAGAGCATGAAAATACGGCTCACTTCTGTCCAGCACTCTGCCGTACTAGATCAAAATTCTTAGGCAACTATTTCTTCAATGAACTAGAAGACCTATCTGAACTCAGGCAAACGCCTATTGAACTTTATCAAGTCCATCAATTGGCTCGATTAACCATAGATTTCATAGATTAAACCACTTTTTCAGAAGTTACAACACTTCAGGGTATCACAAGGGATCTATACATTGATCTAAGTGTGACGGTAGGTTAGGTTAGGTTATATGGGCTGACGGTTGATTTTGTTACCATCACACTTAGATCAAATATAGATCCGTTGTGGATACCCTGAAGTTTGTCAAACATCTGAAAAGTGATTTAACGATGAAATTCATCAGCCCATATAACCTAACCTAACTCCTGAATATTGTAGATTTCTATTAGTGAAAGAATTTTTCTAATCGGATTCGAATTTCCGAAGATTAACATTTATATGGCAAAACAGCGTTTGGTGCGTCAGCTAGCAATCAAATGTAGTCTATGAAAACCTAATCACCTTTTAACAACACAATACCGCATCGAATAAGACCAATTTCATGACAATACGATGAGTGGTTCGCGAGATAATCGAGCTGAAAAACGTAACGCACACAGGCACATACGAATACACATATACACACATAGACATCATGATAAAAACGCTTGATTCGGATTCTAGTGACCTCGAAACGGAGATTCACAACATCGGCCCTATTACAATTACTTCCTCTGGGAAGTTGAAAATACATTTAGTCTTAAATGTTTACCCTCCTACCACTGACCCCTATGTACCAAATTTTAAGGGAATGTTCGGGTAGTGGTGTAGATAGGTTTTTTTTAGTATTTTTTACAAAAATCGACGAAGCTGTTCATGAGATTTGGCAAGGTAGCAGGAAGTGGTTTAGTGGGTGGTGTGTAAGCGCGGAAACAGCAAAGCGGGAAGCAGTGTAGCCTGTAGCGGGTTGCGGATTGCGGGTAGTGGATAGCGGGATGTGGGTAGCGGGTAGAGTGGTAACGGTGTAGCAGGAAACTCGAAAGCGGGTATCGGGTAAAAATCGCGGATAACTGGTAAATAGTAGAGGGTAGGTGGTAGTGATATAATGCGTTAGGGGGAACAAAAGTCTAGATCTTTTATTTGAGGCAGTACGAAGTCTGCCGGGTTAGCTAGTATTATTAAAATAATCTGCACAAAAATTGTTTCAAACAATAAATTAATACATATTTTAAAAAGTGAGGATATGAAAACAAAAACAATTGGAAATGTCAAATCACAGTGGTGTCAAACAGCTGTTGTGTGCAGGGTGTGTTGTGAAGAATTATCAGAAATGTCATTGAGAATTAAAGAATCAACGCACTTGAATTTCGAGAGCTGGGTCGACAAGTAAATATTAATTGCAACATTTGAATCCACGTTTCTGGTTTTCTCATCTAATTCTAAGCCCAACATTTAAGGTAACCAAATTATTCGACAACGGATTTCAAACTGACTAAATGACTGCTTTTTTAATGCATTTAACGATTAACAAATGAAAGCCATCACATTCGGTTTTTTCTTCATGAATTTCCATGCGTATCAAAATCTAAACAATTTGGTTATTCTATTATTGGAAACTTCTACAATTTCAATCAATTTAAGTGATTATCTTTTGTAAGTAACTTTAATAAAACAGATTAGTATAATCTTATCACATTTAATAAACTTTTGTTCCCCACAATCAGTGAACGTCTGAAGAAGATGCAAACAAGAGACCTATACAACTGGTGCACTTTACATCACCACGGGGTCAAAGCAATTCAGATAAACCAATTTAAGATTACATGCAACTTGACGTTGGGCATGGGCTGCTTAGCAGCAAGTTCATTTAAACAAAACAAAAAACACAAACAAAAATTAAATCTTCCCTTTTGAAGGGAGTTTCAATGATGATAAAGAAGTTTCTTTTTTTGTTTCTCTAAATACAAACGCATTAAAAAAAAAAGTGAAGAACTGAAATGTATTTGAAACAATTTAATTGAGCAAATGACTTGCATTAATATCTTTGACGGTTGCGGTAGCAGTAGAGATACGGCATGGAACATCATGACGGCCGCTGCTGTCTGACAGTTTCAAGTGCGATTCATCTCTTTACTTAATTAAAAAGTTCTTGATTGTCCGCACCAATGATGCACTCGAGAGTGATGGTATAATTAAAATCTTAAAAAAATGGGGACCATGTTTTTTTTTTATTGAAGTTAATGTTGTTAGGAGTATAAAGAGGGATTTTCGCAAACAATGAAAATGTTTAGGTTTTGAAAGGTTCAAATCAAATAGAGCCATTGTGATCTTGAATCTCCAAGTCGACTGTAACCCCGTGGCATTTTCGAAGATATACAGACAAACAAAATAGTGGCCGACCTTGGAAATATATACTTTGAATAGTTGATTTTGTGCGATCTTGCTATCAAATGGAGTTTGTTTCAATGAAAATATAATGAACTCCCAAGAACTAAAGAAATAAATTAAATTTTGCTTTTTTTGATCGACTTTTTGTCAATGTCCGGGGCACTGGTCCCAAAAAAATCTAGTCTCCGGACAGCTCAGGTTTCATTTTATTATTTTTTCTATGTTCAAATTCTTTTTGAAACGTTTAATTTTCTCGACCGAAGTGCTCTTTTGAATCCAGAAAACAAATTTTCCAGTACCTGCATCAGTTAATTGTTGAAGGCTTCGTTCTTTTTCAGGTAGATTTCGAAAACAAGAAACAAAAACTAGTTGACGTTGGAATATGTAAGTATTACAAATACAAATTCTAATAGAAAACAGGAGAGTTATGTGCCATTTAAGCGACGAGTGGTGAAATAAGTTCACAATCGTCCGGAGACTCTGTTTTGATCGTCCGGAGACTGGTCCCGATTTTTTTTTTTTTAAAGTATTTGAATGCCAAACAATCAGGAAATAACTATCGATGCAGAAAATGTTTCCTTCTATACTCAATACTTAATAGAAAAAAAAGAAATTGAGTTTTTAATTGAAAAATATTCGGACAATCGATTTTCAGTCGTCCGGAGACTCAAACTATCGTCCGGAACATTCAGGAAAATTGGCCTTTTTTAGAATTCATTAATCTATCTAAATGTTATAAGTTACTTTCAATTCGTTTATACACCAAACTACTGGGAAATATTTATAGTTAACAGAAAGAATTTATGTGTGTACCTGTCCCCCACATTCGCGTAGTACGGTTGAAAAACGAAACTCTCTTCTCAATAGCACTACTGCAATTGAGCTCGAGTCCAAGCTGGTTATTATTCCTAGAAACATGAGTATTTCCGCTGACTTTTTTAAGGGGGCGGGGGGGATGCAACTGCATATTTCCCTAGAACATAAGTAACTATAGAGAAGAGGCAGACAAGCGATGTTAAGAAGCTGTTCCATGTTGTAAATGATTCGTCTTTGTTAACCATCCAGGGGGCTTAAGTATGTCATAGAGGCACTAACCTTTCGAATATAGCCACACCAATGTGACTCAAGAGGGGTGTCAGAGACACAGTGAGTGCCTAAGGGAGGAAGGAAATGGTTGGAAAGGAGGTGTCGGTGTACATTGGTTTTAAATTCCTGAACATTACAATGATTGTGAAAGATAGAGTGTGGAAGGAAGTCCACATTCGCGTAGTACGGCTAAGGAACGATTCTCTATTCTTGAAAGTACGTCCGAAGTTGGGCTCGAGGGTAAACTGATGGGCATTCCTGGAAGTGCGGTATAGAGGTTGAATTGTTTAAGGCGAAGAATGCAACTGGCTAGAGCACTTCCCGCAGAAGTAACGATATAACAGAGAGAGCCACGAAACATTAGGACGGCGCTGGTTTAACGAAGTGAATCGAATGAGTCGGTAATGTCTCTATCACCAATCATTCTTAGAGCTCTTTTTTGTATAAGTGTAAGTTCTTTCTTTCAAGGGAAAAGGAGGAGTGAAAACATTGTTTTTAATAATTAAATTGTCAGTTTGAATAATACTTACAGGCAACTGGACAGGGTGCAAACAGCTAGCCGTTCCTCCATCCAAAATGCTGATAAATCTCTCAATTTGTTTCTCAAGGCCAACAATTCGCCATCACCGCGAACAAACCGATGCAAAAACCGAAAACTCGTAACTGCCAACAACGAAGAGTTTTTTTTTCCAAATTCAAAAAAAAAAAAATGTCTTTTGTATAAAATATTCTTAAAAAAATAATTCTTCTTTTATTTTTCTTCTTCATCTTTTCACTTGGATGGCAATACTATTCAATAATATATTTCCACTCCGATTTGTAGAATCTCTATTTCTAACCTTAATGTACATAGTGTTTGT
The DNA here is from genome assembly GCA_920937365.1 of Sphaerophoria rueppellii. NCBI lineage: Eukaryota > Metazoa > Arthropoda > Insecta > Diptera > Syrphidae > Sphaerophoria > Sphaerophoria rueppellii. Next base: position 21,536,016 of record CAKKXW010000002.1, on the reverse strand, counting down.
TTTAATTCCATCTTTAATCTTAAATTGTTAATTATAATAATTATTATTATTTATTTAGAACTTGTCCTTAGTGAAATTTAATTATCTCAAAAAAATTATAAAATAAAAAAAAAACTACATTTCAACTATATCCGCCAGCCCTGATCGTCGTCGACATTCGAATCCGTGTCCGAGGGCTCTTCGCCATACATGTCGGCCAGTTTTCTAAATCGCGGCCCGAAATTCGACAGGTAGTCGAAATTGAGATCGCCGTCGTCGGTGCACGACGCTAAACTAGATAAGCTACCGTCACTGTTGCCATCACCTTCGTACGCGTAATGTCGCACATCGTCCACCGGATACGCGCCCGAATCTTTGTCACAGTTTTCTTTCTTATCACCTAAGAAGCCCCCAATATCGGGTATATCGTTGTTATCTTGCATATGATTAGGATGCATGTTATCTTTGTAGATTTTGTCTTCGTAGAATGGCTGCGAGCGCAAGACATTCAGATCATAGTCGGTGTCTCGTTCGCCACCACCTTCATCCTCGTAATTGATTATTGTTTCTCGAATGTCGTCGATGTCTTTTTCGTGCCATCCGTTCTTTTGCTTCTTTTGGACAACAAAGGCGAGCATTATTATCAGCAGCAGGAGGATGCACGTCAAAATGGCTATGATGAAATTTCTATCGATGCCAAATGACACTGCTCCCGCAACAAATGGCTGACAGCCAGGATCGACATTTTTGAACACTGACGCCGTTCCCAGATTGTATGTGTGACCGTTGATAGTGAGATTGCGAACGCATCCATAGTAGCCTGTTGTTTTGGGGATGTGCGTCCAGTTGAGTTGTTTGCCCAGACGGTCGAGATCGATGGGGGTTCCACCCAATTGCAACGGAGCATTGACGTTCAAGAACTCGTTTGGACCTTGCGGTGCGCCTAAGCTCATACAAGTCGACAGTTTGCAGTTGTCAACTGTCATTTCGATACTGGTGCTTTGCAAAACAATATCCAGGGCATAGGTCCGTCCGCCCTGCAGCTGGATGTGATGATGTTCGATTCGTATTGCTCCGGAACCATAGTCGACAGTCAATACTGGATAGCCTCTGATAAGCTCTAATGAGAGGAAGTCTGAAAGCGGTAGGAGTGGATTGTAGTTCAGGGGCCCGACGTACATGATTAATCCGTTCTCTTTTTGAGGTGTGATTTCCATGGAAATTTTGGTATTGTCGCATGGCGAGAAGGGCTCATACATCGCATATCCAGTGCCGTAGAAACCAACTAACACCAGTTCACAGTGCGGCCCATTGAAACCGTCCAAACACTGGCAGATTTCGTCATCGTTGAGCTTGCCTCCATTCAGGCAATACCTCTTCACTCTCTCTTCACACACACATTCGGCTTCGGTGAATGCTGTCACACCGACAAACGATGTCGTATTCGAGTAAATCATAGAGGGGACATGTGACTTGTGTAATATGTTCGTACACGACGATTCGCAGGTTGCCTTCTCGATCAGACACTCGTCGATGTTAACCATAAGCATTTCCAGACCAAGTTCGTTCTCAATTTTGCGCTGATTTTGAGCCACCATTGCGTTTAGTCTTTCAGGCGCATAGTACGGACTACCGTGGGCAGAGAACCTCACATCCAAGTCGGGGGCATGTCCTAGAACAGTAAACACATCGACATTCTCCACAGAGATGTTGAACAGTTTAGCAAGACTCTTCTGCAATTGATCCTTCAGACTCAATTCGTTGGGCCCCGCATTCCGTGGCACCGAAACGAATTCCTCTGGAGTGATGTTCACAAATCGAATGGAACCACTCTTATCGACGGCTTCTTCGGGAATCTCCCGCACTATTATCGACACTTCGGCTTCAACTGAATGCCTTGGAATGAAGGTCGATTCTTCAGTGACCCTGAAGTACAAATCATAATGTCCACTTGGTATGCCTTCGCGCATTGTTATCATTCCACTGCTAGGATTCAGATAGAAATATCGTTCTCCCTCCTCGGCCTTGTCACGCCATTCGAAGCTTTTATCATCCAAATCCCAGTCGTCTGGATCATCGACAAACACTCGTCCGATATCGGTGTCCGGAGCCTTGCCCATGTAATTGTAGACGAATATGCTACTCGACCCAGCACTCATTGGATTATCGTTGACATCACCAATGATCAAGTGGAGTATGCTAACGTTGCTCTGTTTCGGGGTGCCCGAATCACTGATGCGAATCGGTATGAAATACTCCTTCTGTTCTTCGCGATCGAACTGAACATTGGCAAACAAGTAATCGTTATCGATGGAGAATTTGGTTTTGATGTCGGGCGATGAATTGGGATCGATACCGTACGTAAATGGCGGTCCGTTCTGCGGTTCATCGTAGTCAGTCGCTTGCAACTGCACCACTTGTCCAGGATTTCGATTTTCTTGCCATATCACTGACGTGTTTCGATTGGTAAGGAACGGTGCGTTATCGTTGATATCTTGCAGAGTTATCGTTACTGTTGTTTGTGATTCGAGACCTTTACCGTCTTCATCGACAGCCGTAATGAGGACATACCAGTTTTTATGACCGTTCGGGGCATCTCTATCCAATGGCTGGATCAGTTTCAAGCAACCTTTGTCATCGATTGTTAGCAATTTTTTCTGCTCATCTTTGGTTATCGAATATTTGATTTTCTGATCGGCCAATGGATCTTTGATATCGGGATCGAAGGCTTCGATTTCCAGAATACAATCATTCGGCACTGATTCCTCCTGAATAGTTTTGCTGTACTTCTCCTTAAACACCGGCAGATTATCGTTGACATTTTCGATTTTGATTGCCACAGTTGCATAATCATCGTAGATGCCATCGAATGCGCGAATCTTTAGCTCATATTCGGTGATCTTCTCATAGTCCAGCCTGTTGTTGACGGTAATCTTTCCGGTTTTAGCTTCGATCTTAAACGATTCACCGACATTTCCACTTTCGATAGTGTACACTATCTGCGAGGCATTATCCTCATCGTCGGCTGTCACTTCGATAACAATGTAATTGATATTGGCATCTTCGGGTAGTTTGCCCGCCACATAAGCTGACCTCTGGAAATGCGGTTTGTGATCGTTTTTGTCGGCAATTGCAATGCGAAACACTTGCCATCCGCGATTCGGTTCACCGTTCTTGTAGAGTGCCGATGGTGAGTTATCGCTTGCCATCACTTTAACATTATAGAACTCTAGTTCCTCGCGATCGAATGTAGTGAGCGCTGTAATGTTACCAGTATGTGGATCGATGGTAAAAAACTCCTTATTGTCGGCCAATTCGAATGAAACAATATTGTTTGCTTCGGTTCCGTCCATGTCGAAGGCTCGAACTTGCATGACTGGTGTTCCAGCCGGTTCGTTTTCCAATATGGTGCCAGTTTTGACTTCTGTGAAGTAGGGAATGTTATCGTTGACATCTTCGACCTTGATTTTAATAACATGTTCGGCCACCAGGTCATAGGTGTTCTTCACCGACATAGTTAGAGTGTAATCGGTGATGGACTCATAGTCCAAATTCTTGCCCAAACTTATCGATACAGTATTGCCAATTTGATTGAATACAAATGTTTTTTTGCTATTTGTTTGCTCTGTCCGTCCGGTAATCAGTTCGAAAATGACATCAGGTTTATCAGGTACATTCGATACGGCCTTGAGATTGGCTATCGGCTGGGAATACTCTTTGTAATCTTCCTTAAGATAAATGGGGGTTTCGGTTGGGTTTATAAATGATGGTGGTTTTTTGTTTGATTCGATTATTCGAATTCGTACTTCGATTTGGGCATCTTGCGGTGGATCGGGAACGATGTTGTAGGCTCGCACTGTGATAGTGTAGTATTGGCCGGGACGTTTGTCAATGGATCGATTGAGATAGATAATACCAGCGGCTTTGTCGATGCGAAAATATTGAAAATCGCGTTCGCTTAGAATTTCATATTCGATAATACTGTTGTCGCCATCGTCCAAATCGGTTGCTGATATTCGCATTACGATAGCATCGGGCTGGAAGAAAAGAAAGAGAAGACTTGTTAGTTTCGTCACAAAAGAGATCAAAGAAACGTTTTTTTTTTTAGGAAAAGTTTAATACAAATGTTTTTGAGATATCGATTGTTCAGAATGATAAGCTAACACAAATATTAGTAAGGAAAATTCGGTTCTGTAAATGTGTTTTAGAAAGAAACTGAAATTTAACAGTCTTCCCCGATGGACAAAAATGGAGGAATAATAAACCCCAAGAAACATATGCTCCATAAAAAGATCTCTATAATTACGATAACAAAAGCTCATATCGTATTTTCTATTAGATACTATTGCGAAGATCTTAGGCTCCTGGGCTCTCAGGATACCAAAATAAAGGGACGTCATAGGATATGCTCTGAGCAATGCCCGCAATTATTGAGAACTCCTTGGAATGGACTGATTTGGATCGTTTGCTACGGACGGCTGAACGGTAGCGATATTATCGACACTTCGATCAACATTTGTATAGGCTCAACTAAACTTGTTATTGCGTGTGTGTATTACGACCGAAAATTGGAGATAAAGCTCTTAAAGTTGCGGTCACCAAGTTTCGGTATGAAACGTTAATAGTGTGCTGACGGTACTCGTTCATGTAATGTCGAGATTGCTGAACAGGGTTGTCGAAAAAATATCGATATATCGATATAACGATATTATTTTATCGATGAGTTGGTCTTGATAAAGGGTTTTCCAATAAGAGGTGTTATTTTGAATAGCCCGCTATTTCGGAAGCTGCCACTTTTGAAGCTGTCATTTTGACATTTGACAAGTAGAAACTACGCCATTAATAAAAATGGAACGATACACGCTTCAACAACGCATTGAAATTATTAAGATTCACTATAAAAATGGTGAGAATTTGGCAGAGACGGTTCGTAAAACTAAAGCATTTTTGGGTCGTCGTGAAGCACCTTGTCGGACCGCAAACCAGAAATTGGTGTACAAATTCCAGCTGTTGGGACAAGTTATGGATGTGAAGAAAAATACCCGTGCACGTCGCTCAAGAACAACTGAGAAAATTGCTGTTGTAGTGTAGCCCAAAGTGTTGAAGAAAACCCAGGTTTGTCCATTCCTCGTCGTTCTTTGGAATTAGGGATTCCAAACACGGCAAAATGGTCAGAATTGGATGGTATTGATCTGGTATTGACGTTTATTTTCAACAAGACGGCTCTACGTGCCACACAAGCAATGAAACCATCGATATTTTACGGGAAAAGTTTTCGGACCGTGTTATCTCTCGAAGAGGTGATCACAATTGGCCACCGAGGTCTTGTGCTTTAACACCTTGCGGCTTCTTCCTTTGGGGCGGTGTGAAAGATAAGGTCTAATCCAACAGCCCAGCGTCGATTCAAGACCGAAGATGGAATACGTGAGGCTATCGAGGGCAGCCACTTTGCGATTTGGTTATGGAAAATTTAATGAAAATGATATGGTCCTGTAAGCGTGGTCGTGGGAGCCATTTGGCTGATGTTGTGTTCCATTATTATCGGCATACCTTCCTCTTTATAATGAAATAAACATCCGACCATTTATCTCTAAAAATGCCATTTTCTTTGAATATCAAAACAACACCTCTTATTGGAAAACCCTTTATTTTTCAACGAAATTTAATTTTTAGTATCGATATAATAATCCGAGTATCGAAAAGACATAAAAATAAGATAATTTTTATGATTAAAACATGTCAAGACCGATATTAATATAAAAAAAAAACAATATCGGTACGTAATGTCGATACTTGTTTGCATTTCCGACATCCCTTATTACTGGATAAATTGGGAGTGAGAGTTCCATGCTTAGAGAGCGGGTACGTTCCTGCATTCATAAATTAAATTCAAAGTGGTCAAGTCCCTATTAGTATTAGATACCCTAATGTTTTCAGCCTACTTCTGCCATTTTGAAATTTAGAGCAGGTGGCCATGGTTCAGAGGATAGAGTAGTTGATTGCTAAGCCGAATGCTACGGGTTCAAGCCCCAGCTTCGGCAGCATTCTTTTTCTACAAAAAAATCGCCAGCTTATCTGAGGCCACCTGTGCGATGATATGAGACAATTAAAATCTGTGTCTCCTCCTCTGTGCCACGTAGGTTTATGTTATGTGTTCTTCCCTTCTATGTATCTATCTGTCTCGCTCTGTTGTATTAATGTCTTGTTCTGTCCCAGCCGATGGTCTGAGTCACCAGTGCTGCTATATGTCTGTAGTTCGTTACATTAATGTGCGAAGTACTGTGAAGTCAATGTCAATGAAATTTAGAACTACGTCCTTTGCAAAAACTCGGCTAGATGAATCAGAATGACGTAATCTAATTTAGCGGCAGATATCTTTTATGGAAAAATTCACGTCTCCTTATCTCAGATTTTTCTCTTTCAACTTTTGCAAATTAAAAATTCAACAAAAAATCGAATATTTTTCCCTAATTATTATTTAAATTTGATGCAACGAACTGGTAGGTAGAGACTTATTTATCCAGTTAAAGATTGAAGTTGAAGATAAATGTCTCTGGATACCTAAACGCGACCAGACTAAATTAATTGTATTATTGTTGTCGTGAGATTGTTGTGGGATAGTAATCAATACGAAACTTAATTCATTCGACAAACTGGTTCTCTTTTCATTTGAATCATAAGAAAGCCCATTTGTTAGTAATTTTCTTATCATGAATATTTTATTGAAATTTGATTCGTTCGCCAAGTGGAGGGTCCGCGTTTCATGAATTGGACATCGCTTCAATTTGTACTTCTATTAAGGTATGGGCTACCCTTTAAATTTGGTGAGACATCAAAAAGATTGACACAAAGAATTATTCCAATTGTTGTGGCTTATGGCGGTTTGATCCTGAATGTTAAAGAAATGAGATTACATACTGGGATCCATTGTCTTTGACAAAAAAAGGCTTTACGAAAAATGACAAGGAATTTTGTTTACAGTAAACAAACTGTGAGGTGATCCTCAAAATATTTGCTCAAATCTAACAGCTAACAGAAACAAGTGATTTGAACAGGATGATCAATTTTGCTGATAACATCGTTCCCCATGGGTTTTCACCTCAAAAAATGTACCCAGACAATTGGAAATAATAATGTGCTCTAACGTTTTTAAGGTTTAAAACACACCAAATTCAATAAAACGTTTGCTCTCTTTTCCCCGGAAACAAGTTTCTCTTATGAGGCAACCGCAAAACACGACATGATTTTTTGTGGAAAGACACAAAGACGTTTTGTCGGCTTCGGTCTGTTTTCAGCCTTAGACTTTGCTGAGGCTAACGGCAGAGCAACATAGATAAGAATTTACCTACATATTGAAATCCTGTTACATAGTTATCTTGTCCATTGGTCGTAAAGGCTCTTGCATAAAATAATAAAGGATAACGTTATATCTTTATGTATGAAATTCTACTGTATGTGTGTATGTTACTGAACTCCTCCTGAACGGCTAGACCAATTTGAAAGATTTTTTTTTTTGTATGCGTTCAGATGGCGTCTTGGATGGTTTAGTTTTAAAAATCAGCCCGGCAGGTGGCGCTGCAATCGTTATCTCTACTGCAACTACAAGGCTGGATCGACTTGAATTCATTTTTTTCTATGCATTCATTTCATTTTGTGTATGAATGATACTTTTTATTCTACTTGCTGACCCGGTAAACGTTGCTTTGCCATATCTATGGTTTCTTAAAAAAGCTGAATCGATTTGACTCAAAATTGGTGGAGAGGTAGCTAAGAACCAGGAGACAGCTATAGAATACTTTTTGTCCAAATAGCTGACCCAGCAAACCTTATACATATTGCCACATGAGTAATTTCTAAGAACGGCTGTATGTCACTGAACTCCTCCTAAACGGCTGGACTGATTTAATCTGCTTTGTCTAGGTGTTGTTCTTTACGATTTAGAATCACAAATCAGCCATACTAGCTGTCCCGGTAAACGTTGTTTTGCCATATAAATAATTTCTAAGAACGGGTGTGCCGATTTGGATCAAAATTGTTGGTGATGTAGTAAGAAGCAGGAGATGGCTATACGATATCTTCGTATCCTACTATAGCTGACAAAGTTGTTTTGCCATATTAGTAATTTCTAGCCAAGAAGCAGGAGACAGCTATATGCAACTAGCTGGCCGGGTAAACGTGAACATTATATCTACGAGCTAGTTAGCTGCAAGAAATATCGATTTTGACGCTTTTACCTTCACAGTCACTGTGCAACAATTAGATGTCGATCGAAGCTGTTAACTGAGCTGTTTTTACTCACAATACCAATGATAATAAAATAAATAAAAAGAAATTACTCATACGCCACAGTGTGTCATCAACGTAATAATCATCAATTGGATTCAAATAAATCACATTGCATTTTGACAAAATCTGTATATACTGGAGTTGATCTGAGGAGAGGCGAGGTGCGGTTCGCGGGTCAGCTAGTAAGCTTATAATACATAAAATAAATAGAGTGGCGCGACAGTTCTTTAAAAGCCAATTCTCTAGGTGCGTATGAAGAACTGAGTTTCATATTTAATTGTTTTTGTCTCCAGTTGTGTGTTAATAAAATATTAACGAAACTATTTATTTAAAAAAAGTTATTTTATTTTAATAATTTAATAAATAAATAAATAACAAATCTTTGACACAACTAATTATAAAGAATTTTGTTTGTATTTCGGAAATATTAATCCATCTTCGGGCGTTTATGGTTTTTCATAAGCAGATAGCCTTCAAATGATGCACGAGAACAATGGTAATGCGTTCGCCTTCTATCAGTCACTGAGTTATGATCGAAATCAAAATACTATTTTTGTTGGTTCATGACCTCAGGTTCGGTACTGTAACTGTACTGATGTACTGTATATCTCCAGACCCAGAACTCGGAAATGAGTTTGCCTTCAGAAATAAGTTCAGGTTAATAAGAACTATTAAATATGTTGAATTTAGCTAAATCGATTTCTTCAAGATTTTCAAACAAATTGCCAAAATTTTGGACTGAAAAAAAAAATCTTCCGTAACCGATCGGATGATATACTTATCAAAAGAAAGGTCTGGTCCAACTCCCTTCATTGAAATGAACCGAATGAAGGCAAAAATGCAAATTACTCGCAAACATTTTCTTGCAATTTGAAGTTATTCACTAATCAGGGTTGGAAAAAATCATAATTTTTTTCAAAAAATCGAATTAATCGAATTTTTGAAAAAATCCAATAAATCACAATTTTTTTTGATTTCTTAGTTTGAATATTAAGTTTGACTGTATTTTTGCTCAAAACAGAACGCGCTCTGACACCATATCTTGTTATTAGTGCAAAAGTTGAAAATATGTTCGTAAAGACGTCAGTGGAAGATTATATATAACTAGTTTTGAAGCCTATGTTTCGATGTATGCACTTTAGGAAAAATTTAAAATTTGAGTCGAAATGTCAAACTCAGGATAACACATCGCGATTTCATGCGTTAAAAAGGAAAAAATCAAATAACGCTTTGCGATAATTTTGTTTTTTGTATCTCAGATTGTGCCGACACCTAAATTGTAGCGGAACATTAGTGGAACTATGTATAAGCGTTATTACATCTACGTAAGATGGTCAAATATTTGTTACAATCACAATGAGGATCAAGATCGTATAAGCTTCTACGACGATAAGGCTGAATTTATAAGAAAGACATTCAAACATTAGTGAAGCACTTGTTTGGCGAGATAGTTTTTTTATTCAAATTATCTAATGAATTCACAGTTGTTCTCAACAAGTGAACATTTCGAAGACATTATTGAGAAGAATTTTGCATAACGGTATGGTATGACGCTATATAAAGTTCAATGGGTTCAGGAGTTGAAGCCAACTGACCATCCAATGCGTTTTCGCTATTATTACTATTTAAAGGTCTACTTCCCTTTTTCCCAATCTACTTCGTCTTTTCCTAAAATCTTCTTCGACTCAACTACTGACCCTGAGGTAATTAAAGTATCGCAATGACACTACTTCGAAGTCGAACTCCAACTTAATGGTTGTTCTTCAACTGCAAACATTTTCTGCAGACGGAGCCACCATGCACTTAGTATTTTCTTCATTTCTGTGCAGCCCCAGGTTTTTTGCCGCCTGCTCGATCTGGATGCATGAGAATTGTACAATTTGCGGGTTCCTTCGTATGATGTCAATGTTGTCTGTTATTTGCCAATAGTTGGGTGTCAAGTTGAAAAGGAGGCAGGGCAGTCCATCTCTTTCCCAGAATCCACTGAAAATATTGACGTGTGGAAATAGCAATTCGGACACCGAGATTTGACTTTCCACAAATCCACCCAGCTCCTACGCTATGCGAACGACATTGACATCATCGGTCGATCCAAGAAAGCTGTGCTTGAGGCTTTCACAGCGATTGAAGAACAGGCGAAACTCGTTGGTCTTGAAGTGATTGAGGACAAAACAGAGTACATGCTATAAACAAACAAAGCAACATCTGTCCACTGCCAATGACAAAACGTCACTGTTGGTAGCAGCAATTTCGAGGTAGTTAAGGAGTTCACCTATCTTGGAACAAACATCAATCCCACAAACGACACCTTAGTGGAGATCCGAAAGAGAATAACCCTAGCGAACCGCTGCGGCTTCAGTTTGGCAAAATAACTGGGTTTAAAACTCCTCACCCGAAAGACAGAGTGTCTGCTATACAAAACTTTGATTTTACTCTACGACGAACTGATACTCGGCACTTTAGAAAAAAAAATTCTTCGACGGATTTTCGGTCCCGTAATGCGACAATGGCGAATGGAGAAGAAGGTTCAACCGCGAACTGTACGAGCTGTACCAAGATGTGGATGTAGTCCAGAAGGCCAAGAAAAGACGACTTCATTGGCTCGGCCACATCGAGCGAATGGAAGACAATAACGTTCCAGCCAAGAAAGTCTTTTCAGATTCGAGACGGCAAGGAAGACCGAACCTACTGTACAAAGACCAAGTGACTGTGGAGTGCCAGAGCGTTTCGTTTCGGCGACTGGAGGGTGCATGCGAGGGACCGATCATGATGGAAGGCTGTAATATCTCAGGCTGAGATCCTTCATGGATTGTGAGCCGGATAAGTAAGTAAGTAAGTGATTTGACTTGAAAAGCTGGTCATGGTTAGTCCACATATTCTTATTAGTTTATTTTTGATGTCGAATTCTCTCATGACTTCTTACAGTTCTACTATGGATGTTCTTTCGTAGGCGGCCTTCGGTTTTGATGTTAAATTGTAGACATTTTTCTAACGGTTGCCTAAGGGTGAATACCTATCTAATCATGGACTTAATGGTTATTCTTTCATAGCTTGAAGATTGTCTTCATGCTGTATTACGTTAATTTTGCTTATTTACGAAGTTATTAACCCAGAAATTACGTGTTATGTTGACGGTAAGATTGACAAGGTATTTTCTCTAATTTGGGAACAGAGTTCGCGAGCAGTTTTCTATCAAAATAAATTGTCCACAAGTTTGGAGCATTGGTCTGGCGTTAATCTATTCATGAAGAATTGCCTAACCTTCCTACCGAACAGGAATGTCACATTTTTAATATCAAACCATAGACAACAACCATCTAAAGCAGAAAAACTGTGTTATTTAAGTTAAAAATGCAATAGAATGTTGAATACTTAAAATTCATTGTCGGACATCCCTTGACAAGAGTGACACATGTTTCAAGTATGTTCGAATTCTTTTCCGGGCTATGGCAATTTTTCTAGCCCTTTGACTGCGTTATTATATTATTTTAAGTCTGAATTAAATTGAATTAAAATTGTAGGTATTGTTCCTCTTCATAAGTATCGTGTCCTTGTACTGGGAAGCACTTAAAAATCACCCCAATTCGTTAATCAATTAATTCAGAAGCCCTAAGAGTGATTTTTCTTTATTTCACTTTTATGAAAAAAGTTGTAAACAGTTTCAGTTTTGTATTAAAAGAGCACTTCGTTTTCACAAAAGCCTTGATAATGAATTCTATAAATAAATTATTTTTTAATGCAAATTCACCTCCAATTCAGATGCTAAAATATAATCCAAACACATTTTCACAGTCAAGAACCAAGGTACTCCAAATAAAATGGCAACAAAACAAAAATTAATTGTTCAAGTTTTCCCAAAAGCCACAACTGTTTTTAACGCCTGCAGAAATAAGACTCTCGCATTTAATGGGTTTATTGTGGTATTTTTGCTGTGCTGTGAGTCCAGTCCAGAACAGGATTATGGCAACGAAAAAGAAAGCACACACAAGCCAAATAACCCCTTTAAAAGAGAGACTGAGACATTCAACAACGTGTTTTATTGCGAGCGAAACCGCCAACGTGAGTTCAAGTTAAGGCAATAAATCGCATTACAGTTGTTTTTGCAAGTTATTTTTGTTATTTTAGTTTTTCAAAGGCAGAAAGGAAAAAAATTGTCGAATAAGATTTTAAAGAACAATGCTATTGCTAATAAACGAATTTTCGAGCTAAGCTTTTAAAGCGTGGATGGCAGTTTTGCTAAATTTAGCAGCAAAGCAGACAAACCAGGTAATAGTGGCTTACAGTATAACAGTTTTTGTTTTCACTTTTTAACGCCAAATACGCTACTCAAGTAAAAATACAAATAATATAGCAAACCAAGCAATAATTTGTTTATTTCAACAAAACCATAGCAACGCAAGGAATGTGGGTTTTTTGCCTTCGTCTCGTGACCACTTCACTTCAACTGCAAAATTCTTGAATCGACAAATAATTGAGTCATTAATTTACATCGAAAAATGCTAAAGTGATATTTTCCTTTTTGTCTCTCTCTCCCTCTCTCTCTCTCTGTTTACCACAGAAAGTTTCGTTGCAACTTGCAATAAATCAACAAGCATTAAATTGAATTTCTTGATGTTTAAGTTGAACATTTATTTTAAATGTGCCCAGCACTTTAGTGAACAAAGTTATTTATATGAAAAAAATGCATTCGTAATTTTTAATTTTTTTGAAGGTGTGGAAAAGTTAGTGAGTTAACAAGTTAATTTTTGGGTCGTCACTCCTTTTTACTGAGAAGAAATCAAGCTAACCCTAATTTTTTTGGTTTTTTTGGTAGGCTTCTACCGGCTCCTTCGGTCTAAGTGTGTGGATCCTGTATCCGCAGCCACCTTAACCTATACGGTTTTTCTAAAAGGGATTTGACCAGTTTGAATTCAATGTGTGAATGTACCCTTTTAGTAATCATCAAATTGTCAGTAAACTCAACATTTTTATCGTGATAAAGTACAAAATCGGACAACGTCTGCAAATTAAAAAAAAAAAAAAATGTCTACCGAAATTCGGAGTTGGCGACCACAACTTTAAGAGCGTTTACTCCAATTTTCGGTCGTAATTCTTACGCTGATTGGTAGACAAGCAATATTTTGAATCTACATATCCGTTGTGTAATTTTGCCGTGTCAATGACACAACGAGTTGGTCCAAGTGTCGAAAATATCACTGTCGTTCAAGCGTCCGTAGCAAACGATCCAATTCAGAAATTTCCATCACGTTCTCAAGAATTGGACAAGGACATATCGTTCCGCTTTTTTGGTCCGAATCGAAAGATAGGCAGGATGGTGCCAAAAGCAATGCAGCACACATTACAACCGATTTATTGGAGACTACCCAAGTTAAATGAGCGCGTTATCTCAAGAAGCGGGCCAATCGATCGGCCCGCACCCAGGGAATTGTTGATGAGAGATATCTTTCAAAGTAGAGTCTTTCAGCTTCCCGATCTTGACCATTACCTAAACTGAAGGAGAAGTTCATATCCGCTTACTCTTCTCGAGAGTATGAGTTTGTCATTGTTATGTGTTGATGAGTCAATATTTCAATTCGAAATGGTTGTTTACTAAATATGCGAAAGGTTAATGTTGTAAACGAAGCCGTTGATTTTTAATATTTTTCATTATACAAAATAAGTCAATTTTTCAGAAAATTCCCCTCCCTGCTAAATGGGGGAATAGAACCCCCCCTCTCCCATACGATTTTTTTCTTGTCTCAACTCAACCTACACGCTCTAGCTTTTTGGCACAACGCTCGTGAATCACCCTGTATATTTATTTATGTTCATGTTTCACTAACAGCAGTTTATAAATATTTTGATTTTCAATTGTTTTTACCCCATATTCTAGCTTGGCCTTAGATTTCTACTTCCTCTGTTGATCTTGACTTTGATCGTTTAAAAATTAAGACATCTCCATTGTTCTTAATTTTTTTTTTAACCTCAACAGCAATTTCACTCGTTAGTTGGTTATAAAGAACAGTTTTTTTATTCACCCTTACATTCTGAAGCAGTTGAAAGTTTTCAATAAGCTTGGTGTTTTTTGAATATGATTCCGTGTCTTCGGTGTTTTCAATATAAACTCGGTGTATTCGATGCATTTGAGAAAAAAATCAAGTGGTGTATTTTTTTTCGAGTAAATACACTTTTCTCAAGTCTCAACCCCAGCATTGTTTGCCCGATCCTGAAAAAGGGAGATCCTCAAAACTGCGCCAACTACAAAGGAATAAGTCTATAAACCTGATCCTCTCTGCCGTAATATATGAACGTCTGAAGCCTTTCGTCAACAATCTAATTGGTCCTTATCAATGTGGCTTCAGGCCAGGAAAGTCAACCATCGACCAAATTTTCACGTTGCGGCAGATCCTGGAAACGACCTATGACCTCCAAATCGATACCCACTACCTTTTCATCGATTTTAAGGCCGCGTATGACAGCATCTACAGAGACGAACTGTACAAAGCTATGTCTAGTTTTGGCGTCCCTGCCAAGCTCGTTTGCTTGTGCAAAATGACGATGGAGAACTCACGCTGCTCCATCAAGGTTGGCAACGAGCTTACGGAATCTTTTGACGTTAAAAAAGGATTCAGACAAGGCGATGCACTGTCATGCGATTTCTTTAACATTGTTCTTGAGAAGATACTGCAGAACTCCAACGTCAACATCAGAGGCACTATCTTCGAAAAATCTGTTCAAATTCTCGCGTACGCCGATGATATTGATATAATGGGAAGAACCCAGCATGATATCAATGGCGCCTTTGTGAGAATTGAGACAGAAGCGGCAAAAATGGGTTTAGCGGTAAATGAGGGAAAAACGAAGTATATGCTGTCTTCGAGGAAGGACACCCAACACCGACGGCTCGGGCAGAACGTCACAATAGACACATACAACTTCGAGGTAGTAGAGGAGTTTGTCTACCTAGGCTCCGCTATAAACACGGACAATAACACCAGCGCCGATTCAGACGAAGAATAACTCTTGCTAATCGCTGTTTCTTTTGGCTAAGAAAGCAATTGAGTGGAAAAGCCCTCTCGCGAGCAACTAAGGTTAAACTGTACAACACATCTTTTGCCCCGTGTGCATTGAAGGGGAATGGTGAAGAAGATATAAAAGCGAACTTTACGGGTTGTACAACGACATGGGCCTTCCCAGAAGGGTCAAGGTCCAGACACTCAGATGGCTCGGTCATTTAGAGCGGATGGACACCAATGCTCCGTCCCGGAAAGCCTTCGACACTATTCCCGAGGGACGTAGGAGGAGAGGAAGACCGCGACTCAGGTGGCACACTCAAGTGGAAGAGGACCTCAACCAACTTGGAGTACAAAACTGGAGACAACTAGCTTAGGACCGAGCTAGCTGGCGGAGACTGTTGATTGAGGCCCAAGTCCACAACGGACTGTAAGTAAATAAGTAAGTAAATACACTATTCTATTGTTTTGGTTTCAGGTTATGACTTATTTGATTTAGGTATTTTTCAAGCAGTGAGTACAGCGAATAGTGTATTTGAAAAAATACAGAACGGCTTGGAAGTAGTTTCAAGCCACTCGTTGCAGATGTCTAGTATGAAACTATAAAAATTATATTTGTATATTTTTAACTTCCCAAGGGGAGTTATTGTAATGAGGCCGATGTTGTGAATCTCCAATTTTTGCATATCTACATGTTTTGAGGTCACTAGAATCCGAATCACACTTTTTTTAAATGATGTCTGTGTGTTATGTATGTTCGTATGTGCGTTACGTATTTTCGGCTCGGTTATCTCGCTCTAGGTTAACCATTCATCATTGTCATGAAGTTAGTCTCATTCGACGCGGTATTGTCTTAACAAGAGCTGATTAGGTTTTGAGCGAAATCCCTTAGTGGTTTTTTAATGGCAATAAAAAATCTAAGACAACCCTTTAATGAAAATTATGATAATTTCTGCAATAATATCAACAATAGTGCAAAATATCGTATAGTTAGTGTGAGTATCATAGACTATATTTGATTACTAGCTGACCCACCAAACGCTGTTTTGCCATATAAATGTTAATCTTCGGAAATAGAATAGAAAACTACTATATTTAGGAGTAATAGGCTGTATTTTACTGTGCAAAGTAGTTGTACATGAGTCCACGAGTTGGTACGACCAACTTTTGACAGATGGGGCCACTGTTATACAATGAACTTAATGTATGTTCTCAAATCATCAGTTTTATGGAGCTTAATTTTGAAAACCAACGTGCGTGTGTATTGTCAACTATACAACAAAAACAACAATGATTTTTCTTATTTGCCTACTCTGGGAAGTTAGTCGTGTAGACCACATGGGTCGCACCTCGCACTCATATTTCTTTTTACTTCTGTGGTGAGCGGCGAATGACGTTTAAAATGTCCTCAAAGGGAAATATTTTGAAAATATCCCGCCCCAAAAAAATCTCATAAATAAAATATACGTAGTCTGCAAGTGCTAAAAATGACGATTAATCGTGGATTCTTTGCAAAAAATCGATTTTGTTTAATTAAATTCCGACAAAAAAATCACTTTAGTTGTGCTTTACGAATGCGTATATCTATCGATTGATAAAATGGTATCAATTTCAAATTCAAATTCAGGATCCGGTATAGGAAAGAAGAGCTAAATTAGGGATGGTGCGAAGTAGAGTAGGAAGTAGGTTTTTAAAAATTGTCAAAATCGAAGTAGATCTACTTCCAAAAGAGTAAAGTGGTAACGCTGCTTACACCGCTCTATTTTTGTTTATAAGTGTTCAAAACTCTTCATGTAATTTTCCTTTCAATACGTAGAAAGTTAAAGTTGAAAAATACATAATTCAATAATAAATAAATTTGTCAATTTTAACTTTTTTACTGAGTGCACATTTATTCACTTCCAACCTTGTAACAAACGAGGGTATAGAGTATGCATGTTACATGTAAATTTCAAAGCGAATAAAGGAACAAAAATCGGAACCAGTTCTTTTTATGAACCTAGATATGTTAATTCTAATCCTTTTATTCAAGTTTATAGACGTTAGACACGTGGCACGGAATATCTGTTCTATTTTCTGTTTGCCAAGTCTGACCTTGACATTTGACTTACTTTTTGAGATGATCTCAACTACCGGTGCCTATTTTTACTAAATTCGGTAGTGTTGTGTCATTCATTTTATCTTTTTGTATTGACTGATTTCCAATGTTTACATGTATGTGTGTATTTAGCTATTTCTCGCGAGATGAAGAGAAGGAAAATTCAGATAAGAACATTAGGGTATTGAATTGGCAGGCAATTGTTCTTCGAGATTTCAATTGCAACTGGCATGGAATAAATCTAGCCTCAAAGACAAAAAGACCACAGTTAAACATCACTAGTGCACCATATAACACTACAAGTAATTTCTAAAGTAACACCTCCACTGGTAAGCTACCGCTCTTTGTATGACTGGACTTCTTGTAAATTGCTATTTATATAGATATTATGGTAACATAATGCTTTCAAATGAGTGTATAGCAGAAAATGGCAACAAATAGCACTAATCCCATCAAAAACGCTCAGAAATTACATGAATGTACATATCAAATGCCGGAAATACTTACTTGCAGATCCTCCGACATTGACTCATCATATTTGGCCTTATTGAATACTGGCGGATTATCATTTATATCCTCAATGGTCACCTTAAACGTACAAACATCGTCCAAGGCTGGACGACCGTCGTCGGTCGCCTGCACCGTCACATAAACCGTCTTCTCGTGAATCGGTTCATCACGATCGAACGTATGGGCCGTCACAATAACACCCGTATCCGAATTTATATGAAATTTTGGCCGTTCACTTGTCGACTGTGTCAAGCTGTACTTAATTGTCTGGCCGGGATCCGGATCCTCGGCCTGCACTTGAATTACAAAAGTATTTTCCGGTTGTTCCTCCTTAACCGAAGGAGCATAATCGTGACAATTTTTAAACGCTGGCTTTCGATTGTCCAACAAATTCCAATCCTCACCCGACGAGCCACCATTTCCGAAGAATATGCTGTCACCGCCATTTCGTAAAGTCGTAGGTGGATTTTGATAAACCGAATTCGATTCACGTTTCATTCGCAGTTGCTGCTGCTGTGTCGTTCGAGTGTCGTTTTTGTAACCAATTCCCGACAGTAATAATTCATCGTCAATTTTTTTCTTTTCACCGCCATCGCCAACGCCACTGACAAAAGCAATCAGAAGTCCGCAACACCACGCGACCGTTAAAAGTAATTTCAATGCAGCGACAGACATTTTCTTTTCATTTGTTGATAAATTGATAAAAAAAAAGAAAACAAACACTTCAATTATTGGCAAGGTATGTATCTCCAACTAAAACTAGCACTTCACTCTTTTTTCGCTTATTTATCTTTTTATGTACATCGAACACTATGTACCGATATTTTAATTAAGAGCAGCAAAAAAAAAACACAGGTAGGTTGATAGGTAAAAATGATGTCGCGTTCCACAGTGCGGTTCTTTATTCACGTATCCAACTAATACGATAGGGGGAACGAGATCGGTTTGAAAAGGTATTGGAATTGAACAAAGAAAATCTTTATTTTTTTATAGATAAATCCTCGAGCTATGTATTTTGCTCACAATAGAATCATTTTCGGATTCGAATAAATTTTGTAAAATGAGTCACAGACGCAGGCCAAGTCCACAGTGTTGATGAGGATGCTGCATTATTTGCTGCTGTTGCTGAAGCTGCAGTTGAAGATGATCGTGATTGTGAAAGGCAGGGAGGACGAGGAGGCAACACGGCATTTTTGCTTTCGAATGCATTTCATGGAACGACCGAACGATGGATGAAAAAAAAAGCCAAAACCTGAATTGCTTTACACACACTAACACACGACGCCAAATAACGATAATTTCATTCTTCCTTTGCTTTCGTTTCCCTTCTCTTCACGTTTTTT
Source organism: Sphaerophoria rueppellii (assembly GCA_920937365.1). Taxonomy (NCBI): domain Eukaryota; kingdom Metazoa; phylum Arthropoda; class Insecta; order Diptera; family Syrphidae; genus Sphaerophoria; species Sphaerophoria rueppellii. The sequence continues at coordinate 21,516,808 of CAKKXW010000002.1, read as the reverse complement.
TTTCTTATAATTTTATTTATTACACCAAACCACAGGTAGAACTCAGGTAAATCCAAGAGTGCGAAAGAGAGCTACCTATTGGTAAAGTGTATTGACACAAAAGAGAGATATCCGGTGATTTTTTTTCTTTTTGTTCAGAAATGAGAATTAGTTTAAATAAATATAGAAGGAATTAAAATGAATAAGAGAAAATGCACAACAGTTAAAACTGAAATTGCTTTGTAATAAATAAGCACTTTTTTTGAAACACGATCGCCGGGTTAAAGAAATGCCGCGACCAACTTTCCACAATCCGTACACGTCGAAAGCCAAACTCGTACTCAAGCAACATTCCGAATTCGAAATGAACAAAACCAACATTCGGATAAAAACACAACAACGTTGCCTAGGAACGAATGGAATGAAACGTACAGAAGCAAAGCGGTTTTGTTTGTGTGAAATAATTTCGTGTGGGTGTTTGTGAGTTTTGTTTTTGTAGACAATACACTCAAATGGAGAAACCGGTTCTTTTGCCACAAACAACGCTGGCCGAGTGCATTATGTTGTTTTTTTTTTGGGATTTTTTCAACCACTTGTTGGCTTTCTCTCTTCGTTGGAAGGAATCGATATCTATACATATCAAATGAAACCGCTGTAAGGAAAAAAAATAACTAAGGCGGAATCACAAGACAATTGACTGTAATCGATATCGATTTAGCGTCTTTCGATAATAGGTCTGTTCGATGTAAACACCCCCGGGGTGCTCGGGTGCTTGTCATACTGTGAACGGAGGTGTCAAAAAAACTGAAAAATTTCTCTGGATCTCGCTTTACATCGAATGCGTCAGTAGTGCTCTGTTTTTTTTTTCCTTTGTTGTATAGCAACAGCTGATTCGAACAGCTCCGAAATTCTCGCCCGGAAAAAAAACTTGGGGCGATTCAGAGCGCTCCCGGTTCGAGCACTGAATATACATCGAACAAGGTGGAAATGCACCGGGGCGAAAGTAGAGTGCCATCGAACAGCTTAGTGCGAAATCAGGGGGACCCAGAGCACACATCGAACAAACCTAATGACATGGTCTGCAAGTCTGCAAATCATGTAATTGCAAGTTGAGAGTATTGCAAGTTGAGTTGAGAGTAGAATCATTAACAACAGAACTTATTTTATTTTTCTAGCAAATCTCCATTGTTGATTAGGCACTTACGTTTATAAAGCAGTAAGCGTGTTGTTGTAATTTTATTTTCAAAGAAAGTCTGAAGCAGTAATTAACGACAGTTGCTTCTAGTTGCTTGACAGAAAAAACTGCTAATACTGTCAAGAAAATGTTTGGTTTTACGAGCATTGATTTACCTATTCAAGTCGCTAAACTGCTATCTGAAATAGACCAAGGCCAGTGAGAATGAAAGGGAGAGAAAAAACGGACTTATTGTTTTTTTTAACGAGTTTGTTCATCTACTCTACACTTGCTCAAGCACTAGTGTTTTTTCCTTTACATGTGGAATCATCGTGAAGTTGGCAACTAGCAATCCCTGTACATAATAGTATTTATGTCAATGCTGACAGGCCCATTTTTAGAATCTTTGTAAGGTTAACTCTAAACCACGGATCATCCAAAAAACAAATTGAAAGGATGCCCTCTCTTTTGAACCCTATCCACCCTGAAAACTCATGGTTCCCCCATTTTCGTTTGCTTCCATCTAATGGCTTTTTACTCCCTTACTTATAGTTTTGCCTCTCATTTTTTACCTAGTGAAGAATATTAGAGTTTCTAGTGATTGAAATAATTTTGTAATCAATAATTTACAACATTCACATTAAACAGCAATGTACGATCTCAAAGTACTTTTCTTTAAAGTAAAGGGGGCAGCTCTGTTCACCCGTTTTCTTTTCATAACGTTCCAATGTTTGGCATGTCATCAAAACACAAATACACACAAAACTAATTCCTCTTTCCGTTATTCACTCCGTTTGTTTGCAAATCGTAAAGTGTTCATCAAAATTTATCAAAATTTCTACCGAAAATCAAATTCGTTTTGTTATTGTTTGTTTCTGTTTAGTTTTGTTATGTTGTGAAATTCCTGCATCGGCTTATTAAAAGAATAGAAGCATGGAAAATCTAGACGAAATTGAAGAACCACCGGCGAAAAAAGAAACCAAGCTTACAGCCGCCCAATTATCTCGAATCGAAAGAAATCGCATTAAAGCTGAAAATTTGCGCAAAGGAAAAATAGTAGGAACAAATAAAACGTATTTAAAAAACTAAAATTAAACGAATTCTAAGAACAGTAAGCAACACTATGAAATATTCTTTATTCTAGGGATTTAAGTATACCTGGGACATCGGTTCATAAACTACAAAGCACGAGGCTAATCGACAGTGGCGGGGGTTTTCTTATCGAAGCTCCATTGACGGCAAGTCAATCTGCTGCAATTAATATAGCAGCTCCGAAACCATACATAGAACCTCCGCTCACATTTCCTTTAACATACACCGAATGCTTAGAATGTGGAGACAAATTTTGTGGCTCCTATCTGCAGGACAACTTTGACCATCCAGTGTGTGACAAATGTCGAGATCCGGAGGAAAAGCATACTCTTATTACCAAAACGGAAGCCAAGGCTGAGTATCTATTGAAGGATTGCGATTTTGATAGACGAGAGCCTGTTCTAAAATTCATAAGCAAAAAGAACGCACGGTACACCAAATGGGGTGAAATGAAGCTCTACCTTCTGCTGCAGGTACTACCTTAATCACATTTATTTAACCAACACCTGAACTCGATAATCATGACTTCATTTTATTTTAGATCCAGAAAAGAGCAATTGAAGTTTGGGGAAGCGAAGAAGAGGTCATCAAGCAACAAGAAGAACGAGATGAAAAACGCTTGGTAACCAAAGTCAAGCGCTATAACAAACAAATGAAACAGTTGCGTATGGATGTCAGGAGTAGTTTGTATACAAAGAAACTCAAGCCAATGCATGTTCATGAGTTTGGTCCTGAAACGTACAACGAGGAAGAGGATAACTATTCTCACTCGTGTGTGAGTTGTGAATACTCGGAGACTTATGAGAAAATGTAAAAGCCATCAATGCTGTTGAAGCCTAAAACTACTGCCCTTTTAGTATTATTTAAGTTCACTTAGTTTAAGAACTTTTTTGTTTAATGAAAAGAAAATCTTTCTAAGAACGATTTCTATTTGAAAAGATAAGCAACGTGATCGAGAAGGTTTCTTTTTGCTACTATACGGGTCCTAGTAACCATTACCACAGCTATTACAAGGAAGCTACAGACGTTGCTTGATTTTTTTTTTTATAATAAGCACGAACTCATTCCCTTTTTATGCCAAAGCACAGTGCGAGCGTTAGGGAATAGACGGAAAGGGTTTAGGATGAGGTGTCGATTAACATTGGCTTTGAATTCCTGCACATTGCAATGACTGGGGAAGACAGAGTGTGGAAGACAGTTCCACATCCGCGTAGTACGGCTAAAGATCGATTTTCTGAACATGACCGTACGACCGAAGTTGGGCTCGAGGGTGAACTGATGCGCATTCCTGGAGGCGCGGATATTACGGTTGAATATCTTGACGGAGGAATACAACTGGCTATTTCTCTAGAGCATATACCGTTAAAATAACGATAGAAGAGGCATGAGACATTACGTCGGTGTTCAAGTGACGTAAATGTCTCAATGATGTTACGGTCACCAATCATCTTAAATGCTCTTCTCTGGATGCTGTCCAAAAGACTTAAATACGTTGCTGGAGCACCAGCCCAAACGTGGGAGTTGTACTCAAGCTTTGATAAATGTCTGCTAGGCACTTATTGGCTCACTGGCCATAATAGGCATTTTCTTAGGGCGCAAACGATTTAACGTACCTGAAACGGACACTACAATAGGAGAAAGTCAATTCCAAAAGGGGTTAAGGGTGACACTGTGAGATTGGTCGGGCTCGTGGCAGTCCTGAACTAGCTGTTTCTGTAGCCGTTTGACCTGGGTATGTAGGGCAATAGCTTCGGGGAGAGCTTGGTCTCGTCAAAGTTGAAACTACCGTATCTGGTCACGTTACACCTATTCGGTCTTGAGTGTTCTTTTTCGTAAACACTGACAGCACTTACCCTCATTAATCGTTAAACCCACCTTCTTCACAACCATCTCACAAACAAGCCACTAACGAAGTCATCACGCAGTTGGTTCTTCAAATTTCAACACCGGTTTTTACAGAAAGAAAAATTGTAAAAAAAATCTGGATGTAATTCCAGAAATGTATGTTCAGAAAATAAAAATATAAAAATACTAGCTGTACCCTGCCACACTTCGCAGTGGCACATGTGATTGGATGGTTGAGAAATGAGAAACAATACAAAAATTACATTTCATACAAATTTAATTTTTCAATATTTTTTGTTTTTCTGTCTGCGTGATATAAAGACTATCGCATCTAAATTTAAGCCACACGATTCTAAAGATTGACCTTGAGTTTTATTGATTGTGATTGCAAATGCTATAAATTAAAGACCTAAACTGCTATCTGTTTCCGGCAATCCCGGTACCTCGTTACTCGCTATGCTACCCTACACGCTAACTGCTACTAATATGCCCTCTACATACTCCTGTTTCCTGTCACTCCGCTACTCCGCTACCCCGCTACTCCACTACCCTGCTCATATGTCATTAACGACTTGGTCGATTTTTCACAAAATACTTAAAAACCCATTCATGCCACTACCCGAACATTCTGTCAAAATTCGGTGCAGAGTACTCCAGTGATACAAAATAAGTGAGTCGAACTCAATACCACAGACACAATCAAAAATACATGTGCATCAAATAATCCGGTAAAAATTTGAAATAAACTCTACAGTATGAACAATTGAAATTTTCATGACACACGATATGAAATGACATGAATCAAACCACATAAACGTTGTAAAATGAAATTTCACATTTTCAGTCATTTTCCAAACAAAAATAATCTAACATTTTCAGGGAATTTCACAAATTAACCAGTCTATTCCTTGCTGCAAGCCACTGATCACTTATACCAAGATTGGAAACCTTGCTGTCAAAATGACATTTGCCTACAAGCTAGGGGAGCAGGTTAGCTGTAAGAGTATGCGAGTAATACAAACTTAAAGACACAGGTTAGCTGTAAGAGTATGCGTTTTATTGTAATAATGATACAATTGCCTACATAATAAAGCAAGTTTGCTGCAAATGTATGTGTGTATGAAAAAAAATAACTTTTGCGGTATTTGGAGGGTAAAACGTAGGTAGGTTTCCAATCTTGTTATAAAGTGATCACTGCTGCAAGCAGTTCAACAAATCGAAAGCAACAAATCTAAAAAATCAGACCTAGCAGACTTTGTACTTCCTCGTTTGATACAAATAAGACCTTAACTTTTGCACCCCGCTACCACACTACCCGCTAAACTCTATCCATGGCCCTACTACCCTCTACCTATTATCCGCTACCCGCTACCTGCTTCTGCCACTCGGTACCCCGTTACCCACTACCCGCTACTTCTACACGCTACCCGTCACCCCACTACCTGCTATCCACTACCCGTCACCCCACTACCTGCTACCCACTACCACGCTACTCCACTACCAGCTTTCCTGGATATATCTCATACAAAATACTTAAAACTCATTTACGCCACTACTCAAACGTTCCCTCAAAATACGATGACAAACGCTCCACTCCACTGGTACAAAAGTAGTGAGTCGAACTCGGCAACAAATCAAAAAAAAAAAGAAAAAAATCGACAACTAAAAATGTTAAGTGTACAGGTTTTTTTTATTGTCGATGAAAAACAATATTTGACAAATAAGGCCGTGTCCGAATTGGATTAAAAAGTAGTTAAAACTTGACGTTTGGTTAAATTTTGACATTTCGCATTGAATGAAATGTGTTAAAAATTAGACTAGCTGTGGAGCAGGTTAAAATATGACAGTAGTGGTTAAAAATTCATCCATTGTAACCACAATTCATCGAATTCGGACACGACCTAAAATTTTTCTTCACTGACATTTAATTTATTTATTTATTTTTTTTTTTTTTTGACTGAAATCTAATATTCGTAGCTATATTGATATTTTTTGCTGAAGTGAGAAAAGCATTACTTTTTAACATTTGCACCGTTTGTGATTGAAAAGTTTACATTTTGTTTGTTAACAACATTCTTCCCTTATTCCTCTTTAGTTTAAAACAAAAATTAAGAAAATCGGTCAAACGGTTGTTGAGTTTTTCGAGCGTACACAAACCAACATAACATTTTTATATATATAGATTTTACTCAATATCACCCTGTCAATCCATCATGTTAGCCAACGTTGAGAATACAAAATCAAATTCCATTTATATCGCCCAGCAATCTACTACAAAATTTATCGCCAGTTTTTGTAGATTTGCTTTTGCATCAGTCGACTGATTTTGACAGCCGCTTTTCCACGGAATTTTAACAAATTTTTTTTTTGCCACAAAGTAATAACCAAATCCAAAATTTTCCTCTCAATTTATTGCCAAAAAGATAACGAACACCGCAACATTACTAACCTCATCTACTAACAGTGCATTTGTTAAGCAAAACCCACAATTTCAAGAGGGTGTTGGTTGAACAAGCAAATCTTCAAAACTCGTTCAGTCTTTTTTTAACATCATTCGCTGTGGAGTTTTTTTTCTTTCTACCTATCCAAAAGTTCATACAAAAAAATTCATTCTTCTCTGGTTATGTTTACTGAAAGCCCATAATGAATCATATTTACGAAATCTAGTACAATTTCAATATATCGTCACCTAAAAAAAAAAAAAATAAGGAATTAATCTTCTGTTTTCTCAAAAATATCTTGAATGAAAAATTAACATTTCTAACACTACTTCAATCATATTTTAAACTAGATCGAACGATTGTGGAAACAATATATTCAATAAATCAAAAAGACCAATTAAAAACACAAATAAACAATGGAACAATCGAATATCAGTGATGGTGAAAAAGTGAGAATCGTATCGGATTTTATTTTGCATGCACCGCCTGGAGAATTCAATGAAGTGTTCAACGATGTTCGTGAATTGCTCAAGAACGATGCACTCCTTAAAGAAGGTGCTAGCTCAGCTTTTGCTCAGTATAATAAAGATCAGTTGACACCGGTTCGGATTGAGGGAAGCGATCATAATGCTGTTATATCGGAACACAATGATTTGGGTAAGAATTTGCTATCCATCGTTCGTATGACATATACACAACAATGATGCTACATAGCTATGTAGATACAGTATTTTAAAATTAGGACAAGTTGTGAGTTTTGCTTTGCCCATATATGGTTATCATTCGATTAGGATTGTGTATTATTGTCGACGACTTTCTTGTTACAGCTTCGCATTTGAGCGAAAGCGACGTGGTGTTTATATGAGACTTATTGAGGCCAAGATTAAGCAGATGCAATTTGGGATATTTGAAGGCTTTTGTGTTATTCGATAGTATCGTTTGAATGGTTTAGTCAAATTGATTGTTTTAACCATGAGAGAAGCTGAAAATAACTAAGAGAAACGCTTTGTTTGATGCTAATGGGCAGCTTAAATGGAGGTGTGTAGTAACTTTGAATGAGTCAGTAGGTTTCAGTGACGTCTGAAATAAGCTCCACTTGCTGCAATCATTAAGGAGAACATTTAAGCTCAGTAATACAAGGACCTCACTCCTTTTATATCTTCCAATTAAGCAGCTGGATGATTGGTGACCGTAACATCATTGAGATATTTACGTCACTTGAACACCGACGTAATGTCTCATGCCTCACCCTCTTCGATCGTTATTTCAACGGTATATGCTCTAGAGAAATAGCCAGTTGTATTCCTCCCCTTAAGATATTCAACCGTAACACCCGCGCCTCCAAGAATGCGCATCAGTTCACCCTCGAGCCCAACTTCGGTCTTCCACACTCTGTCTTCCCCAGTCATTGCAATGTGCAGGAATTCAAAGCCAAAGTTAACCGACACCTCATCCTAAACCCTCCCTAACGCTCGCTCTGTGCTTTGGCATAAAAAGGGAATGAAATCCCTTGAGTGCGTGCTTATTATAAAAAAACAGCTGTTATACGAGCCTTCAAACGTTTTCGTTCCTTGACCCACAATGTTTTTTCTTGAGTGAGTGAAGCTGCTTCGTCCCCAGTTCGGTAGAATTTACTTTGCTGTCAGCTCTCTTCGACTTTACTGATGATGTGAAAATCTGATAAAAATCAATTTACTTAAATGAATTATTAATTTTTTGCAGGAAGTGGACGCTTCTACGATCCTCGCACCAAGCAATCGTTTAAATACGATCACTTGCGAAAAGAAGCCACTGACTACCAAAATCTAGAGAGCGATGCACTTGCCGAATCATGGCGTTCTGCACTTGACATTGAAGCACTTGCATACACTTCCAACCACTACAGGCACGGCGTAAGTTATACCGCACTCAAAATTCGACAATAAATCAAAACTCTAAAGAAATACGTCTATTGCAGGTGTGCTCGGTATTTGGAAAGTCACAAGCTGGTCAAATAACATTAACCATTTGCATTGAAGACCATCAATTTCAGCCGAAAAACTATTGGAACGGCCGATGGCGATCTCAGTGGCATGTTACCTTTCAGCCAGGCAGTGGGAGTGCGGAAATAAAAGGTGTCTTAAAAGTGCAGGTCAGTCTAACACAACTCCATGATTTTGGAATTCAAAGTAAAAATCTTCCTTTTCTTCAGGTACATTACTATGAAGACGGTAACGTACAATTAGTGTCATCGAAAGAGTGCCGCGACGCACTCATAGTAACTAATGAACAACAAACAGCCAGAGAAATAATTCGACTAATCGAAGAAGCCGAAAACGAATACCAACTGGCAATATCCGAAAACTACCAAACAATGTCGGACACAACATTCAAGGCAATGCGCCGACAACTTCCAATCACTCGAACTAAAATCGATTGGACCAAAATCGTGTCCTATAGTATTGGTAAAGAACTGAAAACGCAATAAGGCATTTACATTATAAATAACAATTATTGTTCATTTTTTCTTTAAACAAAAAACAAAAAACAAAAAAACGAAACACAAAAAAACTATTAAAACAAAAAATAAAGAAAATTTATCAACTTATATATATACTTTGTTGTGCAAATAGTGGCTGGCTTATACAAAAGCATTAAGTATTTCAAAAGTATGCCGTTCAAAACAAAATTGTATTAAATTAATGAAAAAACAAAACACTCTCTTTTTTTGTATTAAATTATTTTACATAATTATATATTTTCTATAATACGATTCCGTTATTTGCATTGGTTGCGTTATACATTTGTGTACATCATTCTTTTGTTCGTTCGCTCGTTGTTTTCAGTTGCAAATTTTCGTTTTTTTTTTTTTTTTGGATTCGTTAAGAAACTGTCTATAACTACGTATATATAAATTTTTATAAATATATATTTTTATCGGTAGATAATAAAGAAATTCATCTTACAACAAAATCGGTTCAAAATGGAACAACATTTATTGCATTCAATTTGGCATTTTTTGTTTTTTTAGCGAATTTTGTATTAATATTATTTTGTGTTAGGAATAAAACCTGTCTCGATGGACTTGTTTGTTTGTCGTTCTGACTGAATCGAAATGGAAATAGAACAACAGAATTTGAAATGAAATGAAATGCTTACACTTAAAATAAAATGGAAAAAAATGAAAGCTCTAGTTAATAAAGTCGTCAATTTGTTAATCTTAAAGATATACACTCATGATCTTGTTTTTTGTGTACAGTAGCTTAGCCAGGCAGTCATTGTTGAGGCCGAAAACACAACTGAATTGTAAAAACTTCTTTCCATGTTGCTCTAAAGTCTTTCGAACTTATTTGCGAATAAGGCCCTCCGTAACTGTTTTGCAACTAGAATCGCAAATCATTTGCTCAAGAGACTGTTTTAGAACTGAAGCGTTTGGAAGAAGAAGGGGGTAAGTGACATTTTTGGGTTTTTCTGTTTTTTTTCCACAATGAAGAGGCTTAATGAAAAATTAAATTTTCTGTCTTTGCCATCCCTTAACCAAGTAACCATTAAAAAATGGTCTTAAGGAGGTAACGCAACACAGAATGTGCAAGTTAAATGAAAAAGGAGTTAAAACCATTAAAATTGGTCATGTCACTTACCCCTTCTTCTTCCAAACGATTCAACTGTTTTGCAATTGATTTATGACTACTTTCCGCACACGAGTACGATCAAATTTTGACCTGTTGATAGTTGTTGGGCCACTAAGGAGTACGCACCATACATACATACATAAATATATTATAATTTTAATTACAAAAACAAAACAAATATGCTAAAGAAACTAGGTTTGTGCGATGTAACCAGCCTGGGGGCACTCCGGTGCTTGTCATACTATAAACGGAGCTGTCAAAAAACTGCAAAATTTCTCCGGTTTGGTTTCACATCGAATGTTCTTGTTGTATAGCAACAGCTGATACGAACAACTCCGAAATTCTCGCCCCGAAAAAAAATTTGGGGCGATTCACGGTGGGAATGCATCGGGGCGAAAAAAGAGCAACATCGAACAAGCCTACTGAAATTCGAACCACAAAATCGGTTGCATGCGACCAGTTGGAAAACGATTGCAGACCGGGGGCCTGATTAGGGGATTCTCGGCGGATCGTATTCAATTCGATCTTTCAAATTCGACTTGCGTTGTATTTCTTTATTAACGAATTCGCGGGGGAGTGAAAATATTTCTTCCAATATTCCCTTGATTTGATACTTTTGGTTTGACTATTTCTTCCAGTGATTTCAACTCGCCAGCAAACATTATGACATTTCAAATTCGCCTTCGAATTCGTTATTTGGTCGAATTCAAATCGAAGAAGGCGGAAGCGAAAGCAATAATTGACGAATATCAAACTCCCTAGCTAAACGATCCGCCTCGAATCCTGGTTTCATTTCAGTCGACAAGTGTACGGACTCCTATAGAGCTCCGTATACAAAGTAACAAAACGGTTGAGTGAGAACTTATTTGCGATTCTAGTCGCAAAACAGTTGCTTCGTGTGCGGACGACCTAACTCTTGTTGTTTGGGTTGGCACTACAGTTCAGGTTTCATAAAAAAACCATGTCAAAAAAAACCTTGTTAAAACTTCCTCAGCAAACGCGATTGAAATTAACATTGTTAATCGTTTAATTAAGCAATGTCTATTGTGACAAGTTGCCAAAGATCTTCTTAGAAATTGGATGCTTTCTTTTTGTTCCGAGCGTTCACTTTGTCTTTATTTTATCAACCTATAAAACCATTTTCTTCGCTTTCGTTTCAAGGCCCACAAATGCACCACTTACATCATCCTTCTTTCTAAAAATGCGAGTTGCCTTGTCTAAAATGCTATGTATCCGGATGAATCTAGTTCTCTATTTGAATTTTTGCAATCTCGCAATTTCAAATACCCGTACCCCGACAAACTTAATGTATCGAGAGTTAGGTTAGGTTGGAGTGGCTGTCTGGATGTAATGGACTCACTTAGACCTCAAGGGTCCATTGTGAATCGAGAGTAGATTTCAGTTGATAAACAATCGAAGATTTTACTTATCACTGGAAACTAAAGTAACTTACGAGTGTGTCGACTTATGAAGACTACCAGAAACCGGAAATGTGCATTACCGACTCTCAAGGCAACTATTTTATAAGAAACAATTAACAATGAATTTTAACAAAAAATGAATTTAACTATTAAGTTTAATCAGTTAACAATGCAAAAAAATGACTAGGAAGTACTATCAGCAGCCTTTTTGATTAGAAATCGCTTGTCCGGCTGTGACTTAACCTCCAAGTCTAATCTGTCCAACACCCAACCGAGCTCATCACTTCGTGTTGCCCAGAAGAAGATTGTTCCTTAAATAATAGATTGAAAAAATTATTTAATCCCTCTGATTGTTTACAAGAAAACAATACAAATTTACCTTTATCCTTAGGTCCTTTGACTGAAACTTCAAATTGTGCAGTCTGTCCGTCGCATTTATTCTTCTCACCATCAGCCAAATCGAATCCGATTTCCTTGATAGGTTCCCCTAAAAGACCAACAGCACCTAAAAACCAACTAACCAATTCGATTTATGGAATGATGGATGATTGAAATAACGGCTTGATAATAACCTTTATGCTGGCGAAGAGTCTTTAGTGCTGCTTTGAAATACTGTGTGTTACGGATTCGCTCTTGAATTTTATGTCGCATGTACATGACACCGGATATGGAAGCTACTGCACCATAAACACATATTTTTCCTAGTGTAGCGTTGGAAGGCAACTTCATTTTATGGTTTTTAATTTATAAATTTTATAAATAAAGGCTGGGTTTGTTAATAACAAAATTTCATTTGGATTTGTATACTGTAAAAATCACTGTGAAATGCATTACGTATGTATGACAGTCAGCTGTGAGCTTTCAACAAATGTCAGTGTCAAACCGGCAAAAGCTTTTTAACATTAGGTATGTTTGTAAGCTATTTCGTCGTACCCAGTTCACACAATACACATTTATCTGACGAATTTTGACGTACTTCATGCAGTCCATCGTTTTCCGGCACAAGTCTTTTATGTCATTTTCCTTTGGCCTTTTTTTACGTTTCTTCTTCTACCGGGTTATGATGTATGTGTCATTCTTGGGACGATTCTGTTTTCAAAACGGAAGAGTTCTGCTCTTGGAATGCTTTCAGAAGACTTTTGGACTGTTCCGAATGCTTCTGGATGTCCAATGGAAAACGACTTTATTGGATTTACCATGTATCTGTTTCTGCAAGAAAGAGTGATGCAACACGTTGGATAGAGAGGGAAAATCAAAATGCAGGACATCTTGATAAATCAAGATTATAGGAAAAAGGAAAAATCAAGATCAAGATTATATTTTGCTGAACTGAAGCAAAAAGGCGGAAAAGTGCGAAAAGTACAAGGGAAGTTACTGCTAAACTTTATATCGTACAGAAAATATACGCAGTAGCAATGGAGGAATAATCAATGGATGGACTATACTTTTAATTATTTGTTACAATGCTATAAAAAATCTTTGGCAATTCCATACTTTGAGGAGCATGTCTAATCATTGCAATTGATATAAAAAAAGCAATAAAAAGTCCACATTTGGTACCAAAAAATCAGTGGAGTTGTTAGCGCAATGCGTAGTGCATTGGCTTTTCAACTGGCTGGTCTAAGGTTCAAAATCCAAAGATGAGAACTTAAAAATTGTTTCAATTAACAATGAAAATAGACAGCACCACTAATGAAAGGAGTCTGAAGATTGGCTTGGCAACCGTGAAATAGCTATAACTCCAGCCAAAAATGGAATTGACGGAAAAAAGCCATTGGTGGAAGCACCTCTAGAAAAAGTTGTTATTATTCACATACAAATGAAAAATTCCATAGATCCTGAAAAGTGTCACTTCGGACTGAGAGAAAGAAGATCTACTAGTTCTCTCTTCTCTTTCTCTGATCTCTTTTGTAAGACAACAACAATTTTGATTTCGACGTTTCCTTTATTTTTTTCACTGTGTCCGTTACAACTTACAGCCAATCAGGAAGAAGTTGAGAGAGAGAGAGAGAGAAAGGGAGAACTCGTGTAGACCTTTTTTTTACCTGTCCTGTCACATCATCATGCAGTAGCAGTTGCAGTTCCACTCGTACGACTAATAACTCTCCCATGCTCTATTATCTTATCTCTATGCTTAGATTATATGTATATCTCACCGCTTTGGCGCTTTACCTTTCTTGAAATTTACAGATAAAGAAGTTGAAGCTTGAAGATGCGTGTAAATTCAATCCACCATTGAACTACAGAGCCAAATGTCAAAAAGAATAAAGCAACAAAATTGGACAAAATTTTAATCAATTTTAATTTCTCTTTGTTATTTACAGTAGAAAGAGAAAGGTTGAAATAAACTTTAAGGAAGTGTTGCGACTTTATCACTTCATGCGCCCGGGGTGAACAACTTTACGAAATTCCCGAAAGATCTTTCCAGCATAGGGAAGAAGGGAGATTTCTTCAGAATTTATCTAAGAAACCGTGGTTCTGTAAACATTATTACCTTTTATCAATTTTGTGGGCAACATTTTCAGAAACTTGCTTTTCCAAGCTCAGATATGAGAGACATTTTATGTACATTGTAGATCAATTTCTCCGAAGATTGGTGTTTCTTGTCTGCTTGAAATTAAAGTATATCCGCTTTCAAAATACTGACCTACAAACTTTCTAGACGTCTAAAAAGGGTAAGGCCACCACCATTAGAACAAATTCACCAAAAGAAAAAGATAATCGAAGTCGATATCCCCGATTTTTGAAAAGAATTTACCCAACTGGATTGCATTTTCGAAAAAAAGAAAGGAAATTGTAATAATTTTTTCATATTCAAAAGTTTTTTTTTTAATATTTTGGTATTATTAACTAACACACATGAAGACGTTTATTTAAAAATTAAAAGAATTAATATTTTTTTATGTTTTTCATTTAAAACGATTTTCAGTCAATGATTTGTTCAAATGGATTTTTTTTTATTTTTGTTCTTACGAAATTGCAATAATTTTAATTTGTTTTGTATTTAATGCTCTTCTGTATTATTTAAGTTAAACTTTTTTTTCCCACAAATAAAGCATTAAGCTATTTATTATTTTGAAGAATACATATATGTTTTAGTTTTACTATTCTATACATCAATAGTTTTTGAAATACAAATTTGCTTTTTTATAGCTTCGGTACTTTTGAAGTGCCTACACTAAATATACAATAAACTTTAGAATATTTTACTTGTTTTTTGTTTTTCTCTCTGTTTTATTGGCAAAATAGTGATATCAACTTTTATTTTAAATTTGTTTCTTGCTTGCGATCATAATATTCAATTATAGTAGGGACAAATGGAATTGAATGATTTATAATTTAAGTTATGCATTTGTTTTGTTTTTAAGCTTGAGTCCCTTGTTTTTTGTTTTGTTTTTGTAATTTCTTTGAATAAATATTTAATTTACATCCTCGAAATATTAAAAACAAAAATTATATCAATAAAAATAATCTGTGATGCTTTATCTGTTTATTCATATAAAAATAATTTGATCCTTCGATATTCTTATGAAAAATTAAATTCAAGCAAATATCAACTTTGAACATAAACATTTGTTTACCTTAGGAGTAACTAGAGAAAAACTGAGACATATTTATCTTAATTGTATATTGTTTTAATCAGCAACGAATATATAGAAAACATTAATTTGTCAAGACACCAACGAGACTCTATGTGACAGTTTTGCTTATATTTTATGCATAATCCAGTTAGACCTTAATAACATTCGTCAATAGATTGACTGTTGTCATGCGAATTCATAAAGATTAATGACATGAATGAGTGGTGGTAAAACCAAAACCGAGTCCAATTTTTTTAAGATATCTGCCGTTTGGCCAATATTGACATACATAATTTATATGAAAGAAGAAAACTTGAAGTAGGTGGTTTTTTTGACCAACTAAGGAAACACAGCGGATGAGCGGAAGGAAGAAGACGGATATGGCTATCAAAGTTGATAATACCATACTAACGGTAGTTATCATTAAAAAAAGGGAGATTTTAGTGAATCTTATGTGGCTTTTCTTTCCCAAGAATTGATCCGTAAAAGTGGCAATTTTTTTCACCTTAAACGCATTTCTTTCACAAAGAAATTGAATTTATTTCCCGAAGGATTGATTTCTCTCGAATCTCTTTTTGGAGACGGATTTACACATACCTGTACACAGATTTTACACATATACTACAGCTGAGTTTTCTGTTGTTGTGATTATCATGCACAAAACGATTTAACAGCTGACCAGACAACACAGACATTCAAAAAAGGGATTGATTCGATTTTGTACATTTCTTTCACGCAAAAAACATTGAATTTTAGTAGCAATTCTTCGTGGTTGTAAGTAAAGCCACATTAGCTCAGACAGTGAATCACTTCGACTACCTTTTTGGAAATGTTTCTGTATTTAAATTTAATATTCATATTTCTCCCTCGGTTGCGATGAAACTTAGTTCGACTATTCAGTTCAATTTAAAGTCATCGGCCTAAATTTTTAGTCAGCCCTCGTTTAAGCAATAAAGTCTACTCTATTTAAAGTACTCAAACTTTTTCTTATTTTTAAACACTTTCAAAAAAGAAGACTTGTTGAAAGTGTTAGTTTGGACTTCAAACATAACGTTGTGTGAACTCGCCTAAATGTTACAGATCAACAGGAAATTACAAGTAAAATTAAAATTGTCAGAAGTCCAACAAGCAGGACGAAAATGGCTAATTATTCTTTGAATCGTTGCTTATTTGAATATACATATAATTTGCAGTGGTTTTTAATAAATAAACAAAAATAAAAGCTGAAAAGGTATGTTTATTAATTATTAGCAGTTATTAAATTTGTTCATTAATAAAGTCTTTTAGCCGAAACGGGACCGTGAACAAAATTGGTATCGAGTAGAAAAAAGATACTTCCGGCATTTAGTTAGCATCTCATCTCAATGTATATCAAAATAATTGAAGATAAAGGTAATGAAAAGAAGGCTGCTTGGGAAGTAATACGAGTTGCTATGGCTGCTTTTGGGTACCATAGAAGCAATGAAAAAATGCAAGCCCAATGGTATAGCCGACACCAATAGGGAAAACGCAATAAAAGAAACGGAATAGGATTTCCTGTCCTGCAAGAGGACACAATTTATATGGATTGTGACACTAATTTTCAAACTCCTATAGTTGTTGACGATGAGAATGCTGAAAGAAACGCCGAAACCTTTTTGCTTGACGTAAGCGATGACATTAACGATGTCGAAGAAATCCTGGCGATGAATACAGTGACACCTGTTGTTCCAATACACTCAACGGATCTATTGAGCTAACCAGATTCAACGCCATGGATGCACGTTAAGAGTAAATCGAAAAAGGAACGCCACAGGAAGCAGAGCGGCACATGCTTCAAATTGCATATGACAAGATGTTGAAGCAAGAAATCTGTGAAATCTGCTTCCTCATCAAATTTAATGACAAACCTTAAAAAAAAACTATTCTTTTAAAAGTTAAACGAATCATTTCCACCTTTTAAAGTTAGACGACCAGTTCAACGAAAAAGTATACTTTAAGTCGTTCAAAAATGAAAAAAAAATGTCAACCCTGAATCTAAAATTTATTTTTAGAGCCGACTGCTATTTTAAAGTGGATTTAGAGTAGGGTTTAAATGTTGAAAATTTACGCCGCAATTTTAAAAGTAACAGAATTGAGCTTTAAACGAATAACCTACTCTTTTGAGACCGAGAGGAGAGGTAAGAATTTATCAGAACTCGAATTTTAAAGGACTTGTCTTCCTGTTTCTTTATGATAAATTTAACATTCATTTTAGGATTCATTCAAGCCGGAATTGGTTAAAGTTAAATCTCAGATAATGAAATACCGGTCATCCTGTTTCCAAGCAAAACGACATTGAGAATTTTTGAAAAAAAGGTGAGAAGATCTAACTGCAAACTAATATTAGTTACATTTTAAAAAACAAGAAGCAAGAATTTGGGTGAACAATGAATAATGATGACAAAATATTAACAAAACTGCGATACACAGGTTTACATAGTCTGAACCTCAATTTTAAAGATTTTCTATATCTCAATTTTTTTTTTTTGTAAATTTGTCGTTTAACATTTTGATTTAAGATCACAAAAGAAATTTATTGTTTTATTTAGCTGACAAAATGGACAGGAAATGTGCAAACACATACAATTAAAATACATAAGATGAAAAATTATAATTAAACAGCACGAGTTAAAAGTTAAGGATCTTACTGAAAGAAAATCAAGGTACTTAGGCCGTGTGCGAATTGGGTTAAAAAGTGGTTAAAACTTGACGTTTGGTTAAATTTTGACACTTCGCATTAAATAAAATGTGTTAAAAATTAGACTAGCTGCGGAGCAGTAGTGGTTAAAATTCACCCATTTTTAACTACAATTCATCCAATTCGAACACGGCCTTAAATTAAAATTTAAATAATTATACAATTTTATGTGATTCAAGTATTTTGTTTTTTGATTCTGTTCGTCCTTCTCATTAATCACAATTTTTTTCATTTTCTTTTAACATTTTCATTAAAACATATTCTACATAGAAAAAAAATATTTTGTTTTTGTTTTTTTAGTAAAAAATTGTTACTTTTATCTTAAAAAAGTGTGAATAATGTTTTAAAAAACAAACATTAATATCAATTTCATTTATGTTTTGTCTTCAAGGTTTGTATACTAAAAAAAAACATTGCTGCGACGACGTTTTGTTCTAAAATCAGTGTGTGTGTGTGATAGTTTTACTCTTTTCTTAATCTTGTATAATATAAATATATTCGTGCGAAGGTAAATTGTGTATTTTTTTGTTTAAAGGTATTTTTTGTTTTAGTGTGGCAAAAGGCGTTTGTGAATAATTTTTATATAATATTATAATATCGGGTAAAACAGCGCGGTAGCTTAAACAACGTTTGTTCTCTGTTCTTGTTATTTCGCATTAAGAATCGTCATATATTTTGTAAAATTAGGTTGTCAATCATTTTTTTCCAAAATAAAGAGAGTCATGCTTGATTGATTACTATTTGGCATGACCATTGCTTAAAACAGCTGGCAAAACATTAGCCTGTTGAACAATAGCATCGATTTCCTTTTTAAGGAATGCATCGACACGTTCGGAACCTTTGTTATCGTTTGCTGCACCATTGATACGTTTACGAATACCCTCTTTTGATATGAATAACTTATCGCTGTCGCGCATTAAATCGTTTTTAAACTCAACGATACCGGACACCGTTTCGTTAACAGTCTTATCAATAAATTCCTCGATATTTTTAGTCTCCATGTCGATTTTTTCTTTAATTTTAATCGACAAATTATCCATTTCGCATTGATCGTGAGCAATGCTAATTGCAGCCAATGCTGTCGGTACAGTTGTAGAGGTTTGTCGGCGCAGGTCAGGAGATATAATAAATCGATTTTTTGTAGCAATTGCATGTGATGCTGATGATGAATCGTTTGAAATGTCGTCAACTAGATTAGCATTGGAATTGCTTGCTGCAGCTAAAGTGTTGGACAATTTCGTCTGGATGATGAGATCATTGTTTGTTTGATGATGATGATGATGATGATTTTGGTTTGCATTGCCATTGCGAACAGTTGATGTTGCATTCGATGGGGTTTTTGAATGTTTATCGCCACGAATGAATTTTGGCAATATGACAAAAGTAGCAATCGCAATAACATGAAGGCACATAAACAATTTCAGGTACAATCTTACACTGACCTGAAAATTCAATAAAAAAAAAACATTAATAACATCATTCAGATCTCCAAGTAGTTATAAAAACACTTACCATACACTCAAGAAGAACAAATGGAAAAGTTGCATAACCCATAAATATACGAGTTGTTGCACATGTTAAAATATCATAAAACATTCGTGTAAATTGAGTGCTCTGGAATCTATGACGGAACATACGTCTAGCCTGATAAAATAAAAAGTGATTAGTTTTGAGCATTGAGTGTATAGAAATAAAGAACAACTCACCGATCGAGCAGCTGTGACAAAAATTGCACCAGTAGCAAATGTCAAATAGTAACCCGGATAAAAGCCATGCCAGACAGCGCTTAGAGCAAATGTAAGTATGGTGCCGTATTTTTTAGGAACCCGGTCATAAACTAGTGTTCGGAGCCAAATATTAGTTCCAATATTCCAGTTGTTAATAGCATCACGGAAGTTTGATGCAAACTAAGGTACAAAATATATTTAAAAAAACAAAACTTTCGGTTATTATCGTTACTTTTTTGAAAAATAAGAAAATCTGAAAATTAATCCATTTAAAATTCAGCCAACAATAGGATAACTGGATATTCGATGATTTGCGCTCTAGAATTGAAAACATAAATAACTACATGTTGAGAGGAACACTCATTAGTTCTAGAACCGACCTTCCCCTTTAAAAGTCCAAAAAGTGACTAACAAACTGTCTTGAAATCAGAGCTAAATTGAATGATGTCAAAAACGACTTTTAAAAAGTCTCAATGGGAACTGAAAGATGTTGATATTCAAGAGAAAGAGTAAAGGAGAAAAGTTTTCCAACAATAAACGGATTTTATTCCGTATTCGAAAGCGAATTTCTGTTCTACTCACGCAGCATAAAGATTCACTGATTTGCGTTTCTTAGTCATTGAAATTTCAACTCACAATGCAATTCACCCTTGAGCGATATTCCTTTCGAATTTCCGTCAGAGTTTCCACTTAGAATTTAAAATTTATTCATTCGCAAATCCAGTCCTTAACAGTACCTACACTTCCTTACAATGATAAATAAATTTTCGACTTTAGATTTAACCACTGCTACAGAGGGTTTTCCCAAGACAAGACACTCACTTTTTGGTTAGGGTTACGGCACTAGTCTCCGGACAGATAACTTTTTTTTACTTTCAATGTAAATATTGTTTTTTTTTCTATTAGTTTTCCATTCAAATCTTGATAATTTTCTAAAACCATAAATAATTCCCAGTAGATTAAATTAAAATGAAGAATTCTAAAAAAGGACAATTTTTCGGAGTCTCGGACGACTGAGAATCGAGTGTCCGGTCGTTTCCAATATTAAGAACTCAATATATTTTTCTCTGTTAAGTGTTGAGTATAGGTTAGGTTAGGTTTAGGGGCTGACAGTTGATGTTTTTACCGTCACACTTAGATCAATACAGATCCATTGTGATACCCGCGAGTATTGCTACTCAAGCTAATAAGAAAAACCTATGTGTTCAGTTAGTCAAGCCATTTAGAGGCCTTGACGAAGTTCAGATTGCTAGTACCTGGCGTACTAGAGAGTTCTTCTAAATCCCAGAAGAAAAAGTTGCCAAGCAGTTTCTTTCTTTGGTGGGAAAAGTGCGGGACAGTGACACAGAAAGTGCGAAGTGTCTTCATGCACCTCCTCGTCACCGCATCCTCTGCATAGATCATCTGAACTGATTCTTATCTTTTTCATATGATAACCTTACAGATTATGTCCGGTGATTATGCTTACAAGAGATCGAAGTGATTCCTTGTGTAGCTGCATAATTTTTTCCGTTCTTTGTTTGTTAAAACAGGGCCAGATATTTCTTGTTGTGCCGCAGGTGTCAAGAAGATTCCACCTTTCATCGGCCTTGATAGTTATTCTTTTTGAGATTTCCTGTTTTAAGTGTTGAGTATAGAGGAAACCATTTTCTGCATCGGTACTTATTTCCTGACTTTGAAATAATAATCCCGAGTTATTGTTAACTTAGACGAAATAAAAAATAAAAATAAAAAAAAACCGGGACCAGTCTCCGGACGATCAAAATTTCGCACGATTTTGAACCTACTTCATCATTCGGTGCTCAAATCCTTAAATGGCGCATAGGCATAACTCTCCTGCTTTCTATCTGAATTTGTAGTAGTTTTGGTTTCTTGTTTCCAAAATCTACCAAAGCAAAACGAAGCCTTTTAACACTTAACTGATGTATAGGTATACTGCTTTTTGGGTACAAATCCCTTTGATAGGGGGTGAAACGTAAAAAGGAAAGAAACTGGTTTTATTATTCCCACGTTCAGGTTCAGGTTCGGTAATAAGGAAAAATATTTCCTTTAGTTGTTGAAATTTTCCTTGTATATATATTTGGGGAGTAGTCTCAAGATGGAAAACGATGATGGTGCCATCTTGAGAATTTTTCACAGAAGCGGTTTTTTTTTCATAAGTTTTGTGTTGTGTGTTCTCTGCTTGGTTTGACAGAAGATCTGTCAAACAAACAGAGAACCAATCATGATAGTACTCTCTAAAAATAAGGAAATTTCTCCACCTATTGACACTCAAATGATCTCAAAATATCGCCTGACAATGAATAATTAATGATAATAAAATTCTAAGATCAGAACAAAAATTCTACCCAGTCTCCGGAAGATTGAAATCTAATCTCCGGACGAAGGAAGACACAATTATTGTTCTTTTTTCTTTTTAAATGATTAGAGGGATGATAACTTAAAAATGTTTATTCTGGATACAAAAACACTTAATTCAAGGAAATGAAACATTTCAAAAAGAATTTGAACAAAGAAAAAATAATAAAAATGAAACTTAGTAGCTGTTCGAAACTAGGTTTTCGCCAAATATATTTGGGACCAGTGCCCGGACACTGAAAAAATCGATTAAAAAAATGCAACATTTAATTTTTCTTTTTAGTTTTTGGAAGTTCATAATATTTTTATTTATTATTTTTTTTTTTCGCTAAAAAAGAGCAAAATAGTGACGGCTGCTTAAACGATCCATCCGTTATACCCAGGATCGGGTTGAAACTTCGTATGTGTTTGTGAAAAATGTTGTGTGTTTGTTGTTCGGAAATTCTATGTTTAGTTTCTCTTTTATTCTCTATTAAGTGCAAAATCGTCCGAACACTGGGGTATTGCCGGAGACTGGTGTCGTAAAAGTTTTATTTCCGTTAAAAAAAAATATCCAAACGGCAATATTAGGTGGATTGGAATTGGAATAAACCATCGACAATCTATTTCAGAACTTGCTGTTTTAAGCAAAGCAAACTCAAAAAAGTTGTTTAGAAACAATTTGCAATTCATTCTTCATAATTTGAATCGAAAATCAGCTCGTTCTTCCCTTCTACCCAGTTTATAACTGAATTGACCGAATTGTTCTTTCAATTGGATAATACTCAAATAAGAAAGCCAGTCACAAAACTACTTCGAAAACACAAAGAAAAACACTGGAATACGATTTTCAAGCCCAAAAGTGTTTGTTTACAGTCAAGTTGATGCCGCCATCAGTGCAAGGAAAAAATTAAAGAAACATACACACATATAGGCAGAGACCGATTTCTGAAAAAAAAGATTAAGAATTTAACAAAATTTTCAAAGTTTCAATATTCAATTGCGTAAGAGCTTGTTTCACAAGTTTTAAGCAAATTATATGGCTATCCAAAAAAAAAAAACCTATAAATACCCTTTTTGCAGGCGAATTATTGCTTAAATGCTTCTTGTGTGAATAACTTCTGTAGGAAATCGTCGTTTTGATCCAGGCTCTTGAATTTCGAGTGCGTTGATTTTTCATTTAAGGGGTTTCAAACTCAACAACATGTTCATCAACTTCTGACGTGTTGGCTGATTGGTGTAATTTAAACACCACTGTGAACCCAACTTTATAGTTGAGTCGATTCTTAATTACATTTCTTCGCGAACACACCCAGCACACAACAGCTGTTTTGACACCATTGTGATTTGACATTTCTCTTTTTAAAATTCAGTTTATTGTTTAGATAAAGTCACTGCACATCTGCACAAAAAATGCAGCGCGCCACAGATTTTGGATACCGTTTTTTTTCCATTACAAAAATTAGATTTTACAAATTTCACACTAAAACTTTGTGAAACAAGCCCAGAGCCAGGTTATTAGATAATAAGCAATTTTAAAAATTAAACTTAGGAAAAAAAGAATTGATTTTTTGGCCTTGAAAATTTTCACACATCCCGCAGATTTCGCGCAAATTGGAAAATCCATTCAACTTACCTCAAATGATAGCACATTAATATTCGTTATGAGATCCCATTTGGGATTTCCTTCTTTATCATAGCCGGCAAATCCCAGCCCGGCATTATTGCATATAGCATCGGCCAACAACCAGGCATGATAATACTTAAAACGTATAATCGTTGTTGCCATCATTGTATACCACAAATTATAAGCAATTGAAGCATTGGCTATAGATTCGGGATCCTTGAGCGTTTTGATTGGATACACTTTGACGAATTTCATAAATATAAACGCACACACCATACTGCCAATAACTTTTTTAATAACAGCTTTTGTTGGTGATGGCTCAATTATGATTTCCTTTGTATTGCCATTGTCCAAAGTGCCCTGCAATTGTATATCAGATAAATGATGTTGTTTTCAAAATATATTGCGATTGATGTGATTTTACATTTGATGTTGGACTTTTAAGCAAATTATAGCCTTCGATGAATTCGATGTAGTCCCGGTAGAAAACTAAGGGGCCCGCCATCAGACCTTGGAAGTTCAACACAAACGAAAAGTATTCGAGTGCAGATGGAAGCTTTTGTAGTGAATGATATTGTTGTGCTTTAGTCATGTCCTGAAATTATGTAAATTTTTTTTTTCTGTCAGTTTGTTCATTTTATTTCGAGGAAATAATTACCTTCTGCTCTTTAACAAAGCCATCATGAATACTGAAGGCCAAGCTAGTTACTTTTTGGGTAATTACCATAAGAGGTCCGGTTATGTCAAGCGAGCACGAGCCGTAGTCATAGATTTGACGATGCAAATGAATGCACAGCAAATAAATCAATGCAACAATCATTACGGCTCTAGGATTTAAAATAATAAAATACATTTTTGAATGGTTGGAACAAACTTAAACAGTACCTTTGAACGACTGATGGATTTTGTGTACGTATAACGACGTAACATACTGACGGAAGTCCAGCGATGTGAATGGCCTGTTGTCCAAAGCAAATGTATCCGAAGACAAGGCCAATTGAAAGGCCAAATGTGTGACGGACAATGGAAGACACCCTGGAAGGATGCAAAACTGTTCGAAACAGCGATGCTAGGAACAGAGCTGTCACTTGGCATAATATGAAGTTTATCTGCAAGTAAATAAAAGAGAAACATTGGGTTGAAGTTTGTACTTTGTTTTGTTTTAATGTGATTTTAAAAAGAGAGATTAATAACAAGTGAATGGCAACTTAATTTTTGAAAGTTCTTGTGTACAGGCGGGGAGGTATTTCCTTACCGATTCAGGATTATTCTTAATTTGATGTGTACATAAATTTATTAAGGACGTAATTTTGTTAAATGCTTAGAAGTTGGAGAAATAAATGTCTTAGTAAGAAATAAGCATATCTTGAGCACACCTTAGATAAAAGCATTTTTTAGAAAATTAAATTTGAAAAACAAGTTTTTGAAAATTTGTTTATTTCTTGAAGCTTTGAATATCAACTTGAACTAAACGGTCCAAAATGTTAAAATATGTTCTGCAACTATATTCTCTTCAGTGTTTACACCAGTGATATTGCGGCTTTACTCAGGCAAATGCTTACGCCGACGACGATTTTAATGCGAACGAAACGCAAAGGTAGTGGACGTCATAAGAACTCTCTAATACCGTCAATTCGACAAGTTTAACGATATTGCGATAATTGGACTCTGTTTTCGAGAGCTTTGGGGGATACGCGTTGAGCCTCACGGACAGCAAAAGTAAGGAGAAGTACGTCTGTATTTTGGAGCAGCTTGCGCGCGTCACCTCAGCCTTGCGTCGTCCCTCTGGGGTGGATTCAAAGACTTTACGGGCTGGAGTATTGGTGTCCATCCTCTCCACGTGAAGAAGCCATCTAGGTCTTTGGACCTTCACCCTTTTAGCTAAGTCAGTATCGCTTTATAGCCCGTACAGTTCGTGGTTAAATCTTCTCCTCCATTCACCGTTTATGCATACAGGACCATAGATCTTATTCCTCAACCTCATTCCTGTATTTAAGTCTCTTAACATCCTCGATTGATCGCTTTTCATGCTCAATTTTTCTTTTCTCCTCTTATGCAGCGCTGCTTAATATGCTTCTTGGTAGCATTTATCATCAAATCAGGGGTTTCGTATTGGTGGCCTCGTGCAAAACAGCACATCACTGGCAGCATCCCTAATGGCTTTCTGGCAATTCTGCAACTGGTTCTCAATACTCGATGCTGGATCTGTAGCGGACTTCTCATGATGTTACTTGACACTCGATCGGAAAAGAATTTTGCGATCTTTTATGCGATTGTAGCCGTCCGACGTTATACTTTCTTCTAGCACTTCCTGTTTTTGGCTTTGGCGATATATCCGCTGCACTACCTTGGCTACAACGAGGTAGGTAGTGGTCCGAGTCGATGTTGGCCCCTCGGAACGTTCGGACATCAATCTGGTTGAAAGTTGATTGGTCTAGAGACCTCCAGGTCTCCTTGTGTATGTTGAGATGTGGAAAACGCGTACTTGCTACTACTATGTTTCGCCTCGCTGCAAAATGGATAAGCCTGAATCCGTTTTCGGAATCCGACTTTTCCACCAAAGATTTTCTCTTTTCTTAGTTTTGCGTTAAAATATCCTAAGACGATTTTCACGTCAAAGCTAGAGCATTGTTTGTTGTTTGACAGCTCTGAAGCTTAGAAGCTGCCTAAGCCTGCCTCCAACGACAAAGCCACATCCAAACAAACGCTGTTGTTGTTCTCTGTAGCAGTCGCCGTAGTAGATATAGCAGTTTTTTATCCTCCGGCCCTTCCCATCGCATTTTCTGGATGGCGATTATATCTGCCTTATAACGGTCTAAGGTTTCGCTTATTGTTCGGCGGCGCGTGGTCCACTTCCACTTACAGATCCGAATCTCGTTGTCTTTATTTCGTTTGAATGGTTCGTCATCAGTGAATCCGTGTGTATCCAAGGCTTGTTCTTGCCTCACAACTAGCTTATCTTATGTGATTGGAAAGTCACCCCAAAGCACGACCCCCAACCTGGAGGGCCAGGTCCTTATTTTAACCCCAAGGGCAAAGAGCCGGATAAACCGATCGTTGTCGGTCTGAGCTCTAAATATGTCGAAGTAGCCCGTATAAAGTAAACACTGAGTAGTTCAACCTCACTGGAACTGTAGACGTCACCGTTGAATCCATCCTGGGAATTCTTTCGCTGCCGCCTGAGAAAGGAGTAGTGCCTCAGTGGAAAACACTCTCCGCTCTCTTTCGTTAGCCGTCTCCAAAGCCTTCCATAGGGGTTTTCACCCTATCTCCAGCTGAGGTACTAGACACCCGGTGGTCACCACGTGCAGGTGAAAGTAGGACTTGGTAGACAGAGGTTGTTGAGGACGTTTGGGTCCTCATGAGTGCACTGATATCTACCATTTTACACACGTCAGCTGTTAAGCGGAGATAATTCGCCACACCACATAGCTTTAATATGGCCGATGATCGTTTATGGTTTTCCAATGCAGTGCACTTTGACCCATCTTGGACATTCACGAGGTAGTTTCTTCGACGCTGCTTCTTGGTTTTTATCGAACACCGGAGCCTTCTTGCATTCATTACTATTCTATAACGAACTTCTATATTCAACGGGGATCGAATCAAAAGAATTCAGAATTTTGTTGTATACGGGTCATATTGCTTATTGCTCGAGAGCTTATGGCTTCGACCTTTCGCAAGTAGGCACATCCTTGAACAAATTTATTCAACTCCATTTCTCTATTTAGAAAAATATGATTTTGTACAGGACAGATTGGCGGTTCCGCTAATTTACCAGGCGAAGAACTATGTGACGGTGGCGGTTTCCTTGTAAAATTATTCAGTTTCTGTCATTGTCAATTTATTCAGTATATTCAACATTTTCATCATGGTAAAGTACCGGTAACCGAAACTTTAAGAGAGTTAACTCTAATTTAAGGTCTTAAATCTCTTCCAAGTATAGACAGCCAATACCAAATACCAAATTTCATATTCGTTGTGTAATGTTGCCGTGTAAGAGAGCAACAGGTTGGTCAAAGGGTCGAAAATATTCGAAAATATCGCTGCGTCCGTAGCAGATGATCCCAATCTGTCAATTTCCAATTCTTAAGAATTGGGTATCGTTCAGACCACATATGGGCTCTGTGAACCTGGCACCCGACTTTTGAAAAAAAAAAATACTTTCTTAATTTATTTTGATAGTTAAAAGTAATTTTGGACAAAGAAAAAATTCTTCCAAAACCTATCGAATGATACGTCAAAAGAAGAATCTGGTCGAACTCTATCCATCAACATGTTTTACAATTTTTATTTTTTATGGAATTTTGTTCTAAGTTGATATGATTACTGTTAACATTTGGAGGTTTTAGGTGCAGTGTTGTATATTTTGTCCTTTTGTTATAGTATGACTGTTATATGTGTTGCCTGACAGGGACTTTCTATTCCTAATACTTTTGGGGTAAATTCCCGAACTATTCCACATAAAGTCGTGAGAAAATATTAATATGTACTTTAATGCTGTATACGAAATTTAAATAACAACCGCAAATTAATTAAAATTTTTGAAAGACGGCATTTGTAAATGCTTAATATCAACAACCTTTTTCGGATTAGGTAAGGCAACTGTTACATCAGTTTCAATGAAGGTCGCGTCTAACACCCAAATAATAACCATTATAACCCAAACTAAAGCAGGAAAATGAACACCTGCACATTGCAAAAACAACATCTCCGTTTCTTATGAACAATCAACATATTTTAAATGGAAAGAATTAATGTCAACAACATGTTCTATGAAGAAAAAGGTACAGTGAAGGCAGAATGAGAGAGACTTTGAAAAGACTTTGTTTTCAAATTCCAAAACTTTGATACAGATTGTGAATGAGCATAAACATAAAAAGAGATTGGTTCTACTAGAGTTTGTTGTTTTTTTTATATTCCGCAATGTTCTTCCTTTTTAAAATTTATTACAAATAAAATTCCCATAAGGTCATCAAAGATTGCATGTATTTTATCGACTTCATTTATGTAAAACTGCCATCATAACTTTAGTGAGCAGGCGGATAGTTTGCAAGCTTTCTCAATTGAACTATGAATAAGTATTGAATCACGTAAAGGTACTTAATTTCGTTGCTGCAATGTAAAATAAATAAAAAAAAACCGAAAACCACCTGTTTTGCTCAGTTTTTGTGCTCAGAGCAATAATTTTAATATTCTTTATTTTCTATCACGTTTTAACTAGGTGCATATAAATTGAGTGAATATTAAAAATGAAAAAATAAAAGACAGAAAAATGAAAATCATGATTGCAATAAATATCATTTGAACGATGATTTGCTTTTAATTAAGGTCAATTGAAAGTTGTTGAAAATGGTCACGGGTGGGTTCTTTGACGTGTATAGCGTTGACGTAATGCAAACAAAAAGGTAATGCAAGTAATAAACTAGGAGTCTGAGTGTTGCAGCTAAAAATAGATCGTTTGAAATTCTGTTTCTTCTGAAATCACCCTCAAAAGAAGACATTTTTTTTTAACAAATCCCAAATGTGTCATAAGAACATTGATTGTCTTTTAAACACACACGTTTTGCATATATCCTTACCACCAATGCCACACAAATCTATCCTTGTGCTCTTCAAGACAAACACTCGTTAAAAATCAATTTTAAATATTTATCATCCTCTTACACAAAAATAAACAATATTCATGCTTCTTTTTTTTATACAGTCGATCAATAGCCTTGAACTATAAGAACAGCACGTGAACGGACAAGTCCTGCATTTTATGCATTTCGTTTAAGAACATAAGAACACATCATTATTTATTATCACATAAAAATATATATAAAAAATGAGAAAACAAACTACCGCAAATACATTTTTCTTCAAAGGTTGTGCTCTTTCAGCCATAGAAAACCATGTCAACGGAATCTGTTGTATCTGTATTTGATGTTCATGAGATTGAGAGCATGCACATAATATTGAAACGACCCACAAAATATTTAAGATGTTTGTTTTCAACAAGAAAAGTTCTCAAAACAAAATTGCAAAGTCTTCAAATAAACTACACTGTTAAAATTTCACAGTTAAATAAAAAAAAACATCATGGTTATGGTTTTCAATAAGATGGTTTTAAAGGCTTTACTATCAAACCCAAGGCACTCCAAATCGAAATATCCAAATGATACACCAATTGAAATAGTCTGAAAACATTGCAAATTCGAAACAAACTGACCTTGCACAAGAAATTCCAATGAACTTATTGTGCCTTGTTTTGGCTGTACGAATGTTTGGTCGTGACATTGGAGTATTTTCTGGATTTATAAAAAAAACAAAAAAAAACACACCATGAAGTGTTAAGGCTCCGATGACTTGTCTTGCTGACAGCAAGCCAATAAGTTAAAAAAAAACTTACCTATGCTTGCCACGTGCCGAAATAAAATGCTAAAGTTTCCGCCAACTTAATTTTTGTACATGCCCATTTTTATTACGTATTCATTTTGAAGCACTCTTTCAATTTGAACGACGTAGTATAGTTGGCGTGGGAGTTTGTTGCAATTTAATAAAATTGAATAAGACGGATGTGCGGTTGGTATATGAAAAGCCTCAATAAATAAATATCTCTGTATTGTACCTACGTAGTCGTTTATCATTTGCGCTAAAAGTTAAATATCTGGATTTGTCTTTTTCGTATTTGTTTTTCTAATATCGACAACGATTATCATAAACTAAATGCATGACTGAGTCGCATGATTACCCTTATCCGTATAAAGGGTTTTACAACGAGGTCTTGGAAACTATTTTGTTTTTAAACGCAAACCATTTGAGATTTTTCAAAATCTTCAACATCGGCTTGAAGTACTCTAACGAAGCGTTGCAATAAATGTATTTTGTTCAGCAAAATTCGGGAGCGGACCTACCACAAAAAACGAAAACGTATAAAAAAGGACGAGCGCCCCATAAGAAAACATTCTACGTAGATCCACCGCTGGGAATAGAAAAAAAAAAAACAAAGAGAACAAACAGCCGAAAAACCGAACAAAACAATGAGAAACAAACGTAAACCCCGAACATAACAATAAGATAAAATACCAACAACCGCAAAACACCGAAGCAATAACACGAAAATATCGAAGCAACATGCGAATGCGACAGCTGACAACACATGATAATGACTTGGGTGTGATACGATTCACACCCAACGTCGCCAGAAAAATGCATAAGAGGAAGTGTTGTCGTCAACAAAAATCAGTTCTTACTCCGCTTCGGTAGAGTGAACATCCGAGAAGTTTGCTCTTGTTAGCATCCTATTATAAATTTTTGCGGGGAGACCCTATTTTAGAGCCTTTTATATTTTGCCTTGGGAGTATATTTCTTCAAAATATATTGTCAACCGACCCGGGCTTCTCTCCGATCCGATATTTTGCCGACCGTTTATTTGGTATATTTTCCCTCCTGGAGAATATACAAACAGGAGTAATTGTTGCTCGACCGTGGATTTCATAGTTTTATCTTTGATCTGTTCCTTCTGAGTGTATTAAAAACAGGGCTTTGGCCGAACGTTTATTCAGTGGAGCTTTGTTGCTCGCTGACAGGAGTTTAAACTCGATCGTTTATTTTGCTACTCTTCGAGCAATCGCTCGATTGTTTATTTCAAAACCTTTGTTGTGAACAGGAGTCTGATTTTGACTAGACTCAGTTTCAGTGTTGCCGGACAAAAACATTTGAAGGTAGTACTGATGCAAAAAAAAGGGAGTATTTTCGACTAAATAGTAGTACCGGTTTTTTTTTTTCAAAATTAGTGTTTTCGCACATATTGTCCGGTGGCGGTGGCGGCTTCATGAACTTTGAATGTCGTCCTTTTTTCAGCATTTGATAACTCAACATTGTTGGCTGTTGCAGAAGGGTATTTAAGTGCTGAATAAGGACACCACATCATGTTTATTTGTTTTTGAACCTCCAGCAATAACAGAAACATTTACATCTTTTTTGCCTTTAAGGCCGTGTGCGAATTCGATGAATTGTGGTTAAAAATTGATGAATTTTTAACCACTACTGTCATATTTTAACCTGCTCCGCAGCGAAAAAAAAAACAACCACAAAACCACAATCTTCGAGTAACAATAGGTTTGTTCGATGTGCGCTCTGGATCGCTCTGTGGCGCCCTTATTTCGCACTAAGGTGTTCGATGTCGCTCTTTTTTCGCCGCGGTGCGTTCCCACCGTGTTCGATGTGTATTCAGTGCTCGCACCGGGAGCGCTCTAAATCACCCCATATATTTTTCGGGGCAATAATTTTGGAGCTGTTCGAATCAGCACTACGCACTACTAATGCGTTCCATGTGAAATCAAACCCAGACATTTTTCAGTTTTTTGACAGCTCCGTTCAGGTTAATGATAAGCACTGGAGCGCCCTGAGCTGGTCACATCGAACGAAGCTAATGAAATAAATAACGAACGGCGAACGGTGTTGGTGTGTGGTCTGTTTTTTACATACATAACGAAGAACAAAAAAAGGAAAACAATAATGAGGGAAATTCCCTTTTCAGACATTTTTGAAGGCAAAAAAGCTGCCAAATTTGCAATAAATTTAAAGTGAATTGAATTTATTCAGGTTGACATTACACTTTTACTAGAAGTGGAAGATATTTTAGGGCTTTTAAAAAATAGGAGTACGAATGTGAAAGGAGGAGTACGGGAGTACGGTAGTGCTGAAAGGAGCACAATACTCCGAAGGGAGTACTTTCGGCAACACTGCTCAGTTTATTCTTTGATCCACTCCTTCTGAGTGTATCAAAGACAAGTCGTTTATCGTTTATTCAGTGGTAACACTGGCCTGGCAGTTACATAATCCGACCATTCGTTTACGAGAAGCCACTACTATCCAGACATCGAGTCTAGAGGCCAGGAATAACTCATCGTCGTTGTGGTATTATAAGTATTGTAAGCTATATGATTTGTAGAATAAATTAGTATAAAACTCTGTTAGACTTAAGATATTATTAAATAAACAGCTGTTATTTGGTTTGGACCTTTAACTCGACGTTAGGTTAGGAGAACACCCTGGACAGACTGAGCTTACCTCAGCCTTAGAAAACAAGCATCACAGTACCTACAATAAAAACATTTATGAATGGAACTTCTCGACTTAGTTCATAATGTCCATCGCGAGCACGTTTGGTTCATTGAACCCAATTTTCGATGACTTGGGCACACATTTTGGTCGAAACAGCCGCTATTTCACCTTCAATGTTGGCATTTGCTACGGTCGCCTCGACTAACGTGTTGTCTCACTGACACGTCCACATTACACAATGAATATGTCAAATTTTGCACTAAAATTGTTATTAGAGTTAACGCTCTTAAATTTGCGGTCAAAAAGTATTGGGGCAAAGCAAACATATATTTTCAATTATGAAAGGAGCAATTTTGAGAACAAATGAGAAAGATGTTTAAAAGGCGAAGCAGCTGTTTTTAAGAAAATCACAATTTTCAGCCGTCGAAACTAAATATTTTTTTATTATGAATCAAATGCAGTGCTCTTTTTCCATTTTTATCTCAAAGAAAACGATTTTCTTTTCTTTGACACTAACAAGCTAATTATAGATCGAATTTTCTGCACTGTCAGAATTTCACCGAACATGTTTACAAACAACAACGACGACGATGAAGTCGTCCAACAGCGCCAAGAGAAACCTACAAATACCAAATAAAATTCTCACCCACAGAAATTTTACTTATTGGACCATCAATGCCGATAATAAGCTATGGCGCATAGAATTTCTATTGGATTCTTATTTTAATTTCAAGCTTGATTTTGCATCAAATTGTCACCACTGAAATGCATGATTAGTCAAGTGACAAGTTTGAATTTTCAACAGAAATTCTTCTTGGGGTATTTATTTTGGCTTTAGATTTGATTTGTTTCGCGTAATTTATTTCGTTTAGTTTTGTTTTGCTTAGGAATTAAATTATCCCTTAGGTGTGTGACCGATTAATCGAATGTTATTGTTGAAAACACCTTGACTGCACAAGTCCTAATTACAATGTATTTCTACACATTGGCAACACATTTTCGGCATTAAATCAGTTGCTTTTTATATGACACAAAAATAGAAACAAATGTTAAATGGAGGATGGAAAACAAAATATTCCACATACGCCGCAGTAAACAAAAAATATTGTGCTGATTTATTTTTCTATTTATAACAATTTTCATTTGAAATCATGTCATTGACACTTGATTATTGAAAATATAAACAATAAAATAGAAATGCAAAACACTAGCTTTATCTTTAGTTGAAAATTGAATGCACAACTCCGTCGCACGTAGGTTTGTATTTCTTCATTTTTTTAAGTGTACCTACCCTTATCGGCTGATGACCTCAATATATAAATCTGTAATCGATGTTTAATTGTCATATTGTCAAGAAAGCACCATCAACAATTTAACTATAGGATGACTACTTGAAATGCGTTGATTTTGTTTTTGATTTACTTTTGAAGCAATCGTTTGCATACCTACAAATTTGTTTATTTATATAAACAATTTACACACACAACAAGTCTTTACGATGCAATAAGCTCAATATTTTCCATAGCTACACTTTTGTTTTTGTAATTTTTAGTCCAAGGTTAAATTTGCTACAGATACTTAATTTTTAAGACGCTTCACTGAAATTGCTATGAGGAAGAAATACTCATAATCACATTTTTCTATTTTATTATATTATTTTCCATGCTTCTGAATTAATAGTGGATACTTTGCTTGAGAGTAAAACAAAGGCAGTGTTGTAGTATAAAGATTTAATCTACGATACAGCTAGTTCAATCTGGTTAATATGGAAACAAAGGGGCGCAGTTTTTTTTCCTGCCCTCATAATGAAATAGTTTTATTTATAGTTTTAATGAACAAAAATTTCAAGCACGACAGTGTTGAAGGTTACTATGAGTTTAACCAGTGACAAAAGGTTGGTAGATAAAAGTTAGCTAGTATTCCAGGATAAGTTCATTGTTTGAAAACTCGATTTATGTCTTTTTGAGTTGAATTTTGCATATAAAAAATTGAATTTCCCAATAATACCATGTTCCATTTCTGAGAGTCTAGAAAAAAGTGTTTTACCATTGTTTTGATCTCCAGAAAAATTTTTGTTGAGGAAATATGCACACATTTTCACAAAATTTTGAATACCTATTGAAAGAACGCGTTTAGATTGTTTGAGAAAATTATAAAAGTTGTAGGAGACGTTTTTGAAACAAGATTTAACTTTATATTTTTGACTAAGAATTCTGTATGCAGGTTGTCTAACACTTTGGTCTTAAAAATAAAAAGCAAAAAACGTCTAGGGCGAGAGAAAGAGAGGGAGTGAGAGAGAGAGATATAGAGATAGAGTGAGAGAGTGAGAGAGAGATAGAGTGAGAGAGAGAGATAGAGTGAGAGAGAGAGAGAGAGAGTGAGAGAGAAAGAGAGAAGAAAAGCCACAAGAAACTTTAGATCCTAAATGACTCCCCTGAGAAACACTTGAATGATTTTGAATGTTCTTCGAAACCACTGATCCACTTTTATCATTTTTTGCCCATTGTATGTTTTATCAAAAAGCTAGAGCGTGTAGGTTGGGTGGAGATAAGCAGGAAGAGCCGTCTTTACTTAGGCCTCGAAGTTAAAAATGGTTTTGCTTTTGCCTGAATTTAACGAACATTTTTAACTTTTGAAAAGATAAAAACGGTAATTTCTATACAAACCTTGTAAAAACTATATCCAAGTTTTTTCATTGTCCTTTTAAATGTGCTTACGGACACATTTTGGCTCAATCGAGCGTTCCATTCTTACTTACTTACTTAAAGTGGCGCTACAGTCCGTTGTGGACTTGGGCCTCAATCAACATCCGCCAGCTAGCTCGGTCCTTAGCTAGCTATGTCCAGTTTTGCACTCCAAGTTGATTGAGGTCCTCTTCCACTTGAGTGCGCCACCTGAGTCGCGGTCTTCCTCTCCTGCTACGTCCTCGGGAACGGTGTCGAAGGCTTTCCGGGTCGGAGCATTGGTGTCCATCCGCCGAGCCATCTGAATTTCTGCACCTTGACCCTCTTAGCTAGGTCAATGTCGTTGTACAACCCGTAAAGTTCGCTGTTGTATCTTCTTCACCATTCCCGTTCAATGCACATTGGGCCAGAGATGACCCGAAGAACTTTTCTCTCAAAAAGCCTAAGGCGCTTTCATCCGATCTTCTCAAGGCCCATACTTCTGCACCATACAGCAGGACTGGGATGATGAGTGTGTTGTACAGTTTCAGCTTAGTTGCTCGAGAGAGGGCTTTTCCACTCAATTGCTTTCTTAGCCCAAAGAAACAGCGATTAGAAAGGGTTATTCTTCGTCTGATCTCGGAGCTGGTGTTATTTCCCGTGTTTATAGCGGAGCCTAGGTAGACAAACTCCTCTACTATTTCGAAGTTATAAGTGTCTTATGTGACGTTTTGCCCGAGCCGTCGCGTCGGTGTTGGGTGTCCTTCCGCTTAATCCATTTTTGCCGCTTCTGTCTCAATTCTCACAAAGGCGCCATTGACATCACGCTGTGTTCTTCCCATTATATCAATATCATCGGCGCACGCGAGAACTTGAACAGATTTTTGGAATATAGTGCTTCTGGTGTTGACGGTGGAGTTCTGCACTAATTTCTCAAGAACGATGTTAAGGAAATCGCTTGACAGTGCATCGCCTTGTCTGAAACCTTTTTTGACGTCGAAAGATTCCGTAAGCTCGTTGCCAACCTTGATGGAGCAGCGTGAGTTCTCCATCATCATTTTGCACAAGCGAACCAGTTTGGCAGGGATGCCTAAACTAGACATAGCTTTGTACAATTCGTCCCTGTAGAAGCTGCCATGCGCGGCCTTAAAATTGATGAAAAGGTGGTGGGTATTTATTTGAAGTTCATAGGTCTTTTCCAGGATCTACCGCAACGTGAAAATTTGGTCGATGGTTGACTTTCCTGGCCTGAAGCCACATTGATAAGGACCAATCAGATTGTTGACGAAAGGCTTCAGACGTTCACATATTACGGCAGAGAGGATCTTGGTGGCCATGTTAAGTAGACTTATTCCGAGCGTTCCATTCGATTTTCTTTAATAATTTATTTTTTTTTTAACACTTGACAACCGCGAGGATTTGCAATGGGAGAACGTCCGTTTTTTTTTTTTCGAATTTCAATGTTTCAAGCATTTTTAAACTTGTTATTATGTTTTGCACTGAGGATCTAAAGAAACTAAAATTTTTAGCAATTTTAGCTTATCAAGTTAGCCTGATTCGAATTCCTTTATTATTGAAAGTCGAAGACTCGAAACTGCGACACCTCGCGCTTTAGTTAACAACTAACTGACACAAACTTAAGGAAAAACAAATATGCAATGCATACATACAACAACAATTTGTGTCCATATATATGATCCGTTAGAAAAGAGAGCGCAAAAATAGATCTAGAGCTAGACTAACTATTTTGCATCCAGTACAGAGCGGACCAACTTTTATGAAATTTTTAATTTTATCTTTTTACCGTTATACCTAATTGCTTTCAGTTGTTGTTTTTTGCTGACGCATTCTGAAAAACTATACCCCTTTTATATTATTAAGATTCTATATCATTGAAAGCATTCTTCGGTATGAAAAATAGAGTGTTAGACCAACTATTTTGAGTTAAGGTAATATACATTTGGATCATACTGGATCGCTATTCCACACCACATTTCTTTCAAATCAGCGTAAAACAAGTTTGTTCGAGTATAAATAACTATTTTACAAGGTTCTTGGATCAAGTGGTTCAATACTTTAGATGCTGTAGAATAGAGTAGTCAACGTTCACTTAACTAGTTGGTGCTTCGGTGAAATACAATTTCGCATTTCGCATAGAAATAATATTTTTAAACAGGTTTGAGTGGAAACAGCAAACAGAAGGAATGTACGATCGATGTTCTTTGATATAAACTTAACTGATTCAACTTCGTTTTTTTCTTTATCACGATCATGTGGTAAAGGAAGTTAAGGTACCTTTTCAATGTATGACAGAAGTGAAAAAATAATATGTTGCCTTTTTATGCTTTAAAATGACAAAGCTCAATAAAAATGTACATTATCATGCGACATGGGGTGTAGAACTTTTTTGTTCCTTCTTTCAGATCATTTTTTAGTGTCTAACGCCACTTATATTGCCTGAGAGCGTTGAAAACTAGTTGATGATAAACTACCAACTGTGGACTATCGCTTTTTACAAAAAAGTTCATCAAACTTTTTTCTTCGTATCCTTTATTTTTTTGAACAGGTTTTCCTCTGTTTGGTGGGAGTGAACAGATTAATGGCAAAGTATGCAACAAAAGCTCTCCAAACAGCCATAAATAGAGGTTGGTAGTTAAGAAAAACTTGTGCATTGTGCAACACTTGCAAATGCAGTTCATTGCCAATTTAGTTACGCTTCTGGTTTTCGCTATAATAAGAAGAAGTTAGTTTGAATCTAATATAGAAATGTATGCCAACCACACGGTTGTTGGTTCGAATAAAGAAGACAAAAGGAAAAGACAAAAAACAATGGAAACGCTGCCTAGCGGCTGCACTGTTTTGTACTTGTGGATGAGGACGATAAGGAGGAGTCTCCTCTTCAATCATTTTGAGTTGGCCTAGATTAATGCTCTGGCGAGATGACTTTTCACTATTCTGATTTTGATAATCACATGTCAGAACGTTTTTTTTTTTGTTTTTGTTTGTTTATTGTTGTTTTCGAAAAATCAATGAGTAAACAACTATATAAAAAAAAAATATTGTTTTTTATTCTTGTTACTGATGAGTGGTAATTGTCTCACATTGTTGATGTTTTTCATTTGCTTTTTATAAAGAAGACTAGGTACTAGAGATAAGGAAATATTTTTTTTCCATGTTTAACAGTTTGATGCTAAATTGTTTTTGAAAAATTAATATCTCTGCCGAAGTGTGAGAACTTTTTTTATTTTTTAACATTTGTACCTACTTTCTTCGTTCCTGTAACTTTCCATGGTGAACAACTCAAAGCGAATAATCATTGTAGGCGGTCTTGTTTTAAAAAGAACCGGTGACTAATCGATAAGTAAAGTATGTATTATGATGATATGTTGCAAAAAACGGTCGAAGGAGTCGTTGAAAAAGTAGAAGAATGTACAGACGAACGCCCAGTCCATAGGGATAGACGAAGGAAACACATTTTGCATAAGTTCATAATTGTCATCCTGGAATTGTTTTCACAAATGCCATCTGTGTCCTATGTATGTGAAGAATATTTAATTTTCCAATAAACCAAAGCTCAAAACCTTTAGTAGTTTTGCAGACACACGAGTTTGGTCAAATCACATAGACATACAGTGCCTGTGCGTTGTTTAGTTAAATGCTTTGGTTATTCAGCCAATCGCGTGGGTTTTAATCGAATTCGCGACTGTTCTTTTAATTCATCTTTCATGGGTACAAAACTTGCAAGAATATATGAGCAAGTTCGTGGGATCTCGGTTGGCACTATGCGTTACGACACATTCCAGCACATTATTGTCTTCACTTCCGGTTGTTTGTAACATAATACAAATTTCTACTTTGATAATAATTGAAAATGTTAACTAGCTCTGTAAAAATAGTAAGTATACGTCATAGTGTACTGGCTGGGTAGTTTTTAATACTCATTTCTTCAGAAAGTTGGTTGGTCATAAGCTCATTGTTACAATTTATGGAATATTATTTCGGTTAAAATCTAATTTATTTATTTATTTTATCGGTTTATTGGAATGTCTTCAGGAATAATGCACCGAATTAGGACACAACAAAAGACCTACTTCGAGGTAGTAGAGGAGTTTGTCTACCTAGGCTCCGCTATAAACACGGGCAATAACACCAGCGCCGAGATCAGACGAAGAATAACTCTTGCTAATTGCTGTTTCTTTCCTCTCTCGAGCAACTAAGGTAAAATTGTGCAACACACTCATCATCCCAGTCCTGCTGTATGGTGCAGAAGCATGGACCTTGACAAAATCGGATGAAAGTGCCTTAGGCTGTTTCGAGAGGAAAGTTCTTCGGGTCATCTTAGGCCCCGTGTGCATTGAAGGGGAATGGCGAAGAAGATACAACAGCGAACTTTACGGGTTGTACAACGACATGGACCTAGCCAGAAGGGTCAATGTCCAGAGACTCAGATGGCTCGGTCATTTATGAGCGAATGGACACCAATGCTCCGGCCCGGAAAGCCTTCGACAATATTGCTGAGGGACGTAGGAGGATAGGAAGACCGCGACTCAGGTGGCGCACTCAAGTGGAAGAGGACCTCAATCAACTTGGAGTGCAAAACTGGAGACGACTAGCTAAGGATCGAGCTAGCTGGCGGAGACTGTTGATTAAGGCCCAAGTCCACAACGGACTGTAGCGCCACCTTAAGTAAGTAAGTAAGTTAAAGACCATTTTTTCAACATGTTGTCTGAATGTCTAATCATAGAAAGTCATTCATTTTGTGCTTTCATATTGGGAGCACAGGCATTTGACAACTGTCAAATTCAGTTGTTACTTGAAATGCTAAACAATCGAACAATGCGACAAACGTGTGTTCATTTATCTCACTCTAGCACATTTGGCATATTTATAAAGTTCCAATTCCGCAAAAATTAAGCTGCTGACCATATACAACACCAACGGAGGTATGCGTTTTCTGGAGTTGGATCATCTGACAATACGCCAGATAAAAAAATAAACACTCTTCTGCGATGCGTCTAGGCTTGTCTTAATAAAATTTGAGATCATAATAATAATAGAACGGCAAGACAGCTCCAAGAAATCAAGACGAATTTCAGATGAATTACAAACACAATACCCAGTTATGGCCGATATATCTCCCGAAATATACGAAAAACAGGTTTAAAATTACTTCAATAGAATCATGTGCATCAAACCTTTCTGAGGCTTTCATGGGTATTTTTTTTTCACATTTAATGGCAGAGTCAAAAACTAATAATGAAATATAATACATCGCTTTTGTTTTACTTAGTTTTACTTTCGAAACCCTATACAATAATAACAATTTTATATTTTCAACATTTGCACTAGAAGTAGGTACGTACACGTAGGTACCAATCTTGTTTATTCACTTCCCAGAAAAAAGTTGTTCTCATTATAATGACGCGGACTCCGATTTTGTGGATCCCCAATTTTTGCATATCTCCTTATCCCCTGTGATGATGTGGTGTGTGAGTGTGCGTGTGTGTTCGTATGTGAGTTCGGATTTTTTCGCCTCGATTATCTGGCGAACCACTCATGATATTGACGAGAGCTTGATTTTTGAATAAGTTTTCAGCGAAATCGGTTTAGCGATTTTTAATAGGAATGAAAAAGAAACAACCAAAGTCCAAAACTATGTATAATTCGACATTTTTGCATGAAAATTATGACCATTTCGAAAAATCTTATTTATCTCTGGAAAAGAGGCCACATGAGTCCTACGAATAAAATATTTAATTCGGTTGAAAATGATAAGTACAGTTGATAAAAGTTTGATTTGTTATAAAAGGAGTATGAACCAGCTCATCATAACTTATAACTTATAAGCAATTGAAATTTTCTTTTTTTTTTCTTTTTCGACTCTGGGAATTTAGTCGTGTGGACCACACGGGTCGCACTCATATTTTTATTTGTGCTCTCTTTTTTTGCTCAACAATTATCTTACTTAAGTAAACATTCAAAAGCAATTACATTCAAAAATATTGTATTTTAATTACCCAGTAAAGACACTTTCAATTTCAAACAATTAGGTAAGTACCTCATTAGAGCTGTTCTTAGAATCTAATGCACTCAATTAACATCTGGCTAAAAAAAAACAGATTTAAAAGCAAAATTTTAAGACCCAAAAAAGGCATAAAATATTGTTACTTTGTTATCAGGTTTCTAGTTTATTCGCCTTTCGATAGCCTTGTTTTGGTAAGCAAAGTTCAGTACTGCCAAGAAATGTTCTAGTAAACTTTGAACTTCATTTCTAGTTTATTCAACACAAAAAAAAAGAAAACTAATTTCCATTATTTCTAAATGGGATATTTGAACTTTTGAATGTGTTTAATTTCAGTTGTTCTTTCAAAATATATATTCGCAAGCAAAAAGTGTACTTTTTAAAGCAAACAGTGCTTAAAAAGTACACTTTTTGCTTGCGACATAAAGAATATATGGCAAGTATTGAATTCGTAATAGAAAGTTGAGATTTTGATCAAATATAACATTACGATTATTGAGAATTCGTTGCAAGTGGGTCCGGCGATTCCGTCCGCCTGTCTATCTGTAAACACACCTGCAGCCTTGACGACTGCTCCGATTGACTTCAAACTAGAAAATAAGAGGTTTGAGCGAGATTCGATAAAAATACCAAACTTTTAGTTTTTGCCCAAAAAAATTGTATGGCGGCTACTCTAAATTTTGATCTTAAGAAAAAAAAAAAACTGAGATATGGGTTTTCGCTTAAACCTCTAATTTTCAAGTCTGACGTCAATCGGAGCAGTGGTTAAGGCGCAGTAGGTGCGTTTACAGACGGACGAAATCGCCGGACCTACATTTTTCGAAATCTCTATCATCATATCTCATCAAAATCTCAACTTTATTAACTTCCCAGAGCAAGTTATTGTAATTGGTCCGATTTTGTGAATCTCCAATTTTTGCATATCTCCATGTTTCGAGGTCACTAGAATCAAGCGCTCTTATGATGATGTCTGTGTGTGTATTCGTATGTGCGTTAAGTTTTTTCAGCTCGATTATCTCGCAAACCACTCATTGTATTCTCATTAAATTGGTCTCATTCGACGCGGTATTGTGTTGTTTGAGCGTAATCGGCTTAGCGGTTTTAATGGCAATCAAAAATCTAAGACAACCCTATAATATAATGAAAATTATTATAATTTCTGCAATAATTTCAACAATAGTGCAAAAAATCTTATAAAGTTAGTGTGAAAAAAATATTAGGAGTATCAAAGACTATATTTGATTACTAGCTGACCCACCAAACGCTGTTTTGCAATATAAATCCGATTAGAAAAATTCTTTCACTAATAGAAACTTACAATATTTAGGAGTAATAGGCTGTATTTTACTGTGCAAGGTAGTTGTACATGAGTTCACGAGTTGGTACGACAAACTTTTGACAGATGGTGCCACTGTTATTCAATGACATACATATTTCAATTTATTTTTTATTTTTTAATATTTTTTGTCTCAGTCTGGTTGCAATGGCTCCTCCATAATATGTCTCTTTCAAGCTGGCGAGTTGGCCAGGCAAGGATCAGCACATCATAGCTCATTCTAGGAAAGAGTCAGCATTCTTGTTAGTGCTGCGAAGGACAAGATCTTCTCAATTTTTCTTGTGAATCAAACCAAACCACAAAACCTAATTTGCAGTCCCAGACAAGAAATAGCCAGGGTCTTTGCAACATA
Source organism: Sphaerophoria rueppellii (assembly GCA_920937365.1). Classification (NCBI taxonomy): domain Eukaryota; kingdom Metazoa; phylum Arthropoda; class Insecta; order Diptera; family Syrphidae; genus Sphaerophoria; species Sphaerophoria rueppellii. Next base: position 21,473,827 of record CAKKXW010000002.1, on the reverse strand, counting down.
CACTTGGGCATTCCTCACAATACTTTCTGTCTTAGCTGTGGGGACCAGCGAGAAAAGGCAAATGTTTTCTATTTTTTTATGTAAGTGTCCTGGCCAAAATCAGAGCCAAATCAATGGGAATTGGGAATAGCTAGACTGCTAGCGGTCGGCATTTTTATTACTACTACTGAGAGCGTACCTATGTTTAAGTCGCTATTGATGGAGTCCGGTTGGTACATATCTATGTGTGTTTTAGGAACTGTTGCGACCTTAAGGTATCCGCTTGCTGCTAGCAGTAGCTTATTCTGCGTTTTAGACATTCGAATGAATCGGAGTTTCATTAGCAAGAGCACTTGAAACGCGTTCAAATACACAATACACTGTTGTAGCGTTTACCAATCCTTTTTATATTATAGACTTGGCTTTTTCACTTGTTCAGTAAAATTTGTCATGACGTTTGAAATGAATAGACAAAATAGAGAAAAATCTCTGTTGAGTTGAGAAAATCTGAAGTTTTTTAATTCGAGAATTGAAAATTAAAAGTTTAAAACTAAAACTGAAAAAAAAAATGTTGGGTATGTTAAACCAAAAAAACAGAAAGCAAAATAACTCAAAATTTCAATCACATTTAATGCTTGACTAATCATGCATTGAATTGTTAAAAAGTGTCAATTTGTGACGCGACGCAAAAGCGAATTGAATCTCCACAATGTAAATAAATAGTGGATTCTATCACATATCGTTTGTCACTCATTTTGAGTCTTTTTGGAGAAACACAATTTTACGGTCGAAAAAAAAAAATTCAAAAATCTCCAATTCAGTTTGGGATAGTTTGTTTTTCTTCCTTGATTTTTTTTTGCCTCGTTCAACAGTGAATTTTAAAATATTCATGTATTCTCTTAAACAAAACAAAATACAAACAATAGCTTATCGATGTTTTTGTTTTTATTACTCAATCGAATTGTTCTCACGTGTCTTTGCGAATCTCGCATATCGCTATAATTTCAAGCATGAGCGCCCTTAATGACTAATCCCCACAGCTTCGATTTTTGTTCGTGATAAACCGAACACCAATTTTCATTAGGTAGAGTCATATACGTAGATGTATTTAGATACAAGCTATGATGATAGCCACAAGCTAGACACAGATTGGCTTTTATTTTTTTTTCACATGAATTTCAACTATTTGTGCTTTTTTGCGTCATATTTGCTTGCATTCATTGTTTTCAGTTTCGGTTTTTTTAATGTTTTTTTTTTTTTTTTGGATGACTCATGACATTTTAAGAATTATTAACTAATTAAAAACCAAATGTATGATGGAAACTGTCACTTTAATGCAAATTTAAACAAAAGTATTTTAGTTTGAGTGACGTGGATGATGAAAGGAGAATGCCAACGGTTAAAATCCAGAAAGACAGCTTTGACATTGTAATGTCGAGTGCTCAAAAGTAAGATTACTGAAAAGTCCAACAAGAGATTAATATAAATATAATGTAGGCTACATTTACAAATTAATGTTCCTTGGGGTAGCTACAGCTTGTTCTTGTAAAATGTCTTCTAAATCAGATTATTTTTAGTAAAAGAATTGACACACCCATTTTTCAAGGTTTTAGGGATTTGTCTCATAATTTGAAATGCAAGTTTATTTAGCATTTGAAATTGTGTAAAGTAAACTCTTATTTGATTGTTGAGAACAAAAAAAAAGATCGATTCTCTCATCTCTGCTAATATTCTGATGATATCTTTTTGGAACAGTTAAAACCAGGTTTGTGGTAGGTTAAGGCAACGTGTTACTTATAGCTTAAGTTGATTACCTTGAAGACTTTAAACAGGATCGTAAATTGTAACAGAATATTCTTTTAGTTCTTTTTAGTTTTGATGCTTCTACTCTTTCTTCTGAGCCCCAAGCCGAATTTTATACCGTTTCTGAATCTGAGATATTCGAGACAATCAGATCAATGAGATCAAAAGCCATTGGTGAAGACGGGGTTCCAATTCAATTTATTAAAATATTACTGCCATTTATGATAAGTCATCTTTCCCCTATCCTGGAAATGTGCAAGAGTGATACCCATTGCTAAAAAGGCTAATCCAAATACCGCCAATGATTACAGGCCCATAAGCATTCTTCCATGCCTATCCAAGGTCTTTGAGAAGGTTTCAGAGCTGGGCATAGCTGTTCAACTGCTATGGTTCACATTCTGGATGAGATTAGGCAAGAATTCGACAGGGGATATTTAACGTCTTCTTTGTCTACGGACTTTCTCTAAGGCCTTTGATAAAGTCAATCATCATATTCTCTGCTGGAAACTAAGACATACTTTTGGCTTTGGCGAAAAGGCTGTTCAGCTTATTAGTAGTTTTTTAAGTGATAGATCACAAAGAGTAGTTGTTCGTAATAACTTATCTGAATTACTGCCTCTTGTTCAAGGTGTTCCACAGGGCTCGATTTTGGGTCCCATTCTTTTTTGCCTATACATAAACGATCTACTCTTGGCTTGTAAACATTCGTCAATACATTTATATGCTGATAATGTCCAGTTGTTTCACTCCAAACCCTTCGACAACGTAAATGAACTTATCTCAAACTTTAATGACGATTTATCTTCTGTTGCTCACTGGGCTTCACTCAATGGGTTAGCTTTGAATCCCTCAAAATGTCAAGGAATCCCTATCTCCAGTAGGACTTTTGATCTCTCGGTCATTCCTATCATGTCTTCGAACATCAGATATATTTATGTATCTCACTGCATCATTGAAAGCAACTTATAATTTATTTTGTGAGAGCGAATCAAGGTTGCAATAAACTACCTCGGAGTAGTTTATTATAGCACTAGTCTTTGTCTTGTCTTAAGTGGTGTGAAACTAGCTGATAACCATAATTTACGCAGACAATGGTCACAATGATATGATTATAGCATGATAGGTTCCGATTTATTACGTAAACAAGACTAGTAACTGTATCCGCCAACTTCATTTTCTATATAAAGGTGTTTCTTTTTTAGCGAGGACAGTTTTAGGCTTTGTACTCTTCAACCAACACACGGGAATGCAAAGGAACTTGTATTTTTCTACACAAAATAATTGTCTACACAAACACCATATTACCCGCTGTTTTTAAGCTTCAATAAGTCGCCGCTCTCAAAGACATTCAAATTCCCAAGTAACAATTTATCTTGTATAAGGTCCGATTCCTGAATATTCAGAAGCAATAGCTTCTATAGTGTTATTTTAAGACTTATTTAAGGATGATTGTTTTTATTTTGCTTGAATAAGACCTTTTGTAATTTACTTATAACAGTCTGCAATTTGATAACACAGATAAGGCCTCCTTGTGCAAATTATAACAAACTGCTTGCGCAAGATTGATTTACCGAAATCACATAAGGCCTTTTCGTGAAAGCGCATTTAAAATAGCTAGTATAAGACCTTATTTTTGTTTACTTACAACAGTCTGCAATTTGATAACACAGATAAGACCTCCTTGTGCAAATTATATAGTTATAGCTCTCTTAAGAAGGTTGACACTTTAAGGAATGTAGGACTACCCCAGTTCAAAACCCATGTTTTTTGTGTCTTCTTTTTTTATTGAATGGAAAAACTATTATTCCATCGTTATTTGAATAAAAATGTTGGTGTATCGTTATTACCTGAGCTTGTACTGTAATTAATCTGTATTTTTTTTTTTTTGAGAAATAAATTAATTTATTTTCTGAAGGTTTTCTTAGTAAGCTCTTACAATAAAAAGATAGATTCCCTTAAATCCCAAACTTTTTTCCTACGTTGTTCAAAGATCTTATTCATACTACTATGCGTATACCACACATATTTTAATTCAGTTTTAATGCTTCCAACTTAACCAACTTAACGAAAAGCTTTGTTCATCATCAATCTGAACATAATTAAACAATTTTATTCATTAATATGTAATAATTGTTTCATAACTCTTAAAGTTTGACATGAAACAACTAGTTTTAAATGTGCTATCCCTTATGTACAAGTTACTTTAGCACAATGGATGAATGGTCGACTGACACGCGGAGGGTCCCAAGTTCAAATCCGGTAGGAAGTCTGTAATGTTTCTTTCACATATTCTGTATAATCGAGATACGCTCAACATCTTACAATTTTCAGGAAGCAGAAAAACAAAAAAAAAATAGGAAAAAAAACAAAAATAAATTCATAAATTTAATTTTTCCTTGTTTCTTCGAATAACTTCCGTAAGACTTTACATTAACCTTTTTGAGAAAACATATGAGAAACTATTGCTTGTTTAAATAAATTGATGTAAGACCTTATTTATATACCTTTGAGAAGCTATTGCTTCTTTAAATTAATTGTTATAAGACCTTGTAGAGATTTCATCCGAGAAGCTATTACTTCTTTAAATAAATTGATATAAGGCCTTGTCATAATTGATTTAAGGAAACAATGGCTTGCATAACTTGCGCAATCAAAAAAAATGCTTTTCGCTAAAGCATTATTACAAGTTAAATTGTTACTTGGGATATATATTCACTCATAGATAACATTACTTGAAACTCACGTCTTTTTTTTTATCCATGCAATTCGGTTATTGGAACGCACTGTCACTACTCCATTAAACATTTACTACATCCCAACAACCTTTAAAAAGGCAGATTTAGGAATTTATTTTTCAACGCAATGAAAGTCAGATCTTTTCCCGCCATCTTTCAACTACTGTCTACTCATTTTTTTCTTTCTTATATTCCTTTTCTCTCATCCATTTTTTTTAATTTTGTGTTAAATTTTTTAACTACCCAATGTTCTAATTTCTCACTTGCTTGCTACAATTAAAAACCAAGTCTTAATTATACCATTTTTCAAATAAATAAATTAATTCTATTATATTAAATAAGATTAATATTGAATTGAAAATAGAAAATACGTAAGTATTATCGTCCGTAGTGCACTTATGGGTAATTTATTGATCGTCATAATGATAATGCGCAAAAGATTTTATTCATATAAGCAGGGTGGGCCAGCTATAAAGTGTTTTATAGAACCGTGTTAACCGACTTCTTCTCAGCTGAATATGAAGAAACGGATGGGAATCGCCTTTATTACATATAGAAAGGAACGCTACCACAAAGCCCACGTCAAAGTCGATCTTTTCTTCATCGAATACCCAAATTATGTTATAGCCGCCTTTGCGATTTTAATCGGAACACTATCGGAACCAGGATATGACCCCCTTAGGCTTTTTGTGGACAACCTGGAATGGATTCAAGCGCTTACGAATACAAATGTTTTCAATGTTTATTTTGTTAGCTGTCAAACTGTTAAAAAACCGCCACCCTTATTATCATTTTCGAATTAAACTACTCTTCAGGCCATAGGTGTGACAAGACAAGAAACTATCGTCTTAGGGTAAATAAGCCTAATTAATCCATCCGTTATGAAAACTATAAACAAACACTTCCCTACTTAATTACTTGAAAGAAACAGAAAATGATAATTATGTATACGACAAATGTCAAAAGCCCAACCCAAACAAAGCGTGCGAACAATTAACGAATAAAATTACATACATATATCCCCCTAGTTTAACTGTCACTAAGCCGCTTTACTTTGATCTAAGGGCAATTCGTTTGTCGGATCACAGTTAAGAATCTTTCTGAGAGTGTGTGTGTGTTTTTATTCGTTTTTGAGGTAAATTTCAGGACAGATGATTTTATTAGAATAAAAGTTGTCTCAAGACAAATGAACTACATATTTCAATAACTAACCCAACACAAAGAGGTGGTTCCTCAAATATACTTCAACGTCAACAATGAAAAATGAAACAAAAAATTGACTTTCGTGTTTAGTTAAAACCCAAAGTCCAACAACAGAAAATAGAAGTATGGCACCATTCAATTTGGGTGCTTGTTGCTCATTTATTAATGAGAATTCGAGTGTTTAGTCAACAAGGCAATTCATCCCTATTGGTTTTTGGGTGGGTTCTCTGTAATACACTCGACATGATTCATAATTGTGTAATTGTTAGTTGTGATAACAATACTTGAATTTTGTTTACCCTCGGGTGACTTTTTTTGACTTATTTATTTGGACTTGTGGTATTGGCTTCGTGTACTTATTTTGTGTGTGTTGCGTGGTAAAGTTGTAAGAGATAACAAGAAAATAATAGAACTCTCGAAAATTGGATTTAGCCACTTTGTAGTTCGAACTTTAGTCTGTGCGAAGGTGGATAAGAGAAATGACTTTTTTTGCGATTACTGCTATTTTGTTTTAGTTTTCTTAATATACGCAGAGGCATACAAATGGTTCTCGTCAACGAAAGAAAACTAAATGTAAGACGAAACACGCTAAATGTGCATATAAGATTGTCGTTGCTTTCTCAGAACTCCTAAGACTGGTTCAAGGTAAAAGTGGAGTGCACGAACTTGTTTTTGTGCTGTACTTATTCATGGTATTTGCATAAGATGCGTTAACATTTTTTTTTTTCAAATATTTGGTCAAGATGCATATTTGCATGTTTGTTTTTTTTTCACTGATCAAATAAAATCTTTAAGATTGCCAACACGAGTACATTTTTAAACATAATTACGTGGAGAACAAGGTCATTTTGTGACCTTTGCTTATGATGTTGAAAGCAAACTCGATGATCTGTTACCAATTTGCACACTGCACTGAAGTATTGTAGCATCATGGGCACAGCTGGATCACTTTGTTCGGGATCCGAATTCAGATCATCGCCATCATAAGCCTTGGCGGTGGATGCTATCATAAGCAGCTTTGAAGTCGATCAAAAGATGCGGTGGGTTTCGACTGAAATTCGTTGGTCTTTTTCTCTCATTGGAATATCTGTCTCTCGTATGTAGCCACACTGGTAGCTGACGATATGGTGTTTGCAGAACGGTTTAAGACAGTCACACTGTAAGTTGGATAGGGTTTTGTATGTAACATTAAGCAGGAATATGCCACGGTAGTTTTTGTCTGACATAGGATCGCCTTTTTTGTAGATGGGGCATATCGCATATGGAGCTTATCGACTAGTGGGGCCATCTCCCACACTTTGTTGATGACCTGTGCATGTGTTCATCAAAACACCTCCTCCATATTTAAAGTGTTCCGCAGGTACTTATTATTTTTTAGCTTTTGGATGGCTCTTTGTGCCTCCTCCATGCTGAAGGCAGGTTGTGGGTCTTCCTTGACTGGTCTTTCTTCTTTTTCGTCATTGGCTTGCTCGATATTATGCGCATTTAGCAGCTGTTGGAAGTGCTGCTTGACTAGGTTTACTTTACTGTTTCGAAGAGCCTGTGTCCCGGTTCTGAAATCAGAAGCTTCGACCTTTTAATGAAACGTCGGGTGTTGTTTTTGGCCCGAGACTCTTCTTTTTCATTCGCAGGGTCTTTTTCTCATTTCTCCTTTTTGTTCGATACTCTTCTCTTGCTTCTGCATCTGCAAACGTGCATTTTCCGTCTCTCTTTTCTATAAAGCGCATTCATCATCATACCAAAGGTGTTTCTTTTTCCCGGGTCGGCTGGTAACCTATGGTGGTCCTCGGTTTACAATTTTTACCTTGCGACATATAGAATATATGGCAAGTATTGAATTCGTAAAAAAAAAAAATTTGAGATGAGGATGAGATATGACATTACGATGATAGAGAAGTCGAAAAAAGTGGGTCCGGCGATTCCGTCTGTCTGTCTGTCGGAAAGTTTACAGGCATCTACAGCCTTAACTACTGGTCCGATTGACTTCAAATTTGAAAATTAGAGGTTTGAGCAAAAAGTCATATCCCAATTTTTTTATTTTTGTTTTAAGATCAAAATTTAGGGTAGCCACCATACGATTTTTTTGGCCAAAAACCAAAACATTTTTTTTTCTCCAAAACGGCCCGATCGATTTTTTTTAAACTTTCTCGAGTTTAATTTTTTTAAACATTCATGTATTTTATGTAAAAAAAAAATTTTGTATTGCTCCAAAACGGTACCTCCCATAGAACCGTTTTTTTGTTATTAGATTTTCTCGAAAACTGAAAGTCCGATCAGCGTAAGTTTTTTTTTGAAAGTACGTATATATTGTTCAAATAATATTTTGTTTTCAAAAAAATTTAAATTTTTTTTTGGATTTTTAAAAAATATTTTTAACTTTTTTTTCAAAATTCTGTATCTCAAAAACGGATCAATTTTAAAAATCCAAATTGGAGTATAATATGTATATTTACATGGTCTTAAAAACTGCATACCCAAATTAATTTTAAAACATTTTTGAAAAATTTTATATATAAAAAATTAATTTAAAAAAAAAACGGCTCCGACGATTTTCAAAAAAAAAAATTCAATAAATCAAGAATAAGGTTTGAATTTGTTTGGAATTTAAATTTTTGGAATGAAATGTTTTACGAGGTACATTTTCAAATTTTAATTTTCTTAATGAATTCTAATTATTTTTATATATTGAGTTTTTTTTTTGTGAGTTAAGTGTAAGCTGTAAGTAAGAGTGTAATCAGAATTGCTTAAAGTATATCTCTTATTTTAACACTACTTTTTGCAATTTAAGTAATCATAAATATTTAGTTTTAGCATGCAGGAGCAAGTTCGTACGACCCAGTCGTGCACATTTTTTTTAATTATTTTTGCGAAGTGTTGGTAATTCCACAAGTGTTGACATAATGTATGGGTATATTGGGAACATCTGTGATATTTTGGAGGACGGTGGAGAGTCGCTCACTTTAGCACTCGCTGTAGACTCTGGCATTCTCCGGAGTGCTATAAGGCAACCGATTTTGAACTTCTTTCTTTGAGCCGCACTTGTTTTTTTGTCATTTGATAATCGAGCTCTTAACTTAGCCGCTACCAAAAAGTGGTCAGAATCGACGTTCAAGATGTTGGATGCGTGCCTTGCGCCGATTAGCATATGGTTGGTGGTTCGACCATCCGGAGATTGGCATGGTTGCTGTGTAGATCTTTCGTCTTGGAAACCTAGTGCTACTTATCATCGTGCTACGAGCTGCAGCAAAGTCGATTAGTCGGAAGCCGTTATCTTTTGTAAGTAACTTCGTGGAGGCTGTGCGCTTTCCAACTAATCCACCGAGGATGTCTTCCTTCCCGATTTTTGCATTGAAATCTCTGAGTAAGATTTTGACGTCGTACTCTGGACAGGCTCCGTAAGCTCTATCTTACTTAAGGTGGCGCTACAGTCCGTTATGGACTTGGGCCTCAATCAACAGTCTCCGCCAGTTAGCTCGGTCCTTAGCTAGTCGTCTCCAGTTTTGCACTCCAAGTTGATTGAGGTCCAAGTCTATCTAAGAGGTCGTAAAAATCCTCCTTGCTAGACTCCTCAGCATCATCGGTAAAGGCGTGTGCAAATATTGTACTAATGTTTTGTAGTGTGGCCTTAATGCGGATTACAGCGGTCACTAATTGGCTTGAAATCTATGACTTTCGATCTTAGCCGAACAAAACCGCATCCAAATATGTGCATTCTTTGATGACCAGCTATAATAAATGGACATTTCTATTGTCCCTGATCCTATCCATCGTATTTCCTGGATCGCAGTAATGTCTGCCCTACACTGCGTGGACAGATTCAAGTTTTTGTGTAGAGTGTTCTTACATTCCAGTCACAAGCTCTCAATGCATAGTCCGTTGTCGTTCCAGGTCTGGTTACCATAAGAGAGGCGTCATTATACGGGGCTCTGCCTATCTCCCTCGTAACCTCATGATTTTTCCTGTGGAGAGATTGTTAGCCTTTCGCACTAACCTCCAAATTTGTAGGCACTCGCGCTTACAAGTTTCGCAAGTTATAACTAGTGATATAACCAGTACCCAGTGGTTGCCACTTGGAGTTAAAGCACATGGTGTGTAGGAAAAGATATGAGACTAGCGTTTCGTACACACAAAGTGGCACACTTATTCATGGTCCAGAGAGTTGATGAATCAAATAGATGTATAAGCAAACATAAAGGTATGTCCTACTTTTCTTGGACTTCCCTGCCATAAGCTTGTAGCAAATGCTTGAACGATGAAATAATAAAAAGAATTCCGTTAAGATTCTGATTAAGATGACCAACAAACACACTATCTTCTAAATCATACAATCAACTTTCAGTTACAAGGCAACCCAACTGATCAATCTGTCAATATCTATTAAGGGTTCTATGAACTAAGAAATGTTCAGCACTAACACAATTTATTTGGTGTAACCAAGACAAACAAAGTCAAGTTCAAAGTCATTTGATTGATTGTGTTGATCGATAGAACTGCGTTTGACGTGTTTAATAATGAAATCGGTTCGCATACACCAGTATCTAAAAAATGGGGTTAACGTTTTGTGGGCTTGCTTTATGCTGATAAACATACTTTTGAAGTTTATAACAAACGGGTAAGTATAAGATTGATGAACGATGCTCAATTGTGTTTTTATTATTTTGATTGGTAGCTTTAAAAATTGTTTGAATTGTTTTGTGAAAACGTGCTTACGCTGGAGGTGATAACAAAATCCGAATGTACTTATGAATACTTAAATGAATGACATTCAATTTAGATAACGATGCGATTTTTGTACTGTTGTCAAAACAATTTGAAATAAATTTAATACTTTTAAAAACCAGTACAACTTTGAAAAGCATTTAAGTCGTTTTATTTCTAACAAAGCTTTTCCCCTTCAAATATTGAATTCAAACAATTTTCAAGGGAACTAAGTGTAAGATGGTGACCGGTCATCGAAACTTTTTTTTTTTTTTTTTTTAATATAAATATGCACACACTCAAGGGGTTTTTATACCCTTATTATGCCAGAGATACAGTGAGAGCTTTAGGAAAGAGGGTAGGGGTTGGAGAGGAGGTGCCGGTGTACATTGGTCTTAAATTCCTGAACACTGCAATGATCGGGAAAGACAGAGTGTGGAAGAGAGTTCCACATTCGCGTAGTACGGCTAAAGAACGATTCTCTATACTTGGGCTCGAGGGTAAACTGACGGGCATTCCTGGAAGCGCGAGTATTACGATTGAATTGTTTAAAGGGAGGAATGCAACTGGCTATTTCACTTGAGCAATTACCGTAGAAGTAACGATAAAACAAGGAGAGACACGAAACATTACGACAGTGTTCCAATGAAGTGAATGAGTAAGTGATCTCTCTATCACCAACCATTCTTACAACTCTTTTTTGTATTCCATCCAAGAGGCTTAAGTAAGTAGCTGGAGCATCAGCCCAGAGATGTGAATTGTACTCAAGCTTTGGACGGATATAGGTTTTATATATACTAGCCAGATCAGACGGGGAGAAAAATTTCTTGCACAAGAGGTGGTCAGTGATGCACATACCGAGAATCTCGTGGTGTTCGGTCTCGTTGATGCAAGTGCCACTCATGGACAGTGGCAAGAGGGGTATATCTCGCTTCAACGATACAAGACAGCATTGAGTTTTCGAAGCATTAAACTCTACACGGTTTTTAATTCGCCATTGTACAATGCTGTTTAAGTCAGAGTTTAATGAGCTTATCATATTTTGCCGTTGCAGTTCCACATCCGAAGAGGAAGGATGCGAGTTTAAAAACGAATATGAAAAGCTAAGGATACTATCGTCAGCGAAACAATTAATTGGATTAGAGGTTACAGACAGGAGATCATTTATAAAAATAAGAAAGAGGGTCGGAGACAAAACGGAGCCCTGGGGCACACCAGCATTTATTTTGTAGGTTTCAGACTTGAATCCGTCCAATACAACTTGTTATGAACGGTTCGAAAGAAAGTTTCTAATCCAACGAAGAAGGGATTCATCGAAACCGAAAGCACGCATTTTCGATAAAAGAGCAAGGTGCCAGACTTTATCAAATGCCTTTGAAATATCGAGTGCAACAATCTTACTTTCTTCTCATCAAATCACCAGTGGACCTGTTGCTGCAAAAGCCGTACTGCCGGTCATTAAGAAGCTTTCGGTCTTCGAGATATTTCTTGAGCTGATAGTTTATCAGTCAGCGTTTCCATGACCTTAGAAAGAAGGGACGTAAGTGCAATCGGACGATAATTGGAGGGAGAAGACGATTCGCCTTTTTTTGGGATTGGCTGGACAAATGCTGTTTTCCAACTGCTCGGAACGAGACCAGAAGAATAGGATAGATGGAAAAGCTTACGCAACGGTTTTGCCAGCGTGGAAGAACACCTCTTCAGAACAATAGCGGGGATACCATCCGGACCAGCGGATTTATGTATGTTGAGATCCTTTAAGACTTTCGCCACAGCACGAGTGCGGAAGCACAATAAAAACTCGCATTAAAAGTTATGAACCTCATGGGAAATGAAAATATCATAATATGACCTCGATATTTCATTCATTCAATTCATTTATCTTGGATCTCAATAAAGAAAAAAATTACTTTAACAAAGGTTATTGTTAAAGTGTAACACTTCACAAGACCACAAGCCATGTACCTACTTTATTATACAGCTAAGCTGAATATTTTCCACTTGTAATTAGTTTCTCCCAGAGGCTCGCGTGTGTCCTGTATATTTTTCTCTTATTGCGTTGACAATAAGCGAAACTCACATGTGCTTATTACAAGGTCCTTTACGCACACAATCTAATTATGAAAACGACTTCCATGCCATCGATATGCTTTAAGTGTTCTTGCAGTTTTTGTTTTTACAAATTCCTTTCTTCTAATCCCAAGAAATAAATCAACTAGAGCGTATATTTTAAGTGTCATTTCGAATAAAGTAGATCCAGAAAACGGATACTTAGAAATGTTCCCAACAGACAGTAGAAACTCTTTTAATCCCTCGCCAAGAGATATTTAAATAAGAAAAAATACAATTTCTTTATTATTAGAGATGAAGAAAGATCCCCAAACTGGAAATACTTGAAAAAACATCTTCAAGAAGGACGAAATTATTGTGTAAGAAACACAAGTCCTTGAAGAACTATTTAAACAGACCGAAATGACACAAATAAACCTTCCCCTTAATCCACCTCTGCTTACATAAAATGGTTTTGTGCAGATAAAACAGAAGAAGACTGCAGTTTTATTTTATCAAAATTAAATTAAACAAAAAAATCTCTTCGAAAAAAAAAAAAAACAAATCACTGAAAATAAATAGAACGAGATAAAATAATTATTCAAGACTCTTTCTTAGTGGGTAGGTTCAGTTCATTTTTTTTTGTGCGCAGTCACAGTTATCTATCATCTTCTAATGTGATTTGTAACTTGAGTGAAAAATATGCAAGGCATATTGCAGGACAAGTTCTTAGATTAGAAAATAGATTGAATCTAAGAAAAGGTGTCTAAAGGATTAAGAGAGAAGTTTTCTTGAAACTGTTTTTCGATGTCAAAAGAGTTTGATGATTTTTTTTTCTAAATTGGAAAATTTTAATCGAATTAACATCATCTTGGTTGAGGAAGTTGAATTACATAACTTCAAATCCCTACGATTTCATGTCTAAGGAAGGCGTTTTAATCTACCCCACGAAGATATTCCTACCTTCATATGAGGTCAGATGGCACCCCTATCGCAAGAACTATTTTAACTATCGTCTAGTCTCTTGTGTATTCACGAAGTAGGCTACTGTTGAAATTTTAGTCGGATCGGACTCGTATGGAATTTTGGACAGTAGAACGCTGTCGACGCGATGTTTGTCAATCTTGCTCACTCCGGACAACTAGCGATACCGTGGGCAGTGTTTGTCGTTGTTTGAGCGCAATTCGAAATTATTTCTGCGTCGTTTCGTGCGGTCGACGAAATATGGATCAGTTCAGACGGTCCTGGCTGCATTAATGGAGAATGAAGACGAAGATTCAACCAAGAACTGTACGAGCTGTAAGGCGACACTGACCTAGCCAGAAAAGTAAAGGTCCAACGACAACGATGGTTGGGTCATGTTGAGCGAATGGAAAATAATGATCCGGCTCGTAGTCTTCGAATCCAACCCGGAAGGACGTCGAAGAAGAGGAAGACCGCGACTCCGGTGGAGCACACAGGTGGTAGAGGATTTGAACCAACTTGGCGTGCGAAACTGGAGACAGCTAGCCAGGGACCGAGCTGGCTGGAGAAGTTTGTTGGGTGAGGCCCTGGTCCGACCTGGACTGTAGCGCCACCATAAGTAAACGGTGATTTTTTAAGAGGTTTAGAACTTTAAAGGAAAAAAAAACACAAAAAATTCGAAAAAATGAATGAAATATTTATTTGAATCGATAGTTTGAACCTGTGTCCGTAGCTTAGTGGTTAGGTGCGTTGGCTGCTAAGCAGAACGTCGTGGGTTCGAATCCTACCCGGGCCCAAAGTTTTTATTTTTCATCTTTCACGGACACTGCCTCTTGCGAAGAAGTGACAAAACTTCCAAGAGTATCATCTGTCATGAAAAAGTGCTTCTCAACTTTGCCGTTCGGAATCGGCGTAAAATTGTAGGTCCCCTCAATTCTTCACCCGCACCTAGAGAATTGTTGATGAGAGTAAGCCACTTAGGCCTTGGCTCTTCAAGAGCTGTCGCGCCACTCTATTTATTTATTTAGTTTGAACCTTGCAATTTAATGTTTAAAGATAATTTCATGCAAATGTTGACCGCGGCTGCGTCTCAGGTAGCCCATTCTCTGAGTCCAATTTTGGCATACTCTTTCAAACATATCGTCCGGTATCTCACGAATGAATGCATGGATGTTGGCTTCCAGTGCGTCAATCGAAGCGGGCTTGTCCCTATAGACATTAGCCTTGACATACCCCCACAAAAAATAGTCTAATGGTGTCAAATCGCACGATCTAGGCGGCCAATTGACCGGCCCGAAACGTGAAATTAACTGTTCACCAAACTCGCCTCGCAATTGCGCCATTGTTTCGCGTGCTGTGTAGCATGTGGCACAGTCTTGTTGAAGCCACATATCATGCAAGTCAAGAACTTCCATTTCGGGCAAAAAAAGTTTGTTATCATCGCTCGGTAGCAATCACCATTGACAGTAACGCTGCGTTTTGCATCATCTTTGAAGAAATATGGCCCAATAATGCCGTCGGCCCATAAACCGCACCAAACAGTGGCTTTTTCGGGATGCTGTTGCAATGCTTCTGGCTGATCTTCACTCCAAATGCGGCAATTTTGCTTATTTACGTACCCATTCAACCCAAAATGAGCCTCATCGCTGAACACAATTTTTCGATAAAAAAGCGGAAACTCGGCCAGCTTTCCAAGAGCCCATTCACCAAAAATTCGGCGTTGTGGTAGGTCGGCTGGCTCTAGTTCTTGCACCAGCTGTATCTTAAAAGGTTTCACGCCCAAATCCTTTCGCAAAATTTTCCACGTAGTGCTGTAACAAAGGCCTAACTGCTGAGAACGGCGCCGAATCGACATTTCGCGGTCTTGTGTCACACTTGCTGATACGGCCGCAAAATTTTCTTCACTACGCACAGTACGTAAACGTGTTGGTGGTTTAATGTCCAACAAAGTAAATTTGGTCACAATCTTCCGAATAGACTGCTCAGAAAGTCGAGAATGCCGACCATAAAATGGAAGCAGCGCGCGATGAACATTTCGAACCGAGCACGAATTTTGATAGTAAAATTCAATAATTTGCAAGCGTTGTTCATTTGTAAGACGATCCATGGTTAAATTGCAAACCAAATTGAAGCTGTTTGACAGTGACACAAGGTACTAAACATACGTCAGCTGTCAAAACCAGTGTTGCCAAAACCAAACCAGCTAAAAAATCACCCGTTATAAGTAAGTAAGTAGATCCACAGCGACTTCTTAGAGATGGGCAAAATAGACACAGTGTTGTGCTTTGCTACGAACGAACTATTGTCACGTATTCTGCAGATTTGCACCGAGTGTGACTTCTTTTTGTTTCGAAACTTGAGAAAGTCACTCGAAGGGCAGGAATTTTAGTAGAAAGACGAGATCATCGCCTTCAAGGAGGCTTACTTTGCAGCTTTCTAAAATACGTATTTTTCAGACAGTTAAAGAGTTGAAAGGAGACTAAGATATGTTGAAAAATAAATCTCCACTTTTCCAAAATCTTTGTTTTTCTTTTGTAGGATAAGAACTTATCTGTACAAACTGGTATGTGTGTGTATGAGTGTGTATTTGTGTAACCCAAAAAAAAAAAAAATCGATAGCCGGAAAGCGATTCAAGATCAGTCAATTTATTGTCGGAAGCTTTTCAAGTGTTTTGTTTTTTCTTTTTCTTATTTTCTGTTTTTGGCACGGACATGTTTTCTTAGTCTTTTTTTAAATAACTGTATAACATGTGCACCATACTCTTGAAACGTCAATTCAGTACGATTTTATCAAACAACAACACTGCTTGCAGTTTTTGAAACCAACAAGAAAAAAAAGAAAGAAAATATTCATTGATTGATTTCAACCTGACAAAACAATAAATTCAAAATATCCTCTTGAAGAAAGTTGAATTAATTAGGGATTGTTTTCATTTTTTTTAACTAAAAATGTCTGTAACAAAGAAATTTATGAATTTATTTGAAGGCACCGTTACCTTACTGAATTCCAATTAAGAATTCTTTGAATATAAAACTCAAGTAATTTTTGCATATCTACTGTCAATACGTACCTAGAACATTGTGACAAGGTGAGTTTTGACAAAAAAAAAATAACTGAACGATTTGCAATATTTGCATGCATATATACATATATGTATGCAGTTGCAGTAATATAGAACAACTATGGAAAAGAAACCTTTAAAAACAATAGTTTTATCCTTCCGCTGAACGAATATGGTTGTGTATACGCTTGAACAATGCTGGGAAATATTGCGACATTACTTTGAAAATCATGGTAATGTTGGAGAATATGTGCGAAAATTGCGAACGGATTTTGGAAGAAGAGAAGCACCGTCAGCTCTGTCCGTATGTTCGTTATCTTGTGAAAAAAGTGAAAGAAACTGGCATCCTCATCAATAAACCAAAGTGTGAAAAGCCCGAAAACAGTGCGTACAGTGTGGTAGAAAGTGTGAAGCGTCGTTCTTAACAATTGAACATTTCGAAGACATCATTGAGACGAATTTTGCATAAAGACCTTGGTATGACGCCATACAAATTCCAATTGGTTCAGGAATTGAAGCCAATCAAACCACGACTTTTCCTTGGGTTTGATGCTTTTAACTCTATTCGGGATAAAAGTTTTCATTCCCAAAGTAATCATATCTGCGCTGGAGTCTACGTAACTATGGAGGAAGCATAGTGACCAGTTGAAGATCCGGAAAATGATATTGAGATCGTCCCAGTTGGTTTTCTCATATTGCCATACGGTTCTCTTCCGAGCTCTTTCTTTAACTGGATTAGTTTGACACGAGTCTGATCTGCCTAGAGGCGTTAATACACTCATAGTGTATTTATCAGGGTCAGACGTAAGAAACAAGTCAAGAGTATTTTCCGCTTGGCTATTAATGTCCAATATTCGAGTAGACTGAGTAAGGTGGTTAAACTCAGCAAAGATTTCAGCACACATTCCTTCTGGTGTCGTCTGGCCCGAATGGAGAATAATAAATAATATTTGTGTTTTTGTAAATTTTTGGCTTTATAGCAGTGATGCCAGATGAGATTTTGAAAATACCACTGTGTTAACAAAATAAAACCACTATATTTGTACTAGACGAAAAAAATAACCACCATGTCGGTAAATCCGAGGAGAAATTAAATAAACGTATCCTTTTGAACAACTTGCAAAAATAAGTGGCATTTATTCACTCGAGCACATCAATTCCCATAGCTTCACATTGTAAAGATGATGTCAAAACAGTTGCGTGCGACAAAACAGAAATCCTAAATGAAATTATAGGCTCTTTCAAATATTCGTTCAGAGGGAACAGAACGAACAGGGTCTGAACAAAAAGAGCTCTGAGCTAGCAGATTCAGTTTTTGAACAATCTGGGGAAGTAAATGTCACTTGCTTTTTATGCAGTAAATCGTGAGGTTTCTTCTTGTTAATAAATAATGTTATAATACAGTAATAATTGTTATTATTTTGTAGGCAGTCCTTCTTGTTTTGAATTAGATGTATACTATTTAAGATTTCTTTCAGTTTTGCTCTTTTTGTTCAGTCAAATTCGGCCGAGCGCAAAGAACTGGCTCTAAATGTTCTGAGATCTCTGAATGAAAAAATTAACACTATTTTTATATGAATGAGTACGTATGCCTTTACATTGCACCTTTACACGGCGAGTATTTGCTCTTGTACTAATGAAGTGCAAAAGAGTATAAGGCAATGAAGACTGACGGATGGTTGAATTGGTTGGCATGTTTTTTTTTCATTACTCAGTACCCAGCGCAGTAATCAAGTGCGAATAAAACTCTCCAAATCACTTTATACGTCGAAAGTCGAATTCAATTTGTATGGAAATTGTAACATGAAACGTCGCAAAATAGACATGAGAGTTGCTTCTCGGATTTAAAAAAAAAAATACAAATTTTTCTATATGGACTGTCACCATTTCCTTATGAAATATTATACAAATCATGTAAACGTATTAAAAATCCATATGGAAATTACAGATTGTGACGAAGACGCGGTAGAGAAAGAGACAGCAGCTAAGTAATTCTTGTCCTAAAACCTAAACTGTAATTTACGGCAGTTGAATTGAAGCCGCGAAGAAGGAAGGTCGTTAATAAAATAAAGTATTAAACTTTCAGTGTTATTTTTTTTAATTGAACGGAAAAATTTCTAACGTTAAAGATTCAGAAGCGGGATCAACCTGGAAATTGTGAAAGTTAAGTTGAATGGTAACTATACTAGTGGACATGACAAAATTATAAATCGTGTAAAATCGGCGTGCTGCGGAGGGTGTTGTTTATGGGTGGAGTTGGTGATTGGGTCGGGTGCTTCAAGCCCTCAGCCAAAGAACGAAGTGGCCGTGGGTCCTTGGTCGGTCGGAGGTCGATATCGGGTGATATTCAGTGTACTATTTGTTGTTTTGTAATGCAGGAAAACGGAATGTTTAAAATGTTTCTCTTGGGGAGACACAAACCGTTATTTAAAATAACTGTGAAACGGCAGTTGTTGATTTGTTCTCGTGTGTGTGAATTCGTCTGGGTGTAAAAGAAACAGTCATTGGCTTGATGAAAGGGAAGAAGAAATAAAAGAGGGAACGATCCATATGCATAAGACTTTCGGTACACGAAAGAATATTATGATGTGCGATAAGGATCGATGTAGATATACGACAGATAGACTTTCGGTACACGAAAGTATATCATATAGCTTCGCGAATAAGAAATACAGAGAAATTAGACAGATAGACTTTCGGTGCACGAAAGAATATCATAAGGTCTTCGAATAAGAAACAGAAAATTGAATAGATAAATAGTATACGAACGGGCATCTGATATATGCCTATTGTATGAAGAAAGGGAAAGTACGTCGGATCGAAATAAAGAGACAGAGAGAGTGTTTATATATACACATATTGTCTGTTGTTTCTCGACACACCAGGACGAGCATACATGCGAGGGGAATAGAAACGGCCGAAGTTAGGGTTGCGTAAACATCGATAGACGATCGATGGTAAAAAAAAACTATCGAAAACAATCGATAGTCCTAGAAGTATTCGATTGTTTGCGTATCTCTGATGCTTGAATTTCCCTTCATTTTAGGTTGCAAACTATATTGTACGTTCGATCATTACTTATTTTCTTCTGAATGTCATAAATCGATATGATGACTGTTACCATGTATACTGACTATCGATAGTTTTCCTGAAAGCAATCGATGCTCCGATACCGCCATCGACCGAGGTTTAAGCCACCTTAGTTAAAGTCCAACTCACATCGCAATTATAACGACATTGAGCTTGACTAACAATAATTCAATTATACATATTTCAGCCAAATGGAAAAACTAAGCAGCAAGCAGCTACAGGCTGAACTCAGAAATCGAGGACTGTCAACAGCGGGAGTAAAAAAGACTCTAATTAATCGTCTTCTAACATATGATAAACAACAGCAAGAACCGTTGGAACACCGACTAAGCCAATCAACTCTCGACTCCGGAAACCCTGGATCCGGTCAATTAATAACTCCATCCGAAATTGGAACAACGGACAGCCGGACTGCCGAAGAAAGGGAGTGGGACCTCATCCGCAGAGAGAGGAATCTGATTGAAAACGAAAGACAAATTTTAATAAAGGAAAGAGAACTAACGGAAAAACTAAAACAATTGGAAGCATCGGTTTCTACAAATACGCATTCGCGAAGGAATGCAGTGTAGCATAAAAGACATTGCGGAGACATTGCCCTCGTTCACTCCAGGCGATGTAATGTCGATGTCGGCCAGCAGTTGGGTAGCCCGAGTGGAGTCTCTCACCAAAATTTACGCTTGGGATGAACGGGCCCTTTTGATGGCGGCTGCGACCAAAATGAAAGGACCTGCCAGATTCTGGTGGGATACGAATGAGGGAACATCAAGCTCCTGGGCACAACTGGCAATGGGATTAAAAGATAATTTCCCTCACCAACAGAACGAAATAGATATCCATCAACAAATGGCACGAAGAATACGAAGAACGAATGAACCCATCGAGAATTTCTGTTTCGAGATGAACATGCTGGGAAAAAGGGCCAATCTAGCGGATCGAACGGTGATGCAGTATATCCTTACAGGGCTCAATAATCCTCAACTAAGTTCTAATTTGGCAGTTGCAACCATCAACAGTATTTCCGAATTAATCGATAAAATCAAGCTGTGCGAGAGTATTCGAGACAACTCGCGTTTCAAGTCACTGCCCAGTACTTCGACATTCAGAAATAATAACCCTAATCGGCCGCTCACCAGCGATCAACAAAACTGGCGTCCGAATCAGCACAACAACGAAAAATCAATCGCAATATATCGACCACCGTTACCACGAAGGAGCCCAGTTACGTGCTACAACTGCAATCAACCAGGACATTTCTCTCGACAATGTGAACAGACCCGGAAGCGGCCTTGGAACAGCAACAACAAACACCCAACAATGTCTGAACCTCAAAAGGAAAAGAATTTAAGAATAAATACGATCCATCGCCAGCAACAACCTGACTGCTTCAAAAAGCTAGTAATCATAAAAGGAAAGCAATATGCAGCGCTGCTCGACTCCGGAAGCGATCAAACAGCAGTGACAGAAACCGTCGCCAGGGATACAGAAATGTCTATACGCCCATGCAATGTCACACTGCACGGATTTGGCGGTGGTAAGTATACAGCCCTGGGCCGAACGCTATGCTGGATGGAAATCGACAACGCGCAATTCCGAGTTGACGCGGTAGTTATTCCTGACGACAAACTACCAGAACCCGTCCTGATTGGAAAGGATATTCTGAGCGACCCTGATTGTGACGTGTCTAAAGAAGGTGATCTCTTAATCATTCGAAGAAAACATACAGCTTGCCCTGAACAGATAACCATTACTGATCTCCGGATTGATGAAAATTTCGATTCTGTAAACTTGATAAACTTACTAAATAAGTTCCGAAAATGTGTCGCCATGAAGCAAGATGAAATTGGGAGAACAAAACTCATGGAAATGGAAATTGAACTAACAAGGCCAGACCCAATAGCACAGAATCCATATAAGGTCCCATATGCGAAGCAAGAGATACTCAGCTCAATGGTAAGGACCTTGCTGGAGAATAATGTAATCCAAGAATCGAAGTCCGATTTCGCTGCACCGGTAATCCTAGTTAAGAAGAAGAATGGGGAAGACAGGATGTGCGTAGACTACCGACGCACACACGGCAAAATGACTACTTTAGGAGGCCAAAAAGCTGTTTATCAAAATAAAGATAGAGTCTAAATAAGCTTGTATTTTTTTAGTCAGATGGTCTGTGAATCAAAAAGAGCATAAGTCGTCTCTGATATGTTTAAAATAAAAGACTACGAGAGTCCGGCAAATGAGCGAAGTGATGGTACGGTTGATTGCTCACTTAAACGTCAATGAAACATAACGCATTTTTTCTTCTGTCTCGTGGTAAAATATACAAAGTGATCAAGAATATGGAATCTACAGGTATGAACATTTAATAAAGACTGTTAAATAAAAAACAATGTGATGGTAAATATTAAAATATTATATTGCGGGTCTAGACGAATTTTTCTTTAAAATTCAAGTTTACTCAGGCTTACAAAAAAAGTTCCGCTAGGTACCGCTTTCTGTCTTTGATATTTGCATTAAGTCGTTTGTTAACCGTTATTATTGTGAATTTTGAGAACTCAAATCAACTCATTGTGATGCTATCTTCTTTTATTGATAGGTAGTCGGAGTGATCCAAGTCACTCGAAATTGCATATAAGGAAAATGGATCTGATTTCAGTGCTACAAAACGAAATTTTTTATAAATTATCATCATCTAAGTGTGTGGAACGATTAACAAGCTATGTATTGGACAATCATAGAGTTTATGAACAATCAAAAGACAGTGCTTTACAAATTAAAAGTGTTCTGAAAGTGTTTGTATCGAAACTGTTGAAAAAGTGGAGGAACTCGAATTGGAAAATTGAGAGATTCACCCAGGCTAATTCAACATGGTTGAAAAACGACTTGGTTCTGCCAGCAGTGAAACGTGTTTCAAAATTAGGTGTTAAAGGTAGACCAGCAAAACCTTTTGAAGAGGGCTCTGTACGAACGAAAAGAAGACGTGTTCAAGCAATTGTTGCTAATACAAGTCCAGAGGTTTTGTGTGCTGCTGCTCAAGCTAGCTTAGCAAAATGTGGGAAAAGGACAGCTGCACAAATGGTAAACCTGGCAATGACCACCAGTCCACGCAGATACAGACGCGTTAAAAAAATGTATGATGACCCAAAGACATCTGGTATCACACCCTACTCCCCTGAGGAGGCTTTAGCCTTTATCATTGACTGTGACATGAGTAAAGAAGATTACATTCACATGCAAAGAGGGGCTAAATCTCGGGGTGCAAATATATATCCTGCATACAATGTTATAGCGCAGACAAAGATGATGTGCTACCCTGACAATATAAAAATATCAGAAACGGAAGTCCAAATCAACGTCCAAGATATTCTTGACCACACGATACGCAGACTTGCAGATGTACAGCAGAATGTACTCCTTATACACCACGATCACGAAGAGAACATACCGATTGAAGTGGTGTACAAATGGGGTCTTGACGGGAGTGGCGGTCATTCTATATATAAACAATGCTTTGCAAACAACTCATTGTATGGTGACACTAACATTATTTTGTGCACTATAGTGCCATTACAAATGTCAGAGACCACAACAAGCAATGGAAAACAGATATTGTGGCAAAACCCTAGTCCTTCCTCTTCAAGATATAGCCGCCTTATTCGTCTGCAGATCGAGAAGGAGACGAAAGAATCTGTAAAGCTGCATTACGATGAAATTGAAGAGCAAATGTCGAGGTTGCAGGTCACGACAGTAACTTTCGGCGACAAAACATACACCTTTAAACATAATACTGTGTGTACAATGATGGATGGCAAGACTTGCAACGTTTTAACCGATACATCATCAACGCAAGCTTGCAACATATGTAAAGCAACACCCAAGGAGCTAAATAACATTGATCTGCTTTTGAGCAAACAATACTCCAAGGCTCCGTTCAAGTTTGGCATATCTGTGCTCCATTCATACTTGAGGTGTTACTATTTAAAAATGACTTTTAGTCCAATGCGTTTCGCCCAGGTACGACATATAGTTGGGCTCATCAGGGCGAAACACATTCGACTAAAAGTCATTTTTAAATAAAAACATTTTTATATTTCAAAAAGTCCACTTAAACAACAACAAAAATTTCTTCTTTTGTTTTTTTCCGAAATTTCTAAAGGTGTTACGAGTACCTTCTTCACATCGCGTATAGAATGGAGCTTAAACAATGGCAAGCCAGGAGCAAGGAAGCCAAAGAAAATGTAAAAAAAAGAAAAAACGAGATAACAGAAAAATTTTATAAAGAAATGGGATTGGTGGTGGATCAACCGAAACAAGGAGGGGGAAATTCGAATGATGGAAATACGGCCAGGAAATTTTTTGCGGAACCTTCAAAATCGTCTTATATCACAGGTGTGGATATGGAGATCATTAAAAGATTCGCCAACATCCTGAGCGTTTTATCGTGCGGATTCGATGTAAACCACGATAGTTTCAAAAGTTATTGCCTTGAAACTGCAAAAATGTGTATCAGAGAGTATAGCTGGTATAAAATGAGTGCGTCTGTGCACAAACTCCTGATACACGGAGCAGACATAATTAAGGACTTGCCACTCCCTGTGGGCTTATTTTCTGAAGACGTGCTAGAGACCAGCCAAAAGGAATTCAAAAGTGTACGGCTTTTCCATGCCAGAAAGACCTCCAGGATCCACACCAACACGGACATTGCCCACTGGATGCTAATAGCTTCCGATCCTCTAATTGCGTCCAAGAGGAGGAGCCACAAAAAAAGAAGGAAATCATATTCAAAGGAGGTTTTAGAAATGCTGCAGAATCCACTAGAAAATGACATCAATCGAAATGATGAGAAGGATGACGATGATGATTACAATGAACATGAAGATGATGATGATGATGATGACGAAGACGATGAAGCGTCCAATAATTAATATATTTATTGTTAACTGTTTCTACCTACTAAGGACCACATATAAATTATAATTGTTTAGTGAATTATGCTTATTTATTTTTTTTTTTTTTTTAGTGAAATATGCTTTTTTTTTCTTTTTCTTAATTCATATATTTTCTTTATTAAGTTAACGGTTCTATTTGTTTTAAGTGTAAAGTGTGTCAATTCATTATTTTTGATAATGCATCGGCCATTAACCTCATAAAAATCAGAAATAAAAACAATTTCAGATGTCTATGATTTTTGGCCTCCTAAAGTAGTCATTTTGCCGTGTGTGCGACGCCTCAATATAGTCACAAAAAAAGTCAATTCACCTTCACCGAATATTGAGGAAGAACTGAACAACCTTGTCGGTTACAATTATTTTACTGTGTTGGATCTTGCCTCAGGATATTACCAGATACCAATCAAAACAGAACATCGACCCTATACAGCCTTTATTACTCCAGACGGGTTATTCGAATTCAACGTCATGCCATTCGGACTAGTCAACGCTCCAGCCTATTTCAAAAAATTGATGAGGATCATCAAACAGAAAATGCTTCCCGAACAAATCATCAGCTACATGGATGATTTTGTTATTCCCTCAAAAACCCACCAAGACGGAATGCGAAAACTAGAGAAGTTCCTTACCATCCTAGAAGAAGCGAATTTAACCTTAAACCTCAAGAAATGCGATTTTTTCAAACAAGAAATTGAATTCCTCGGCCACATCGTCAAGAACGGAAAGATCCAGCCTGGAAAGGCAAAGACCATCGCTGTTTGCGAATTTGAAATACCCACTAACGAACACCAGGTAAGACAATTCATTGGTCTAACTAGTTTTTTTCGAAAGTTCATCAGAAATTATGCCTTAATCGCATTTCCATTGACTGAATTAACTAAGAAAAACCAAAAATTCGTATGGGGTGATAAAGAACAAACAGCGTTCGATCAATTAAAAAACGCGCTAGCGAGCGAGCCGGTACTTGTGCTATACAATCCTGGCGGCCAACATGAATTGCACACCGATGCAAGTAGTAAGGGATTGGCTGGAATCTTATTGCAGAAAGAAAACGAAAAATTACTTCCGGTTGCGTATTACAGCCGGAAAACTACCAAGGAGGAAGCGTTATACCATAGCTACGAACTAGAGGCACTGGCGGTGGTTGAAGCCACTGATCGGTTTCGACAATATTTACTCGGCAAGCATTTCATTGTCGTGACCGACTGCCAAGCACTCAGAACCACCATGAAGAAGAAAGAAATTGTCTCGAGAATAGCACGCTGGTGGCTGCGCATGCAGGAATTCGACTATGATGTAATCCATAGGCCCGGCAAACAAATGGTCCATGTAGATACACTGTCGAGAAATCCGTGCGAACCTCCCCAATCACCTGAAACTGTAGATATGAATGTTTTTAAGGTAAATATAGAAGAAACCGACTGGCTATATTCACTGCAACTACAAGACGTGGAAGTAGCCAAAATCACGAAAGTCTTGCAGGGACCTAAGACAAACGACACAGAAAAACAAATACATCAAGATTATGTTCTGCAATCGGGACGACTCTACCGGAAAGTGGAAGGTGAACTTCGACTGTACATCCCAAAAGGAGTTAGGAATAGAGTCCTGCGTAACAGCCATGATTTGATGGGCCACTTTTCCGAGAAGAAGACACTTTCGCATTTGAAGGCTCGGTACTGGTTTCCGAGAATGACCCAGTTCGTCAAGAAATATCTAAAAGCTTGTGTGGAATGTGCCTACAACAAAAAAGAGATCCAGCCAAGAGGAGAGCTTTTTCCAATCAAGAAGGTAACTGTACCCTACGACACTGTACATATCGACCACCTGGGTCCATTTTTGAAGTCAACAAAAGGAAACATGTACCTTATTGTAATCGTAGATGCGTTCACAAAATTTGTCAATTTAAAAGCAGTTCCTAACACTCAGACCAAGCCTGTTCTCAACTTTCTGACTGACTTATTCCTAACGTTCGGAACACCTCGTCGTCTTATATCAGACAGAGGAACGGCTTTTACCTCGCATGCATTTGAGGATTTCATGAAAGAGTACTCAATTCAACATATCCTAAACGCTACACGAACACCTAGAGCGAACGGCCAAGTCGAGCGATATAACCGCACCATACTTCATGCACTTCTAGCAACTGTTGAAGACGAAACCAGATGGGATCAAAAGGCACGGTTCGTTCAATGGGGAATCAACAATACCTATAACGAAACTACCGGAAAAACAGCTCATCAGCTTCTGATGGGATATCAACCCCGCGACCCTCTTAAGGATGCTCTAGCACAACACGTTGATCTCAATCAAACACCCATCAGTATCGAACAGCTCCGGAATGAAGCTAACGAATCAATCGAGAAAAAGCAACAATCACAAAAAACCCGACACAATCAGAAACATCGAAAAGCTAAAGGCTATAAGGTAGGCGACCTCGTAATGTCCCTAAATGATGGAACTGCAGCGACAGGAACTTCACGCAAACTGGAAGCGAAATACCGAGGACCCTACCAAATAATTGCAGTCTTACCACACGACCGGTATCAGGTAGGAGACATTCCATATGCTGGTAGGACCCAAAAACCATATGCAGCGGTTTGGTCAGCAGACCGAATGAAGCCGTGGATCGAGTTGGATCTAGACTTCGACGAGGACGTCGACGATTGTCAGGATGGTCGAAACTGTGACGAAGACGCGGTAGAGAAAGAGACAGCAGCTAAGTAATTCTTGTCCTAAAACCTAAACTGTAATTTACGGCAGTTGAATTGAAGCCGCGAAGAAGGAAGGTCGTTAATAAAATAAAGTATTAAACTTTCAGTGTTATTTTTTTTAATTGAACGGAAAAATTTCTAACGTTAAAAGATGGAAATTCCATATGGATTTTTTTCATTTAGAACTGTTTCTAAATTTCATCTCTATACAAACGAAATCGAATTTTTCAAACGATAAACAAAGTATATATTGAAACATGGGAGTACGAAAAAGAAGGGATCTAATGTTATTTTGTGTTTTTTTTTTTTTCATAAAAAGAAAAAATGTGTTACACTTAGGTACTTTGAACGAAAAAAAATGTGTTGAAACTACAAACGAAAAATCCAAATCGTCTAAATGCTTATCGGATTTTACAAACAAAATTCAATTTGACATACATATGAAAATACATTTGGAAAAAAGAAGTGACAGTCCATATGGAAAATCCATATCGTGTAAAGCACTCTTTAGAACTGTTTCTAAATTTCATCTGTATTCAAACGAATTCGAATTTTTTAAACGACAAACAAAGTGTATATTAAAACAAAAGTTCTTTCGCCGGCACAACTGTAATTTTTTTACAGGCCTTTTTATCGACTGCAATCCAAATTGTTGTTGTTTGAAAATCGAAATTTCGCTATGCTGGCTTAGTAAGTGGCTACTGAATAGTGAAAAAAAAAATGTGCACGACTGGGTCTTACGAACTCGCTCCTGCATGCTAAAACTAAATATTTATGATTACTTAAATTGCAAAAGGTAGTGTTAAAATAAGAGATATATTTTAAACAATTCTGATTACACTCTTATTTACAGCTTACACTTAACTAAAAAAAAAAAAAATATAAAAATAATTAGAATTTATTAAAAAAATTAAAATTTGGAAATGTACCTCGTATATACATTTCATTCCAAAATTTTAAATGCCGAAAAAATTCAAACCTGATTCTTGATTTATTGAATTTTTTTTTTGAAAATCGTCGGAGCCGTTTTTTTTTTAACTAATTTTTTATATATAAAATTTTTCAAAAATGTTTTAAAATTAATTTGGGTATGCAGTTTTTAAGACCATGTAAATATACATATTAAACTCTAATTTGGATTTTTAAAATTGATCCATTTTTGAGATACAGAATTTTGAAAAAAAAAGTTAAAAATATTTTTTAAAAATCCAAAAAAAAATTTGAAATTTTTTTGAAAACAAAATATTATTTAAACAATATATACGTAGTTTCGAAAAAAAACTTATGCTGATCGGACTTTCAGTTTTCGAGAAAATCTAATAACAAAAAAACGGTTCTATGGGAGGTACCGTTTTGGAGCAATACAAACATTTTTTTTTTTTAGATAAGACATATGAATGTTTAAAAAAATTAAACTCGAGGAAGTTTAAAAAAAATCGTTCGGGCCGTTTTTGTGAAAAAAAAAAGTTTTGATTTTTGGCCAAAAAAATCGTATGGTGGCTACCCTAAATTTTGATCTTAAAACAAAAATAAAAAAATTGGGATATGACTTTTTGCTCAAACCTCTAATTTTCAAATTTGAAGTCAATCGGACCAGTAGTTAAGGCTGTAGATGCCTATAAACTTTCCGACAGACAGACAGACGGAATCGCCGGACCCACTTTTTTCGACTTCTCTATCATCGTAATGTCATATCTCATCCTCATCTCAATTTTTTTTTTTTTACGAATTCAATACTTGCCATATATTCTATATGTCGCAAGTAAAAAACACCAAAAATACCACCATGATTTTTTTACCACTATTTATACCACCAAACAGATGATTTCCAACCATTTTGGTTGGAAAAACCACCAATCTGGCAACACTGCTTTATAGGTGCTGAATGGAGTTACGAGATGAAAATATGTTCAATAAATAAACTTACGGCAAACAAACAACGCTTGCAGTATGAAATTCAATAAAAAAAAAATCGATGTTCAGGTTTGTTTCTTTTTTTAAATCGGAGGACATTGAATATGATCTGCTCAGAGCTTCGGTTTGACACATCCGTGATCTGATCCATTGTATTTCTATTTAGCTAGTACCTTTGACCTGGCAATCGATTGTGGTGCCATCTTGAGAGCTGGCACAGTGCTAATTTTTTACATAATTTTTTTTGGAGAGATTTTTTTTTTTTGGTTTGATGTAGCACAAAATATCGAAAACACCATTCTTGATACTGCTATGATCTGATCTAATCTGCTCGGAGGTAAAAAAGAAAAACGCCAAATGTTTTTTGTTTGGTTTTTTTTTTTTTTTTTGTTAATAAGGAACTAGGTAGTTGAGAATGTTTTAATGAAAACAGTTTAAGGTTTTATTACCAAATGAAAATAAATAACAAAACGTTATTGAATTCAAATGAAAATCAATTAAAATACATAAAATACAATACAAGTTAGATACATATAAATTTTATGATCAATTTGTTTGAAAACCAAATTAGATTCGCCCAGCTTAAAGAGTTGTGAGCATTCGCATTGTGTGTGAAGTATGACGTGTGACCTCTAATTTCATTTTTTTTCGCAACCCCAAAACCACTAGATATTTATTTTGATTTCTTCAATTGAAAAACTATCGACTGATCAATTTGCTTGCGTAACAACATTTTCAATAAAAACAAACAAAAACAAAATCACGACGTGTGTAACAAATTGGATAGAGAAAACAGCATCACATCCACATGCCAATTCAAGAAAAAAAAGCTTATTTCATTCACCTTCTTCTTGTTCTTCTTCAACTCTTTCGAGTGATTGAAAGCAGAACAAGCGAAATAAAAAATACAGAAAAAAAAAAATCATCTCAAAGATCGAAAACCCCAAAAACATTACACACACCAACGTCACGCCATATCGGTAGCCCCACTGCCACACCAAGTTACTTGGAATTCTTCTTTCTATTTTGAAGATGGGAAGGAAACGAGCAAGAAATTTAATTTAATGAATTCGATTGAGAAGAGCAAGAAGTCAAAGCAAGCGAATTAAATGAAACAACAAAAGAAGCACAAGAAACCCAACCGGAAAAATGCCGTCGACTGTCCCACTGTACAATAAAAACACCGCATGACCGGACCGGATTCTAAAGATCAACATGACATCAGAGTTGAAAACATTTTTGAGAATTTGTGTTTTGTTTTGCGTTCAATTGAAATGCAATTCTTTTTTTTTAACTTCGAAGGAGTGTGCTGGAAAGCAAAATGGATTAGACGAAAGCACACGCTCGCTCGCCGACGCGTCACGACGTCAAGGTTGAAGAGTTGGACAAAAATTATTTGTTTTTGGTTTAATCAGTTGTTGGCATTCATTTGAATAAATGAATGATAACCAGCAAAATGCAGAATCAAAATTTATTTGAGATTTCGATGGTGAACACACGCCTCCATTTGGAGGAATCAGAGACCCCCCAAAAAAGTGTCATTATTGTGAAATATGTGTTGAGGGGTTGGAGAATGCGGAGGCAGACAGACAACGAAAACGAAGTCACGAAGCGAAACCAATCAGCCGATTTATATCTTGATTCTGGTTTGATGTTGGAGTGAGATTGCGGCGAGATGGTGTTGCTCTGGCAACCACAACTTCACATTCCGAACCACCCTCAACCTTCAATCGCATTTTCGCAATCAAGACAAACTCATTGTTGGAAATTGGAAAATTACTTCGTCGTTTCGTTTTTGGTTCATTAATTAATAGGGCAAAAAAAGAAGACGATAGCAAGATGGATGAACATAAAATGTGTATAAACTTACCAGATCAACAGATAGGCCGGATAGGTCGGCCAGCCAAAGAAAAGCCCGACTGCCATCGTAGTAAGATTCCTCCTCCGCAGCTGATTGAGCAGCGGCTGTTGGGATAGGATACTCGTCCAGCATTTTTGCGTGTGTAGGATTCGCGAACGCGATATTCTTCCAAAAATTGCGAGACAAGAGTTCTTTCTTGGTCTACAGAATAATTATTTCGATTTCGTGCACTTTCTTGTTAGCGATTAACACCAAAAATACAAAACCAAAATAAAAAAAAATTAAGTAGGACACTCGATTTCAATGCGTTCCGTTTGAACGTTTTCACCTTTTCTTATTAGCTATTCTTATCCTCCCCCGAGTGAAGGATAATTCTCTGACTTTGGTTTTTCTTGTATCGCAAAATCAGTTCAATGAAAAGATGATATTCGATTTGGATGAATTTTTGTTTAAGAAATCGCCACACCCGGTTGGCTATTGAAAAACGATTGTAATTTGCCCTTTCACTGCAATTACACACAACACAAACTTCGAACGATGCCAGCGAATTAGGATTAGTTTAACTTCCGGAGAAGTTTTAACTTTCTGATGATTGAAGAACTGTATTAAGATGGATTTTCTTTTCTTTTATTTTTAAAATAATTATTCTTTATTCGGAAACCGCTTGGCAACACCCTCCGACGGTATAAAATGCTCGACTGTCTATTTTGTAATTAAAAAAACAAAAGAAAACAACAATTTGTCTGCAAAAAATGACCTATCCATTGCAAATGGAACGAACGTTAGAGAGAGACAGCTCGATTTGTCTGCAATTGTCAAAATAATGGATTCAACTGTCAAGTAAAGTGTCAGTCAATTAAGTGATGCCAGATATTTTATAAAGATGAGGGCTTGCTTGCATTATTATTTTAAGTTGTTTAATAGCCTATTTACACCAACTAGGGATAGGGATGATAAACACGAGTGTCCCCATACTTATTTGACAATTAGTTTTACAAAACAGTAGTTTCCGCTAAGACCGGTAGGTTGGAAGTCTGTTTGTAAAATTGTTCATAGTAAGATGTGACGGTTGATCTAGGGTTTCCATTAAACACATTTAGCACTTATCCACTAAAATTGGTAAATAAGGCCGTTTGTGAATTGCGTTAAAATGTGTCTTAAAACTTGACGTCTGGTTAATTTGACAGCAGCATTCTGATTTAAATAGGTTAAAATTTATCGAGCTGTTGAGCATGGGTTAATAAATTGATTCCACTGGCGTATATCGCAAGATCTAGCGAAGTAGATTAAGAACAAATCTCGACTTTTCTGGGATTAAGGATTGATAAAAACGTAGTATTATACTACAAGTACTATAATTCTACGTTTTTGTTCACTTATAAGTACCCTTTATCCCAGCATAGTCTAAATTTGTCCTTAATCTACTTTGCTTAATCTAGTGATTAGCGGCAGTATAAATAGAGGGGCGCGACAGCTCTTGAAGAGCCAAGGCCTAAGATGCTGGAACCCAATTTTCTTTTGTTTTTTCTTCTGATTTCAAATAACGATCAGAAATTTGCTTATAAACCTATCATTCTCTTTAACACAATTGAAAAGTTTTTATAATCGTAAGAACGGCTTCCATAATTCCAAATAAAAACGCAATGCTAACACGTCTCGATCGAGACTCAATTTAAAAAAGGTTAAGCACGTTCCCATGGCTAAGCGGTTAGGTCCGTTGGATGTAGCAGAACGACGTCATCTTTCACGGGTACTGCCGCTTGCGAAGAACTAACAAAACTTCCAAGAGTATCAATCTGTCATGAAAAAGTACTTCTCAACTGACGTTCGGAATCTTGGGCCTTGGCCCTTCAAGAGCTAACGCACGGCTCTAGTTTTATTAAGCAAACACCTCGATATCAAATTCATTATTGGTTTTTTATTCTAAGAATATGTTGATTCATTGTTTTAATAAGATCCATAAAATATCATTACACATTTAATAATTTTGTTTGTACTACTCAAAATAATATTGATTTCTATTTTCTACTTAATCTTAATTTTGTGTAATTTCAATTTAAATCCTAACATCTCACTAAGAACACCCGATAGGGCTGACAATATAACAACTTTGATTGTAGTATACAAATAGGGATTTGCACTTAGACCGGAAATCTTAAAAGGTAGTTCCAATTCCTTGAGAAGATCGGCGGCTAGTTTTAAAACGCTATTCGATACCATAAGCTCGTCTTTCTTTTTCGGTTTTTGTTCAATCTAAAGAGAAAGCAAGAAATTACCAACAAAATGACTATGCGAGAACCGACTTTTCTCACCTGTAAATAGAGATTTATCTGCTCTGTAATTAAAACGGAGATACTTCGGTATTTCCGGTTTATTTTATTCCCAAGGGTCATGAATCTTAACAGGAAAATGCCCATAAACGTTGACCATGCCAAAGCTTCCAAATTCAAATGCGAATGCAAATGAACTGAATCTTTGAGCCATTCGACACTCAGGAATGCCAACAAGAGCAGTGTCAAGAGGAATGCTGCCGAAACTATAACATCAACCGAACGTTGTGGACCTCGTTTCTAGAAAGCAAAAAACATTCTATTCAACTGGATAGCTCTTTGCAAATAAGGAATAGATTACATTCAAGTATGATCTCACACTCAGCCATGTTTTGATGTTTCGCACTTTGTTTAGTCGAAAGTGTGGCAGATCGGATTTTCTCGCTCGCCTCGACGACGTCAAATGGGAAAACAGCTTTGCATACAAAAATCTACAAAAGAAAGAAATGAAAACAAGGTTGGACTTTTAGTTTTGAATTGAAAAACCTCTGCTTGAAGGTTCTTTCGGCTACTGCAAACAGCATGAAAAATATCAAAGTCAGTGTCAAACGCTGCATAAATCCAATAAGCAATAGAGCACGCTCCCACTGCGAATTACCAAATGCAAAATGGAGTATGGAAATAAACGAAAATGAAGCCTTCTCCCACAGTAGCATTGGCATATCGAAATAATTGATTTCACTGTCTTCGGATTCGATCGTTTTCTGAAAGATCAATAAGAATTATGTACTCGTTTTCGGACTGACGAAATGTACAACTAACATCACATAATCGACAGAATGTTGGTATCATTGAGAGAATGATGGAGAAACAAATCCCAAAGTATATGTAGTCGCAGGTTTCGGGCATGGCTTCGACACGTTCGATTATGCAAGTGGATATATCCAAAACGGACATTTGAGCCTTTTTGATATCTCGGTGGTCCCAAATTGTACAACTAACTGCAATTAAGGAAAACAATGATGAAGGATATCCAAAAAAGGGCAACTCTTTGACTTACTTCGACCAGTTTTGCCATTTGGATAGAGAATAGTCGTCGGAGTAAAGTCCATATCATAGCCCTCGTCTTCGGACAATTGCTTGAAATCAGAATTTTCCAATTCCGAGCTGTAACTGCATTCCTCGCCTGGAAAACAAATACACAGTTCGATCATTCAAAACAGACTAACAAATTGAAATTTCGTCTTACTATTGGTCGTCACTCCAAGCCATTCGGTGGCCGATGTTGTACATTCGGTGTAATTGGAAGCAGCCATTGACGCTGGACTGGAAATAATTTCATCTTCTTCAAGTTCTCCATCGGTATCGGTGCTCGGGTTTGTTGGTTTTGAACTTTTCTTGGAGAAAATCTCAGTCGATGGACATTTGATATTACCCAGTTTCTCAGATCTCTCAATATCCGATTCGGATGACAGTGGATATTTGCGTCTGAATGCAGCCATAAGTGGCGGCGGCGGCTGCATGGCATCATCATTTGCTTTTGGGATATTTGAATTCAATCTCAAACGCAGCTGACTTTTTTCAATAGGTTGAGATGGTCCCGCCGCCACCGCCATTGGAACATTCATCTCTTCTCCACTCGAGCTTTTGCCGTTCAAACTCTCAAAACCGTCATCATCACCGAGACTACGTTTGATTGCACCTTCATTTTCGTCATTCTTCGGCATATCCTCAAGTCTATTTGCATCTTCGTTTGCTACTACCTTTTCTTCATCAATTCGTTGTTCTCGAATTGAATTTTCCGCACTGCTGTTGCTAGTTGTGCTGACTTGGGGGCCGATAAATCCCATTGAAGGCTTCTCGACCTCAATTTCAGATGCGAAATTGTGAATTGGCGTATCCCAGTTTACATTTCGCTTCTTACATTCAGAAATATTTGGACTTGCACTTTTCGGCAGCAATAAACTCGAACTTGAGCTGAAATCTAGTGCCAATTTGGATGGGGAATTAACTTCGGTGGAGGAGGATGATGATGTCGATGATGGTGATTTCTTAGCTTCTTGTGATTCTAGCAGAGGATTCTTTGGAGACTTCAAGAACGATTTGCTGTCTTTTAAAGGAACAAAAGTTGTTTTTGGATGAATACTTGTGGTAGACTCTTGTGGGGTTGTCGGCTTGCTGCGCGATGGTTTTCCACTTGTTGTTGCAGATTCCGATTCAAAACTTCGCATTCTGAGAAAGTTAACGATTAAAAAAGCAAGCAATATAAGGGTGCTTAATGGAACTTTACTTGACAAGTTTCTTCCGTCGTTTGACACGATCTCGTGGCTTTCCCGTCGCATTTGCGTATCTAGCTTGCTTGGATGAGCTTCCACTGCCAGAGCTGGTTGCAACAATTTGCGAATGGATAAAACTCAGAGTTAGACTTAGGGCCATTGGAATCAGTAATTCCGATATCGAAACAATGTGCTAGAATGACAGTTTCAATTACAATGTGGGTAAACAAAGGTTTCTACACCAACCTCGACATCACTATCCAAACGATGAAGAATTTTGAACGTGTACACCGCCCAGCTTATCATTTGGGTTATGTAGAGGAATAAAAGCAAACCAAAGACCTTGTGCGACGTCTGTTGGACCCACCATTTTGCATATACCGGTAGTAAGAAATATCGGAGTATAGCCAATTTTATAACAGTCGACAGAGATTGCTTTGGCTTGGCTTTGGGAAATGTAGAACCTACGGGAGATCGAAAAGTTAAGGTTATCCCTGCTTGTGAGCTTACTAATTCCTTCGATTACCTCTTACTAAATCCACATCGATGTACTCGGTTTTGAGTTTAGCATTTTTGAGTGTAAAACTGGCGCCATCTAGAATTTTTTGTTCAACTGTTTTCTCCCATTGCTGCTTGTCATAGGTGCCGATCTTCTTCTGATACCTTTAAATTGTAAAAAAGGTGGTTAGGTAAATTGTCTGTGAGTATTAATAATTACGAACCATCTAACGACTTCATCCAGTCTCATAGTAACATCAAAATTATCGTTAAAATGACCTGAAAAGAAGAGAAGCATCAATTTAGTATTCTTAGACGTTTGTTGCCCTAAAAGTTGGACAGCAATGGGAACCATTCAAATTTTTGTCTAGGGGTCAAGGAAAAACACTTCATATTTTTGATCTCTTTCAATGGCAAACCCATCTGTTGAATTGTAACTCAGACATGTGCAGTTTCCATTATGCTAAAAGCATACCACTCAAACTTGATTTAAATGTCCTTGAAATAGATTTTTCTACAAAAACAAAAACAAATCTATTGATTTGGCCTTAGGTTACATTTTCTCGAATAAAGGAATTCCAAAATTAACAAAGCCAATTAACCGAAAAAAGAGTGTTCTATTGAGGAATCGATGAAGGGTTCTTTTCGCTTTGGTTTGTTTAAGAAAGAAAACACTTAACCTGACATAAACAAATGCGTCCAACTTCTTCTTGTTATTTATTTATAATTTGATGATGAAAACAAGACTAAAAAACGGCAATGTCTTGTTTAATCGATGAATAACAAATTAAGGAAATAATTTTATCGCACTTTTCTTTATGTGTACTTGGGTACCATGGAAGTTGCTTTCACTTTTTCTCATCATTAAATAATAAACCAATTGAGGGGAAGTCTTCACTTTGTTTCTTTACCTGGGCAAAACTAAGGAAAGCCTTTAACTTTATTTGTTTCCGATTTTTAATTGAAATGAAATTTTGAATTAAATGCAAGCAAACATTTTATAAAGAAACAAAAAAATTAAGAGAGATCTAAACACTTTTTTTCTGTACGGTTAATTTTTCTAAAACCAAGAGACGATAAGAAAGAATTTGAAAAAGAGGAGATGGAAATAATAGAGGAAAATGCAAAATGTCAAAAAAAAAACATCTGGGTTTTTTGTTGTTTGTGTCTTGTTGTTGTATGTTTATCCGGAATCTAGTTTTAATGTGTGTTATGGTGTCGAAATGGTAGATGGTGCTAGGAAAATAGTAAGGTTGAGCTAACATTACTTTCATTTTATTCGTTAATGGTTAACTTATTTGAATATTTAAAAAAAAACTTGAATCGCAAAAGAAGAAGATACAACTCTCTAATGGCGTTTTTTGGTAATCCGGAATCGGTATACAGAACTGTCCGATTCCGGATACCAAACGAACATGCAAACACATTTTTTTGCTTCTAATGGTTGAATGCCTATGTATTTGTAAAACATCATATCGCACCCTCAGTGCAAAAGAGCGATAAGTCAAAAAATCACGTTTTTGAGTTAATGATGGGGAAATGTTGCTTTTTAAATTATCTTTCTTTCGAGGGGCTTGTCGTTCTCATAAACAAACAATTCGAAAGATTATGGCCGTTTTTATCAAATTTGTAATTTATAACATGCCGAACACTTTCCTAATTTTTTGTGCAAAACAGAGCTAACACAAAATGTTCACCTTTTTTCTACTCGATAGCTTAAGTAATTTCAATGTTAGAAAGAGATAATCCAAAATAGTCCCATAAATTTCATTGATTTTCTGATTTTGAAAAAAAAATCTATGCAAGACAGAGACATTGCAAAATATATTTTTTCAAGCAATTCTTGGTTCCAATGCAATACAGAAACATAACAAAAAATTTTCATTTTTATTAATCCAATACAGCGTTAAACCAAAATATAACTCATTTACCCTGTGAGTGTTTCAATGCAAAAGAGCGATAAGTGGAAAAATATTTTTGATATCTCAAAAAAAACAAAATTATTTATATTATATAAGAGAAAAATTAAATATGTTTATTAATAATACAAACTATACATGTTTGCTCTTGTAACAGAAGTTCGACATTCTAGAAATGGTTTTCGTATTTTTAGTTACTAGCAAATGTTTAGAATCGTTATTCTGTATGAGTGTTTTCTCAAAATGGCATTTTTTGAGTTAACGCTCTTTTGCAATGAGGGTGCGATATGCAGAATTGCAGATGACATGACATTGTTTTTATTTTCTTTATTTGTAAACATGGCGGGGAGTACGTATGTGCAAATGTGTGCATGTATGCGTGATTCTGTTTTTGATTCCGACTTCAAATTCGGAATCGTTTTTATGTTCTATCTAGATCTAGAACAAGAACTATCATCTTGTGCCAAGTGAACGAATTCAGAATCGTTCGGAACAGTTCCGGACTATCAGTCACCGAAACTTTATGCGTGGTCAGAGTTCAGGGGCCAGTTATAGCTATCATTGAAATTGATCCGGAAAAATGTTTGAATGGATATTTATTTATGTTTTCTTTTAAATAGAAGTGCAAATTTTATACCAATCGATCGGAAATCAGTCGAAGATTTTTTTCGACATAAAAAAGTTCAATTGCACTCTTGGTTGGGATCTGGGGGCGAATGCTGTATATTTTCCTCCACACCAAGTGCTTATTTTACCTCCAAGTGGTGACCACCTGGTACTGGTGTAAAACGCGAGTGCAAAACGGAAAAACAGAAGCATTTAAACAATGGTTAGTGCAAGGGGTTAAAAACCCCACCACAGTAAGGAACATTGAAAGTTATGAGAGAGATAATAGAGTAGCCTCGGAAAATGACCCCCCTCTTATGGTAACCAGACCCGGAAGATAGAACGACAACGGACACTGAGGAGTCTAGCAAGGACGATACGGAGCCTGTCCAGAGTACGACGTCAAAATCGTACTCGCAGACTTCAATGCAAAAATGGGGAAGGAAGACATCTTACGTGGATTAGTTGGAAAGCAAAGCCTCCACGAAGTTAAAACAGATAACGGCTTCCGGCTTACCACTTTCTGGTAGTGGCTAAGTTTAGAGCTCGACTATCAAACGACAAAAAAAAAACACACACAAGGAAAGAAGTTCAATATTGCTTGCCATAGCACTCCGGATAATGCCAGAGACTACAATGAACGCCTGACTGTGCGACTCTTAGCCGTCCTTCCAAATACCACAGATGTCAACACCCAAAAAGAACCCGTGGTATGATGATGAGTGCGCGTTATTGAAAAGAGAGATGGAAAATGCACGTTTGCAGATGCTGCAACCGCAACGGAAAACAATGAGTAGCAAGAGAAGAGTACCGAACAAAAAGGAGAAATGAGAAAAAGAGACTGCGAAGGAAGAAAAGCCTATAACCGCAGTTTCTTAGCTTAAAGATCTAGAAGAGTCTCGGCCTAAGAACAACACCCGACGTTTCCTTAAAAGGTCGAAGTTATTAGCTTCTGGTTTTAGAACCGGGACACAGGCTCTTCGAATCAGTGAAGGAAACCTAGTCACCGAAGCACAGGGAATTATATATGTTTTCAAGCAGGACTTCCAACAGCTGCTAAATGCGCATAATGTCGGGCGAACCCAGTCCCTGCCCCCAGCACAGAAGAGGTAGAAAGAACCATCCAAATGCTTAAAAATAACAAGTCCGCCGAATTGGAGGACATACCTGCGGAACTCTTTAAATATGAAGGAGGTGTTTTTAAGAATCATATGCACCAGGTCATCAACAAAGTGTGGGAGGAAGAATGCATGTCGATAAGCTCCATATGCCCCATCTACAAAAAATGCGATCCTATGTCATTCAAAAACTACCGTGGCATATCCCTGCTTAAATCCTATCCAACGTACTGTGTGGGCGTCTTAAACCGTTCTGCAACACCATAATCGGTACGTTTCAGTGTGGCTTTGGGCCAGGCAGAACATCGATAGATCAAATATTCACACTGAGGCGAATCCTGGAAAAGACCAACGAGTTTTGAAGTCGAAACCCGCCATCTATTCATCGACTTTAAAGCTGTTTATGATATCTTCCACCGCGAAGAGCTTATGATTATGATGTCGGGATCCCGAACAAACTGATCCAGCATGACGCTTAACAATACGCAGTGCTGTGTGCAAATGGATAACAACAGCTCATCCGAGTTGTTTCAAACATGTCCAGGGTTTAGACAAAGAGATGCGCTGTCATGTGATTTCTTCAACATAGTTCTGGATCAGATAGTGTGCAAGGCAGGTGTGAGCACGGAAAACACTATCTACAACAAACCAACCCAACTCCTAGGATATGCGGACATTGACATCATCGGTAGATCTAAGAGAGCTGTGCTTAAGACCTTCACAGCGATTGAAGAACAAGCGAAACTTGTTGGTCTTGAAGTGAATGAGAATAAAACCGAGTACATATTACCAACAAACAGAGCAACATCTGTCCACTGCCTAGGGCAAAATGTCACTGTTGGTAGCAACAATTTCGAGGTAGTTCACCTGATGTCCGAAGGGTAGACACGTGCATTCAAGAGGACACAAGCGTCTACTGAAGCCTCTGTCTATCGACTCCTACTCTCCAACTCCCCGTGGTGAACATCGGGTGCCCAGTACCTTCAACCGAAGATTGGGTTCCAACCACAGTGGGAAGTTGTTGGCGACAGCAAAGAGAGAGAGGGGGAGGAAGTATGCGTCCACTAAGGCATACTTTCTTTTCAACAGACAGCAGCGGAAGAATTCCCAAGATGGAATCAACGGTGGCGTCTACAGTTCCAGTCAGGATGAACTACTTAGTGAACACCTTATAGGGCTTCTACGATATATTCGCAGCCCAGGCCTATAAGCAGCGGTTTGGCCGGTTCTTTGTCTTAGAGTTAAACTAAGGACCTATCCACAGATAAAACTGCCATCCAAGAAATGCGATGGGATGGTCCTTGGAACAAACATCAATCCCACAAACGACACCTTAGTGGAGATCCGAAGAAGAATTACCCTAGCGAACTGCTGCTCCTTTCGGTTTGACAAAACAACTGGGTTCAAAACTCCTCAGTCGAAAGACGAAGTGTCTGCTATACAAAACTTTGATTTTACAAGTTCTACTCTATGGCGGCTGCGTCGACTGCTGGACGACTACATTGGCTCGGTCCCATCGGGCGAATGGACAACAACGCTCCAGCCAAGAAAGGCTTCTCATCCCAGCCCCCAATTTCGAGACGACAAGAAATTCCGGTACAAGGACCAACCGATTGCGGATGCCAGAGTGCTTGGTTTCGGCACTGGAGAGGGCATACGAAGCACCGTTTCCGGTGAAAGGCTGCAGTAACTTAGGCTGAGATCCTTCATGGATTGTGAGCCGTATAAGAAGAAGAAGATGGACTATTTGAGGGTCAACAAATAAAATATACTATTTTAAGATCTACTTCCTTTTTCCTCAATCTTAAATCCTAACATCTACTTCGGTTCCTTTTTTTTCAAGTGGTAACGCTGCTGTTAACAGACATCAACTGCGAAAACCGAAGAAACCAACATAAACAATTTTTTATTTCAATTTTTGCCTTCAATTTGAGCAACGAAATTTTGGGATATTGAGTCTGGTGTGAGAAGGCAAGTCAAACTCAAGACAGAATTTCAGGATTCAGAGATAATGTTTGCAATTTCTTTTGATAGGAAAAACGCTTTTAAATATTTTATTTATTAATTAATTTATTTATAATTATTATACGTTAGACAACGCACTGAGTTTTTTTATTATACAAAAATTACTTTTAAGATTTAACTTCTTAAAATGCCCTTGTTTATAGTTTTCTTGTTTGCTAGAGTGTTTTTTTTCTTTCACATTAAGACTTTTAACAAAAAAAAAAAATTAGTTAGAGAAAAAAATATACAACTTAAATCGTCCGTTTATTATTTTTGTTTAAATTTAACATTATACTGTTTTTTTGTTGTTGCTGTTTGTTTTTAAATTTGATTCGTCTAATTTAGACTATAATCATGTCATCGTATTTTTATTATTTTTACTTTCCTTAAATTTTTCATTTGATTTTTTAGCGTGCATGTTGGTTTAGAAAAAAAATGAAACAAATAAATTACGATTAATTTAGTCTATCACGTCTGTTTAGGATGTTGAACGGGCGGTGGAGGTGTTGGTTTGAAACATTGCATAAGGAACGCCGTATACATTACAAAGCCAACACCCAACGCGATAAGGGCATACATGAAAATATTTAGTTCAGGCTGTCGGAAACGATTTTTTCTTAGCCATTCTAAGACTTCATCTTCCGATAGGAGGTCTCCTGGAATTATTTAAACAAAAGCTTTAGCTGGGTCTTCCTGTATAAAATCGGCTTTTACCTCTATAAATACTGGGGAATCTTCGCCTAAAATAGACCATAGCCGGTAGCTTAGTTACTCCCCATTTCTTAGCATATCTGGAATCGGCCATTTTGACAAAAGTGATGTCAAGATTGTCAGTTTCGCTGTCAATATTTTCAAGTTTTTCCAAAGCTGCTGAACTGTCTTGTTGATTATGTTCATCTAAATTAAATTTTTATTAAAAAAAACCCAACATTTTGGATGTAGTTTTTGAAATTACAGAAAAAGACTGTAATGAATTCGTTCTCTTCTAAGAGTTTATCCAACATCTTTCGATTCACTTCTTCGATCTCGTTTTTGATTTCGAACACGTCTTGAGAAGTTAGCCAAGTTATGATCTTGTCATGTTGATGTAAATCACCATCATACAGTACAGGAACTTGTTTTCTACAAAAACATAAATACATTGTTAAATTTTACCATTTTGTAAGTTTCCACTGTTTACCTGAAATAAACTAAAGAAGGAATATTGACAATTTCGTATTTCTTGGCAGCGTCGACGCTTGCAATCTTGACAAAATCAATGCCAAACATGTCAGCTTCCCCATCGATTTC
The DNA here is from genome assembly GCA_920937365.1 of Sphaerophoria rueppellii. Lineage (NCBI taxonomy): Eukaryota > Metazoa > Arthropoda > Insecta > Diptera > Syrphidae > Sphaerophoria > Sphaerophoria rueppellii. The sequence continues at coordinate 21,430,832 of CAKKXW010000002.1, read as the reverse complement.
TTCCAATTCTTCGAGAATTTCTTCACATTCCGCACAGTCTTCATCATCTGTTGAAGAATTTTTTCTTAGAACAATTAACTTTGAAAGTGTTCATAAGAAAGGACTCACAAAAGAATACAACCAAAAGTGTAGACTCAGCCATAAGACGATCAAGCATTCGTTCATTGACTTCTTCGATCTCATCAGCCAATTCGCGATTGTCATCGTCAATGAGCCACTCGAGTACAGATTGCTCGTTTTGCAGATCGCCCTCAAACAGAAGAGGATTTCCATTCCTAAGAGAAATAACAAAAGAAAACTGTTATACTCTCTTACGAACTTGTTAAGAGTTTGCGATTTTTAATAGAAATCCTAGCAGTGGTTTTTGAGAAAATCAAATGTTGCTGTATTATTGAGTGTACAAGACTTTGAGAGCATTTTCAAGAAAAAAAGCGTTACCTAAAGTATACCAAAGCCGGAAACGTCTTTATGGAATAACGTTTCGCCAATTGAGGATCCTGAATTTTGACCATATGAATGCCAAAAACATCACATTCATCGTCGATCATTTCCAATCCTTCCAAAATTTGATCACAAATGTTGCAGTTGATCTTGTCTAAAAGAAAATTGTTTTAATACCAATTCGTTTCACTTAGGCAAAAAAAAAAAAAAAAGAAAGAGAAAAAGTCAAACGGGATGATAAAATGTAATTTGGCAAAAGCGAGGCGAATTTTATAATACAAAATATTAGGAACAATGGAGTGTTACGAATGCTTAGTTTTTTTTGTTAGGTTGTTCAATATTTTGTGTGCATTTTGTAAGTCAAGCCGAAGAAGACCGCCCAAACACAGGTATTCTTTATTTCCAAACCAATGATATCAAATCAACAATCAAGAACACGCATCATATAGCATTATTTGTTGTTGTTGTTTATTTTATTGTTTTTTGACATTACAAACGTCACTTTTGACAAGTTATATACAAATTACTTAAACGGCTTTTGTTTGTTTTAGTACAAGATCTTAAAACTAATGTTTTGTTTATCTTTTTGTTCGCCGTGGTGAAAACAAATTTTCGAAGCTTTAAAGCGCTCAATTTGATAAGGCTATTAGAAAAAGAGAAAGAAAGAGAGAGAGAGAAAGAGAGCGAGCGATAACGAGATTGAGAGAGATAACACGACACAGTCTTTTTGGTTTTGTTTTGTACCAATCTAGAATACCTTGTTTAGAGACACGGTTTCTTTTTTGAGTGATGTAATTCTGTACAAAGGCTTTTTTAGCGGGATTGGTGGTGGTGATATTGGTCGAATACATAATAGGAGCGCAAAAACTTCGGCAATAAGCAGGTGGCTTTCCATTTCGATCTGGGGGTACTTGTTGAGTAGGATATTGGTATATTTTTTTTTTGTGATTTTTTGATTTTTTTTTTGTTTTTCGGGAATTTTGTTATTTATAGTTTTCAACAAAATTAAAAAAAAAAATAACATGAAAAAACAAAATAAAAAGGAAAGGAGGAGCCAGTAAAGTGAGTTAAAGTCAATTAAGTATTGTTTTCGTTCAAAAACTTACAAAAGTACACAGCTAGGTATTGGGTTTCCTCGACCATTGTTTCTAACATCTGACGGGTGATGAGTTCTATTCGATCTTCGGTTTTTTGGGTTATCAGCCATTGTAATACTTCTTCCTCTTCATTAAGTTCACCTGAAAATTTTACGAAAAAAAGTAAACACTGTAAAACGCCACTGGACGACAATTTAATAGAATTGCAAAATTATCGAAACTCATTTGAATTTTCCTGAACTTTTATAGTCATAGATATATTTTAACAAATAATCTGGTAGTAAGTAACGTAAAAATCGACAAGAAGAATTATATATATCACTCTTGTCTCGTTACATCTCTCAAATAAAATATTGAATTGGAGAGAATCAAAGGAGCACTCGTTCTCCGATCATAGATACAAGGGGTGTTCAATAAAGACTGAGAGTGACGTCATAAAACTTTTATTATACAAAATTATTCATCGCGGGCTGATCACGTTCAAGATACTCTCCATTCAAAGCTATACACCTGTTCATGTGCCTCTGCCACTCTTCGAAGACATGTTCAAAGCCATTTGAAGATAGACGCTTTAAAATCGCCTCTAAAGCTTTACAGCAGCTGCAGTGGATGGAAAACGCCTCCCTCTCAGGTGAAGAAGTCGTTTGGAGCCAGGTCGGGGCTATAGGGCGGGTGCGGCACCGTTTCGATATCTTTTCTGGTCATGAAGTCTTGAACCTTAACCGCGACGTGTTGCCTGGCGTTGTCTTGGTGCAGTTTCCAATTTCCAACGAGCTCTGAACGCTTCTTAGAGATGTGGTCTTTCATCATTTGCTTTAAAACGGATATGTAGTAGTCGGCATAAACTGTCCGGCCTTCTGGAACCGTGTGAGTGTACACCCTACCTGCCGGGACCACCCTTCAGCTCGCAGCACTCACGGCCTTCCAAATACTCCTTGTGCCATCGGAAACACGTGCTTTCACCCATAACACTATTGCCATATGCTTTTTTCAAGTCGACGTAGGTTTCTTTTGCGGTTTTTTTTCAATAAAACATTATGGGGTAACGTTGTTTGCGAAATTCAGGAATCGTAAAATTTTAAAGGCGAAATTTTCGTGCGAATCCGCATAAAAACCGAACAAACACGCTCTCCACTTTGGTTTTGCACTAATCGACTGAGAATTGGAAAGGCTTTCGAATGGTGGCTCGTCAAACCCGATAGTTCTAGTAGTTCCCAAACTACAGCGCTACATTCAGTCTTTATTGAACACCCCTCATACATCCAAATCATACTTATTGAAGATTACCCAAAACCGGCTTTTCAATCGTGCAAAAAAGTCTAGATACCCCTAGGATTGGGATTCCTAAAAGGAATCCCTAAAAAAGTATAAACAAGAATTGAGAATAGCCAAAAAATCCTCATGGAGATTCTTCTGTAGTTCAAATGAAGAATCCTCGGAGACATCGAGGTTAAGGAAGATTTTCTCGACAAATCCAACCACGCCTAGTTGTCTTAAAAACTCAGATGGTACATGGACTAACTCTTGCGAAGAAACGCTAAACCTGCAATTAGATACCCACTTCCCAGATAGCTCAAAACCCGTTAATCGGTTTGTTGTATTATCCTGGATCGGGTATTAACTTAACTTTTCCTCAAGGTCTTGGTCAAGGTGGTCCGGGCCGGAGCATTGGTGTCCATACGTTCTTAATGACCGAGCCATCTGAGTCTCTGGACTTTGAGCCTTCTGGCTAGGTCCATGTCGTGGTACAACCCGTAAAGTTCGCTGTTATATCTTCTTCGCCATACCTTTTTCAATGCACACGGGACCAAAGGTGACCTGAAGAACTTTCCTTTCGAAACAGCCTAAGGCACATTCATCCGATCTTGTTAGGGTCCATGCTTCCGTATCATACAGCAGGACTGTGATGATGAGTGTGTTGTACAGTTTTACCTGGGCTGAGAGGGCTTTTCCACTCAATTGCTTTCTAGGCACAAAGAAACAGCGATTAGCAAGAGTTATTCTTCGTCGGATCTCGGCGCTGGTGTTATTGCCCGTGTTTATAGCGGAGCCTAGGTAGACAAACTATTCTACTTCCTCGAAGTTATATGTGTCTATTGTGACTTTCTGCCCGAGCCGTCGGTGTTGGGTGTCCTTCCTCGAAGACAGCATATACTTCGTTTTTCAATCATTTTTGCCGCTTCTGTCTCAATTCTCACAAAGGCGCCATTGACATCATGCTGTGTTTTTCCCATTATATCAATATCATCGGCGTACGCGAGAAGGGGACCAGACGTTGGAGTTCTGCACTATCTTCTCAAGAACGATGTTAAGGAAATCGCATGACAGTGCATCGCCTTGTCTGAATCCTTTTTTGACGTCGTCAGGTTCCGTAAGCTCGTAATATACGTAATAGCATTGATAAGAGACTATCGATGTCTCAGCATGCTTACTGCAAAGGGAAATCGACAGAGGCACTCCGCAAGGTGGTGTTATGTCCCCTCTCCTGAGGAACATAGTCGTCAACTAACCGCTAACATCCCTCGAGAGGGAAGGCTGCAGAGTGATTGCGTATGCCGATGATGTTGCCATCGCTTTCACAGGAAATCATCCTAATACCTTGAGAGACCTCCTCCAAAACGCACTTAGAATGCTCACTAGATGGGCTGATCGCTGTGGACTTAGTATTAATCCCCAAAAAACAGACCTCGTCCTTTTCACACGGAAATACAAGATCCCAATAATTGTACCTCCTTCAATAAAAGGTGTACCACTAAATTTTACTAATGAAGCCAAATATCTTGGCCTAATATTGGGCAAAAAATTAAGTTGGAAACCTAATATGCAGGAAAGAGTTAAGAAAGCTACAGTAGCTCTTTTCTCTCTCAAGAAAGCCATAGGAAGCAAATGGGGTTTTCAAGCTCGACAAACTCAGCAGAGTTCAACGCACTGCATGTCTCTGCATAAGCGGGGCATTGAGAACCACACCCTCAGCAGCGTTAGACACTCTCCTCCATCTGACACCCCACGACATTTTACGCAAGCAAGTGGCAGCGAGTACAGCTATAAGACTCAACGCCTCATCTCAATGGACCAACAATAATGTGATACATTCCAACATTTTGAAATTTTTCGGTTCTATACCAAAGTACATAGACTACAAACCATTCCAAACCCCAATTAGGTAAAAACTTCCAGATATCCATTCCATCCAGAGATGAATGGGAAGACAAAAAACTTCTGGATGACAAAAGCATTCATTTTTATACAGATTGATCCAGGACAAGTGATGGAGTTGGTAGTGGAGTGTACTCAGTAAAGCTTAATCTAAGCATCTCATTCTGCCTCCCTAATCATTGTAGCGTGTTCCAAGCGGAAATTTTAGCGATCAAAGATGTTCTCTCCTGTGTAAGAGAAAACGTTATATCAACTGATATCCGCATCTTCTGTGACAGTCAGGCTGCTATTTAATCTCTCGACGGTGTCTCAACCAAATCTCAAACGGCCCTCGATTGTCGATCGTCTCTTATGCAGATGGCGCAGCTTTTTAACCTCTGTTGGGTGCCGGGTCACAGAGACATCACAGGGAAATGTAGAGCCGATGAAATCCCTAAAAATGGAACCGTCATACCTATTTCACCTGAAAGGGAGAAGATAGGTATACCGAAGCTACATGTAAACTTCTGCTAAAAGAAACAGCCTTAAATATAACAAACTCTAAGTGGCACAATTTACCAACGTGCGCAGCCACAAAACTCATATGGCCTTCACTAGACCTAAAGCGCTCGAAAGACTTGTTATCTCAGAGCAGACTTAATATTAGTCTTATAGACAGACACGCAACACGACTTGGTGTAGCCTCAAATGACTTCTGCAGGAGCTGTATGGGCGAGGAAGAAGAGGAAACAATCTTTCACCTTCTCTGCACTTGCTCTAAGACCCAAACTTCATCTGGGAGAGTACATTTATGATAATCCCAGTGAACTAGCTAATCCTTATTAGCAAATATCTTTTTCGCTTAATAAAAAGCTCAAAATGGTTCAACTAGTAAGAAGTAATTCTCTAGATTCATGTGGTATCAAAATGGGCCTTTTCTTTTGGCTATAGTGTGTGGATTCTGTATTAACCTAACCTAACCAAGCCCATAATCAAAATTGTTTTATCTTAAAAATGGCTGAACAGTTTTCTTATTCTCGATATATCTACGTTTTATTTTTCTATCAAATTTCTATTGATAGTTTTTAAAAATGACTAAATAAATTTCTTCTCAACACTGCGGAGATCACTACGCCTCTCCTATTTGGGACAAGATCTTAGCGTATTCGTTATTTTCGACAAAAAATCAAAAAATCGATAATCGATAATCGATATGTACATAACATTATTTCGCAAACACTCACCTTCGAAAACATTTGGAATTCCACCTTCAAAATAAACCAGTGCCGGATAATCATGAACTCCATAGCCATCCGCCACTGAGAAGTCTTTTGTTTTCACAAAAGTTATTCCATGTTTATCGCAGTCATCATCGATGTTTTCCAATTCTTCCAATACCTTTGTGCACTGTTCACATCCATCGGTATCTATGTTTTAAAAATTCACTGAATTCAATTACTTTTTCTTATTCAAAAGCAAATGTCAAAACATAAAGGAAAAATGTTTGTAAAAAATCATTTTGTGCAAAATATGTGCAAACATAATGAAGCAAAAAATATAGCAGCACAAAATAAGGATTGACTAACATAAACTTTCTACTGGATATCGATTAATTTAAAACTTCCAACAAAAAAAATTATTCAACAAAACTTAAAATTAACATTATGCAAAACAATAATTAAAAAAAAAACACAATTCTGGTAAGGGGCTGAACAGGAGGAGCAAGTATTTTTTGAACTGGGGGTAAAAACTGTTCGAATATCCGGGGTAAACGGCATAATTTTGTTTTGTCATTTTTGGTTTTAAATGATTGTGTTCTACTTTAAACAATACCCTCTTCGTGATGAGCTGGCTTTTCGGTTGCCTCCATTGTTTCTTCGCCCCCAAAAGCGGCAGCAGCACTAGCGACACCACCTTCCTGCTGTTGTTCGCGCTCTTTTTTCATGCGCGCCTTTCGCATCGCCTTCGAGCTGCAAATGTCGCATTGTGTTTTGTTCCCTAATTTGCATAGTATGTTTAAAAGTAAAGAGATTTTTGTTTTGCTTAAACTTAATTAAAAATTGTTAGTTTCTTTTCCAGAAAATAATAAATTTTCAGATTGATCGAAAAATATTAGTCACAATTGTTTCCAGAATCTTATCTGAATATCTAGTAAGTGCGGCCATGGAGCCAAACTTAACAAACTTTAAATGGATTTTTGTCATCCATTTTGAGTATTATTGACAGAGCAGCAGTTGTTGTTGATGTACAAAGTGTTTTCAAATTTGTGTCTTTAAAGACTTTGGAAAAGAATTTAACTTACAAAAGTACACAGCTATCGAACCGGACTCTTCGATGAGATGAATCAGTCGCTCGCCTTCCAAATCCTCGATGACATCACCGCTGGGATCCTTTTGTGTGAGTAACCAGGCTAAAATTTGTTCTTCTTCGTATAGATCCCCTGAATGAAAAAAAATGTCCTTAATATTCATCTAAAGTTGAATCAAATCTGAGATATTACCGGCATAAATGACAGGTTCCTTGGAAGTTGGCTTAAAGAACACAATTGCTGGCAATGCAAAGACACCAAACTCTTTCGCCATCTGTCGGTCGTCGATTTTAACAAAGTCAATACCTTCTTTGTCAGCTTCGTCATCGATGTGTTCAACTTCAGCCAATACTCTTGGACACTGCTTGCATTCGTCGCTATCTAAAAAAATATATGTTGTTTCAAGTTCAATTCAGAATAACGCATTTGGGAACACTCGTACAGAAAATAACAGCCAAATAATCGGACGCCTTGCGAATTTTCTCAAACATTTTTCGATTGACCTGTTCGATATGATCCGTCATTTCCATATTGGCAGGACTTGTAAGCCAGTCCAGAACTTCTTCCTCGTCATCGATATCACCATCATAATTTATGTATTTTCCTACAAATCGAAATATTTATCAACTCAAAAAGTAACCATTGAAGCTAGATCCAACCTTTTCGGAAGTACGTAATTCCAGGAGGATTTCGATACCCGTACTTCTTCGCCATCAAACGATCCTTCATTTTGACAATACTTATTCCATATTCAAGAGCCTCGTCATCGATCAGCTCAATATGACGAAGTATTCTCGGTGTGTCTGCGTCTTCTTCCTTATCTAAAACAGGAAAATTGATTTCATTAGTTAAAGATAAAAATTTGTTGAACTAAATGAACTAAATCAAATTGTTTAAATAATAACTAAGCAGTTACAGTTTTCCCTGACCGCTGTTTTGCTGTTCTCAAGAAAAGTCTCTAAAAGTCTTCGTTGCAACTTCATTTAATTGGCACATGATTAATACTTACAGAACACAACGGCTAGGAAATCTTTTGTGGCAATATAATCGACAAGGGTATTTCTGTCGATTTCTTCAATGGTTTCGTCGGCTTTTTGTTCAAGAATCCATTGGAAAACTTCTTGGTTGTCGGAGAGGGATCCTATATGTATGCGTTTTTGGAAAAAAGAAAATGTTATGTTTAGTTATCAGAACTAAAATTTAAATTTGTTTTGTAAAATGAAAAGATCAGTTTTACCTGTGTTTTGGAGTGGTAACGTCAATCATTTTTTTGAGAAACAAGCTGTTTTGAAAAAGTCGAGCATTCATAACAAGAAAAGATAAATAGAGTGGCGCTACAGCTCTTGAAGAGCCAAGGCTTACTCTCTTCAACAATTCTCTGACTGCATGTGAAGATAAGCCTTGGTTAACAACGATCAAATAATCTTCGTATTTGACAGGGGATTGTACAATATACATAGATCCTACAGTAAAATACGTCCCAAACGTTAATAGAAAAGCATTTTGTTGGTTGTTTGTCTAAAAGTTGTCACTTTTAACTATTTATACATAAGCCCCTGAATATTTGCTTGTTCCTCATTTAAGGGCACCTAAATCGCAAATTTGAGGAAAGTAAACAGAACTGTTCAAAATTTGCTTTTGAAGTGGACATATTCCGGAATATCGCGAAAAATTGAAATACTTTTCCCATAGATACATTTTTCAATGTCATTTTGCAGTTAAGCGCATGGTATTATGATCTCGTTCCCTATACTGATTGTTGGGATGAAACTTTTGTCAAACATAAAATTAAACACATAATCTAACACTTGTAATGTTCCAAAAACAACGAAAATATAATTCTAGCATTTTTTGACTATAGAAATGAATTTAAGTTAAAGTTGGGAATAGCGATATCGTAGCGGAACGTGAGGTGAGAAGTATGTTCTATCTCATGCATATTATTAATATCTCATTTTCGTATTTCATCTTCGAATGTTAAGCGCTGAAATAAGCATGTAACAACGTCCATTTACGGCAACTAGACCCCACCATATCGAAAACCCTTTTACAAACCGTCTTGGATGATCTAAACCAATGAAGCCAGTTATAAAAAAGTGCCTCTGAACTGGATAACAGTTCTTCTTTTGTTTTCATTTTTAAGCCCTTATAGAGATTTATCAATATTATTGGATTTATTGTTCTATGAGGAAGTTCACTCGGGCGTATATTGTTTATTTTTTCAGAAAAGAAGGATTAAATTATTATTAATTTAATTTAAGGACAAATAAAAGGAAAGAATATTGTTCGTGTTCTTTAATCACTTTGGAGTTAATCTTCACGGTTAATTGGAAGCGGGACGAAATTGAGGGGTCAGTTTATAAATAAAATTAAAATTAAGCATGTCCTTTCTTGTTTTGAATAAAGTTATTTATTGATTTTTTATAATTGGGAGTTATTAATCTGCTTACAAGAAATAGAAAGCATTCAAAATCTCATATGAAATGCTGCATTACAGCCCAGAGTTAAAAGTGCAATAAGAAGTTAAGAAGAAGGCCTCTAAGGCTCGGTTGAGGAGGTTCCCGTACTCGTGTATCCAACCTTAATTTGTTTATAGTTTTGAAGGTAATAAAAGAATATAAAGATTAAGATATTGAACCATTTCAATAAGACTTTCAATCCTATTTTCTTGAATGAGTTCAAAAACTAATATTCTTAAAAATATAAAAAAAATATGACTGCATTTGTTTTAATCACATAAATCTATTGACCTACGCTAAACTCAATCCGTAAAAGAGTTTTTGAAGAAATCAAAATCAAAAATTATTGTTTTCCTTCACCAAATTATTACTGGTGTCACTGAAGCTCCTGATATTCTGAATTCTATCCCCTTTAATTATCTACATGGAGAATACATTTTGCGTTTGATTAAAGTCCCCAAACATAGAAAAAAACTACGGAGTTCATGAGCCACCAACAAGAATGATTAAAATATGATTTTGAATGAAAACTTATTTGACTTTCATATCTATAAAAACAAGTTGAAACAAAAGTGTGACACATTCTTAAATGTTTTTTTTTTTTTGTATTTCTTGTAATTTTGTATTTTTTTTAAAATTTGTATTTTTTTGTGATGATTCATTTGTCGTTAGAAACAGCTGCCTATAAATACTCTTCGGATTATCGGATAGTGTTGGCAAAAATGTCTCCAACTGGTTTGAAACCAAGTCTGGAGTGAAGCAAGGATCTCTTATGAGTGCCACACTTTTCGCGTTATTTATAGACGATATAACGGCACATCTACCTACAGGCATAAGAATTGCAGGACAGGTCATAAAGGTACTACTATACGCAGATGATATTTTACTATTAGCGGAAACCCCACATAGTTTACAGCTAATGATAAACAAAATAAACAGTTTTTGCAAAACCTGGAACTTGAAAGTAAACCTAAATAAGTCCAAAATAATGATTGTTCGAAACCGACAAACAAAACTTTTTTCAACGGACAATGGTTTGTTGATGATAATGAGATTGAAATAGGAACAAACTATAAATATCTGGGGAATTTTATTGACACCAAATATGAAATTCAACCTACACCTCGAAAAAAAACTAGCAAGCGCCAATATATTAATCCTGCTATGTTGTAACAACAAGTTTATAAAGTGCTGGAATTATCTGATATTAGTCACAGAAATGAAAGCAGAGAAAAAGCCATATCTTCAAAAAACAGGTTGATATACCCCGAGTTAAACTATGATCTTATGAATAAAAACTTTTTTAATGATCGATATAGCATAAAGGCGATATCTTTCTCTGATTTGCAGAGCGAGATGCGAGATGTTAAATTTGAATAGTGCACCGTTCAAAAAAATCAACGACAAATCTATGCACTACATACACTCTCCAAATGAAAGAAGACACATTTCACTTCCTGGCAATATGTATCCTATCTACAAGGATCTGAGGCTATTTCAATTCGGAAGATATCATTGACTATGGAACAAACGAAGAACATCCTAAATGGTGATAACTGGTTTGCTCTATACAAATTTATTGAGACTGCATACACCTATAGACATAACATTTTAATTGAATGTTTTTAGTAAAAAAAAAAAACTAATGTCATGTTTATAGAATTCCAAAATATTAAACATTATTATTATTGTAGTACTGAAGATCAATAAAAAATAATTTAAATCTCCTAAATATCCTAGTTCACCAAATAGTGTGTTCAATACCACTACTCTTTATTTTTTCTGTAATCTACAGGAAGAAACCAACTTTCAGTATTATTTTCATAACTTTCGGTGATTAGAAGTGGGAGGGGGGGGGGAGATTTTTTACTTCTATCTTTAAAAACTTTTTATCTTAAAAAAAATATGAAAACAACGTTTTCGGATCACAATTTTATCACAGAGTATTGCTCGGCTTAACAGTTTCTTAAAAAAATCGTTTATGAAAGATGAATGAATAGAAAATAAAATTTCGTTTCACCTCAAAGTAGGCAACCCTAAAAATAAGTCTGTTAAATGCTCATGAAATCAAGTTGTACAATTTCATAAGAAGGTTAGAAAATAAGAAAACAAACATTTTGTATTTTTTAAAAATAAAAATCAAAGTCTTATGAGCAGCAAATATTAAAAATAAATGTGCACATCTGCACACTGTAACGAGTCAACCCTTCTTTTATTCTTTATTCACATTATTACCTTATTCTCATTATTAGATACTATACTTTTTGTTACTGTTCAGTTTTTATTAAAATTAATATTGTTTATAATTAATATGTCAAAATTATCGAGTTAAAAAAAGCTCGTGAAATATGTTTTAGTTTTAGTTGAATTCAGAAGCTGTTTGAATAAACATAATTTAAATTAACTTCAATATTTTCATTCGACGATATTGTTAGGACACTTGAAGACCTTAAGGACTCTTGTGGACAATAATATTTGTCTACGACAAAGTTGATTTTATTCGAGTTCTACTAGAAGAAAACCTAAGTGAAGGATTCTCTTCACTACAACACACAATAAAAATAAAAAAATGTAATTAAAATTCATAAATAAAAGTTTAAATTTAAATATGAACCTCAAAAACATATTTTATCTGGAAAAAAATGTATGCCATAATATGTCTTAAGAAGTTGTTTTTTTTTAATTATTTTTTATATATAAAATTTTTCAAAAATCTCTTAAAAATAATTTAGGTATGCAGTATTCAAAAAAATGTTAATTTACATTTTATAATGCAATTTCGATTTTATTGAGAAAAAAAAATTGAAAAAAAAAATCAAAGAAGTTAAGAAAAATCGTAATAGCCGTTCTTGAGAAAATTGAAATTTATGCTTTTTGGCCAAAGACATTGTATGGTGGCTACCCTAAATTTTGGTCTTAAAAAAGAAAACAATTAAAAAACGACAAACGCGAATTCGCTTAAACCTCTTATTTCCAAGTTTGACCAGTGGTCAAGGCTGTAGTTGTGTTTACAGACAGACAGACAAGACGGACGGAATTGCCGGAACCGGAGTCGTATCATCGTAATGTCATATTTGATCAAAATCTCAAGTTTTTCTACGAATCCAAAACGCAATATATATATTCTGTATGTCGCAAGTAAAAATGTTTAGCCTAAATATTTTTGGAACCACGTTTTTTCCAAATCTGGAAACACAGCGTTGAATCAAAATGTATCTTCCTATTGTACTTAAAATAAGAAGCACTCATAAACTTTTGTTTTTTGATTTAAAATTCAGTGAAGTATAGTTCAAGTGAAAACTTTAATATTTTGATGCTTTGAAACGGCTAAAGAAATATGTATTCGGTTTTCTAGAACATATGTTGTTACAAATGGTAAGACGTACGAAATTTGTTGTAGTAAGAAATAAATGTGTTGTTAAAAAAGTTTTTCATAGCATTTCATTTCTGTCAAAGGGCGTTGAATAACCGTCGAAGCCCATTACTTCATATTTTGTTTGTTTGTCTCTGTAAGTATCCTTACACATTTGCAAATATATCTTATAAATAATAAAACAACCAACTCCCTTGAATTTCGACTTGTTTATTATTTAAAAGACTTTGAATACACAAACAATGTTCTTTTCCAAAACAACAATTGCAATTCCAAAATATTGTTTTTCTTAAAAAAAAAAATCAAATCAGCTAAAAAGTTCCTGTTCTTTGCAACAAAATAAAAATGTTCACTTCAGTTATAACAATTTTATTTGATTAATAACCATTAATAACCAAGCTAGAAAAAAACTATTCAAATGAAATTTAACTAAACAAACTTATTTTAATTTCTTTTCTTAAAATAGTTTTCTGAACACTGTTTTTTTATAATTTTTTAATTATTTACTAAATTTTCAAGTCTTCTCAAAGAATAATTTTCAATTAAATTAAATAAAAAAATTAAACAAATAAAAACTAAATAAATCAAAACTTATTGTTTACCATCTACTAACAAAATAACAAAAACAATAATATTTAACAACAATTTGAACAAAATCTAAAACAACATTTTTTTAACAAATTAAAGAAAATAAAATTATAATTATTTAAAGTTATATAACAAATTTAACAAAATCTATAACTGTGCAGAAAAAAAGTTTTTATTTTGTATTATTCAGCTTTGGCGAGATTTGTCGAGATTGGAAGTTAGAAAACAAAAATATTTTGCTCTACATAATGTATGTATATAATCGATTTTAAAGCATTAAAAATGTACAAACTTGTAAACAATAGTATCAAAAATTATTTGTATTTTTTTTTCTTCTAACATTTAAATATACAAAAAAAATATATTTTTTCTTTTTTTTTCTGAAAAAACGTGCAGCCTTATGAACATTATTTCAAAATTCATGAGAAAAATTGATCAAAATCAGATAGACTGTTGTAGAAAGCAAAAGACTGACTGCACGCTTATTCTTTACAAAATAGGATCCAGTAAATGACGAAATGCACTTTGTTAACAGAAACATTGAAGTTTGACATTTGAAAGGTTTGACATGTTATGCAAAAAAATTTGTATTGACAGGGATATAAAATAAAACAGTTAGTATAGGACAATTCTGTTAATAACAATAATTGTGATTTTTATGACGGGAGTAACGGTAAACCTTTCGGGCTGTGTGATGTATGTAAATTTGTGGATCATGCATCTGGGATATGACGAATAACGACGGACGTGGACGTGGTTTGGTGTGACATATTCGGTAACGGTGTCGAAGAAAGTGACAGTGACAGGTATGTAGTTCAGGCGATGGTAAATGTCACTTTTGGGAAGGAGCAATTTTCAAATCTTTTCGAACAAGCTCCTGCTATAATATTCGTTTCTCTCTTTCTCTCTTTTTCTGGGGAGGAAACGAAACGCATGTTTGGTGTCCTGTTTTTCAAGGATTTTGTATTGAATTGTTTAAAATTGATTCTGATTCAGGTGGACCGAGTGAGTGGCTTAAGGCTTTTGATTTTTGTGTTTTTTTTTTGGAAATTTAATTTTTGACATTATGTTTTGTGTGTGTTTTTGTGTATTTATTTTCAATAGCAACTTTTTTTTCTTATAAACAAAATCAATTACTATATTGCTTCTTTATTCCCACAGAGAGTAATCCTGAAACATAAGGTCATATAAATTTTTAATTCGATTATGCAAATAATTTATTCCTGAAAGACAGAAAGAGAGAAAAGAATGTGAGGAAAACAAAAGACGGATAACAGTGTTAATAAATTTCATCGATTTACTGTCTACCAGAAAATGTATTTGCCAATTCCTAACATACCGGATTTGACGTTGATCTTTTCGCCATTATGATCAAATGTTTTTTTGCCGCTTTTGCCAATTGGTTTCTCATCGACCACGGAACTTGATTTCGAATTTGATTTAGTGTCTTTTTTCAATGTAGGCAATGGGGTTAAGGGTTTTTTGGATGAGGCACCGGTTTTTGGGGATGTATACGAGACCTTAACCATTGGTGGATCTGATTCTTCTGCCATTGATGCTGACCTCTTTCCTGATGATGATGTTGACTTTTGTTTCTTCGATGAAGAATCTGATGACGACGGACTGAACTTGAAATTGCCACCTTTATCGGATGTTTCATGACCAATACGCTGGGCTGTCATATGGGGAACTTTTGTTGATTTCTCGAGTTTTGTTGGACAGCATTGGAATGGTTTGTAATCATTAGGAACGTAGATATTGCCCTGTCTTGCTGATTGGCCGCCATGACCCAATCCAACATAGAAACATTCGTCATCTGTATGTAACAAACAAAAACATTTTGTCAGATTGGTAATTTTTTTTTATAATTTTTTTTTTTTGAAAATAACACAAAGAATTAAAACAATTTCTCAATTTTTTTTTTCTGTTATTATAATTATTCAATCACTTTTTTGTTGGTTGTAAAAAGTAAAACATAGAAATGATCTTATACCACAAAAAATGGTTAGTATAATTTTTGTTCTAACTTTATCATTAAAATATATAAGCGTGCTGTTGTAGTTGCAAATGATTCTACAAAACACAATATAACATTCAAAAAATTGAATTTCATTCCTATAACTGACAAAATGTTTTTGATGCTGATTTTTTTTTAAGTTTTGTGCATATTTGTTTACAATTATAATTTACACACAGTATGTGATGGATAATTTTTGATTTTGGTAAAGATTTTTTCTATATAAATAAAAATTTAACCTTTTGTTTAAGGTTTTTTTCTGTATTTGGTACATTAAAAAATTAAAAAAAAAAATTATAGTCATACAAAAATGAACATGTCTTATTTAATATAAAAACGGAATTGCATTTGTTTATTTGCATATTTTTTTTGGAATGAACACTTATTTTTATTTAAATAAATTTTTCAAAAAAATAGATAATTTATTAAACATTGTGTCAGCTATGATATTTTTGGTTGATTAAACTCTTGGTTAATAGTTGGAAATATTTTGTTTAACGATTAGATTTTGGATTTATTTTTTTTATTTTTGTGTAACGATTTTGGTGGTCGAACAAATAAAATGTTTAGGGTACAAATTGGGCTTTCATATCATGATGCTGTGTTTGAGTTTTTTTGTGGCTATGGGGTAATTTTTCTGTTTGTACTCTTGAGTACTATCTTTTCATAAGTTGAATATTGGAAGCAGATATTTTCAAAGCCTTTAGGTTGGGTGATGTTTTCGATATTTAGGTTGGAAAATCAAAAACAAAGTATATATTTTTTTAAGTTTTACCCAGATTAGTATGACGGATGTCCCTTAGAAAGTTCACAAAAAATTTCCTTTAAGAAATACAATTAATTTCAGATAATCAAATTTATAGTGAAAAAAAGTATGTTGATGTTGTAAATCGCCCCTCACCCCTCCCTTTGAAACTTGGTTTTCTTTTTCACTTGCGTTACGACAAACTTAATTTTCCTATTTAAAATTTTTTCATAAAATTATCTTTTGAACAAGAACTAATTCGCTGTGCAAATTGTTACAACCATTTTGGTTTGGGGTAACCCAAACCCAGTTTGATATAAAATTTCAGGATGAATTCTGCCAAAAAACACACCCGGTTGTAAAATGACGTTTACTGGTTCCTTTTTGTTTTTCCGCTTTCTGAATTGCAACAACTACTCACTGTAGACTGTTAAAATGAGGAATAACACTTGGACCAATTCACTTGGAATCATAAGCTTTACAACTGCAACATAATGACATAATTTCCACTTTATGTTATGTCGCGGAACTCGAATTACTTCTCTCCTAATTTCATACAAACCCGTTCAGAGGTTTGAGAAAAAATAAAAAATATCTTTCACGAGGGTCAGATTTTAAATCAAAGACCCGGAGTTTCAGAATCTTTGCACAATTTTGGATAGTTTTATTTCTGTTTCCCCACTGTCAGGAAAAATTCCAATTTCAAAGAACAATGAAAAAATAAAACGTTTCCAACATTTTGAAAAATTAGAATCATAATTTGAAGCTTATTGGCTTATTGGTTATGACTGCAGACGTTTAAGACAGTCGGATAGACGGAACGACAACGTTTCTTTGATCGTAATGTCTTATTTAATAAGTATTAATAACTAGTATCAAAGTCTTCTATTTACATATACTAGTCGGTCCAAGCTCTCGAAACTCTTCATTTAAGGGGGTTCAAATTTAAGAACATGCTTACGACGGAAGTTGGTATTGGTGGAACACGTTAAATGTGAACACCACTGTGAACCCACCTTAATGAAATTGAATAAGAAGTACAGGAAGCGGTGTTAGCTACTTGTACACTGTACAGTACAGTGCACGTGAGTGAAGCAGCAAAAATGTCTGATGATGTCAATTTTTAAGACGTATGCTGTCAATTTTTAGGGCCTGTGTTGTCAAACTTTGACTGCGTTGTCAGTCGAGTTCAGTGGTGTATTTTTTCTGTTGGTGATGGTTTCGAATAGTTCTTACATAGTGTTTCGAAACGTTTTTATTTGTTGATTGTATTACAATCAACTTGAAAATACTTCTATATTTTCCCCTTGTCAATATTTGAGCCCCTGTCTATTGTGAATTATATCTTCAAGAATTTGAATGCTCTAAAATACATACCTTGACAATTTTGAAGATTTCCGAAAGCTGAATTTAAAAGACTAAAGTGGATAGAAATTCTTAAATTGGATGGAATAAATTCTAAGTCCGTTGTTTGTTCAAAACACTTTCATGAAACTGATTTTATACTTGATAGTGCAAGAAAAAAAGGAGGTTATTTATTTCCGCAATGCCATATGTCTAACCATGATATTAAACGCTTGTTCAAGTTGTTCATAGAATTAGCTTTTAAAAACGATCAAAATAGGCTTTATATAGGTGATGATTTACGGATGAAAAATGAAGAAAATGTACTGGAAAATAAAAAATTTAAACTTTAAAAACCGTGCATGTGCACCTTTAGTTTTAAGGCACCATTGTAAAAACCTTGAAGCAAAATCGATGAAATCTTGGTTCAATCAAATTTCGCTTGGCATCCCTGAGATTACCCATTCAATTGCAGAACAGCCCTGTTGTAATGCGTTTGTGTTTGTGAAACTCACAAGAAAAATGCTTCACTTCTTTTTCATAAGACCCCTTCTTGTACTTCTTATTCAATGAACACAACCTACACATGACAGCTGTTTGACACAACTCTGGCTTGACACTTCAATTGTTTTAATAACCTCACTTTTTTTTAAAGATTCTAATCAATTGTTTCATACAATAATTTCGGTACAGAATATTTAAATAATATTGTGATAGAATACGAATGTCTCTTTTTATTTCTATACTAGCAGTTGCCCGCGACTTCGTCTGCCTCTACCTCATCCACCGACCGGCCAGAGGTGCGTCTTCGACTTGTGCATCATACCCGTATGGGAATTTTGTTGCAAAGTTATTTTAAAACAGTTGACTCTCTCTAAATCGAAATTGTTCTTAATTCGAAGCTTTCATAAATAAATAAATAATTTTCCTCATTTTAGCTACACTTTTCACTGCGGCTTTGCACTTATTATTCGTTACTTATTAGCGTAACGTTGTATAGCTTAAACCCTCCCTCAACTATTCAATAGAAAAAGAACTGTTCAATTTTATTTAGCAGTTGCTAGGATAAGGGCGTTCAAAGAATCAGAAAAATTAATAATTTTTTGCCGTTTTTTCCACATTTTCCACTGATTCTTTGCTCCTATTGATACATAGCTTAATGTTAAGTAGCCTAAAGCCTTCCAACCTAAGTACTTTCCAACAAAAAAAGAATTATACTATTCAAACCAGTAGTTCCAGAGATTACCGCGTTCAAACGAACAAAATCTTCAGCTTTATATAGGTATTAGTATAGACATAGATACAGAAACTGCACATCTGCAAATACTTTCGTTTGATATGTTATTATGCCTCTTCGATTTTTGTAGACCGCGTAAAGTGTACTAAAAAAAAGTGTTTGCCGTTCTATTATATAATAAGTAATGTCATTCGAAACATAACTTATACCTCTAACGTCATAAAAAATACGAATGCCCAGTTTCATAAACAAACACAAAGTACTTCTAGCAAAAATCTTTTTAAATTTATCAAACCCTTAAAACTTTTGAGTTTCACCAACTTAAAATGGGAAATTTCAGGGATTTTTTTTTCAAAATTGACATCCTTATGAAAATTGTGTGAGAAAAAATTAGAAAGCTTTATTTTCCGTTTTCAAAATATTCAAAAAAAAAAAAAAAATAAAATTTAATGATCCAAAAATGGGCATTTAGTTTTAAAGGGTGTTTAAAAGTTTGTTTATTTAAAAAAACGCTTGGCGAAACCAAAAAAATACTGTTAAATTTTTAAAAGTCGTCTATGAAATTGGGCATAAAAAACATAAATAGGTAGGGGCACATGTAAATCTATATTATTGTGATGTAGTGATGTGTTTTGAGTTTAGAAGTAGTAATATCAGTAATCAGTAACATTGAACTAACTACAAAACAACTAATAATTTCTTTGTCCCAGGGATAACAAATAATTACCTTTGGACGAAGGTTTAGATTTTGATTTTTTGGGATCTGTTGAAATAAATAAAAAAATATCAAGAAATAGGAAAGTTAGAATTCTAGAACCATTTTATGAGTACAAAAACCATCAATGATTTTTATGCGTTTAATTTTTTTCATTTGAATTTATTAAAATTTTTGAAGAGGGACATCCAATTGAAATGTTTTTATGTCGAAGCAAATCGAATTGAATCAATCAAGGGTTGCATTGTCAAATTAGTGAATGAATTGGGTTGTGGAAGAGTTAATTTCGAATTTGTTGGGCCTTATTACCTAAGAATTTTTTGAAAAATGTTGATGCCTTGAATTTATTGGTTCCTTTGGAATTTTTCTTGGCGGATGATTTTTTTGCAGTTTTGACGTTTTTATCGTCGTCATCATCATCATCGTCGTCATCATCGTCATCATCGTCATCATCGTCATCATCGTCATCGTCATCATCATCATCATCATCATCGTCATCGTCGTCATCATCGTCATCGTCGTCGTCAACATCGTCATCGTCGTCATCGTCCTCACCATCGTCATCGTCATCGTTGTCATCATCGTCATCGTCGTCATCATCGTCATCGTCATCATCATCGTCATCGTCGTCATCGTCATCATCATCCTTTGATTGTTCGTATTTCATTCGAATACTCCCAATTTTGTTTACCTTCCCGTTCCCATCATTTCCTATTGCATCAAGTATAATTTTTAATTATTTGAAATATATAAAATTATTATAAAAAATAACACGCCCTTCGGCCCAAACATTCAAATATTAATTTCAATCAATTTCACTGCTAACCTGCCCCAGTCTGAACTTTTTCAATAATACTTTTGTTAAATAATTTTCCTAAAATAACTTTTAATTTTAAGGTTAAAAGAACAAAAATCAAATCAAAATTAATTAAAAAACGGAATGCTCACTTTTTTGATTGACCAACCACTGCAAAACACGTTCTTCGTTTTTGAGATTACCTAAGAACAAACCAAACAGATTAACATTTAACAAGACGTTCTCTTTGATTCAATAATCAAAAGTTTAAAACTCACCATCATACATGATCGGAACTCCTGTTTCGTAATAAACCAGGGCTGGGAAAGCGAAGATTCCAATTTCATGAGCTAATTTGACATCATTTGACTTGACAAACTGAATGCCATGTTTGTCAGTATCATCATCAATATTTTCCAATTCTTCAAGAATATCGGCACAGGTGGTGCATTTATCATCATCTAGAATAATTTCTTATTAGAAAATTTAATATTCAATTTTGCGACTAAAAAACTCACAGAAAAATACTGCCAAATGTTCAACATCGTTAATCAACACTTGCAGTGTTTTGCGATCAACCGATTCGATAACATCGGCAGTTGATTCATAAAGATCGATAACCCATTCGAGAATTTCTTCTTCTTTCATTAAATCACCTTTGACAAAAAAATCAACTTAGGTATGTTGTTAAATATTAAAAATAGGTTCGCGAACCTTGGTAGAATGTTCTAAATTTATTTCTGTAGAATGCAAGAGCAGGCAGTGTTTGTACATCGTATTCCTTGTCAATACCTTCGTCGGATGTTTTGACAAAATTGATATCCTTTTCTTCACATTCGTCATCGATGTTTTCAAGTTCATTCAAGATCTTTTGGGCTTTTTTGTCTCCTTCGCGATCTATAAACGAATCACTGAATGTGAATAGAATTTCAAATAAATCGTTTTTAACTTTACTTACAGAAGAACACAACAACATGCTCGTTTTCTGACAAAATCTTTTCCAACATCTTCATATTGACCTCTTCAATTTTTCCGGGGATTTCCAAAGTCTCTTCATCAGTCACCCATGCCAAAACTTCATCCTCATCATCCAAATCACCAGGGAATACCATCGGATCACGATTTCTAAAGAACACCAATTGTGGATATGTCTTGATAGCGTATTTCTTAGCCAAAGTTGTGTCTTCGGTCGTTACAAAAATAATTCCCGCCTCGTCTAACTCATCATCGATATTCTCAAGAGCATCGAGAGTCTTTTCACATTTTTCACCAGGCTCACAATTGCCTGTGAAGAAGACAACAACATATTCATGATCGTTGATCAAATTGACCAAGATCTCATCGGTGACTTCTTCGATTGTCGATGTTCTCTTTTGTAAAATAAGCCATTCCAAGACTTCCTCCTCATTCATCAGATCACCTTCATAGAGGGCTGGGATTTTCTCTTCGAAGTAAATAAGAGCTGGCAAATGATCTAGACCGTATTCCTTGGCTTCGGCAGCATTATCGATACGCACAATGACTATGCCTTCTTTTTCCAATTCGTCATCGATATTTTCGAGCTCGTTCAGTACACGAATGTCTTGTTTGTCGTCCTTGTCGTCTGTTACAAAAAGAATTCCAGTTAAAAAACCAAGTTAAATCGAGAAAAGATAAAAAATATTACAAAATATAACAGCTAAATGTTCGGTGGTCTCGATAAGTTTATCCTTCATTTCGTCAGTGACTTCTGGAATTTCCGAATAACGCTTCTGATGTATCAGCCAGCCAAGAAGTTCATCTTCTTTCATTAAATCGCCTTCATAAATATGCGGAATACCACGTTCGTAGAAAACAATTGATGGTATTTCATCGATACCCCATTCTTTGGCTTCGCTATCGTCATCGATTTTCACAAAAGCGATATCATTTTGATCGCATTCGTCATCGATATTTTCCAATTCGGCGAGGATCTTTTGCGATTTCTTTTGATCTTTGTCGTCTAAAACAATCAAATTAAATGTGTTAAAAATGTCTTTCAAAAAAAGTTCTAATAAGAAACTGTAATCGATATTTTGAAATCGAAAAATGCTACTATTCTATACTATATACTATACAAGTCCGCCAGGTCAGATGGTATACCTGAGGAACTCTTTAAATATGGAAGAGGTGTTTTGATGAGCCGCATGCACCAGGTCATCAACAAAGTGTGGGAGGAAGAATGCATGTCCACTGACTGGTCGATAAGCTCCATATGCCCCATCTACAAA
Source organism: Sphaerophoria rueppellii (assembly GCA_920937365.1). Classification (NCBI taxonomy): domain Eukaryota; kingdom Metazoa; phylum Arthropoda; class Insecta; order Diptera; family Syrphidae; genus Sphaerophoria; species Sphaerophoria rueppellii. The sequence goes on along the minus strand of CAKKXW010000002.1, from coordinate 21,408,328 downwards.
AAAGGCGATCCTATGTCATGCAAAAATACCGTGGCATATCCCTACTTAATGTTGTATACAAAATTCTATTCGACGTACTGTGTTAAACCATTCTGAAACACAATAATCGGCACGTACCAGTGTGGCTTTAGGCCTTGCAGAACAACGATAGACCAAATATTCACACTGAAGCAGATCCTGGAAAAGACCAACGAATATCAAGTTGAAACCTACCATCTTTTAATCTGCTGCTTATGATAGCAGCAGATGATAGCATCTGAATTCGGGATCCCGAACAAACTGATCCAGCTGTGCCACATGACGGTTAACAATACTCAGTGCAGAGTGCAAATGGGTAACAGCTCATCCGAGTTGTTTCAAACATAAGCAGGGTTTAGACAAGGAGATGCGCTGTCATGTGACTTCTTCAACATGATCCTTGAGCAGACAGTGCACAAGGCAGGTGTGAGCATGGAAATTACTGTCTTCAACAAATCCACTCAGCTTCTAGGCTATGCGGTCGACATCATCGGTCGATCCAAGAGAGCTGTGCTTGAGGCCTTCACAGCAATTGAAGATCAGGCAAAACTCGTTGGTCTTGAAGTGAATGAGGGCAAAACAAAGTACATGCTATCAACAAACAAAGCAACATCTGTCCACCGACAATAACAAAACGTCACTGTTGGTAGCAGCAATTTAGAGATAGTTAAGGAGTTCAGGAATGGACGGACTAGCTGCTGAGTTGTTCAAAGTAGCAGGCGACGAGCTAGATAGGAGCATGATGCACCAAAACATCTGTAAGATATGGTCAGAGGAATGCATGCCCGATGAATGGAACCTCAGCATTGTTTGCCCGATCCTGAAAAAGGGAGATCCTCTAAACTGCGCCAACTATAGAGGAATAAGTCTACTAAACATCGCCTACAAGATCTCTCTGCCGTAATATGTGAACGTCTGAAGCCTTTCGTCAACAATCTGATTGGTCCTTATCAATGTGGCTTCAGGCCAGGAAAGTCAACCATCGACCAAATTTTCACGTTGCGGCAGATCCTGGAAAAGACCTATGAACTCCAAATCGATACCCACCATCTTCTCATCGATTTTAAGGCCGCGTATGACAGCATCTACAGAGACGAACTGTACAAAGCTATGTCTAGTTTTGGCGTCCCTACCAAGCTCGTTCGCTTGTGCAAAATGACGATGGAGAACTCACGCTGCTCCATAAAGGTTGGCAACGAGCTTACGGAATCTTTCGACGTCAAAAAAGGATTCAGACAAGGCGATGCACTGTCATGCGATTTCTTTAACATCGTTCTTGAGAAGATAGTGCAGAACTCCAACGTCAACACCAGAGGCACTATCTTCCAATAATCTGTTCAACTTCTCGCGTACGCCGATGATATTGATATAATGGGAAGAACACAGCGTGATGTCAATGGCGCCTTTGTGAGAATTGAGACAGAAGCGGCAAAAATGGGTTTTGCGGTAAATGAGGGAAAAACGAAGTATATGCTGTCTTCTAGGAAGGACACCCAACACCGACGGCTCGGGCAGAACGTCACAATAGACATATATAACTTCGAGGTAGTAGAGGAGTTTGTCTACCCAGGCTCCGCTTTAAACACGGGCAATAACACCAGCGCCGAGATCAGACGAGGAATAACTCTTGCTAATCGCTGTTTCTTTGGGCTAAGAAAGCAATTGAGTGGAAGAGCCCTCTCTCGAGCAACTAAGGTAAAACTTGTACAACACACTTATCATCCCAGTCTTGCTGTATGGTGTGGAAGCATGGATCTGACAAAATCGGATGAAAGTGCCTCAGGCTGTTTCGAGAGGAAAGTTCTTCGAGTCATCTTTGGCCCTGTGTGCATTGAAGGGGCGAAGAAGATACAACAGCGAACTTTACGGGTTGTACAACGACATGGTGACCTAGCCAGAAGGGTCAAGGTCCAGAGACTCAGATGGCTCGGTCATTTAGAGCGAATGGACACCAATGCTCCGGCCCGGAAAGCCTTCAACACTATTCCCGAGGGACGTAGGAGGAGAGGAAGACCGCGACTCAGGTGGCGCACTCAAGTGGAAGAGGACCTCAATCAACTTGGAGAGCAAAACTGGAGACAGCTAGCTAAGGACCGAGCGGGCCGGCAGAGACTGTTGATTGAGGCCCAAGTCCACAACGGACTGTAGCGCTACCTTAAGTAAGTAAGTAAGTAAGTAAGGAGTTGACCTATCTTGGAACAATTATCAATCTCATAAACGATACCTTAGTGGAGATCCGAAGAAGAATTACCCTAGCGAACCGCTGCTGCTTTTCGATCTGGCAAAACAACTGGGTTCAAAACTCCTCACTCGAAAGACAAAGTGTCTGCTAAACAAAACTTTGATTTTACCAGTCCTACTTTACTTCGCCGATTGCTGGACGATAAGTAAAAAAGGAAAAGTGATACTGGGCTATTTCGAAAGGATAATTCTAGACGGATTTTTGGTTCCGCATGCGACGATGGCTAATGGAGAAGAAGGTTTAACCGAGAACTGTTCGAGTTGTGCCAAGATATGGATGTAATCCATAAGGCCAAAAAATGATGACTGCATTGACTTGGCCACATCGAGCGAATGGACGACAACGCTCCAGCTTAGAAAGTCTTCTCACCCCAGCCCCCAGGTTCGAGACGGTAAGGAAGACCGAGCCTACGGTACAAAGACCAAGTGACTGCGGATGCCAGAGCGCTTGGTTGCGGCGACTGGAGAGTGCATGCAAGGGACCGATCACGATGGAAGGCTGAGATCCTTCATGGACTGTTAGCCGGATACGTAAGTAAGGAGTATTTATTAAATGTGAACTTATATCCCGTCGGATAATAAGGGTGTATACTTCAGAACAGACCGAACGCCTTTTTTCCTGTGACTTATTTCAGGACCAATATTATGGACCAATTTATCTGGGAAGAAACCCTGAATCACAAATGTGTGTTCATTTCTCATTAGTGCGCAGCAAATTCTGGAGCAGGAAGTGGAGTTATTTCGCCTATTACATGAATGAACTTATTTCTAATTATTATCACAAGTGGTCTTATTTCCACCACTACTGAATCTGTAAACTTTACTAGAAAAAATTAAACTTTTTCAATGAAATCCTTGAATTAATTCATGAACTCATTAAATTGTTTTTCGTTAACAAAAAACTCTTAAATGATTAATCAGTATGTCAATATAAGAAAGCCTCAAATAAACTAAATCTTGTATTTAAGAACGACGAAAGGATCTCCAGTCGAATTATGTCCCCCACTTCAAAAACACACTTTCCATTCGAAAAAATAAATCACACTTACAAAACAACACCGCTACATATGCCATTTTCTCGACAATCAAATCCAGCATCTCATCAGTAACATCTTCAATTTGATCGGAACTAGTTTGATCCTCAAGCCATTTGAGCAGTTTCTCTTCATCTTCTAAATTGCCTTCATATATGGTCGGAATGCCTTTTTCAAAGTAGATAAGTTTAGGAACTTTATTTATGCCATACTCGAGAGCTTCCTCGGGATTATCGATTTTAACGAACGTTATACCCAGCGAATCGCATTCATCATCGATATTTTCTAATTCTTCAAGAACTCTTTGTGATTTTTTGTCATTGTTGTCATCTGTCAAAGAAGATGTAAAAATTTGTTTGTTGTGTTGTTTTTATCACATCGAAAAGTCATATATGTATTTAATTGGCAGATGTTTATATAAGTATAATATTTACAGAAGAGAACTGCCATTACTTTGCCCTCCTTGACCAGCTTGTCGAGCATTTCGTCTGTAACATCTTCGATTTCGTCACTTTCTAATTGTCCCAATAACCAGTGCAAAATCTGATCCTCATCCATTAGATCGCCGTCATATACATTTGGAACTTGTTTCTCAAAGTACACAATTGCAGGAATCTGCAAAAGAACAGTCGATCAGTATTTTTGTTTTATCTCCAAAACCATGGTAATCGCACCGAATCAATTCCAAATTCAGCTGCGACTTTAGCGTCATCAATTTTAACAAACTGAATGCCATGTTTGTCACAGTCGTCGTCAATTTTTTCTAGCTCTTCCAATACGGTCATGGAGTCATCGTCACCATGATCATCTGCGGATTGTTTTAATCACAAAATTCAAGCACATCTCTCTTTTTTTTTATGAAAACAACAACAATTTTACGTACAAAACAATACAACCAAGTTGTCAATGTTGCTGATCAGGGTTCCCAGTGTTTTGGCAGTGACGTCTTCAATCACGTCATCCTCATCACCTGTCGACTTATTTTGAACCAACCACTCGAGGACATCTTCTTCGCGGGACAATTCACCTGCGAATTTGATATAGTATTGTGTGTTGGATTGATTGATAGGTCATCAGAAGGGTTGTGCTTGAATTTACCTTCGTAGATAATTGGTGTTTGATGGCGATAGTAGACCAGTGCGGGCAGGCCTCCTAGATTGTACTCATCGGCCAGTGCTTCATCGTGAATTTTCACAAATCCAATTCCTAGTTGATCAGCTTCGTCGTCAATGTTCTCCAGTTCCTGTAGCGCTTTGGCGCATTTTCGGCAATCCGGTTTATCTATATGCATAGAGAAGAATTCGTCAGGTTTTGGTTGAACATTGTTTTTGTTTTATTTTTTTTTTTTTGAAGGATCATTGTTGGGATAGGGGTTGGCATTCAATAGTATTCGTGCGGATTATGTTTGGTTTTTTTTGGGGGATTGTTTGGTGTTTTAAATAACTTTTTCATGCGATTTTTTGGGAGGAAATTCGGGCGTACGTGGATGCTGATTCAAGTGTAGTGGTGTTATTTGGAAGTGTATAGTGTGGAGTGCATTGTGTGTGTGTGCGTGTTTTTTAAGGAACAAGAAGTATTTATGTACAAAAAGTATGCAATATTCATAGACTAAAACTATGACTACGACTATAAACTATAACGGGACACGTTTCATGCTTATTTTACAGTTTGTATACATAACCAAGAGGACAGTTATTTTAAGGAATATATACATTCATACATATATTACAATTAATAAATGGCTTAAAATCTTTGCTATTGAAAAATGTTATTAAAAATCTAAAAAAAATGTCGTTCCCCAAAAGCGGATACAAAATTCCATAACAGACAGACAATTTTCGAAAAACTTTGTTTCATTCCAAACCTAAAACCGACTTTTCAAACGAATACCTCATACACATAGAGGAGACGACAGGCTTTTCATTTTGTATCATACTTCATAGGGTATTACAATCTATATTAATTTTATAAAGATGAAAGATTTGTATACCTTTGTACCGTCAACCTGAGTAGCATAAGCTATATTCATTGCTATAATAGTCAAGAATCGTATTTCATCGCATACATTGGGTAAACTATTGTTCATGGAATTTTTTTTTTATAATTTGCACCCACTCAAGGGATTTTTATACCCTTTTTAGGTTGGAAAGGAGGTTCTTGAGCTTTGAAATGACTGGGAAAGACAGAGTGTGGAAGAGAGTTCCATATTCGCGAAGTACGGCTAAAGATTTATTCCCTATACTTGAGAGTACGTCAGAAGTTGGGCTCGAGGGTAAAGAAGAATATCTTGCACCGTCTTAAGAAACCCAAACATCTTGCGGCATTTTTGGCGACATCGCGTATGTGCTCGGTCCACAAGAGGTGGTCAGTGATGCACATACCGAGAATCTCGAAATATTCGGTCTCATTGATGCAAGTACCACTCATGGACAACGGCAAAGGGGGTATATCTCGCTTCAACGATACAAGACAGCATTGACATTTTGAAGCATTAAACTCTACAAGGTTTTTAATTCCCCATTGAACAATGCTGTTTAAGTCAGAGTTTAATGAGCTTATCATATTTTGCCGTTGCAGTTCCACATCCGAAGAGGAGGAATGTGAATCTGGAAACGAATATGAGAAGCTAAGGGTACTATCGTCAGCGAAACAATTTATTGGATTAGAAGTAAAAGACAAGAGATCATTAATAAAAATGAGAAAGAGGGTCGGAGACAAAATGGAGCCCTGGGGCACACCAGCATTTATATTGTGGGTTTCAGACTTGAATCCGTCCAATACCACTCGTAATGAACGGTTCGAAAGAAAGTTTCTAATCCAACGAAGAAGAGATTCATCGATACCGAAGGCACGCATTTTCGATAAAAGAGCAAGATGCCAGACTTTATCAAATGCCTTTGAAATATCAAGTGCAACAATCTTACTTTCTTCAAAACGATGCAAAGATTTGTTCCACTGTTCGGAGAGATAAACCATGAAATGCCGGTCATTAAGAAGCTTTCGGTCTTCGAGATATTTCTTGAGCTGATAGTTTATCAGCCAGCGTCAGCAAGCGTTTCCATGACCTTAGAAAGAAGGGACGTAAGTGCAATCGGACGATCATTGGAGGGAGAAGACGATTCGCCTTTTGTTTGGGATTTGCTGGACAAATGCCGTTTTCCAACTGCTCGGAACGAGCCCAGAAGAGTAGGATAGATGTAAAAGCTTACGCAAGGGTTTTGCCAGCGTGGAAGAACACCTCTTCAGAACAATAGCGGGGATACTATCTGGACCAGCGGATTTATGTACGTTGAGATCCTTAAGGACTCTCGCCACAGCACGAGTGCGAAATAAGATTTGTCCCATGGAATCATTGACGCGCTCAAGAACAGGCGGAGTCATGGCACTCTCAGGCAGCGAAGAGTTGGTGGCGAACTGCCTAGCAAAAAGGTTAGCTTTTGCGAGAGAGCTAACAACTGGAGTGTCATCGTCAACGAGCGTATGGACCGAGGAAGAAGAAGAATTCTTCATATTTTTTACAAATGACCAAAAATTCTTACTGCCTTTGGGACATTGCAGTATTTTTTGCTTTTGATTGAGTCGATCCATGACTTTTCCTTGGGTTTGATGCTTTTAACCCTATTCGGGACAAAAGTTTTCATTCCCAAAATAATCAGTTATCATATCTGCACTGGAGTCTACGTCACTATCGAGGAAGCATAGTGACCAGTTAAAGATCCGGAAAAAGTTGTTGAGACAGTCCCAGTTGGCTTTCTCGTATTGCCACACGGTTCTCTTCGGAGCTCTTTTTCTAACTGGATTAGCTTGACACGAGAAATTTGCAGATATAACATTATGGTCTGATCTGCCTATAGGCGTGAATACGTTGATAGTGTATTTATCAAGTCAAGAGTATTTCCCGCTTGGCCAATAATGTCCGAATTGTGTACATTGAAATCGCCCGTAATAACGATTTCAGTGTGAGAATACAGGGATACAATTCTTTGGATGGCGTCGGACAGAGCGTCAAATTCGCGAGAAGTTGAAGCTCTGTCCAAATTTGGGCTTCGGTAAAGAAAACAGTAGTGAATGATATGCTTATTTGCGGAAAACTTGAACCACATAAAATTTAAAATTTAAAAAAGGAGCAGCGTTCATACTGTGGTAAGAATTCATAAGCCACATCATTCCTAATGTAGACGGCGAGACTATGGTGGGAGAAGAATAAAGGCACTAGGCAATACCCATGAATAAGAAATTCAGTAGGGTCGGAATTCTCACCTACTTGGGTTTCACTCAGTGCCAACACAGCTGGCCTGTTCGAAACAGTGTGGATATACGCAGCAAAAAAATTAATTCTTAGCCCACGAAAATTGGAATATTCTGAAATATTAAGGAGTAACGTATCCCAATACCTGAAGATTACAATCGTTTAAATTCTGCGAAACTAGAAAATAGGTCTTATCAGGTGAAATTCAGACACAATGTCACTAAATCATTAATTGCTAAATCCCTCAAGGTAGTTATTTAGGACCCTTCCTTTTTATATTTCTTTTGAACGATTTCCTGCTAGGTGTTCACAACAGCGAAATTTTAATTTTTGCAGATGATATGAAGATGTTCAAATATATACATGTGTTCAATGACTGATAGAACTCTACTGGAGGACGAAATAAGCCATTGTGGTGAGAAAATAGTTTGAATTTGAATCCCATAAAATGTCAAACAATTACTTTTTCAAAGAAGCGAATACCAATATTTCTTATGACCATAGAATCTCACACCACATTTTGAGTCGTCCTGTCGAATTGTCTAAAAGAGAAGTGGATCACCCTGTACAGTGAATATAAGAATGTAAAAATACTATTGAAATTATTATACCAGAATTAAATAATAGAATAAAAAAGCAGTTGGTTTTATCGTTTTTTTACTACCAGGAAGGTCAAAATCTATGCTTAAAGTAAAGCGTTATTTCCAAAACGTTGACATTTTTAACAACTGTCTTGAACCGTCGCGTCGTCGGTCGTAGGTACATAAGGTTCATGAAAATATGAACACCTACAAATATAAGAAGAGATGTGTGCGTGATTTTTTTTTCGAATGAAAATCAATATCGGGGTCATGGCCAAATACAAACGAGGCAAAAATTTATATTTAAACGTTCAAAATTTTAATTTTACAAATCCTAATCCACATTTCTTTTTAGTTTAAAATGAAAAAAAAAAAATTTTTAGCTGACGAAATTATAAAGAAACTGTTTCTCTCTGTTACCACATGGCGGCGATAATGTGTCAACTTTTTGCCAAATACTATTTTGCTTCAATTCTGTATTTTTGGAATTTTGCCAATTTGGTTCTTAATTCTTCTATCATCCGAAAAGACGAGTTGTATATTATACATTATGAATGTGTGTGTTCCCTATATATGTACACACATAAAGTTAGAAAATAAAATTATAAAATAAAAATGATTTTCAATTGCCTATGTTCAATGCTGCAATTAATTTTTCTGGGTTTATTCACTCTTCATCCTCAGACATCGCATTCAGATGGCGCCCAAAAAAAGAAACACAATTATTGTTTCGTCAGGAATTTTTATTGTTTTCAAAAGAGAATCAAAAAGAAGGTACTTAGAAAAAAAATATGTAAAATTAATTGATGGGATTTTGTAAAAGCTAATTCAAAAAATCAAAATTTTAAACCCCCCAAAAACACACAAGCCATCACACAGTGGTTTTTGTAAAATTGTAAACAAAATCAAAATTTTATTTTTAGGAGCATATTTTTTTTTGTTTTTGCATAGACATTTTGAATTTTCGAGGATCTCTGAACAAATGGCTTAGAGTGAAAAAAAAGTTCACTTCGCTAGAAGTTTCTGCAAAATGTTTTGTTCAAATTTAATGAGAAAAAAAAGAACTTGAAACACAATATAACATATTTGTCTGTCCGCGCGACCAACAGCGACTTGTTTTCGAGAGCTATTTTTAAATCAGCAATTGTAGGTGGAAGGTTTTATTTAAATGAAAGCGCATAGAGAAATGTTTAGATACATACAGTGAGAAGTATATCTTAAATGTAGATACATTTTGAATGCGAATAAAATACATCAAAAGGGAAAGCGAAGAAAGGAAACAAAAATGCCACTCTCATATGCCGGGCAGAGAAATTGAAAATATATGCTGAAAAAGTTAAAATACTGGCACAAATCTGGATCCGGGCCCAGACAGTTTAGATATGTAGTCATAATGTTTGGTGCATGTAAAATTTCAGCAAATTGTTGACTTTCTAAAGAGCACTTTCTTTATAGAAATATACTAAAGAATAATTACACGTGCACGAATTTAGACATTTATGAAATTTTCTCCACATGACTCATCGACAGAATTTTAATTATTTTATTCAAAGAGAAAAAAGAACTGCCAGGAAATTTATCGAAGCCAGCTGCTATAGGTACCTACTTAAACACTTTTTTTCTCTCCAATATTTTCAAAAAAATCCATTCATAAATCAAATCTGAAGGCATTTTTTTAATATGAATTTGAAATATTTGGGATCACACCACTTTTGAAAAATTATTAATTTATTAGTTGGTCATGGTTACGGTAGAGTTGCCTTTGAATAATTTCAACATTTAATTTTTTCCTCCTTCATTTCTATCTTATTGTCTTATTATATGTATGTATTCAAAGTTGCTTAGAGAGATTCTTAAACAAATATCCTTTTGATTATGTTCGAAAATTGAGAACAAGAACACCTGCAAGTTTCAATATTGTGTTTTTTTTTTTTGATTAAACAGCCTCATTAATCACTGTCACATTTGATAATCATGAAAGAGATATGTAAAGAGTTTCTTACGAATACATACAAAATATATGAAACCCAAAATTATATTTCGAACGATTGGGTAAAGGAAAGTTCAATAGTCATTTTCGAGTTAAAATAAATTGTATTTCTTAATACAACAACGATATGGAACCTTATTTTTAAAAGTTGTATCATAAACCAACTAGAAGACTTTTCAATGTCGCCAAAAAGGTGCAGTGCATTAACGCCCATGGTATATTAACACCCGCGGGTGTTAATTTCAAAAACCAAAGGAATTACCCCCCGCGGGTAGTAATTCCTTTTTTAAATGGTACTAACACCCGCGGGGGTTAATTCTTTTTTTGGGTGGGCTTTAATTCCAATTTTAATTGGAAATAAAACCCACACGCGAAACAAATAAAAAAAAACTCAATAACTTAATATGGTGACATTAGATAACGCATAGGACCTTATTTCCATTTCTTATGGAAATAAGATCCTTACAAGGGTTGCGGTCTTATTTCCATTGCAACTTAGAAATAATGCCTTTCTTAATAATAAATGCCTTATTTCGGTTTTTCTGTTTTTACTATAAACTTGGACAGGGAAACTCGTCGAAAATGGTTTTCGGGACTTCTGACACATTATGGAGGGTCATAAGTGCTGATTTAGGGATTTTTAAACCACTATGGTAGGTCAGTAGTCCCAATTAAATTTTACTCTTTATGGGACAAACGTCCCAATTGAAAAAAAAGCAAAAACAACGAATGTTCATGCTAAAAAAATAAACAAAAAAATAAGTTCCTGTATGTGTACATATTGAATGCAACTACAAAAAAATCGTATAAATAAAGAGGACCACGTTTCTTTATTAGCCGTCGACAAAATGGTCACAGCAATTAACTTTTCAAAGCTGTTCAGGTTTCCTTTTATTTGGAAAATCACACTACATATCCTGTTATGTAAATAAAGATTTTTTCAAGCATTTCAATGATTCATTTTCAACATCTTTTTGAATTTCGACTGAGAATGAATCCGATACGTAAAATTCAAGATCGATTTGATTTTATTGCGAGCGCAAAAAAATTTGCCCAAAAGAGAATCAATTTGGCATGTGGAAATAAAAAAATTCGCGCGAATTTTTTTATTTTCACATCCCAAATTGATTCTCTTGCAGATTTTAATTGAATTGAAATAGCTCTGTTATTTTAAGTGACAGAAAGATGCAATAAGATGATATTGGCTTCAATAAGTATAGTGTGCTTGTAAAATACCGTACCCTCGACAAACTTCGGCATCCCAGAGTACAGAAGAACGTTTGCATTGGAAAATGTTGTCTTAACGTCACATAGACTTAGAACATGCTGTATGTTTCAGCCGTTATGCACAGAAAAAAAACCTTGAAAATATGTAAAAACTGTCCACTTATTTTATTATTCTACAAAATTTTTAAAGTTAATCGCGAAGGTAGGAATTTGATTTCTGGACTAATGACCCATCATAGGCATAGCGGGGACTACTACCAAAGTGTTCATGTTCACACCGAGGGTGAAATGATCACTTCCAAAAAAAATAATAACACTCGTGGATCTTAGTGCCACTTCCAAATGGCATTAGCACCTGCGGGCGTTAATTCTTTTTTGTGGTAGGCTTTAATGCCAATTCAAAAAGGAATTAACAGCCGCGGGGGTAAATTCCGTTTGTTTTTGGAACTAACACCCGCGGGCGTTAATTCACTGCACCCACCAAAAAAACTAGAAAATAAACTGATTGGGAACCTTATGAGACCAGGCAATGTATGTTTAAGGCCAAAACGCAACGAGCAAAACGAAACTCATAGATGCCCTTCTGCAACGAAAAAGAAAAGAAAGTACAAATGAGTCTGCCAGACTCAGAAAAGTTTTGACCAAAGATTCAGTCACTCTAGGATCTCTCAAAAAGCCTACAGGTGGCTGGACTGAATTCTATAGCGAAGCCCTTGAGCTCCTTGTGAATACTCATTTGCTGTGAAGCTGATATCCACAGTTCAGAAATAGAAACTCGTATATTATAACGGAGGAAAGGATTCAATGGTCTATTCCATCTTTTTTTCCATACAAGTCGCCTAGTCTAGATGGAATCTTTCTTATGATACTTCAAATAAGCATAAACCTTATCATCCCACATTTTCTTTAGTAATCTTAAAAGGCGATATGTTCACCTATCGTGGAGTGAGGTAAATGTAGTTTTCATCCAAAGACTTTAGACCCATCAGTCTAACATCGTTCATTTTGAACGACCACAAGGTCGAAAAAGAAATGGTATATGTGTATGCTCCGGAAGTGACAATTCAACTCAGAGTAAGCGGAGGAAAAGGTGAGAGTATCCACATCCAGGGGCATCCCACAGGGGAGTCCTCTCACCGCAACTCTGGGTTCTTGTCATGAATGGCATACTCTCTACGCTGAAATCAACTAAAGTAAAAATAATAGCCTATGCTGACGATCTTTCATTGCTAGCGACTGGCAAGTTCTTATCCACTATCAGTGCACAGACAGAATATGCATGCAAAATATCTCGGTGTGATCTAAGATAAAAAACTAAATTGGGGTCTGAACCCCAAAGAAAGTTATAAATCGCCTTTTACTCCTGCAATTGAGTTTTTGTTAAAACCTGGGGACCAAACCCCAAAATTATCAGATGGATGTATTCAATTCTTTATACAAAAATCTGCAGCTAAAAGCGCCTTGCCATCTCCATAGAACGTGCTCAAATCCTTCATAATGTTATCGGTCATAGCACCCGAAATTGATTATCAATATCATAAACCATTCCAGGCTGTCATCCCAAGTAGATAGGAATGGATAGATAACATGCCATACTCCAGTGAGTCGTCAAAAGCTATCTATACTGATGGCTCTAAGATAGATATTAGTGTAGGGGCAGGCATTCAAAAATCCATCTGACTCTGAAGCTGACACCAAACGACCATACAAAGCGTCGTGTGATCGATAATTGAGTTTTTGAAGTTGATCCCAATTAAGGTCGAAAATAATGTTAAGCAAGGCCCATTTTTGGACAATGGGTAAATGAGTAAGCAAAAAACTACCGGATTTTGGATGACACCACGAGGTGCCAATGCATCCAAATAAAGTTAATGATTGGGCTGAAGGCGGCATCAGTCCGTATTTCTTCGAAAATGATACTGACCTGGCCATGGCATGGTTTTCTCGCGCCGGCTGAGGCTTTAGACTATTTCTTGAGGGGCAAATACTGCGCCAAAGTCATCGAAAACTGGAACTTTCAAATGCGCACTAACCAGCTTAGCCTCTACAGGCTGCAACCATTTGAACGATCGATGTTATATTTCACACATAATTTCATTGATTGGGCCCTCAAATAAAAATAAAATCTTATTGATATTTCATTAAAAAATCACAACTTAAATTTTAATTTGAAAATCGCCTTTTATAAAGGGTTTTCCAATCAAAGGTGTTATTTTGAATAGCTCGCTATTTCGGTAGCTGTCACTTTTGAAGCTGTCATTTTTTGACATTTGACAAGTAGAAACTACGCCATTAATAAAAATGGAACAAAAATGGAACGAAAACACGCTTCAACAGCGCATCGAAATTATTAAAATTCACTATAAAAATGGTAAAAATTTGGCAGAGACGTCGAACTAACTTGAGGTGTGAAACACCTTGTGGGACCGCAATACAGAAATTGGTGGACAAATTCGATCTGTTGGGACAATTTAGTGATGTGAAGAATAAAACCCGTGCACGTCGCTCAAGAAAAACTGACAATATTGTATGTAGCCCAAAGTGTAGAAGAAAACACAGGTTTGTCCATTCCTCGTCGTTCTTTGGAATTTGGCATTCCACATACGGCAAAATGGCCGGTATTGGATGGTATTGATCTGGACAACGTTTACTTTCAACAAGACGCCGCTACGTGTCACACAGGTAATGAAACCATCGATCTTTTACGGGAAAAGTTTCCGGACCATGTTATCTCTCGAAGAGGTGATCACAATTGGACACCGAGATCTTGTGATTTAACACCAGCCCAGCGTCGATTCGAGACTTCAAAGATGGAATTTGGCTATCGAGGACATAGGGCAGCCACTTCGCGATTTGGTTATAGAAAATTTCATGAAAAGGATGTGGTCCTGTAAGCGTGGTCGTGGCGGTCATTTGGGTGATGTTGTGTTCCATTATTAATGGCATTCCTCTTTATAATGAAAAAACACATCCGATCATTTATCCTAAAAAATGCCATTTTTCTTTGAATATCAAAATAACACCTCTTATTGGAAAACCCTTTATTTTTGGTATGTACATTTTAAGGATAATCAAGAAATCGACTCTCCAAGCTTTCGCTGTTGCGGCTACGCTTTACATAGCGCTACAAAAATATGCGTTTAGGAAAAGAGAGTCTGTTACTTAGCCACCCTCCTCTTCCATGCAGATCGCGGCATTCGGGTTCATAACGCTTAGAAAGATTTAGGAGCATAGATAAAGGCATATTGGAATGCTGTTTTTAGGAAAACTCCCGAATTCATTCTCCTGAAATAGACCTTTTTTGATAAGCACAGTAGAGTTTGCTTATCAAAAAAGGTCTATCAGGAATGGCACTCATAGTACCATTCACTACTGAATAAGGTTCTTTTAAAAATAAGACATTCGAAATGATGAGAATCAAGGAGAACGAAGGCAAAAATAATAATTCTTCGTACAACCGCAAATTTCAAACAATGTTTGTTATTGTTTTGCTCTTCATTTATTTATAACTAGCAAAACCCCTGCCCGCTTCGCAGGGCTTCGGCCCACAACGGTTCGGAAATTAGAGATTGTCAGGATGAAGAATACGGTAATCGATGGATAGGCAGAAATGAACAATATTCTTAGAAAAATCATGCCTGTATTTGCTAATGTGATGAATAATCTATTCGTTTTTCAATTCTTTTACATAATTTTTTTAGTTAATTTACCCATTAAACATATCTAAACATATCTTCCCCAAATTTAGCTCCCTGAGGAGGTAAGGTAATTAGGATTTTGACAGCAAGCCAGGTATAGGCATAAGTATGCTTGTAACCCTCTTCAGGATTGCACAATGTTATAAGTTTTCTTAAAACTAACAATTATTGGGATATTATAAAGTGCTGCAATAAAAATATTGACAAAAAAACACCAAAATTCGATGTTCTAAGCTGTTTTAGATTTTCCCAAGTATTATAAAATGTGTAGGTTTTTGTTTATCAATGAGATTTTATTTGTTAATTTTTTTGTTCATAAG
Source organism: Sphaerophoria rueppellii (assembly GCA_920937365.1). Lineage (NCBI taxonomy): Eukaryota > Metazoa > Arthropoda > Insecta > Diptera > Syrphidae > Sphaerophoria > Sphaerophoria rueppellii. The sequence continues at coordinate 21,392,970 of CAKKXW010000002.1, read as the reverse complement.
GTAAAAATAAGAAAACTTAATGTTCTTTACGCATTATTTGAACAAAAAAAAAATATCTTAAAGTCAACACTTTGCTCGGGCAAGAAAAATTGAACACCACTTAAATACAAATTTAGCCTTTTTTTTAATCGTCAAAAAGTGATGAAAAAGTAACTTTGTCTTAGAAGGATTATTTTCTAAGAATATGACCAAGAATCACATCCCAAACTATATGGCAGACAAAATACAGGATACCCTGTATAGTTGACCATGAGGAAAAACAGAAATTTCTAAATCAAAACCACGTATTTTTAAAGATTGACCTTGCGTCTTATTTATTTTTCAGGGAATTCAAGTCGAACAGGAAACTAAAGACGTTTGCCATTGATTTCTTCACGGCTAGTCTTGTAGTACTGTAAAGTTTAAGTTGATTGATGTCCCGAAACATAGTAATGCTCATACCATCAGAGTTAAAAAATGTGGAGGCAGTCCTAGTACATAAATGCATAAATGCAAAAAATTCAAAAACTCCGTCTCGTTGTAAAATTTACTACATCGTTTTCATTTGTAATTGTTTCAAACCACTCAAAAGACTTGTGAGCAAAAAATTATGCATTTATTTGTCTAGTTCAAAATAAATTGTTGCATCGATTTAAGAAAGACTTTCATCTGTACCAGCCATTATTGAACTTCAACCCAATGCTTCAATTCTTTTAAAGACATCTTGAATCAACTCATTCCGTGGATTTGCATTACAATAAAAATTGCTTGGAAGTGAAATTAGGCCTTCAGAGTCAAGTGAAATTATTCCATTTCAAATGTACAACACCGTGGCTTAGTGGTTAGGTGCGTTGGCTACTAAGCAGAACATCGTGGGTTCGAGACCTACTCGTGCCCAAAGTTTTTTATTTCATCTTTCTCGGGCATTGCCTTTTGCGAAGAACTGGCAAAACTTCCAAGAGTACCAAGAGTATGAAAAAGTGCTTCTCAACTTTGCCGTTCGGAATCGGCGTTAAATTGTAGGTGCCCTAAATTCTTCATACGCACCCAGAGAATTATTGATGAAAGTAAGCCACTTAGGCCTTGGCTCTTCAAGATCTGTAGCACCACTCTCTCTCTTTAATGTCCAATAATTGGATGTAAGTTTCCTGAAATAGAAGTTTTTTAACGACTCCTTTCGTCTGCAGCAGTTGACCGTGGTATAATCGACAAAGTTTGTCCTCAGCAACAAAAAGATTCAGAGCTCCAAATTCTTCAAGTTGCGGTTAAAGGCTTCAAGCAAATTTTTGTGCGCCATTGTGCTCTCATCTCACACAAATATTCGGTCATTACCAACTTTTTTGAAATATTGTAATGTCAGTTTTATGTCTAATAATGTGCTCACAACTCCACAAAAAGAAAGAGCCAACTCTTATTTTAATTTCAGATCATATTGATGCTAAAATTAATGATAACAAAAATGATTTCCCCATTCCACCGGGTGCATCACAAAAATATATACCACCACTCATACTGATCACACCTTGCATATCTAATGGTGTCATACACATAGGTACTTTTGTTGATCGTTTAAATTCGGCTCAATAGTTTGAGCAAATACTCTGAATCAAATGCAATTTTATTATTGTCCTTAACGTAGTATTGTTGTCGAGCAGCCAATTCAATTGTGGCAATGCTTTATTCGCAAAACGGTTTTTTCGTAAGCAACTGGCACATTTCAATTTCAAAGCATTCAATTCCCCATCAGATTGGCATTTGCAATGACTGTTGACTCAAAGCTAAATAATGTCTATTTGTGGCTTAAATTTGAGCACACCATGTTTTTCATTCAGACAATAATTATACGTGGAATACCTCCAGTTCGTTAGTGTTGATTAAATTTTATTAATGACACATTCCATCAACATTCAAAACGTTATAAATAACAAATAACAATATAATTAACAAATACGTACCCACGAAAAATAAATAAGATATTCATACATATTTTCAAATATCAAAACAACGTTTGCCGGGTCAGCTAGTTCAAATATAATTTCCTAGGTTCACTGACATTTTTTTTTTGTCGAAGAAAAAAATATATTTGTCAAATATTTTTTTTCTTCACTGACATTTTTTTTGATTTTTTTATTGAAAAAAAAAAATATTTGACAAAATTTTCAAACTAAATTGAGTGTTCGTATATTGATCAGTTTTTTTTGTAGTGCGAAATACAAAATTTTTAACATTTTTGAACAATTGAACCATATGTGATTTGAAAAGTATACATTTTATTTTTGCTAAACCTTCTACCCTAAGACCTCTTGCATTTGGAGAAAAAATTAGGAAAATCGGTCAACCAGTGTGCCCGGTTAGTGAACGAACACAAAAATTAGGCTGTTCTTTTATATATATTTATAATGAATTAAATCTAAAATTATTCGTTAAAACAAATTCAGCCCTAAATTAAAAAAAAACTGGAGTGTTGTTCTTTTTTGCTTTATGGATAGAAGTCAGTAAAAATTAATTTATGAATTAAGGCAATCGGAAATTTGCGTTTTTATCGAAAAACAGTCCAAAAGTGTCGTAAGTGCGAGATTTGTATCTGTCGTGTGCGCTTTTCCAGTCACGAAAAGCATTTAAGCAAAAATCACTATTATAAGTTTTAAAGTGAACTTAATCTTCGTTTTTCATTTAACTCCTGTAGCTACATTTTTAAGAATTTGGTTTTTGCCTTTTGGAAACATTGAGGGTGTAGATAATTCGGAGAATAAATATTAGCTTATGTTAAGTTGAAACACTAAACGCTTAGGGTGGCCAACGTTAAGGAAGTTTACTCAAACTATCTACATTGTATGCCATCAAAATATTGTAACTTCATATATATATTTTTTGTAAATTAGTCAAACATTATTAAAAAAAAAGAAAAAAAAAGAACAGAAAAAATTAAGAAATACACAGAGAATAGGAAAAAAAATAAAACAAAGAAAAAAAAAACACATGAAGTGGAGGAAAGTTGGGTCCTTCAAACATTTATAAAAGGCATGAAATATATTTTTGGAGCCATAACTTACCCATTACCCTTGGAGGACATGTCGCGTGATCAGGACCTGCAGTCAATTTAACAAATTAAAATAATGTAGAAGCCTCCTTTTTAAGACATAATTTGCGTTTTCCTCCACAATGATGTTAGTCACAAATTAGTTATTCGAGTCTATTCTCAATTCAAACTAATTGTTATCTACAGTTAACTTAAAAAATTATTCAATATCTGAATAGCGTAGATTTTTGTACGTTTCTTTTAATTTTTTTCTTATAATTGAACAAAATCACTAAAACTACGTTCATTAGTTACCCTTGATTAATAAACCTAAAACACTTAAGATAAACTATTATTTTCACGAATCTAACCGGCAATGAGTTAAATTTTTTGTTTAAACATAAAAGTCCCGAAAATGAAGTCAAGTTGTCTTCAACTGCAACTGCATTAATTATTATTTACATACATTTTGTATGATTTTGTTTTTAAATAATAATAATAAAAAAAAAACAACGAAAAATAAGAAACCCTTAACAAAAAACACAAAAGACAACATTTTCGACTTACAGAAAAGAACAGCTACGAAATCTGTATCCTCGATGATTTTAAGTAAGATCTTTGCATTAACTTCTTCAATACGATCGGGCAGGTCCATGGCTTCGAGTGATGTAAGGAAATCGAGAACGCCTTCTTCATCCATGAGATCGCCATCGTAGATAATTGGTTCTTTTTCACTTTATAATTCGATTGGAGATTGGTTTTGGTTTGGTTGTGATTTTGGTTTAGAGAGTTTGTTTGTTTTTGGATGAAACTTACCGGAAATAGGTGAGTGCTGGGAAATTTTTGATTCCATATTGTTTTGCTAGTCGTTTATCGTTAATTTTTACAAAATCCACACCAAACGAATCAGTGTCATCGTCAATTTTTTCGAGCTCAGACAAAACTTTATCACAGGTTACACAGCTTCTCGCATCTGAAAAATTAAACGAATATTAAGAGAAGTTGAAGTTAATAGTTGTTTTAAAGGATTGTTTTTTTTTTGTCATAAAGATTTTTAACAAATTTTAAACATTTTCTTATACCAGCGAACAAAACAACCAAATGCGCATATTTTCGTTTGATTATTTATATTTAATTTTCAATTTGTCTATATTGTTTTTATTTATTTCGAAAAGAAAATTAAACAAAAACCATGATTATATCGCACAATTTTGAATACGCCGTACCACGCGAATGTGAAACTCTCTTCCACACTCTGTCTTTCCCAGTTTACAATGTTCAAGAATTTAAGACCAATGTACACCGACACCTTCTTTCCAACTCATTCCTTTCTTCCTAATGCACTCACTGTGTCTCAGGCATAAAAAGTGTATACAAATCCCTTGAGTGGGTGCGAATTATAAGAAAAAAAAAATGGAAAAAAGCCTATAAGAAAACATCTCTCATTGGTACTGTTTTTGCGAGCTGATAAAGCTTCCAATTTTTCAACTTTTTGTGCAAAAGTGCTTCTTAACTTTGCCTTTCGGAATCGACATATAATTGTACTCTACACGTATTCAAAGAAAAGAAAAGAAGAGCTTTGTAGCCACTTATGTAGGTCTTGGTTCTTCGTAGCCGATTTTACTCATTCCGTTTCGTACCAACCTTTATTTTTTTAAATGTCAAAAAATGTATGCTTTTGGCAAAAAAGAAAATTATTAAGAAATAAAGTGTGCACTAACACAAATATCTTTTTGGCCAGCCATTAAATAATTGTTGTTTAGAATGAGAAGTTTGGTGGGTGGTATTTTATAAGGCTGTATAAAATACCACTCAATTTTAGAGTAATTTTTTTTAACTTTGGGGAGTAAATTGGGGCCGTACAAGGAAGGCTTACCAAGGAAGAATCTATAAGATTCACTTGTGGTGTGGTGGAATTGGCAGCAAGGTACGTGAATCGGACTAACTCTTAGCAAAGTGTCACCGAGTGCCCATTCAGCCATTTGCAATACTATAGCCCTTTGAGGACCAACGTTAACTATATATAATTTTCCATATCGTTTATTAAATTTGTTTTACTGCTTTGTACAAAGATCCTGTACATTGTAGAAAGTGTAGTAAATTTATGTGATTAATTTTGTAAATTAATGAAAAACTAAAACCAAGTGGATGAAAACGTAGGTTAGAAAGTGAATGGTTCAAAGTGATTGAATCAAATATACACATATGCAGAATTATTTAACAATCGTCTAATGGACAATTCACCGAACGTGCTGCCGGCAGGACTCCGAGGGACATGAAATGTGAGTGAATTTTAAACATTTTTATAACATTTATATATACATACATTTGATCAATAAGGGGAGTCAATACACTCTGGTCCAAGAGTTTTAACCACTTTGAACTTTTTTCTTACATTTTCTTATTATTTTTTTAACATACCTACCAGTACACTTCTTTTAATGCTTATAACTTGAAATTTTGAATTAAGAAAAAAGGCATTAATTGTTTTATGTATAAGATTTATTAATTTCCATTTTTTATTATTTTCTTATCAAAATTTTGATTGAATTTCCATATTTTTGAATTATGTTGCATTAAAAGAATTTTGTTGAACAATAACAATGCAATTTAAACCGAAAGGCAAATGAATTAATCTTTTTTTTTGATAACAAAATGATGTGCTAAGTCAATAACAAGGGGAGTGTGAGGCAAGCTCGGCTGGGCCAGCGATGAACATAAGGAGGGACTACAACATAGTTGACATAAACGAACATACAGAACAGCTTGGGCGATGACACGCATAGACACTTGCTCTTACAATACGTTAGTACGGAATACATAAACATCTACATTGTTACGCATATTTAATTTTGGATGCGGATTCTAACATATTTACATACGAACTCTACGATACATACATACCTTTTTTTCAATTTTTGACTATTTTTTTTATAATCTCAAGGGATTTTTATACCCTTTTTATGCCAGAGACACAGTGAGTGCATTAAGAAGAAGAGAAGGGGTTGGAAAGGAGGTATCGGTGTACATAGGTCTTAAATTCTTGAACATTGTAATGACTGGGAAAGACAGAGTGTGGAAGAGAGTTCCACATTCGCGCAGTACGGCTAAAAAATGATTCTCTATACTTGAGAGTACGTCCGAAGTTGGGCTCGAGGCTAAACAGATGGGCATTCCTAGAAGCGCGAGTATTACGGGCGAATTGTTTGAGGGGTGGAATGCAACTGGCTATTGCACTAGAGCAATTACCGTAAAAGAAGCAATAGAACAGGGAGAGACACGCTACGTTACGACGGTGGTCTAGAGGAGTGAATGCGTCAGTGATCCCTCTATCACCTATTATTCTTTCAGCTCTTTTATGTATTCCATCCAAGAGGCTTAAGTAAGTAGCTGGAGTAACAGCCCAAAGGTGGAATTTATACTCAAGCTTTGGACCGATATAGGTTTTATAGATAATAGCCAGATCGGATGGGGAGAAATATTTCTTGCACAGTATTAAGAAACCCAAACATCTTGGCGACATCGCGTATGTGCTTGGTCCACAAGAGGTGGTCAGTGATGCACATACCGAGAATCTCGAGATGTTCGGTCTCATTGATGCAAGTGCCACAGTGGTAAGGGGGATATATCTCGCTTCAACGATATAAGACAGCATTGAGTTTTCGAAGCATTAAACTCTTCACGGTTTTTAATTCCCCATTGAAAAATGCTGTTTAAGTCAGCTCATTAAGAGCTTATCATATTTTGCCGTTGCAATTCCACATCCAAGGAGGAGGGATGTGAATCTGGAAACGAATATGAAAAGCTAAGGGTAGTATCGTCTGCGAAACAATTTATTGGATTAGAAGTAACAGACAAGAGATCATTAATAAAAATGTTAAAGTGGGTCGGAGACAAAACGGAGCCCTGGGGCACACCAGCATTTATGTTGTGGGTTTCAGACATGAATCCGTCCAATACAACTTGTATTGAAAGGTTCGAAAGAAAGTTTCTAATCCAACGAAGAAGGGATTCATCAATAACCGAAGGCACGCATTTTCGATAAGAGAGCAAGATGCCAGACTTTATCAAATGCGTTTGAAATATCAAGTGCAACAATCTAACTTTCTCCAAAACGATGTAAGGATTTGTTCCACTGTTCGGTGAGATAAACCATCAAATCACCAGTGGACCTGTTGCTGCGAAAGCCGTACTGCCGGTCATTAAGAAGCTTTCGGTCATTGAGATATTTTTTGAGCTGATAATTTATCAGCGTTTCCATGACCATGAAAATAATCTTTGTTTAAGGCTAAAAAAAGGACAACCGTGAACACAACTGACTTTACAATTACGTACTCTCGGACATGATTAGACATACAAATAGGTAGACCAGGCATTAAAGGAAATATACATAATATTGTAGTTAGGTTGATTAGGGGTCATCTCTAAGATTATGGCCGCGTAGATGACAAGAGGTTATATCATTGATTCAAGGGTGGGATAGGCCAGGCCTTGCCAATAACATCGGGCAATGCTTTTTTGAGCTCAACAAAACACTGTGTTGGTGAGACACTAGGGATCAATGGGTGTCAGGTGTTTATTACAAGTAAAAGAATTTTCAGATTTGTTTATAGAAGTAGTATAGGTTTGGTTTAATGCATATTATATCTTCATTGATATAAATATCTAAAAATAAGGGCTTAGCGGTAAGGTTAGTTTAGGTAATTCTGGTTCTTTTCCTTTTTGATAGGCCCTACATTGACTTCAGCCTATCACTGATGCAGTGGCATAGGTGTCTAAGTCTCTGCGTTTCCTTGATTTCTTATCTCCTTTCTTCCCATCCTTTCCCATCCCTTTATCCTAATTCAAACGGTACGAAATTATTTTGTTTGCTGAGTAGATGGTGTTCGGGAGAAGCAAGAACCACCCCCTATCCTTCGAGCTTAGCCGAGCGAGAGCAAGCGTACCGCAGCTCTTTTCCGACACCAGAAGATGCACCTTTCGCTAAATCCAGACTCGCAACAAGTTAAAAAGTTCAATGCTTTCAAGACGAAAATAGTGAACACTCAAAATCATGAAAGTAGATTTATAATAAAAGGGTTTTAAAAGTTTGATTTTTATACAAATATGTGATTCTATGAAATAAGTATTCGAGACTTATGTTTTTGGGATTAAACTGTATCAAAAGTCTTTTCTACTGAATCATAAATGCAGTTTTTGTAAATGTTGCCATATACACCAATTTGTAGGTGTATGCACTGTATTTAAGGATAAATTGAATTAAACCTCAAATAGAATATCATTCACGATCGTCGAAAACAAAAGAAAAATAAAAATAAATAATTTAGGCATAAACCCCAAAAGCTAATGAAAATTGATAGTCTTGAGTTTTTTTTTTGTAACTGGAACTTTGCCAAATAAATATATACAAATAACTTCGTCAGCTGTTGTTTCAAAATGTTCCGAAAATTCTTGAACGGTGAATGCCTGAATGAAGATTCAAACAAACAAATTCTCAAGTTCTATTTCGAAAATGATTTGTGAGAAATAATTATGCATATGGATGCATTCTCACAGAGTGTTATTCCATCAATATATTTCCAAAAGTCACAAAAATTACAATATGATCTAAAAAATTGTTGTTTCATTTCAATTTTGTCAAAATATGTGCGAAACTATTCGAAATTTCATGACGTTCATAAATTGATTTATGGCTTTGTTTAATTGGAGAGTGTAACTGGGGGGAAATAACACCAAGGAATTAAGTGGTTTGGTTAGTGATGAGTAAGATATCTTAATTTTTATTTTTTTTTTCAATTTTGTGTCTCAAAAATTTTTACAGGAAACATTATGAACAATTAAATAGAGAAGTTAGTAAGTAAGAAAGTATTTTCCCAAGCCAAATATTGCTCATACATGACCGGAAATCGTCAGCAACGTAAAATAAGAATAAGAATCATATGAAAAACCATCTAAACCGAACGGAGAACGGATAGCAAAATTGCTTGGCAATTATTTTTCTAAATATTTTCTATTTTGCCAAAACAAGTTAACCATTAAGGAACGTTTAAATTCACTTTTCTTCAAAACAAACATGTCAAAACTCATCAAAGAAAAATAACAAAGCACCAATAAAATAATTTTTACACTTTTCAAACAAAATATTCATGGAAATGGAAATGTGAATGTTTGAACTTTGATGATTTAGACAAGGTTTGCGAAAATGGAACTCTTTTATTGTATAAACAAACAATCACTCTTTTTTCTGTAAATAAACAAACAGAGATCGCTTCCATTTCCTATAGGTAATTTTTTCCGGCAGCAATTCAAGGTGTGTTTAAATATCGAGTTTTAATTGATTTGAGTTGTTTTTATTTTGTCTTCAAAACGGAATGAACATTTTTTTTTTATAATAGTGTAAACAGTGGCATAAAATAAGAAAATATGTTTATTGAAAAATTGGAATTCGATATTTGTTAAATTTTTCCATTGAAAAATATTCTTTGGCAATTTGAATTATAAATTATTTATGAAGACTTTAAACAGTGTAAAATAGCTGATATTTCATCTAGGACGACGACGTCAACAGCAGTGTGCGGCTCGTGTCACCCGAATAAAATTATTATTATTAAATGAATTATGATTGCTTCGTCGTGCGTCGCATCGTCGTCGGCCAAGTTCAACAAAGGCCAGTCCTCCCATAACACATTTAAAGACCACAGTTAACCCAGAAGAAGAATAAAATAAACAAACACAAAAGAGAAAAAAAATGTATTAATAATTCTGCAGTTTTGGCTCATTGTAAAAATAAAAACTATGCATGTGAACTTCCCACAACATCCTGCTGTCAACGATCAAAACTGATAGAACATAGCGAGCAGGTAGAAATAGCAAATTTATCAGCGTTTAACCTCACGTAGAAAAAATAAATAAAATCAAATTGATGCAAAAGTGAATTCTAAAAGAATGCTGCGCACAGATTTGTACAGCTGTTTTTCGTTTCGTTCAGTTTTGCCAGTTTTGCGCTTGATTAGATTTTTCAAATGCAGGGAAGTTTTTTGTGTCTTTTTTCTTGTATTCTTATATTGTTTTTTTTGGCTTTTTGGTAAACGAATGAATTGCAGTGGTCTGCCAAGAGCTGTGTTGCCAGGTTTTTGTTTTCCTGTTCGACTTGCTAAGTTTTGAATTGTCACCGAAATAGAAGTTTTTGCTGTTTATTTTTCAACATTTGTTTAAAAATAAATTCGGTTCATCTAAGGGCAACTTAGCATTTGCAATACAATGTATTCAATTTTGACAACGTTTATGTGTATCTATCCAAAAATGAAAAAAAAGTCTATTAAACAGGCAGAACACAATTTGAGCATGCTAGCTTATATTCTTCAAAATTTTTCAATTACCTTCAAGGGAAATCCGTTTTTTATCTTGAGGGGCTCTGAAAATGTTCAAGTAACTATTTAGAATATCTCAAAAACTAAGTCTCTCATTAAAAAACTAGTTCTTATCGTTACCGAATAGACCCTTACAAAGGTCTTAGATTAAGTTAAAAAGGTACAGTATTGTTTGATTGATAATTGAAACAATTGTAAAGAATTTAGTAGAAAAAATACCAAGCAACAAGGTATCTTCAAGGTATTATAAAAAGTATCTGTTCACCTTTTCTTAATGGTCAATGTTAAAACAAGCAACCAAAACAAGATCAACTTGTCGCCTTAAAGGAAAACTCTCACAGCCTAAGTGCACTGAGTTATAGCTACCATTGAAGAAATTTTGAATCAACAATAATGTTTTGGGACCAAAAAAAAATGTATCAATGAATTTTCCAAATTTACTTTGATAGTTCTAAGCTCCGGGAAAAATAGTGATATTTCTTTACAAATATAGTTAGCCTCGCAACTATAGAAACTGTCATTTGATTTGATGGCATTGGTTGGGTAGAAATATCGAAAATCAAAATATTGCAAACAAAACACCTCAAGGCATGACAATTAACTCCTCTTTGTCACTCAAAGCAATGAGAATTAAGTAGAACCAAATTTGATACCTTTTTACATCTAACAGATCTGAATTAGGGCACACCATTTTCCAAAAACAAACATTTTAGGAGACATTAAATGCTGAGAATCATGGAGAACGAAGTTGAAAAATTCTTCGTTCAAATCACAGTAATATTATATATGTGAAAGTTTGGATGGATGTATGTTTGTTCCTCAATAATTCCAGAACGGCTGAACGGATCTCGATGGAATTTAACACACAGAGACAATATAGTCTGGAATAGCTACTTTTTATCTTGGTAAAATGTTCGGTTTTCTTGGGATAGATTTGTTTTAATTTTGCAAAGAGCAAGGGATCGACTTGATTTTTTCCGTAGGTAGTGCAAGGGTCAAGGTCCAGAGACTCAGATGGCTCGGTCATTTAGAGCGGATGGACACCAATGCTCCGGCCCGTAAAGCCTTCGACACTATTCCCGAGGGATGAAGAAGAAAGAAAGTCCGCGACTCAGATGGCGCACACAAGTGGAAAAGGACCGCAATTAACTTGGAGTGCAAAACTGGAGAGAGCTAGCTAGGGACCAAGCTGGCTGGTGGAAACTGTTGGTTGAAGCACAAGTCCAAAACGGACTGTACCGCCATCTTAAAGAAAAAGAAGAAGAGATAGTTTGGGTCAGGAAAGATTATTTTTTGTTCATTATCGTGGGTAACGCCCGCCGTGGGAATAAGCTAGTTATTTAATATAAGGGGCAGCTGTAGCATCTATCATTGGTTTTATCATCGAAACTAATCACCTGAATCTTGCTGACAAGTCAGTCATCGCAATCATTGAAACATTTTCCTGGTTGAGACTTAGCTGGAAATTTTTTCCTAACAGAATTCTACCTTTGAAATCGGACGAAATTGAAACATAAAAAATATGAGTGCGACCCATGTGGTTCACACGACTAAATTCCCAGAGTAGAAAAATAAGTAAAAACATTAGTTGTTTTGCAAAATCTCGAGCCAATGCATCCCGTTGGAGCTGTACAATGTACACGAACGTTGGTTTTCAAAGTAAAGTTCGATAATGATGATTTGAGGACATAGTGGCGCCATCTGTCAAAAACTGGTCATACCAACTCATGGACTCATGTACAACTACTTTGCACAGTAAAACACAGCCTATGTTACTCATGAATATTGTAGTTTTCTATTTGTGAAAGAATTTTTCTAAAATGAATAGTATATCCGAAGATTAACATTTATTTGGCAAAACAGCGTTTGGTAGGTCAGCTAGTAATCAAATACAGTCTACAATCCTGAATATTGTTTTTTTTTCACACAAACTATAAGATTTTTTGCACTATAGTTGAAATTATTACAAAAATTATCATAATTTTCATTATATTAGGGTTGTCTTAGATTTTTGATTGCCATAAAAAAAACGCTAATCCGATTTCGCTCAAAACTTAATCAGCTCTTAACAACACTACCGCGTCGAATGAGACCAATTTTATGACAATATGATGAGTGGTTCGCGAGATAATCGAGCTGAAAAAACGTAACGCAAATACGCACATACGCAACACACAGACATCATCATTAAAACGCTTGATTCGGATTCTAGTGACCTCGAAACATGGAGATACCTATGCAAAAATTGGAGATTCACAAAATCGGCCCCATTACAATAACTTCCTCTGGGAAGTTAACAGCAATATACATACAATTTTCTTCGTTTTTCCAAATGCATATAATCAACAACACAACAAATGAACTTTCTTTCAATAAGAAAATTGAATGAGAAAGCCGCACAATCGGAAATAAGGACATACAAAATTACAAGTTGCATCAGACAAAATATGATCTACTGACCAGGCTTCAATTTACACCGATCCATTATATAAGAAATTAGAGAATTTCCGAATAAAAGTATGCACTTAAGAACTTCAAATAAATCAAAACTTTTAACAATTATGTGTGAATAGTTTTTGATTTCATTATTATTTTGTTAGAATAAGCGTCTGTTTCACAATATACAAGTAAAGTTCCAGTTCCATTTCAATAAAATGGATATTCTTCTCGACACGTTAGATGACGAGTTTGATGAGTTTCTTTTCGCGTTATGGAGCCACCACGAAACCGTGCCTATCGAGTTAGAACGGATTTAATGGAATCCTTGGACGAGGACGAGGTTGACTTTCGGGCGCGTTTTTGATTAAAGAAAGAAGCGGTGTGTTGTGCACTTTCTTAAATAATACAAATATATACAAATCCCAAGCCATACATTTATCATGAATGTGAATGTGAAACGTAAACTCACTAACAGGAAGATGAATTCCATGAGTTTTTTTTCGCGTTGTGAAGCCACTATGAAACCGCGTATTCCGAGCACGAACAACATTTTGTTCGTTGGGAGTGTGGATGATGTGGAACGCGAATAGAGTTTCACAATTCGTATCAACTACAACTCTTTTTGCAACGAATACATTTGTTTTCTCAAATTATAAAATATTAACATTTGACAATAAAAATTTAATTTATGCATCACAAATCAAAATCAAACATAAACTATACTTTTATGGTTTTGTTGAGATTTTGTAAGGAAATACAGCTTCAAACGCATCTAAAATCACTTTTTTTTTCATTCATTCGTCGTTCGTCGGTCGTGCTTATGTGAATAGTGCTTTAGGACGTATTTCATTTAACCCTTGGACATCATAGAATTGACAAATTAGAAATATTTGCAATATTTTCGGGTTTATTCAAAATAGTGCATGGTTCGATGGATTACATTTTGCCTATATACTAATTGATAATATAGGTATGGCCAACAATCACGACAAGTCAAACAAAGAATTGGTATCTATGCTGGTATCTATTCATTGAATACATTTAGGTCGTAAACCTATCCATTTATCCAATGCCGTATATTAAGCACCATTCACATGAGCACGACCAACGAACGACGAATGAATGAAGAAAAGTGATTTTAGATACGTTTGGAGCCGTATTTCTTTACAAATTGTCAACAAAACGATAGAAGTGAAGTTAATGTTTGATTTGTGATGCATAAATTAAATTTTTAATGTCAAATGTTAATAAATTTGAGAAAACAAATGTATTCGAAAAGAATTGTAGTTGATACGAACTGCCAAACTCTATTCGCGTTCCACATCATCCACACTCCCAACGAACAAAATGTTCGTGTGCGTCTAACCTCAAAAATTGTTCTTGCCTTGTGTTCTGGTTGTTCATTCGCGACGAATTAAAAACTCTCATGTGAAAGAAATGTCAAAATCGACGAATTTTCGTTCATTCGTTGGTCGTCGTTCGTGCTCATGTGAATAGTGCTTTACTTCTGATTTGCGAGCGCCCACAAAAGTTAATAGTGGTTCTGACCTGTAATAAGTTGAGAGCAAAACCTGTAGAAAATTATCTGAAGTAATTTCCGAAACAACAACAAATATTCTTTTGATATTTGTTTATTTTTTTTTCTGGCTTTGTCATTGCCATAGTAATTCCATACAAATTCATTTTGTTCACTAATATTTCCCATATTCAATTTAGCAAAACCAAGAACCTACAGTTTTTTTTCAATTTGTCAAAATCTTTCCAAGTGGAAAATTGGAATTACTGGCAATTAGATACCCAAAACATAAATTTATCAGAAGGATGTATGTGAAACGTTAATCCCACTAACAGGAGGATTTAACTGGCTGCTAATTTAAGTGCTGGTTAACTAATCAGAGCTTAATTTGTATGTTGTGAAACAGACGCTAAGTCTTTTATTAAAAAAAAAAAAAAAAAAACAAACAAACAAGTACACACATTTTTGATTGCTTCGCTCTGTAGCAATATAGTGCATATATGTGTGTAAATACAATACATTCAGATAGACATAGAAAGTAAGTACATACTATAACTGAAATCAACTTGCCACATACTATGAGATTTAAGCTGAAAATTGTTAGGTGTTATCTCACGGTAGGTAGTTCAAGCTGGTGATTCTTGTTGCAAAAAACATTGCTATCAAAGTTAGGGCTTGACATCTCTATGTCTGGGTCAACAAGTAACTACATACGCATTTTTTGGATCATGGTCAATGGTCATGGCATGGAAGACGCAAGGTTGGCAGCTGGGATTGAGTTCAAATAACTTAAGGAGACAACTTTCAATTCATTTGATTAAAATCTCCTGTCTTGCATTTGTTTACATTTTTCCAAATCTAGTCCACTGCCACTCTTAAATTTTGAGCACAAGTTATTGCTGAGAATAGTCCTACTTTTCATTGGATAGAGCCCTTTTAATTGAATTGTAATTATTCATTTATGATAATTGGTCATTTTTGAATCAATCAATATATATTGATCATGGATTTAAACTATCATAAAGACGAAGAATGGTTAACGTTTTGTTTGTATGAACAACTTATTATGTTTGAGTTCATTTTATATTAAAATTTGCCATAAACAAAGATTTAAAAATACTTAAGCAAAATAATTAACAAGAATTTATTTATTTATTTTTCTTAATTTTTACAAACGTATTTCTTTGCCTTATATTGTTTTCGACATTCACCTTCCAAAAATAAGTTTTATTTGCTTTTTTCTGTTTACTGTCACCATTGAAACTTATTTTTGGAAAATTATCTTTTGAGATTTCTTCAAAACTTTTTCTCAATTTTTGTAACAACAGCAAACGAAGAAAAGTATCTAATATCAACAACCATGAAATTTATTTATTGAACTGTATTTTTTTTCATGATTATTATATTATTATTATTGAAGTCATGGAAAAACATTAAAGCACAATGGCAAACACAACCTCAAAAATGTAAAAAAAAACGTTTTTGAAAATTTCTCAGAATATTTTTAAAAGTGGTGTGGTTAGAGCGGGCTAGATCAACAAAATTCATCTGCTGCTGTTTCGTCTACTTCTGCTAGGCAGAGAGCAAGAAAATTCTATTTCTAGAAAATAGTTTAAGAGGTATTTTTTGTTTGTCTTACACATGAAATTGTGTAAAATGCAGAGTAATTGGTAGTTGTGAGTAAGAAGCACCAAAGAGATGGATCGGGAAGATAGGAAAGGTGGACGGGTAGTGCGTCGGGAAAACCGACGAAAAAAAAATCATGATTCTCTAAATTTTCAACACGAACAAAAATACAGAAAAAAGTAATAAAATTGTTAGAAAAATGTCGAATCGGGTCGCTATGTAGCTAGCTATGCTCTGAAAGTGGATGTCTGATATTCCCAGAATGAGTTTTTTTTTCTTGCAACTGAAAGAAAAATGAGGAAAAGAATATTTGCCAAAAATTGACAGCCACTGCCGAATGCTTTTTTGTTGTTTTTGGTGCGGGGTTATATAATTGGATAAAAGGAAATGAATTACGTCGGACGTCAGCAGCCATATTGATTTAACGGAAACGTTAATTTAATGAATTCCTTATTCAAAAAATTGTCATCGTTTCAAAAATGCGCACATGTGTTTTATTTTTAAAGTCGATTTGATTTGAAGGTCCTGCAGCTCCTGGGAAACTCGCTCAATCACACTGACGACAGACAATTATACGACACACACGGGCGGGCGTGGGCTGTAAATAAAATTTCGAGTGCACCATGACTAAAAATCTTGTAGCAGCATAGGCCAAACACCAGAATAACCGCACAAATACACAGGAATCTCGTCTATTTTATTTTTAAAAAAAGCCCACAGATACACAGTGAAAAATTATTATTTCTTCTTTTTTTTTTTCTTTTCAAGCACTCAGATACACTCTCACTTTTAATTTTGGTGAAATTAATAATTTTATTTCACATTTTTTATTCACATTCGGATTAATTTTTTTTTCTTCAATTCCACTTTCATTTGAATCCTTTTTGGAGGACTTACACCAAAATACAGCTACGTAATCCTTTTCGGCTAGAAGTTTATCCAATTGCTTTGCATTGACCTCCTCGATTACAGCTTCTGGTTCAAGAGGAATTGCTGGCGATGGTGGTGGAATTGATGAGCCACCACCCTGTGATCCTTTTTTACTTGCACAGTTTACATATCCGGGAAAACTAAGTGCCAAAAATGAGCACACTAATATAGTTATCACTTTAATTCGCGAAAATGTCATATCGTTTTGCAAAAATTTGTATTCAACTTTAAGTTTAAATAAAAAATATTTTCAACTAAAAAATTAATTTATTAAAAAAATAAAGAAAACTGAGCGAACGTGAGAAACGATCAAAAGGAAACCCCCGAAAAAGTATATTTTCTTCACACTGAGAGAGCAAAATCATAAAATAATTTAATAGAAAAAAATCTTAAACTTAAATGTAAGTGAAAAAAATTCTGAATGTTTTTTTTTCGCGGACTATGGTTGGCAAAAGTTCCGCTTTTTTCAGAGGTCCGCTCGCAACTGACCGTTTTTCGAATTTTTCTTGGGGAACGTTAGTTTTTTTAGTTAGGTTGTTTTTTTGATTTCGGTTTTCGAGTATTTTAAAATAAATTCTGTTCTTTTCGACTTTCTTCATGTGGATAGTTGAACAGCGGCGAAAAAGTATATTTTTCTCTGAGAATTTAAGGCGACGAAAATTTGTGTGTATCGGTTTGTTGAGTTTGAGCATTTTGTTGAGTGGTTTTCTCAAATTTTTAAAACGGACAAGAAAATGGAAGTGAAAATATTGACATAGGGTTGGCTCTTTTCCACGTCAGGCAAAATGAGCTTAAAGAGAAGTCCGCGCAACACCAACTTGTTGATGCCACAGTTTATTTTTTTTTTTATTTTAAAAACTTTTTGTTTTTATAAAAATAGATCAAACGTGTTGATATTCGTAATGGACGCACAATTTTGTAAAAAGGGGAAGCAAGAGCAATATTTTAATTTTAATGATTCAATTTTTATTGAATGTTTATTTTCATAAATTTTGTTTGGCGTTAGTTTTTATTGGAATCTGGAAACATTGTTTTTTGTTTGTATAACGGAACGGTCAAAATGTGGGTGGGTGGTCTGTGTCTGTTCGCTGCCAATTAATTTTTGAAATGTTACTAACGTCATTTTGGCTATCAACGACAATTCTTTCTTTTGTGACAATATTTTGCCAAATTGAAAAAAGTTAACTTTTTTGACTGGATTGGTTCGAAAAACTGTACATAAATCAAAAGCCCGCAACCTATTTGAGCCAACGGACCTTTCTGGCTAGTGTCGGCATATCTCGGCCATGACCACCTTGGCCCTCTCCCTGGTCGGACAGTGGAGAATATCATCACTGAAGCAAGACGGCAGAGAATCAGCCTAGTTATTGGCAGCGATGTCAACGCTCATCACACTGTATGGGGGAGCACTGACATAAACGAAAGAGGTGAGTCACTCTTTGATTACATCCTTGGTACTAACCTCGTAGTAAGTAATGTTGGTAGCGAACCTACTTTTGTCACCAAAACCAGACAAGAAGTTCTGGATATAACTTTGGTCTCCGACTCAATTCATCACATGATTCTGGACTGGAAGGTATCCATAGAACACTCATTCTCTGACCACAGATACATCCAATTCAGAATCAATGTTGATGAAAAATCTAGTCCAATTAAATTTCGTAATTACCGAAAAACCCATTGGACCACTTATAAAACTACACTTCAAAGTTTAATTAAACCAGGACTTCTAAGTCCTTCTATTAATGCTAGTGAACTTGACAACAAAGTCAAGGACTTAACCTTAGCTATGAACAGATCGTTAGAGATTGCCTGTCCACCTGTATGTGTAAGAGGTAAAAAGAAACCACATTGGTGGACCTCGGGTCTCGATTCGCTCAGGAAAGAGTGTAGAAAACTCTTTAACAGAGCTAAATATACAAGACTGGTTTCTGACTGGGATTCATACAAAAGTTCCCTATATAAGTACAAAATGGAGCTAAGAAGATCTAAACGATCGTCCTGGCGATCCTTTTGTGATAGAATAGAAGAAACCTGTGATGCCTCTAGGCTACGAAAAATTCTTTCAACAAATCCAGTAATGCCCAGCTGTCTGAAAAGGGCAGATGGCTCCTGGACAGCCTCAAGTGAAGAATCTCTTAACTTGCTACTAGACACTCACTTTCCTGGTAGCTCTCATAATGTAACCTGTAGCAATCAGTTGCACTCGATTACTACCACATCATTTCCACAAGGTCTAATCACAAGGGATAAACTGCGATGGGCCATCAACACCTTCGAACCCTACAAATCGGCAGGACCAGACGGCATTATTCCAGCTGAACTCCAAGAAGCCTCAGATATAATAACACCAATCCTTGAGGTATTGTTCAATAGCTGCCTGCATCTGGTCCATATTCCCTCAGTATGGAGAGAAGTGAAAGTTGTTTTCACCCAAGGCGGGAAAATGCTCGCAGGTTAACCCTAAAGATCTCAGACCCATAAGTCTATCATCGTTCCTTCTTAAAACATTAGAAAGATTGATAGATATACACCTCAGGGCAAACATTGATACAAGACTCATGTCTAAGTCTCAGCATGCCTACTGTAAGGGAAAATCGGTTGAAACGGCGCTACACACTTTAGTACGCACTATCGAATATTCCCTCCATCATAAAGAGTATACCATGGTTGCATTCCTTGATATTGAAGGCGCCTTTAACAACGTTGACACATCTGCAATCACATCTGCACTGTCAACTCTAAATGTGGAGAGTTCGCTTGGTGAGTTAATTCATTTAATGCTGAATAGCAGAATAATTAACTCAGAACTTGGCGGCTTTTCCGCAAGAAGATCTGTCAGCAGAGGCACGCCGCAAGGCGGTGTTCTCTCCCCTCTACTCTGGAATCTGGTAGTTAACGAAATTCTTACCCTTCTGGATAGAGAAGGCTTCAGAGTGATTGCCTATGCTGATGATGTTGCTATAGCTGTTTCAGGGAAGCACCTAAATACCTTGAAAGAACTATTACAAAACGCTCTAAATAAGCTATCACTTTGGACGAATCGGTGTGGATTAGGCGTTAACCCACACAAAACCGACTTGGTCCTATTCACTAGGAAATATAAAATTCCACACATCGACCCTCCTTCTATAAACGGTGTCCAATTGAAGTTTTCAGAGGAAACTAAATATCTGGGTCTTATCTTAGACAGAAAACTGAATTGGAAGAGCAACATACACGAAAGAATAAGAAAATCTACGGTAGCTCTTTTCACCTGCAAGAAAGCCATTGGTAGCAAATGGGGTCTGCAACCCAGAATCACTCACTGGCTATACACATCGGTAATCAGACCGATTCTTCTTTATGGTGTGTCAGTATGGTGGACTGCCTTAGACGTAAAAGTGAACTGCGATAAGCTTAGTAAAGTGCAACGCTCAGCATGCCTAAGTATAAGCGGATCACTTCGTACGACCCCATCTGCGGCACTAGACACCCTACTCTATCTGACACCTCTGGATATAATCAGCAAACAAATAGCTGCTAGTTCTGCTATTCGGCTGAATGCCTCTTCACAGTGGACTAACAATAACATTGGCCACTCTGTTATTCTTAATTATTTAGAATCAATTCCAAAGCACACAGACTACACCGTTCCTCAACTACAGTTCGATAGGAAGTTTCAAACTTCTATCCATTCCCGATCCTTCTGGGAAAATAATACATTCTTGGAAGACGAGGCAATCCACTTCTATACAGATGGATCGAAAACTAGTGATGGGGTTGGTGGAGGTGTGTACTCCGAACGACTAAAACTAAGTCTCTCATTCAGCCTTCCAAATCATTGTAGCGTGTTTCAGGCAGAACTTTTGGCGATTAAGGAGGTCCTGTCCTGGCTCAGAGAAAACGTGGCATCCACATCTGATATCCGGATATTCTCAGATAGTCAGGCAGCTATAAAGTCCCTGGACTCCGTCTCTACAAACTCGATTACGGTCCAAAACTGTCGATCGTCTCTCATGGAGATGGCACAACAGTTTAACATTCACCTTCACTGGGTGCCGGGCCATAGAGACATTCCAGGAAACTGCAAAGCTGACGAACTCGCCAAACATGGTACAACATTACCCATTAAACCACAAATGGCTAAAGTTGGTATACCAATCGCTACATGTAAGCTTTTGCTACAACAAGATGCTATTAAGAGAACTAACATCAGGTGGAATAACATAACCACCTGTCAGGCAACGAAAAACATCTGGCCTAATTTGGACTTAAAGAGATCTAGATGCCTGATATCTCTAAACAGAGCGCATATAAGCTCCTTAATTGGTGTAATTACTGGACACTGTCTAATTGGAAGACACGCTGCGCGATTGGGCGTATTTTCTAATGATTTCTGCAGAAGTTGCATGGATGAGGAGGAGGAGGAAACAGTTCTTCACCTCCTCTGCACCTGTCCTGCTCTGGCTCATAAACGTATGATCCACTTAGGAGAATACTTCTACAATGATCTAAACGATCTCGTACATATTAATATAATTAATCTTTTACGTTTCGTAAGGAACTCTAATTGGTTTCAATGAGCTTTCGAAGAAAAGCATTTCTGGATTCATGTGGTATCACAATGGGCCTTTGATTGGCCCAAGTGTGTCTTTTAACATCCATGACAGCCACTTTAACCTAACCTAACCTAACCTATTTGACCACAAAACAATACTTTTGAGAGAATACCATTTGTGGGCATTGCGACCTTTTTCGTGACAATTTACTCTTTTTTGTCACTCAAAGTTATGAGTATTTAGAAGATCGATCTTAGATCTTTTTCGATTTTTCTAAAAACCCTTCAAAAACAGAAATTTTATGAGACTCGAAATCGTGAGAATCATGGAGAACGAAGGAAATTAATACTTCGTTCAAAGTATTCGGTATGAGCAATTAGTTTTTTTGTGAAATTAGTCAGTTCCAGATTGTTCATACATTCATGAATACATTAAAGTGTGTACATAGTAATAATTTCGGAATAAATTTCAAAATAGTGTTAAATACCCCCAAAAAATTGTATTATTTGTATTGATTTGCGATCATTTAGGTTGCAGCCAGGGTTAGAACCTCAGCTATAAAATTTCGGAGCGAATTTGAAAAAAAAGTGGAGCAAATGCAAAATTTTTGGAGTAGATTTGTAACGAGAAAAAGATCTTTACCTTTCATAGAAATTTAATAAAAGCTTTTTAGCTGTATTCCTCTATAAAATTCCCTCCTTTTTGTAAAATGCAAGTTGTTGAGACGAACTATACTCATGACCCTGGTAACATCGCAGTTTGCAGTACTGTCTTATTTTTGAAATTTTTCCGAAAGCATCAGACTTCTTTCACATTAGATAAATAACTCCGAAGTGGGTAATGAGTATATTCTTCTTTTATTAAGGATACTAGTGGCATTTTTAATTGGCAATCTGAGATCTGAAAAAAAAAACATTCTGGTTTTAAAATCAGAAGGGAATTCTCTTCTTTTCAGAATCATTCAAAACTGTCACTTTTGCCCAATTGAGTGCGACACAGAAAAGACCCAAAAAGTATACGTTGGTGTTTTCCATGACGAAAAATCTTGCCCCAAACTATTTACAATCTGTCATTTTGTGTTCCATGAAGTTGTTCATGGAACAAAGTTAAGTACAATTTTTTCTGCGCCTACTTTTTTTTTGAAATTATCTCGATTGACGAGTTCCCCGAGAAAGTTAAAATATTACTACTGCTCCAAGTAAAAACTTCTCGTAAAAATCGAATAAGCTATTCAATATCTTGTTTCCAACAAATGAAAATGTTATGCAATTTTATTTGACTTGGAATACTTATTTAACAGCTGATTCTCTTCTGACAATAAGATTAAACAAGGAGCTGATCTTTTCTGTTCTTACTTGTTCTGACTTTTTTCATTTACTTGTGCTATTCTGATCTGGTTTAACTTCATTCAACAATACTACAAAGTACTTATATATAACCTTCGTAAGTAGCTGGAATTTTGACATATTCCAAATAGTCGTAAAATGTGCAACTAACAACACTTAATTTTTCTTTCGTTTTTTTTTTTTTTTATTTTTGTATAATAGTAGCGTGTTCACTTTCTGGATTTGAACTTTTCAAAGCTTTCAGAACATCCACCGAGCCCAACATTTTGACTCGAAAACTCGAATTCTCCGTATTCTACCTATTAAATTGCATAATTCCATCGATGAATCTCACGTCGTTGGTTGCCCATATCCCATCGGTATAAAACCTCTTCAATATTCAATAAAAAGGAAACAACGTCTTCAATCGCTTATGATTAGAAACAACGTTAAGCAATCTTGTGGACAAAGTGGAGTAAATCTCGAAAAATCGGAGTATCGGAGTAGTTTTTTTATTTTTCCTTAAAAGTGGAGCAAATTTGCAACTTGCAGCGCCTCTGCATATTATGTGCTTCCTCTCAAGATTATCGTCTAGAAGAAACTTAATAAACAAGGATCAAAGAACTAAAGGAGACTTCGTACCGAATGAAGAAAGGAGGATCGCTGAAGAAAGGCAAAGTCTGCAGAGTGACTTCAAGATGCAGATGATCTATAAGAAAATAAGCCTAACAATATTTTTGAAAACCAGAGATAGTTTTTATATTTTCCAAAGTTTATTCATGAAAAAACATAAAATTTGGTGTTCAATTTCTTCCCATGAAAATATTTTTCAATGACAAGAACACACATGGACCAGGGAAACACAACAACTAACGAAAAGCAGGAAAATATTAAATCGGCAGATCGGTCTCGCTACTTCTGCCTCTGATAAATACAATGAAAATGAAAATGTAATCATGAGAAAGACAATGTTAATGTTATTAAAGAGGTAATGAGGACGAGGAGTATCTCTTCCTTCTTTCGTTTTTGTTTATTAATTCCTTAAGAAACGCAATGCAGGTAACAAATTGTAATTTTGTAGGAAAAAATGTAGTTGAGCCAATCAGAGTTTTCTATCGCCCTCTTGATGTAGTGCCTCGGCGTCGATTATAAAATGCAGTATTTCATCTTCCAGCGCTGCGGGTTTCATTTACTAGTAGTCTGTGTGGTACAGTTGGTTTTGTGTAAATTATTTGGCTTAATTTCATGGTGTAGATTGAGCGGATAAGTTCCTTGTTCCTTGATTTTATTCAGATATCAAAGGTGATTAAGTTATAAAGAAAAAAAAAAATGTTTTTGTTTTTCAATTTTGTCCTCAAAAATGCAAAGTTAAAAATAAATAAAGAAAACACAAAATAAAATTATTAAAAATAAAATATACTACATTATCGATTTTCCAGAGAGGTATTTCTTTATTTCATAAACATCTAAATTCAGCATACTTACAATAGACTTTCCATCAGTGACCCAGTTATAAGTATCCAAGACCCCAAAGAGCAAAATATACATTGCCCAATAATTCATACTTAGAAACAAAACGACAACAAATTGCTCTGATTGCAATTTGTAAATTCAAGCTTTAAAGAGTTTTCAATAGCTATAAAATGCCCATTTAATTTCAAAAATGGCTTACAGGTATTTACAAACGAAATCTTTTAACCCTCTTATTTACAATACAATATTTTATAGACCTTAGCACAAAATGCGATAGCAGCCATGAGCTGTCATCATGTTCATTCAACTTTTCAAATTTTTATCACCCAACAGCATCATGGTATAATTTCATCGCTATGGTACTCGAGAGATGGAATTACTATGTCTTGTTCACTCTATTTTCCGAACGCAAAATTGAAACAGCTAGCTTTCAATTAATGTGCTTCGAGTTTTGTGCCAGTAGGACAAACTTTTAAGACTTCAGAAATGTTATTTAACTTGGTGAAATAGGCTGCTTTATTTGAAAACGTGTGTTTAACTTTTTAAATTTAAAATTGTCTTAATTTTCCGAGGTCAGTTATTTAAATATTGATTTAATTTTTTTTTTAAAGAAAGGTGTTAACGGCTTGTAACATTCTAACATCAGTTGAAGTTCAAAGATTATAAATCTTACAAGATCAAGTTGAATGCTTGTTCATATAAAAGATCGTAGATAACGCTTATCAAAATTTACGCTCTTTATGTTTTATTGTTTGATTGTTTCTTATCTCTATGCTCGCTAGCTTGTAATTAAGAGATTTCTCTAAATAAATTGGTTTGCCCTTTTAGTGTTGTGATGAAATTAATTTTATTCTGCTAACCGCAATGATTATTATTATTATTATTTTAATAACTATCATTTGAGACTGACCAATTTCATTGAATATTTGAAATACACACCTCTTTGATTGTCAAAAGATTGTTATCTCAATCAGTTCAATACTTAACGCAAACGGTTTAAAGAGAAAAAAGGTTTTCAACAGTAGAAGCTCTCTAAATCCATGCGATGGGATATTTGCATTGAAAGAGATATTTCTTAATTAATAGAGATTCAAGTAGCCTTAAGAAGGATTTGATAACTTTCTTTTGATGATTCGATTGGTATTGTCTTGAATATATGAACGATTTTAAAAGTATTTATACGACATGTTTTTGTTTGCCCCTTTTGTTTGTAGATTAGAGTGGTTTCACTGTTCTATTACGTTGTAGACTCTATTACAAGCCGTTATCTCCTCCAGCCTATTCCGTTTCGTTGACTTCTTGATAGAAATCGAACTCATTCACAGTCTAGCACTTCGTTTTGTTGGTTAAGTATTGTTTTCATTTAAATTGCGGTTGAATGTGATAATATATTTTTGATTTTTAAGGCTTCATTTTTCTCAGTCTTGTTTCTTCACGTTAACAAATCGTTTTTCTATTTGTTTTTATTTGATGTTCAATTGTTGGTTTGTTAGGTTCTAACGATTACTTGTGTCCTAAAAATTATTTGTGTAAAGTGTTGATTCTTTGATAAAACAATCACACAGTGAAAGAAAATGGAAAAAATTAAGCAAGTCAATGTAAATGGAAACAGTGCTCATCCCATGAAGGTTGCAGTAGTTGGAGCTGGACTGGTAAGTTTTATAAGCATCAATTCCATAGTGAGATAATTAAAATATAAGAAACATCTATTTTGAAAAGAAATTTAAAAAAAAACTATTACTATCACATATTATCATATTATCACATAAAGAAAACGTAGAAGTTATAACAATAACATCAAGCGGTCAAGGGTCTGCCAAAATCGAAAAACGTGTTGCCGACTAGTTTGTTATTTAGTGCAGCGTTAGTCGTAAGCAGGGAAATCTTAAATAGGTCTGATAAATAGTTTTTAATCATTTGAGGCACTGGCTTGCGCATTCCAAAATTGTGGTTCATTTAGGGGCTGTAAAGTATGCTTCGGAGGAAGAATGCAAATCAAAGACAGATTGCATTCGAAAGAGTGATATACTGTACCGATTCTTGTGACCAAGCCGAAATTCATTATTTGACGGCATTTGAAAGACTGATTTAAATACTT
The DNA here is from genome assembly GCA_920937365.1 of Sphaerophoria rueppellii. Taxonomy (NCBI): domain Eukaryota; kingdom Metazoa; phylum Arthropoda; class Insecta; order Diptera; family Syrphidae; genus Sphaerophoria; species Sphaerophoria rueppellii. Next base: position 21,366,654 of record CAKKXW010000002.1, on the reverse strand, counting down.
GAAAAATTCGAAAAACTGGCAAATGAATTCCAATGTCAAAAGATATGCAAATACCATGCAAATACCTTGAAAAAAAGTGGTCTGTTAAATTCGTTCTAGCTTTTGAATGATATGCTTTGAAAAATGGTCAAATATATATTTAAAGTGGCCCTCGCACAATTCAATTTGTTGTTAAATTTCATGCGAATTAAATAGGTTACTTATTAAATCAAGCAGTGCAGATTACTTTACAAAAATGGATCAAATATCACAATTTTTCTCAAAGCGTATAATATAACTATGGAAAATATGAGCGTCATACATAGGAGTCGAAACCTGTGGTTGTTTGTATATTGCAGATCAGACGACTAAGAAGACCTGAGAACATGAGTTACATTTGATCTATAAACAGTTCTTTATATCATCTGCAAAAATAAGAATTTCACTGTCATGAACACACGACGTTTCATCATTTATTGATAAGATAAGAAAAAGGTCCTAAATGACTACCCTGTGGAACACCAGATTTAGCAGTAAAAGTCTTCGAAAACATGTCTCTGAATTTAACTTGATTAGTTCTATCCTCAAGGTAAGAAGAAATCCATGAAACCAACCCAGGGGAAAGCCTAATAACTGTAGTTTCAACTTGATAACTGAGTGAGACAGTTGATCAAAAGCTTTTGGAAAATCAGTGTATACACAATCAGTTTCCAGTCCATGTTCTAAACTGTTCCGGCAATTATGCGTAAAGGCAAGAAGGTTTGTGACAGTTGATCTCCTTTGCATAAAGCCATGTTGCTCGCTGCATATGATGTTTTTACATTAAAAGGATAAACACACTATTTGTTCAAATAGATTAGGGATACAAAGTTTAAAAATAGGCTTATAATTAACAATATGCGACTTATCTCCCTTTTAAAAAACAGGCGTAATGTAAGCAATCTTCCAGGCACAAGGGAATTTTCCAAGTCGCAAAGATAGTTGGAATATATTACTAACAGGTTTAGCTAAAACTGTATTGCATTTTTTCAATAATATGGGAGGAATACCGTCAGGACCAGAAAGAAATAGTCTTCTTTAAGAAGGGACAAAAATCTTAGGACTTGATCAATCTCGATCGGGACTTTATTAAATGTGACTTGTTTGCTATTTTTCAAATAGTTGAAAAAATCAATGTCTACATCAACAGGAGTATCTATGATAGATTGACTGAAATTATTGGCAAATGCGTTACAGATCTCAGAAGTATGGCCCAGAATAACATTATTGTAAGTGAGATTGACTGAGTAAACATCACATTTTCTCTTAGAGTTTACGAATTTCCAAAAAAAGCTTAGGGTCTTTTTTCAAGGAATCAACCATAGTAAAAACATAATCATTATAAAGACCATATGACAATCTTTTAAACTCTTCGAAAATTGATATATAAACCACTTGGTTCTCTAAGGACATAGATCTTATATAATTTTTCCACGCCCTAATTCTCTTATTACGGAGGCTTTTTAACTCTTTTGTGTACCAAGGATGACAAGAGGTGTTGGTTTGACTGATTTTTTTCTTAAGTACAGTTTCGTTTATACATCTCATGAGTACAGAGTAGAAATTAGAGACAGTTTCGTCAATGTTATTGGAAAATGGCAAGTTTCCAAAACCATAGTTTAATAGACTGTCCGAAAACTGTTGAAAATTGGCTCTACGAAAGTGTTATTTGTATGAGCAGTCATGGGAACTACTTTTTTCTAGTAAGTGACCACTCAAGTCAAGAATAATATCTAAAGAAGGGTGATAACTATCAATATTAGATATTGCAGAAGCCGATTCAACCACCACTGTACAGGCCGCATTAGATGAGAAAACCAAGTCAAGTGACCGATTCAATGAATTTTGAATAGAGCTTACTTGTTGTAAATCCGCTGAGATTATATTATCTAACATTTGGAGCTCCATTTGAGAAGAACTTGGAGAAGCTTCTAAATGGGAATCATCCTCAGAAGGAACCCAGTTAATGCTAGGAAGATTAAAATCACCCAACAAGATTATCTCACTCTCAATGCCTGAACAGCTAATGATATAGTCAAGAACTGAAGATAGTTCAGTGAAGACAGAAATAGAACTTTTAGGTGGATTATAAACGTTATTAATAAAAATGAAAAAATGTATAAAATCTGAGTTATACACAGAACGGAGAGTTATGAAAGCATATGAGACTTACAAGGCCTTATTAATTTAATGATTTTGTTATTTTGAGAAAATTGGTGAATAAATTTGTTTAAAATGTCAAATTTGAAATTATTGGGCTAACATTATAGCTTTTTCGCTTTTAAAGAATCATGTACAAGTAAATTCTATTATTTTGTATTAATTTATTTCTTTTCTGAAGGATAAACTTTAGTTTTGATATTGATTTTATCATTGAATCATTAACTGTCTCCTCAGGTTGGATCTCTAGCAGCTTTGAATTTGGCAAAAAGAGGTCATGAGGTCCATTTATACGAGTATCGAGAAGGTATTCATTGTTATACATATCACTTATCTGAGACATTAAAATGATAACAAGTTTTATTTTGAATTGCTTAAGATATGCGAGGATCAGAAATAGCTCAAGGACGAAGTATCAATTTAGCTCTTTCTCATAGAGGTCGAAAAGCACTAAGGGCTGTTGGTTTGGAAGATGAAGTTCTTAAAACTGCAATACCAATGAAAGGACGAATGTTGCATGATTTGAAGGGAAAAACAACAGTCGTTATTTATGATTCCTGTAATCATCAGGTATGAGACTTGTTTGATAACATTTTTTGATTAAAATATTAAAAAAATGTATATTTTTAGTGCCTTTATTCAGTCGGAAGAAAATACTTGAATGAAATCCTTTTGAATGAAGGTGAAAAGTATGCAAATATTCATCTACATTTTCAGCATAAACTTGTGTCAGCGAATTTAGTCGAGGGCACAATGCAATTTAAAAGGTAGGTACAGTTTTCAATGAACGACTTTCACATTTGATTCAAATCAATTTAATTTAAAATTAAAATTTACTATAGTGCATGCTTCCTTTTTTTTATTTAACTATCATTAACGTTCAAAAGAGATTTTCTTAAGAACAGGATCAAAATTGGTTACTAACATTTTTTTATTCATATAATACAATCAAAAATTTTCATCATATTGGCTAGTGAGAAACTAGTAAAACAAATAACTCGACGGCGCTGGAAATGTTTTCGTAAAATTTTTAGTTTTGGATCCAAAAATATAAAAGAAGATTATATCATGTGAGTAGGAGTTTTTGTACGAATTAAAATAACTGTCATAAGCAAGCGCGTTAGGCTTTTGATGGGTCCTGTAAAGGAATTACATATATAAGCGGTTTTTTGATATATGCTTTTTTATATTTTTTTTTTTCGAAAATAGGGGTTGCTTTTTTAAAGGTCTTTTGTGGCAAGATGGCTCAACCAAATGCAAGTTTCTTAACTATAAAAAAAAAATAATTAATTTACTGGCATGAAACATAATGGCCCCTAGTAATAGAACCCAATTTAGCCAAAATTCGATTTTAACAAAAAATCAGTAGTAATAAAACATACATCTCAATTCTAAACTAAAAATATGCTTAGAAGCAGCTCACGTGTAGCTAAGTCAAATTTAAAATGATAGAATCACAATAGAGCTTTCCGCGTGTGACGGTGTGACCCAGAAATGAAGTAAGCGCGAAGGTCACAATAATACGTTTTGCGAGTTTGTCAACGTCAAAAGTGAAGCTTACAGTTCACAATAACGAAAGAGTCACAATGTTTGCGAAGAATTCGACTTTTGTTAAATTTGAACTGTTACTACGAAATGTTAAAAGCAGCTTTTCTAAATCTAACAAATAGTGACTTTCGAACCGACTTTACGCATGTTTATTACTAAGGGCCAATGTGTATTTAAATACTTTTCAATTTTGATTAACGTCGAAATAATTTGCCTTGCCCCACTAAGTTATAGATTCAGATTGCATGAAACTTAATATCGTAATATCAATGTTTATTGAAAAGGGACAGCTTTTATCGCAAGTATAAAAATAAGATTCGTAAATGGTGGAATTCAAATGTGTTGGCGACGCAAGTCTGAAAATCAAATTCACAGACAGAAACCCCACAAGCCAAATGGCTTGTTTGACAGCAAACTACTTTCCTGTAGTCTCACTACAGTGGCGTATTATCCTAAAATCAAACTAGGTATGTGCCTAGGGGCGCGAGGCAACAAAGGGGAGAGCAGAGTGCAGAGATTTTTTCAAGTGGCAAATAATGCAGTGTCCGTAGCTTAGTAGTTAGGTGCGTTGGCTGCTAAGCAGAACGTCGTGGGTTCGAATCCTACTCGTGCCCAAAGTTTTAATTTCATCTTTCACGGACACTGCCTCCTGCGAAGAACTGACAAAACTTGCAAGAGTATCATCTTTCATGAAAAAGTGCTTCTCAATTTTGCCGTTCGGAATCGGCGTTAATTCTTCACACGCACCCAGAGAATTGTTGATGAGAGAGTAAGCCACTTAGGCCTTGGCTTTCAGAGCTGTTGCGCCACTCTATTTATTTATTTTAAATAATGCTACTTCATCATCAAAAATCATGAACTCGAACCTCCATATCCACTTATGTTTAAATAAAAATCAGCCCTGAGCAATGTCAACTCGGTTTGCCAACTCGATTTAGCTTCCTTATAATTTTTGTAAATGTTTTTGAGTTTTGATTTTATTTTATTAATTGATAGCAAAGGAGAACCGGCATTTTGGCCTAGGAACCAATAACTACATGATATATATCAATGGAAAGGTTTTTTTGTCTCATTTAACATTTGCTATGGCAGTAAGTCCCAATCACTGAGTGGAAGTTATTGCACAATAAAGTGATTCACAAGCAATAAGTGTTTTCTTGTTTTCATCTTGACCTTGGAACCAATAACGATATGATGTATATCAATTGAAAGGTTTTTTTGTGTACTTTATCTTTCGTTTTGACGAGAAATCCCAAATCACTGTGGGGAAAAAGTTATTGGAAAATTAAGTCATTCACAAAAAAATAAGAGTTTTCTTGTTTTCATCGTAATAGAAAAGCTTTACAAAGAAATCAGAACAAAACTTCTTTTAAATCTTAGTGCGATAAGTTTTTCCCCACAGTGATTTGGGACTTACTGCCTTAGTAAATGTTAAAGTAGACAAAAAAACTTTCAATTGATATATATCATGTCGTTATTGGTTCCTAGGCCAGCTTCCATACATTTTTGCCGGTTCTCCTTTGAAACCTTATTTTCTGCTCTATAAATATTTTCTAGATTGTTTTTCCAGGCAATTTGATTTAGCGAACCAAGTTGCAACGCGGTTTGCATTGGAACCAACTCGAGTTTACTGGTTTACAAATTTTACGATTCAGCAGATCATTAATCAAAATATTTCAAACCAAAATCGTAATATCTTTCGGAAAATACCTATTGATCTCATTTAAACTTATTCTCATTTTCCTTGGCCCCATTTAAATCCGTTTTTCCTGCGGTGCGGTACAGCGGTTTTGGTCAAACTATAATACGAGCCATTTTTAATATAGAGGCGCCTATTAAATGCTTGCCTATGGGACCCTCATTGTTTAATCGGCCACTGGTCTCATGCCCGAATGCCATATGCCTGCAATCCTACCTTCCTTCATGACAATCTTTTCTTTTCGTCACTCTAGTGTCCGCAGCTTAGTGGTAAGGTGTGTTGGCTGCTAAGCAGAACGCCGCCGTGGGTTCGAGTCCTACTCGTGCCCATAGTTTTTATTTCATCTCTCACGGGCATTGCCTCTTGCGAAGAACTGACAAAACTTCCAAGAGTATCGTTTGTAATGAAAAAGTGTTTCTCAACTTTGCCGTTCAGAATCGGCGTTAAATTGTAGGTCCCCTCAATTCTTCACACGCACCAAGAGAATTGTTGATGAGAAAAAGCCACTTAGGCCTTGGTTCTTAAAGAGCTGTCGCGCTACTCTATTTATTTTTCCATTTTCAAAAACATACATTTTGGGAGACACCAAATGCTGAGAATCATGGAGAACGAAGCATTATAATTCTTTGTTTCTTGTGAAATCAGTCAGTTCCAGATTGTCCATGCTGGGTTGGAGGAGGATACTCGATGGTTTTTTTTCTTATTATAATAAAAAGTTATAGTTTAACATTCCCGCGATTATGAACTCTAACTCTCTATTATGTTTAATAGTTTAAAATCGGTATAGTTTTGTTTTCTTCCGTTAAAAAAGCCCATTTCAGGACGAAAAATAATGGCTTTGAATTTCGCTTTTCAAAGCATGAGCTTTATCCGTGGGACCTACTATGTAGGTAATGCCTCAACAACAGTTTCCTGATATTCTCTAATGAAGATCTGTTGTACCATATATCATTATTCCTGAAAATGCTTTCGATGCTGCGGAGACATTTATAAATGTATGTTAACAGAGCATTCTTTCAACAGAAGTAATACAAGTTAAGTAGCAGCGTTTTTGACATCTTTTTCTGTTAGATTAAGTCTTGCTTTAATTGCTCTTATGTGGGAAGCATGCGAAAACTATATTTTAAATGTCAGACCCAACTCTATATTATATCTATTTATGTACACAAAAAATAATTTCGAATTTCTTAGTCATTACATAAATACCGAAATTGTCAATACCGAAGCCGATTTAATAATCGGATGTGATGGAGCTTTCAGTGCTGTTCGAAATCAAATGATCAAAATGCCTGGTTTCAATTACACCCAAGAATACATCGAACACGGCTACCTAGAACTCTGCATTCCCGCTAAAAATGGACAAGTAAAACACATCATTACTCTTTTGAAGAAATGCTTTTAACAAATGACTTCTATCTAGTTTCAAATGCCCGAAAACTATCTTCACATCTGGCCGAGAGGCTCGTACATGATGATTGCGTTGCCAAATCAAGACAAATCCTTCACAGTGACTCTGTCTATGCCATTCACAGTGTTCAAATCCATCACCGATGCCGATTCGTTGATTGAATTCTTCAAAACAAACTACTGCGATGCACTTCCGTTGATTGGAAAGGAGAGGCTTATTAAGGATTTCTTTAAGTCAAAACCTCAGCATTTGGTTTCGATAAAGGTGCTTATTTTTCACTTTGAAGATCAAAAGGAATCTCTTTACAAAACTCTTTTGTTCCAGTGTCATCCATACCACAATGGAAAATCCCTTTTAATTGGTGATGCTGCCCACGCAATGGTGCCCTACTACGGCCAGGGAATGAATGCCGGTTTCGAAGATTGTAGTGTGCTGTTTTCAATTTTCGAACAGCCGAACATTACAGTTGATGAGGTTTTGAGCCAATTTACGGAAACAAGATGGCAGGACGCTCATGCGATTTGTGATTTGGCCATGTATAACTATGTTGTGGTAATTAAATTGAACAATACAAAGTGAAAATGGATAGACAAGTTTAAATTTCTTTTTTTTTTTCAGATGCGAGATTTGACAAAGCGTTTTTCTTTCCGTTGTCGCAAGGTGTTCGATGATTTGCTGTATACACTGTTTCCAAGCTTTTGGGTACCCTTGTACAATAGTGTTTCATTTTCAAATATGCCCTACCGCAAATGTATCGATAACAGAAAATGGCAGGACCAGGTGAGACACCTTTAAACATTCGACTTTCAAATCTTAAAAATGACTAACTTTATGTTTTTTTGTAAAGGCACTTCACAAGACATTCGTTATAGCTGGAAGTCTAACCGCCGTCCTTGGAATTACCTATGCAGCAGTAATTTTTGTTCCAAAGCTAATATCCAGAGGAACTATTCCAATTCCCTTGAAATATTAATGTTTACTTTTACCGTTCAAAATAAAATATAAATATGTCTGTGAATGTAGAAATGTTTGTTTTGTTTTCAATTGGTATTAATAAGGTAATTGAAAAGGGAGGAAAAAGTGTAATTTTTTAAAAGCAGACAAGAGAATAGCAGGAAAGAAATTTCAAAAACGGTTGCGTAAATTTGATGTCCTCTTTGTGGCTTTTTAAATGATATGCACATTTATGACAACAATCTTTCTGTTATTGGGAAAAGAGAATTCAAATAATGCAATGTAAGTAGATAGTTACAATACACTTCTTCGATTTCCACTGTGGCGTCGTTGTCGGTTGCCGTTGCCACCTGCAACAGCATTTTTCTGTTTCTACAATAGTTTGCAGCGTCATCAAGAATAAAGCTTCTCGTGGCATGATACCATCCTTTCTTGTTCTTGTTAAGTTAAAATTATAAATTTAGTTTGTAGGTATGCACGAAAACAAATAATGTGTCTGACGATTTGCCTTGCTTCTATTTATAAATGACGATGTCTGTCGCTCATCTGTAATTTAAATGTCACTTAAGATTTTACAATGCATTTTGGCTGTCTCATTGAAACTAAAATTATATAGGTAGAAACGTTTAAAAGTATAATTTAGCAGCTAAATGTACACACATATGTATCTACGTAGGATACCTATACATAAAATGCATCATGAATGTTTAAACCCCATTTTTGTTCAATACCACTAAGAAAGCATGGACATCGATGTGTTGATGTTTGGCCAATTTGGATTTTTTGTTTGAATAAAAAAAAATTTGTAAATCAGCCCTATAGGTATTTTTCGGAGCGGACAATTTTCCGCGACGCAAATATGGTCGGAGCTTAAATTTGTATTCGAGCTAATTGTCATCGGATAAAAATATGGCAACCAAAATTTTTCAGTCTGTACAGACTGACCAATTAAAAAAAAAATCCGCAAACAATTTTCTGCGGACAAATCGGAAATCAAACTATCAAAAATAAAGGAAAATAAAGCTAGTCATCGCATTACATTGTTACTCATCGTATTGCGTTACTTCATATCGGAAAAAATTCCGAATTGTAGGTCGGAAGAATACCTCGAAGCAAAACTTGTCCGACACGTACGAAATCGGACAAAATTCCGCTCCGAAAAATACCTCGATATTCGATCTACTAAAAAAACTTATGAAAATATTTATTAAATACTGTCGCAATATCCTTTTGACGAGAATGACATCCACTAGAAAGTTTTGTTTGTAATAAGTAAAGTAAATGCAGGAACTTGAATTTAGCTTTACTCATTAAATTATGAAAAGATAATGAGTAGTACCTAGTTTAAAATATGAACATAAAATAAATTGAAATATTAAATAGAAGGTCAGGTCAGCTAGTTGTACACGCAATGGAATCGAAACTTATGGCTCAAGTAGAATCGAGAACGGTTATGATTTTTACTTATAATCAGTCAAATCAAAATTACGCGTCTATTACGTTAGCAGAACGATTTTATAAGCTGGCACCGAAAAGTATTCAGTATTTCGTTGCTTATTTATTGCTAGTTTGTGCAACAAGAATTAATTTTGTTGCTCAAATAGTTTTCGGAAAAAAGTGCGGCTACGTTTCTTCTTCTCTAATCTGAAAAATAACAAGTATACACCCGAGTGAACTTTCTCATAGGTCGTTAATTCGAATATATTTATTAAACCTCATAAAGATTAATTTATTCAAAGCGAAAATATGAACAAGGAGAAAGCACACTTACTTTTTATTTTTAAATTGCAAAACTTATAAAAAAATATAAGTGCGACCCATGTAGTCCACACGACTTTAACTTCCCAGAGTAGAAAAATAAGTTAAAAAAATAGTTGTTTTGCAAAATCTCCAGCCGATGCATCCTGTTGTAGTTGTATAATGTACACACACGTTGGTTTTCACAGTCAAATTCCATAAAACTGATGATTTGAGGACATACATTAAGTTTATTAAATAACAGTGGCGCCATCTGCCACTACACACAATTACTTTGCACAATATAATACAGCCTTTATTACTCCTGAATATTGTAGTTTTCTATTTGTGAAAGAATTTTTCTAATCGGAATAGTATATCGGAAGATTAACATTTATATGGCAAAACAGCTAGTAATCAAATACAGTCTATGATACTCCTGAATATTGTTTTTTTTTTCACACTAACTATAAGATTTTTTGTACTATTGTTGAAATTATTGCAGAAATTATCATAATTTTCATTATAGGTATTAGGGTTTTCTTAGATTTTTAATTGCCATTAAAAATCCGCTAAGCGGATTTCGCTCAGCACAATACCGCGTCGAATGAGACCTGACGATACAATCAGTGGTTCGCGAAATAATCGAGCTGAAAAAACGTAACGCACATACGCACATACGAAAACACATATATACAGACAGACATCATCATAAAAACACTTGATTCGGATTCTAGTGACCTCGAATGTTACCATGTGGAGATACGCAAAAATTGGAAATTCACCAAATCGGCCCATTGCAATAACTTCCTTTGGGAAGTTAAAAATATATCACAAAAGGTTTCAGATCTATTAAATTTAAAATTTAGATATTCACAGCATTTATTTCATTTATTGCACTGTGATTTTGTCCTTTTTTTCCTTAATTTCTTTTTTGAACTGGTCGACCGTTTTCATGTTTTTTTTTCTTTTTACGTTTTGGAAAAAATGTCCGTTGTCCTAAGGTCGCGAATTTGATCCTATCTCGAATGCGAATCAAATTTCGCACAGTTGAACTGAATATTTTTATAAGCTATGAAACTCTGGTAGGCTAATATGAATCTTATATATTTTTCATTAAAAGCATTTTATAAAAGTTGATGACTTTATAATTCCATAAAATATGTAGCTTTAAGCCTTGACAATGGCCTTATTCCTTGAATAAATAAAAGTCTATATAAAAACTTATAATAACTGTAATTTTATATTCTTCTCGTAATTTTTACTTCTGAAGAGAAAAGCATTCCAATTGCATTGGGAAATATACAGAAACACATACTACAACTCAAAAAATGTAGAAAAATGTTGGTGCATGATATAGTGCTTTTACGTAAGCCAAGTAAATAAAAACGAGAATCATGCCGCGCGCTGTAAGTGGGCATTAAAGCTATGGTGCACAGAAGAGCAAATCACTCATTGATGGAGTTCGATGACCTCAAAGAAAAATCGACATTCGTCAGTGAGAAAAAAAAACTGTAGGTACCTTGACTAATTGTGTACATAAACGAACCCCAATAAAAAATGTTTTTGAGTTTTACAAGAAGTAAGGAACTGTTTATATGATACTTTTTTATTCTACTAGCTGTCCCGGTAAATTTTGTTTTCTCTTTGAAAATATCTTTCCAGATATTGAAAATAACGTTTTATGGGAAAGTTCACTCGGGCGTATACTTGTTTTTATTTTTTTTAGAAAAGAGAAGAAGAAACTTAACCACGCTTTTATCCAAAAACTATTTGAGCAACAAAATCAATTCTTGCTCTGCACATGTTAACAAGAAATAAGCAACAAAATATGTCGTTATTTTCATATCGCTAGCAGCATAGACGTAATAGACGTCAAAATGACCGTTTAGGGAGAATTCTATCGATAACAAAATAACGAAAACTTTTTTATAAAAGACCAGACATACGTTGTACTGGAATAAAAAAGTTTTGAAATTTTTTAACACAAGACATATTTCAAACAAAACAGACAAATAAAAGTGCTTACTTAATTATTTTTACAATGCTGACATTTTATAAGCAAGTGCAGTAGATTTATTTGAAAAACAAAAAATTAATAAATAGGAACTACCGTTTTAGGACAAAGAAAAAATATATGGTTTTTGGATCATAACTCGGTAATCGGTAACTGGACCTCACAGGCAGTTTTCGTTTTCAGTGTTGCCATATAAATTTCACAAATTCCCCTCAAACTCGAATCAAAATCTCCCACATTTGCACTGGAAGAATAAAAAAATCTCCCATTTATATTTTTGATTGAGAAATAGTTAAGGCAAAAAAAAGATCCTTCAGGCATCCTTACATACAAACATATATATACCTACGTTTGTGTGTTACATGAGGGAAAACTTACCCCAAATCTTTCTACAATCTGACATTTTGTGTTCCATGAAGTTGCCTAGCTTAGATTAGTTACATTATTCCTGTTCCTACTCTTTTGGTGGAGCAGCTTTGTGAAAACTCTAAAATGTCCAAATTTCAAATGCCAAATTGTTTTTTTTTCCAATTAAATAATTTTTTGAATTACTTCAGTTGACGAGTTTTCCGAGAAAATTAGAAATTTCTCGCAATAACTTGTTGATGTATTCAATTTCTTCTTTCTTACAAATGTGAATTGTATTCTTCACATATTATTTTTCTTGCTTTATCAACACTTTTTCTGTTGCATTATGGTGCATCTGCCAATTTTCATTTTTTAGTATTGCTTCCACCAATGGTTTTTTTCCGTCAGTTCCGTTTTTTGGTTGGAGTTATAGCTATTGCACGTTTGCCATTGCGCTAACAATGAAACGCGCAACCGTGAAATAGTTATAACTCCAGCCAAAAAAACGCAATTGACCGAAAAAAGCAAGAGTTGGTATTATTCACATACTAAAAAAATAAATTTTATTCAATTTGATTTGACAGAAAGCTGATAGAGCAATAGCTATTTGTCTTTGTCTCCATATTTTCAAAAAAAAAAGATCTCTTTATTTTAATATAATATTTCTCCATCCATACAGCGGTGGAATAAGTTCGATAACGTCAGCTAAGGGAAATTTTATTTTTATATTTAGAGTTTTCATCTATTCCACGAAATAAGGACTAATCTGCCGCTATTCTGCGGTGTTTATTAATTTGGTTACTAAGGGGAGAGCTTAATACTATAAAAATCTCCCATATAATAATTATTGAAATTTTCCCATCTATCCCTCATCAACATTTTAACCAATATCTCGCCTATAAGGCCTTCAATAAACTTGATGAAAAGAGTTCGACTAGAGCTTTCTTTTGATGTGTCATTCGACGGTTTTTGGAAAAATTTGTTTTTCTGTCCAAAATTTTAGCAAGGGGTCCATGAAATTTTTCGAAAATCATGAAAAAATCGATTTCACTGAATTTAACATATTTTATAGTTCTCATTTTCCTGAGCTTACCTATTACTGAAAGCCAAATTCTATTCCGAGCTCTAGTTGCCGAGATACTCTCTCTTACTATACTTGAACAAAATCACTAGATTGAATGAATGTTAAAAATTGTTTACGTATTGATTTTTTTGTTTTTGTTTCGTTAATGTATGAGTGTTCAATATTTATGAACAACATTATATGTACCGGGAAAGATTAAGAAAATCTTCCAGTTTAAAGAATTTGAGAAGGTACAACGATGAAAAACAGAAATATAGAACATTTACAGGCACCTTAAAGTTGATCGATATTTACATTCCAATTTTCTGGGAATTTGGTTTTGAGTCATGGCTTTTTTGTACGCAATCGAATCGCACACTTAACGTCACTAAAGTTATTCTTTCAAAGACACACAACGACGGACGTTGGCGAAATAACTGTTTCAGTTTACCAATGAAAGTTTTATGTTTATAAAGATGTCAGTGTCAGTTTTATACCAAGTCATTTAAGATAGAGCTTTAAAATTATTGCTGAAGTGGAAGTTAACAGAACAATCCAGAAAAAAGTTTCCATAGAATCACTAAAGCCTAAAGCCTTTAATTGCAACTGTGATTCCTATCTCCAATGTAACGTGTCTTTTTATTTTCTCTTTTTTTGATTTGAAATATTCATAAACAGTTGGTTCTATACCGGCCGGCAAATAAAACAAAAACTGATCGTGTTATTCTCACTTTCTCTCTCATTCTCTTTCGCCTTGTCTCTCTGTTGATTTGATGATCGCTCAAAGCTCTTATTTCTGAGAAACGAAAACTTTTAAGTTTTCAGAGGAAAAAAAAAAACTTAATAAAGAAATTGAAGAAGAATAGAAGAAAATAAAAAAGCTCTCCTTGCATTTTTTCTTGTATGTCTGCCAAAAAGAGCTTATGATTTTTCTTCGGTATAAGTTTAAATTGACACGTTGTTTTCTTTTCTTCTGTTTTTGACTACGAATACAAACGAGATTCATAAAAATATAAATCTTTGTTAAAATCCAAATGTACCTATACGTGCTGTGTACATGTTGGATTTTTGGAAATGACAAAAAATAAGAAAACAATTATGAATGAAATAAAAGTACGCAGTACAGCAGTGTTGCAAAGGAATTTTAGAGGGGAGGACCGACAACTATAAGGAATTCCCCAAGTAACAAGTCGTTACGACCACAGTGGATTCCTCAAAGAAATATTAAACTTTTCATCCAAATTATATTTGATCCGTCAAACTACTGTTCATTTGTTACGTTTTTAAACAAATATTCAAACCACCTACCCACGTTGCTCTTAAGCTTTCATAAGCTCTTGCTTGTTCACAGTGTTTTCCTAGCCTCTAAAAGTATTAAATTTGTTGTGAGTTTATTTGTTATTCTGATATTCTTCAAACGACTCTCAGAGCTGAAAAACAACAAAAACAAACAAAAAACCACAGACCGAAAAAAAATAGAAATAAGTTTAGAAAAAAAAAATTAAAATAAAGAAAAACAACACAAATCAAATAGCGATAAAAAAAACACACTTCTCTAAGCTTTTTCAAAGACGTCGTCAGTTGGTCATCACATGTTCGGCTATTTAGACATACACAATACGTTTGAGTCTCTTTCGTTTTAGTTACGAAAAAAAAATTATTATTATTATTAATCCAATCGAAATCGATTTTGGAATTAGACAAAAGAACTTAACTAACGGTTCAAAGAGAAGATTATAACACTAAAGCGCATATAGACTTTAAGGTGACAAAGTTATGAAGAAAACCCTTTGTTATCGGTGTTAATATCTCACCGTTTTTTTTTTTTTGTCAATCTTCAAACGAACGGTATCCGTCTAATCGTGTGAATGTTTTTAATTTTTGAGAGGCTTGACTTAACACATTTTTAAAGGAGAAAAAGAAGGTTCTCAATTTACCACCTATAACAGAACCTATTACGAGCGAACTTTCCGCTCGCACGCTTTGCGCTCCTCATTGCAAGAGCATTTTAATAACCACGAATACTGCCAACGTTTTACCGTCCTCGTCGTTGTTTTATCCGTTGTTCGTCGTCGTTGTTGTCGTTGTCGTTTGGCACATTTCCTTTTCCGCAACACAATATCGTTAGCAGTGTTCTACTAGTGCTCAAAAGCGTTTCTGTGTGATTAAAAGTAGTCCGGCATTAATTCTTGCCGTCTGCGTCGTCTAATTTCAAAAGTGCTCTGAAATAAATTTTTCTTTTCGTGTTTTTCAAAAATAAGAAAACTGTGACATTTGTTTAGAGAAAAAAAAAAACAACTTTTACTCTGTCTATGCCTGATTTAACATTTTGTTAGTTTTACAATATTCGCATTGTACACGAAATCATCAGAAACTTGTAAAATTTGCCTCGCACATGGTAAATTTTTGAATATCGGAAAATCCCCAATCTTACTTAACTCACCTTGACTGCCTTGCCCATCATTGTGCGCATTTAGGAACATTTTATTCAGAGTATAGTTGAAAGAATAACAAACAAAAAAATACACTATTACCTATTTTTGTCGCGTGATTTTTTTTTCATCGTTTTCTTTGCCCCAATCCCTAACTCTGCATATCGTACCCGGTCTAGTGTCCGCAGTCTTTTTTTATTTCTGCGTATAAACAATTGTTTTGTTTTTGTCTATCTATTCTATAATTATCTCAAAAAGGTTGAAAGTTAAATTTAAATAAATTCAATAAAAAGAAAATTGTTCCGTTTCAACAACAACAACAACAACAACTGCAAGCAAAAAAAAAGTACAAACACATTTGAATACCCTTAGAGAAAATTACATCATTAGGTTTATCGCACACAATTATTCTCACTCTGGCAACGATAATTAGCAAATTGCTGTTTTATTTCTCTGACTGTGAGAAGAGGAGAAGAGCTTTTTTGGCCACGATCACACCAAATTGTTGTTGTTCACATACAAACAGTAGCTAACATGATGAATAACGATAAACCGAAGGGAAAACAACAACAGCAGGTTCAGTCGAAACCGCAAGCATCGAAAAAAAATGTCAAAGTGCAACGACAACAAGCGCAACCACAATCAGAACTAGCTGGCTCCACCAGCGAAGCCACTAAAACCATAAATAACAAATCGAAGAACTCTATCCCAGAGGAAAATCGAAAACCTAATTCAGTTCAAAAGAATGACCCAAATTCAAATCAGTTGAATACATCCCTAAAACGTTTGAACTACTCCAACAAGAAACCCTCTTCCAAAGTTCAAAATGCTACCCATCAAAATTCGTCCAACAAGCGAAATCACTACTATTCACCATCGTCGTCTGGGGGCACATCACGTCGCATTAAGTCACGTGACGAAGATCACAAAAACGACCCCATGGGTCACAAGAAAAACCAATTCGGTAAAATGAGACTAACAGAATTCCTCAGCATCGGTCAGGATAAAATTGTCATTAATAGCAATGATAATGCTGCCAAGACATCGTCATCATCATCGCCATCTTCCCCAACAACAGCTGTTACCCCTTGTGCCAAATGTTCAACCCCAGCGGGTTATACAAACTACAGCATGATTGACCCAATGATTTTCACTGGAAAACAATTCCAGAAGAAGAACTCAAAGTACTCGAGAGGATCCAATGGGAACAACAATAACAACTATAATAATGGTCAACGCAACGAACGTGAACCTAGAAACATCACGATGAACAGTAATTTTGTTCCGATTGAACAGCCAAAAGTACCGATTTTGTCATCGTCTAATATCGCTGCAGTGATAGCTGATACGGATCGATTTACGATTTTTGAAAAAACGGGTAAATTACGGACATCGTATCCCATTATGCAGGTGAGTTGATCGTTTTGTTTTTGTATAATGTTGTTGACAGTGCTGTGTGAAAAACTGTATGAGCAGTTTTTTTAGTCAGTATAAATTGTTCACTCGTGAAGAAAATTGAAATTTTTCTTTGATTAGTGATGGCAAGCGGGGTTGCTGGCAGATCACGTAAGGGGAAGAAAAACATCAAATAATTTAAAAAGATTGAGTGTATAAATTTGAAATTCTTTTTATGTTTTTCTATCATCGTCTTTTGTTTTTTTTCTCTCTTCAAAACTTAATGAAGATACAGATACAAAATATAAAGGAGTAAGCAAAATCTACAGAAGAAAAATACTCGCTTATGAACACAATCACGTTTCACGTTTGAACAAGGCCTATATGATTTATATATGATTACAAGAAGCTAAGAACTAAAACCAGGAGGAATGGATTTGAGACTCGGTAACCAGAATTTGCAGATATTTTTGGTTCTCAGTGGCTGATAGAAGGCTTATTATTTGCTTTTGCCTATATGAGAAATTCACGATCTTTAACGGCAATATTTGTTATTTCAATTCAATTTTGATTCCGAAATAAACATGCAAGTAGAACTGCCTCCTGTATTTTAAACGCGTTTTATCTAAGCTATTGACCTATTACGTCGGTGATGTTTATTTTACGAGTCATCATAGGGTCTCTTCTACTATGAACCATTGTCGTGCTGTTTCCTGTTCATCGCCAAGCCAAGTGCCTTCTGGCCCACTTTTGTTTTCTTGTGTAAGCGGGTTCCACTGCATGCCAGTCGCCTTTTCGAAGCGTGTGGCCAATCCATAGTTACTTTCGTCTTCGTATGATAAAGTCTATGGGTTTTTGAGATACGGTAGGGCCAAAAAATCATCAAAATGTTTCTGAGACATCTAATAACGAACGTTTGAAGCATTTTTGTGGCAAATTCGGTGGCTTCTCAAGTGCTGCACCCGTAAAGCAGCAGGGATCCAAAATTGGAGCATTACAATCGGCCTTAGTCCTTAATCTAAAAGAGTTGTCCAGAAATATTTACTTGAATTGATGATTAAGTTCTACAGATGATCCTTTAAGTTTTTCTGAGTTGATATTTAGCTTCATGACTTCTGCCCCTCTATCCTTCAAAGAAAATACAAATAGTCTTCCATTTCACTTCATGGTGATACACAACAAGTTTTTTCTGTTTCAAATAAGGAAAAACTTCCCTGAAAAAATTATTGGCGATACAAATTTTTCAAAATTAAGCTTTTTTCCATTCTCGAAAAATATTCATGATAGGAAAGTTCCCAATTTGGGAAAAAACTCCAGGGAAAATTTATTCGTGATAAGGCTGAATATTGTTCAGAAGTAATTACAGTTTTGTAAGCCGGGAACTGTACAGGCTTTGCTGTGTTAAGGTTTCGATGACGTCAAAAATTAGAGAAATCACGCCAACATTCCACTTGTTGTATCACGCCAACAAAATATGACAATACCCAGTAGTTGTCTTCTATCCATATCATCTCTGCATACTTTCGGAGCTGGTTAGGCAAGTAATTAGTTTGGGTTTTTTATTATTGTACCTTATACTCCTCATGAGCTCTGCCATAACTATTCAGGCAAGATCGATATCGCTTTATAGTTCTTCATTATTCATATTCAACTTCACTCTCCAACTGAATAATTTTCCACATGAAACACTCCGGAATTTTTGTTTAATTGTATCTATCCCTAATTTACTAGTAATAAACACATCACCGGCTACACGGTCTGACAGCGTAACTGTCTCTTTTTTTCTTGAAGTGGGAAGCTCTTCTTGTTAAAAGTTAGCATTTCTATTTAGTCAGGATTGAAAATCTGTTAATTACTAGCTTTTATCGCATCTTCATCAAACCAATTTGAATATGAAGTTGACAAGTAATTTTGATAGCTCAACAAAAAATTTTAGAAACGTCGACTATTTTTTAACAGTACTGTAGTAAAGATTGTATATCTTCTAGAATTGCCTTTGCAGGAAATGTTAACATTCTGAATTTATATACACCAATAAATATGCAAGTCAGAAAGTATAGAATGAAGTGTGACACCCAAAATCAAAATGCGAAGGGGGTTTCAACAACTCACAAATAATGTACCGCTTTAATTAGTATAACGAAACAAGTTTTGTATTAATATTGATTTTAATATTGTTGTTGGTGTTGTTATTTTGTTATTAAAGTTCAGGGCTTTTGTAGTCTTAAGAAAAAAAGCTCTAGTTTAATTCTTATCATTAGAGGATCGTGTTTAAAAAAAAACACGTGCGAGGGTGGGAAGACGAGTAATATTAATGATATTCAACTTATACTTAGTTCATTAAAGCGTTATTTTTTTTCAAGTTAAATAGGAAGTTAATATAATAGTGTTTTTGTGTTGTGCGAATCGTTTGATCAGATGTGCCTATTACTGTTTACTTGCAATTAATTTACAATGAAAAAGTTTTATTTATTCACTGTCAGTTGTAACAAAACAATTCTGTTTACCTACACCGGACATGCTATAGCGAGCGTTGATTAGATTTGAATATAGTCTTCTTTGTAGCAGTTCCTTAAGCTCTAATGCTGCATTAAGTGATATTTTTTGCTCAGGTTTAATTTCAAGAAGTAAAGAGCAAAATTTAACAGTATACTGTTTTGTTTTTCTCATTTAAGCCAAATTCAGGCTACTTGTATTAGCTATGTCTGTTTTGAAGATCAATATGACATAAAAAGAAAAGAAAAAAAAAGCAATTGTTTTGAGGGATCAATTAAAATATAAATGAAAGCAAAAGCAAAAAAAAGTTCATTATGTAAATTATATTTGCGCAATTTGCCAAACTGACTTGTTCTGCAGGGTGTTTCCTCGTGTCTTAAAAATGTTTATAAATATTTAAAATGAAAAACCAGTTCTGACGCTAAAGTTGATATTTTTTCTATTTTTAACAGTACAAATTCTTAATTCTAAGCCACATGAGAGGGCTCAGCAAAAGTATAAGAATTTATGGAATTCTCTTTTAAACAAGTCTTACTTGGCTTTAAAAAAAACAACGATTTTAAAAAAAGAATTAAAATTTGCTTGCAATCAACTTATCAAAACTACCAAAACACAAACGAATTGTCTATATTTTGAATCATGACTTTTCAGTTAGCAAATTCATACTCTTGTGTAAAATAAATTATGCAAAACCTGGAAATGTATTCAAATTAACACATTTAGCAAGTTTCAGTAACAGTTTTTTTTATTATTATCGCGAAAAAAGTGAAACCAGTCTAATAAATTGGCAACGATTATTATGAAAGAGCAACAAAGAAAATACCGAAGCACAGTTCTTGATTTCAGTTTTAAATAAGTTGACACATTCCGAAAACAAATTTGACAGGAAATACAAGATTCTTATTTTGATTTTTGCAGATTTATAATTTAATATGTTAAACTTCGTTTAACAGGATGCCTTTGAAACACTAAAATTTGAAATAAATGAAATGTCGTACGACATTTAAGTGTCAGTTTTCGAAACTTTTCATCAATATAACTGCTGTTGTTTTTGCTACTATAGCAGTATTTTACTCGTTTCGAGAGCAAATGCTACTCTACTTCCCATAGACGAAATATACTCCCCAAACTTAGTGAACAAAATATCGTCCACGTAGCATAAGATAACTCGTAGCTCATTTGAGTGAGATGGTTGGGCTAAATTTAAGACATAGAAAACAATTTTCCAAAATTGCCAAACATTTTATGGTTCCTTAAACTACACATCTAATTCGATACCTAAATTGCTCGAAAATGTGAAAAAAATGAGTCCGTTTAAAAACACGCTTTCATGGATCACTTAAGTCTGCATTTGAAGGTACGTTTATGATTTTAGATCACTACAACCTTGAATCCACAATGAAGATCCAGTTAACAGAAAGGTAAAAGCTGAAAACTAGATATTAAATATTTTGTAATGAAAAAAAAAAATTCAACTGGTGGAATAACTATAAATAGAACTGTAGACAAATTGAACTTTTTAATCAAAAAACCTTTGTCGCATCTCGCATGACAACATTCAACTTTTTCAAATCTGAAGTGATATTTTCTGTGCAGCTCCGTTGTTAAATTTATAATTTTGAGACAACTTGGAAAAGAATTATAGACAAAGGGCCTTACTAATAATCAGACACTAAAGTCGACTATTAGTAAAACGTAAAGTTAAAATAAAGTGTAGAGCTTAAACAGAATCCTACCCATAGAGAACATATACTACCTAGAGTCCCGACTTCGGTGGTTGGCTCTCTTTCGGCCTACAAGCTGAAATTTTCACATTTATACCTTAAAAGTGCATAAGTGTTAGTTTCCCAATGCATTTCTTATGGGACCTCTCACTAATACTTATGCATTTTTAAGGTCTGTGTGCTCTCTCCAGTCATGGTGTAAATCCTGAGCTCAAATATATGTCCTCTATGATCCTACCAATAAACTATTTAACCTTCTCGTTAACAAATCTTCACATTTTCTTTAAGTCTACTACAATTTCCATCAAAAAATTGTCAAATAAATGTCAAATGAGTGACAAATATTTCTTCACGAGCTGAAACAATAAATATTTTGAAAAATGAGTTCAAGCAGGTAAGCTGCAAGAGTATGCGTTTTATTCTTATAATGATACAGTTGCCTGCATAATAAGAAGCAAGTTTGCTGCAAGAGTATGTGAATGAAAAAAATAAGTTTTGTGGTATTTGGAGGGTAAAACGTGGGTAGGTTTCCAATCTTGTTATAACTGATCAGTGCTACCTTACTTCTTGTTAAGTATTGCCGTATCTTTTTTCAACACTACTTTATTGTCAGCACCTATAGTACATCAATTGATTTAAAGTGTTGAAAAGCTTTTTTTATTTCATCATTTTTTAATAGCCGTGTTTTTGTGCTTTATCTTCGGTTCTATCTCTGCTAAGATATAATTTCTAACAACAATTTAACAATAATGAAATTGAATTTTGAATGTTTG
The DNA here is from genome assembly GCA_920937365.1 of Sphaerophoria rueppellii. Lineage (NCBI taxonomy): Eukaryota > Metazoa > Arthropoda > Insecta > Diptera > Syrphidae > Sphaerophoria > Sphaerophoria rueppellii. Next base: position 21,344,882 of record CAKKXW010000002.1, on the reverse strand, counting down.
AATTGAATTTTGAATGTTTTTCTTGCTGATTTCATTTGAAAATATAACTTAATAACATATTCCAATATTAAACATTAGACGTGTCTAATTACTTTATTTTTTTCGAAAAGTTGTGAAATTTAGTTAACTACATGATATCCACGACTGTTATTTCATCACAACTTTTTTCTATGCCGTTATGAATTGTTCTTCATTCCATCGTGACTAGTCAATATTGTTCTAACCTTTGGATGGGTGCAAAATGGGAGGTTTA